>CM061044.1:52068192-53268192 GCA_030762985.1 Adelphocoris suturalis
GGACAATTTTCATCCCAAAGAAAGGGGGAAGTGGGCCTGGAGGCTACCGTCCAATTTCTATTTCGTCGGTGGTCTTCCGCCACTTCCAAAAGGTTCTGGCATCTCGCCTCCAAGTGGCTAGTGTCATAGGTGACGTCCAGAGAGCATTTCGGCCAGCAGATGGCACAGCGGAGAATCTAACAGTTCTCCAAACTGTCATTTCGCTGGCCCGTATCAAGAAACGGCAGCTCCATCTTGCCGCTCTGGACGTCGCTAAGGCCTTTGACACAGTTAGCCACTTTGCCCTGACCGATTGTCTTCGTGGTGTCGGGGCACCTGCTCGTTTAATTGAGTATGTTGCCTGTCTGTACCACGAAGGCGTGACGGTCCTCGAGGCACGAGGTGAGATGTCAGGGGATGTTGGTATTGGGCGCGGGGTAGGCCAGGGGGATCCTCTGTCGCCACTCCTCTTCAACCTGGTCGTGGATACGGCCTTGGGTAAGCTGCCAGCTGAAATAGGGTTTGATCTCGCCCCTGGGGTGCGAGTAGGTGCATTAGCTTTTGCTGATGATGTCATCCTACTCGCCGAAACCCGTGAGGGCTTGCAGATCTCCCTCAACGCATTTGCTGAGCAGCTAGCCAGGTGTGGTTTGGTGGTCAACCCAGCTAAGTGTGGGTCGGTCTCCTTGGTCCCGTCTGGTCGCCAGCATCAGGTGAAGGTAGTGGATGAGGAGTGTTTTGTCTTAGGACAAACTTCCATCCCTGCCCGATCCGTGTTGGAGGTCTGGCGGTACCTTGGGGTCGACTTCATGGGTGTGGCCACTATAGCCGCAAGCCGTGTGGACCTTGGTGGAGCATTAGCTCGTGTCACCAAGGCTCCATTGAAGCCACAGCAGAAGCTGCGCCTCCTTCGCACGTACTTACTGCCAAAGCTTACCTATGGGTTAGTCTTCGGCAGGCTTACTGCGGGGAGGCTGCTTGAGTTAGATCGTGAAGTTCGCTCTGCTGTGCGCTCTTGGCTAGGCTTTCCACCTGGTGTCCCAAGTGCTTACATCCACGCACCGGTCAAGGCCGGTGGGCTCGGCATTGTCTCTCTTTCTGCCAGCATCCCATCTTTACGCCGCCAGCGCCTGCTTGCCCTTAGGGGCTCGAGCTGGGAGGTCGCCCGCACTGCTGCTGACCTGGACTTTGTCCGGCAGCAGTTGTTGTGGTGCGATCGAGCAACACCAACTGCTCCAAAACCCAGCTCATCTGCTGAGTTCGCTGCTGCGCTGCATGAGTCAGTAGATGGTAAAGAACTCCGACAGTGCTCTGAATCCCCCATGTCTACCCAGTGGGTGGAATGGGCTTCAGAGGGCATTGGGGCCCGCGACTATCGCCATTTTCACGCCGTCCGGGTGGCTACACTAGCCACCTCGGTGAGGTGTTCGAGGAGTAGTCGCGGGACAGTTGACACCCTTTGCCGTGCCTGTCGGGGTAAAAATGAGAATCTATATCATGTAGTGCAGCAGTGTCCTTGTACTCACGGTGGCCGCATTTTACGTCACGATGCGGTTGCCAAGCAGATAGCAGGTGCTTTGTCATCTAGCGGTTGGGATGTCGAAAGGGAGAGACTATACCACATGCCGAGTGACCGGGGCAAGAAGCCAGATATCGTTGCGATCAAGCCCGATGGGTCTGCCATAATCCTGGATGTCCAGGTTGTCAGTGGCAGCGTGGACATGGAGCAGACCTGGCGGGCTAAGAAAAGTAAATATGATAGAAATGATCTGCGCCAAGCGATATCTGAGCTAAAAGGAGTGGCACCTAATAACATCAAGGTCATTGCCGCGACCGTGTCATGGCGCGGGGTGTGGTGCGGGAAAAGCGCCACGGAGTTACTCGAGTTGGGCATCTCGGCAGGAGTACTCCGTGGTATCACCACCCGCGTTCTGAGGGGTTCTTACTTGAACTGGTGGTCATTTTATAGGGGCACTTCCTTTCATCCCATTATTCCTCCTCGTCCTACAACTTCCCTTATCCCTAGAGCCGGCGTCGGGTAAAGCTGGGCGTCCTCCCCACTATTTTATTTTTTTATTTTTCAATTTAATGGCGTGCCCCCTCCGTCTTTGAGGGGAGGTTTCTTGAAAAAAAAAAAAAAATGCGTGTGTGTGTGTGTGTGTGTGTGTGTGTGTGCGCGCGCGTGCATGCGTGTATTGCGTGTATTGCGTGCGTGTCTTGCGTGTCTTTTGTGTGTGTGTGTGTGTGTGTGTGTGTGTTTTTTTTTTTTTTTTTTTTTTTTTTTTTAATTTTCCTCAGCAGTCAGTACACCCTGAGCTGAGGGCCTTTATTCAACATGCTCCCATTTCCATGACTACATGTTTTTAACAGTGCAAACATTCATTTCAACATAAATTATTAAATGAATAATTCAATATTATGTATGTACATTTCAATCTTATAACCATATGTGATTTTCGCCATTCACATTTTATCAAAATCCATACTGTTTATAAAAGTTGTGAAGGGTTCGAGAAACTTATTCACTAAAACTGTTACATCTGTCGGCCACATTTCACCACTTAACACCACTTTTCGTATGAGTCTACTTCGCTCTGGCTCAAATATCGGGCAGTCCTCCAAAAGATGTTTCCATGTCTGCTCTATCTGTCCGTCACATCTGCAAAATGGGTTGTCAGCCTGGTTGAATCGGAAGAGAGAAGTGGCATTCCAGCCATGGCCGGTAAAAGCCTGTGTTACTTTATAGGTCAGAGACAAATCAGTATTCAGTCGTGAATATATACTGGGGAAAAACTGCCTTGTGTGCCTTCCTCTCTCACTAGACTGCCATTCCTCTTCCCATTGTCTAAAGCAAACATCCAAACTCATTTTATTCACAAATGTCTTTGGCACTAAGTAAAACGTTACGCTTCCCTCAGGTTCCTGGGCAGCTTCTTTGGCCAAACGGTCTGCCATTTCATTGCCTAATGTGCCCTCATGTGCGCGAACCCACTGTAGAGCTAGCTCCCAGTGCTTGTCCTTCAAGTTCCAAGCAGTTCGTCGAATCCTCTCAACAGTTCCCGTACGCAGATGCAGATTCACTATGCAATCCAGGGATACTGTACTGTCTGTAAACAGAGTAACGCTTCTATCCTCTTCCGGGATCTCCTGCTCATCCAGCCAGCCCAAGGCCTCAGCAAGGGCCAGCAATTCGGCCTGATTATTTGAACACCAGTCCGCCAAACGATATTTCCTGTTAAATATTAGCGTCTCACCCTGGTACACCACAAATGCACATCCTGTATGCTCGTCAATTCTGCTACCATCTGTGTATATTGACCAATGAGTTCCACGGTTGAACTCACACAAAACCGGAACTGAAACAGCCCACACCGGATGCACCCAGACTGATGGTTCCACATTAACATCCATTTCTAACCGTGGGCCAACAAGATCTGTATTCCTTTGAGCAAAAAATCTATCAACAACTTCCCTTATTTTGATGTCAATGGGAATAATTTTGGCCATGACAAAAGCAGCATCAAATGATATTGTATGAAAGCCCTTAATTATGCGAAGCGCCATCCTGCGTTGGACTCTACGAAGAATGAGAACATTATACCTCAAAAACACTGCCTTCACCCAAACCGGAGCACCATAAGTCAGCACGGGCAAAATTGCTCCCTTGTAGATGATGGACAGTGCATCACTGCCCAGACCCCAATAGATCTTTGCAGAGCGTGACAATGCATGAACTAATTGGCCAGCTCGATCCGCACAGTACTTCACATGGTTTGCCCACAAATGTTTTTGATCAAACCATACCCCCAGATACCGCATCACCTCAACTTCCTTCAAACAGTCACCCTGAAGAAAAACTCGTAAAGGCTGATTCAGTCGCTGCCTTCTTGTAATGTAAAGTAGCTGAGACTTATTGCAATTAAACGCTATTTTATTCTCCTCCGCCCAATGCTCCACCTTCTCCAACGCCTCATTTGCAATTACCTGAAGCATTAATTCATCTTCACAGCTCACTATCAGGAGAACATCATCCGCGTATGCATACACCTCAACTTCTGGGGGATAGTCCAACTTGAGCAAGGAATCATACATGATGCACCAAAAGCCAGGACCACAGCACGAACCCTGGGGGCACCCCCGTTCCTGGTTTCGAATAATGGACACTGTCTTGCTCGCATAAACCACAGTGCGATCCCGGAAGTAGCTCCGGGCGAGTGTATAAAAATTTTGAGGGCAGTTCTTAGTGCGGAGCTGACACAATATGGCGGGCCACCAAGCAGCATCAAAAGCTCCCCGAACGTCAAGTGATATCATCAGTACACGATTGCGCATCTCCAGTTGCCCACCAATATGCCTCTCCACAGCCAGAAGAGCATCTACTGTGCCACACTGCGGTCTGAAACCAAACTGTCGATCTGACAACTGGCGATCCCTTCTCAGCGCAAACATGATTCGTCCCATCATCATTTTTTCCAAAATACGAGCCATCACAGGCAAGAGGCTAATCAAACGATACTTGGACGCATCCTGTACCTGCTCCTTTCCCGGCTTCACAATAAGAACAGCCCAACTGGTCTTCCACAACCTCGGAAAATATCCTCGACGGAGGCACTCATTGAAAATCGTACATACCGTTCTTGGAAGCAGCTGATTGACATGCATAATAATCCTCTTCGAAAGACCGTCAGCGCCGGGCGCCTTCCCATCCTGAAACCCACGAAGCACAGCCACAACCTCTTCCTGGACAAAAGGCACGTCATCCGGAGCGATGGTAACACCCATAGTACCACTCTCCACACGCATCCTTCTGTGGTGGGCCGTATCATCAATCCCAGAGTCCAAAGGCACGCTATTGTCCATTATCAGATTCAAGGTCTCTGCAAAACCAGTGGTATGACTCCCATCTGACTTGATCAGTGTTGAAAACGTAGTTGCTGGCCGTAGCTTACCTGCAGCGAGCCTATATACTAAGTTCCACGGTGATGCGCCACTAGTTGCACAGCAGTATGCCCGCCAAGAAGCCTTTTTAGCTTCCCTTATACGTTTTGTGAGTTCATTCTTTGCAAGAGCATATATTTTTCGTCTTGTCTCCCTAAGAACCGGATCTCTAGTTCGCTGGAATTGTCTCCTCATCTTACGAACTTTCCGACGCTCGTTGGTGAATTCTTTGGACCACCATGGAACTGATCGCTTCACATTTCCTGGCCTTGGGGCATGACATCGAGGAATCGCCCGCTCACAAGCATATTCCACAATTTTCGAGAACTGGCTGACGGCAGTCTCCAGATCTACTGACCCCATCACAAACTCCGCATACAACTCGTCAAGCGACTCAAAATGGTCTCCTTCATAAATTTCTTGATCCAGCAAATCCATCACCTTATGCTTCAAATTGAAGTCGAATTGGTCCCAATTTGCTTCCGCCACCTTGTATCTCCGACGATCACCACAGTCAGTCGCCTCAGCAGCATTCGGATCGCCAAGGATATCAAATTCAATCATCCGATGGTCTGATAGACTCTCCTCCTCCGAAATCTTCCAATTTCCTAACCATCGCAACATTCCACTACTACTCGCGGTGATATCAATATTACTTTGACCTCGTGTAGATGAAAAGGTGGTGCATTCACTAGGAGAATTTAGAACTATCCAATTCTCACTTGAAAAATAATCATCTAATGACCTTCCTCTCGATGTAGTAATCGTATCAAACCAAGTACTGGATCGAGCATTACTGTCCATGCCAATAACTTTTCTATTGAATTTTAATCGATTTTTGATTAGGGTCAATTTTGAAATATCTTCCTCAATATTCTTCTCTCGGTCAAAATACGCACTAATGGCCATAAAATGTTCAGATCCAGCTTGATTTATTTCCAAAGCTACAAAATCTTCATCTGAATACTCAGAATGCAATAAAACATCTAAATGAGAGACGGATATAACTATACTAGCTCTTTTCCGTCCATTTCCTGCTGAAAATACACGCCATTCACGTGGGAAACCACTAATCGTATTATTCTTACAATAAGGTTCTTGAATAAAGCCAATCTCAATACCATATTTAATCATGTAAGTCACAAGCCCCGATGTAGCTGCCTGCGATCTCCCCAAGTTCAGTTGAATACACTTTAAATTAGCCGCGCAGTTCAGAGAAGGTTGACGTCCAACAAGGCCCTACAACTGTACGTGGATCTCAGACGCCGCCTAATGCAAATTGAAGAGAGCATTGGCGGACATATTGGGGTCAACTTCACGCGCCCTTTTTGAACTGTAAGGCTAGCTAGTATGTGTATAAGTGTTCGTAAAAAACATATTTTGTATTATCTTGATGAAAAGTAGTCCAAAATCATTAAAAACGTCAATTATCATGATGACAACACAGTTTGTGAATGAATTTTATGCAATATTTTCAACAGAGACAAACTGTGGGAGCTGCTTGTCTTTGGAATATCATCTAACCAAATATGACGATTCACAAACTTATTTAGGCCACAATTCTTGTCCGATTTTCGTGATTCTTTTTTTGTTCAACTATGAATTTGGTCTAGTTTTAGATCTTATAACAGGAATTTCAAATTTGATTATGAAAAAGGGTGAATGGAGGGGGTAACAGTAAAATATCATGATGTTTCAACTAATATTGTCAGATGTTTGTGATTCTTTTTTGTTCAAATAAGAATTTTGTCTAGTTTTGGAAGGTGTATTAAAAGTTTCAAATTTCATTATGGACGAGGAAGATTGAAGGAGGTAATAGTAATAAATCATGATGATTCAAGTCAGATTTTTGAGATCATTTTTTAAATTCGATTATAAATTCGGTCTAGGTTATAAAAATATGTCAAATTTCATACTGGAAGTTTTATTATTTGAAATTGCTGTCAGTGGAGGGAGTCATTGGGGGGGGGGGGGGTCGAGAAGTCATGATATATTTGTTTTTTCTCTTATTTCAACTCTCACCAAATATATATAAAATCCATTCATAGGGACGTCCATATAATGCATGCATTACTTACCAATATGATTTGATGTAGTTTTGCGTAGTGGCGATACTGTACTTTTCATACCGTACTTATAATAGTTAGGGCATAAGTTAGTTAGGTATTTTAAAGTGAAAGATCCTTCCATTATTCAAAAGCAACTATCTCAGAACCATTCTTCCAAAGTAACAGAAGAATCTCTCTGCATTTCAATATTGAGACAATATCTTGTACATAAGACACAGTTTTACTAACACCATGGGTTCACCTGGATGGGGCAAGGAGTATGATCAGAGGAGCTGAACAATTGAATAAGTAAATGAATAACTACATCATGGCACTTTCTATGTTATTATATTATTTTCATTTTACATACAATTTCATAAAATTCTGTCAATACAATAGTACAATACAATGTCAATACAAAAAACAATTTCATACAATTCTCTCAATTTCTTGTTTAAAGGAAATCTGTGAAAAAAAACAAAACAAAGTTTAGATTAATTTGAAACTTTGTAGCTCATGCATATTGATAAGTTAGTAAAAACAACATTATTACCAACTACAATAGGTACTGCGTTACCACATCAAGAGGCCTCCAACAGACCAAAATAATCTTTAGGAAATCGTGAAAATCTATACTTACTTGTGAAATGAGAGTGTGCAGTCTTCAGTTTTGCGATTTATGCAGTTAAATACCGTACACACTTTAACCATTGTGCATTATCAAAGAAATTTCATGAGTAGATAAACTATAATAATACAATCTTCATTGCACATAAACGATGTTGCCCCCAATATGGCCGAATACGGACCGTTCAATTTGCAACGCGACACTAGCGCTACGAGTGGGTCTAGTTTACTATTACAATGTCTTTGACGTCCAATGATAGTTCGATTAGCACACATTATCATTGTCGTAATCGATAGTAGCGCAAATCCGATCTACTGCTATCCGATAACACGGGCATTGTTTATCAAACGCGGCGTGAGCGGTGTCCACTTTCTTTTCGGCCGAGTTCCTTTCATTATATTTAACACAGTTAATACATTTTTTGTTCGAATTAGATTCATTTTTAAGCGTACAGTTCTTCATTTCATGATCACCGGCACACCATGAACATGTTGGTCCATCTTTACAGTCGCCATAGTGATACCTAGAACATATGTAACATCTGCGAACAAATACATAGTCCTGAGCTCGGCAGATATTCCACCGCAGCTTGACACCAGCCTCAAGAATATATTTCCGAACCGAGGGTAAGCATTCAATTATTAAGTGCCGTCTTTGTGTATGTTGACCAGAAACATTTCCTGCGTTTTGGTTCATAATGAACTTGGGTTCTATTCCATCCCCAGTAATCCTATCAGAATTTTGCCTACAAATCATTTCTTTAGCGTTTTCCATGGTTATGTCGTCCGGAATGTTGTACAAAATCAGTCTAGGCTTACGTTTACGACCAACTTCAGCTGTCACAACCGAATTACACTTCGTATTAATTGCTTGACAAAGGATCTCGCTCTCAACCTTCGATCTCGTTTGCACAACAACTCCTCCTTTTGATACGCCGAATAAATTGACAATGCCTACTTTTAATTCTGATGGATCCACCTTATCTTTTAATTCCCTTTTCAATTGTTCAGATGACTGATCATTACCTTTTGGTTTAACGAATATGCTGAAACTAGGCGGTTTCAATGTGTTTGCAGCAACGGAACTATAAGTTAAATTCGGTCTCACAATCGCAGATGACTGTGATGGTAGTGGTGAGTCATCCCTAGCAGCCTCGAGATCACGTTTCAACTTTTTCGCCTCCAGCAAACCTTTTTTCATAGCATCATAGACATCGGTTAATCCAAGAATCGCATTAGATATATCCGTTTTGTAATCATTTCGAAGGTTTCCGCTTTTTTCAATCACCCTTTTCAACAGCTTCACGTTTCGCTGGAACTTATCATCCCAGTCACCCGCCATTGAGGACAAATGTGATAAATTCTCGTAAAAATCACTACAATAATTGAGAATTACCTTAATTTCACTTGTTAGATTCGTTATCCAGTTGAAAGTCCGTGTCCGTGCCGAGTTTCTTGCCAAATTATTAGTTAATAACCACTTGAAATTAAATTTTAAAAGAGAGCGATGTTAACAGCTTGCAGAACAAAGTGTGTGTGTGTGTGTGTGTGTGTGTGTGTGTGTGTGTGTGTGTGTGTGTGTGTGTGTGTGTGTGTGTGTGTGTGTGTGTGTGTGTGTGTGTGTGTGTGTGTGTGTGTGTGTGTGTGTGTGTGTGTGTGTGTGTGTGTGTGTGTGTGTGTGTGTGTGTGTGTGTGTGTGTGTGTGTGTGTGTGTGTGTGTGTGTGTGTGTGTGTGTGTGTGTGTGTGTGTGTGTGTGTGTGTGTGTGTGTGTGTGTGTGTGTGTGTGTGTGTGTGTGTGTGTGTGTGTGTGTGTGTGTGTGTGTGTGTGTGTGTGTGTGTGTGTGTGTGTGTGTGTGTGTGTGTGTGTGTGTGTGTGTGTGTGTGTGTGTGTGTGTGTGTGTGTGTGTGTGTGTGTGTGTGTGTGTGTGTGTGTGTGTGTGTGTGTGTGTGTGTGTGTGTGTGTGTGTGTGTGTGTGTGTGTGTGTGTGTGTGTGTGTGTGTGTGTGTGTGTGTGTGTGTGTGTGTGTGTGTGTGTGTGTGTGTGTGTGTGTGTGTGTGTGTGTGTGTGTGTGTGTGTGTGTGTGTGTGTGTGTGTGTGTGTGTGTGTGTGTGTGTGTGTGTGTGTGTGTGTGTGTGTGTGTGTGTGTGTGTGTGTGTGTGTGTGTGTGTGTGTGTGTGTGTGTGTGTGTGTGTGTGTGTGTGTGTGTGTGTGTGTGTGTGTGTGTGTGTGTGTGTGTGTGTGTGTGTGTGTGTGTGTGTGTGTGTGTGTGTGTGTGTGTGTGTGTGTGTGTGTGTGTGTGTGTGTGTGTGTGTGTGTGTGTGTGTGTGTGTGTGTGTGTGTGTGTGTGTGTGTGTGTGTGTGTGTGTGTGTGTGTGTGTGTGTGTGTGTGTGTGTGTGTGTGTGTGTGTGTGTGTGTGTGTGTGTGTGTGTGTGTGTGTGTGTGTGTGTGTGTGTGTGTGTGTGTGTGTGTGTGTGTGTGTGTGTGTGTGTGTGTGTGTGTGTGTGTGTGTGTGTGTGTGTGTGTGTGTGTGTGTGTGTGTGTGTGTGTGTGTGTGTGTGTGTGTGTGTGTGTGTGTGTGTGTGTGTGTGTGTGTGTGTGTGTGTGTGTGTGTGTGTGTGTGTGTGTGTGTGTGTGTGTGTGTGTGTGTGTGTGTGTGTGTGTGTGTGTGTGTGTGTGTGTGTGTGTGTGTGTGTGTGTGTGTGTGTGTGTGTGTGTGTGTGTGTGTGTGTGTGTGTGTGTGTGTGTGTGTGTGTGTGTGTGTGTGTGTGTGTGTGTGTGTGTGTGTGTGTGTGTGTGTGTGTGTGTGTGTGTGTGTGTGTGTGTGTGTGTGTGTGTGTGTGTGTGTGTGTGTGTGTGTGTGTGTGTGTGTGTGTGTGTGTGTGTGTGTGTGTGTGTGTGTGTGTGTGTGTGTGTGTGTGTGTGTGTGTGTGTGTGTGTGTGTGTGTGTGTGTGTGTGTGTGTGTGTGTGTGTGTGTGTGTGTGTGTGTGTGTGTGTGTGTGTGTGTGTGTGTGTGTGTGTGTGTGTGTGTGTGTGTGTGTGTGTGTGTGTGTGTGTGTGTGTGTGTGTGTGTGTGTGTGTGTGTGTGTGTGTGTGTGTGTGTGTGTGTGTGTGTGTGTGTGTGTGTGTGTGTGTGTGTGTGTGTGTGTGTGTGTGTGTGTGTGTGTGTGTGTGTGTGTGTGTGTGTGTGTGTGTGTGTGTGTGTGTGTGTGTGTGTGTGTGTGTGTGTGTGTGTGTGTGTGTGTGTGTGTGTGTGTGTGTGTGTGTGTGTGTGTGTGTGTGTGTGTGTGTGTGTGTGTGTGTGTGTGTGTGTGTGTGTGTGTGTGTGTGTGTGTGTGTGTGTGTGTGTGTGTGTGTGTGTGTGTGTGTGTGTGTGTGTGTGTGTGTGTGTGTGTGTGTGTGTGTGTGTGTGTGTGTGTGTGTGTGTGTGTGTGTGTGTGTGTGTGTGTGTGTGTGTGTGTGTGTGTGTGTGTGTGTGTGTGTGTGTGTGTGTGTGTGTGTGTGTGTGTGTGTGTGTGTGTGTGTGTGTGTGTGTGTGTGTGTGTGTGTGTGTGTGTGTGTGTGTGTGTGTGTGTGTGTGTGTGTGTGTGTGTGTGTGTGTGTGTGTGTGTGTGTGTGTGTGTGTGTGTGTGTGTGTGTGTGTGTGTGTGTGTGTGTGTGTGTGTGTGTGTGTGTGTGTGTGTGTGTGTGTGTGTGTGTGTGTGTGTGTGTGTGTGTGTGTGTGTGTGTGTGTGTGTGTGTGTGTGTGTGTGTGTGTGTGTGTGTGTGTGTGTGTGTGTGTGTGTGTGTGTGTGTGTGTGTGTGTGTGTGTGTGTGTGTGTGTGTGTGTGTGTGTGTGTGTGTGTGTGTGTGTGTGTGTGTGTGTGTGTGTGTGTGTGTGTGTGTGTGTGTGTGTGTGTGTGTGTGTGTGTGTGTGTGTGTGTGTGTGTGTGTGTGTGTGTGTGTGTGTGTGTGTGTGTGTGTGTGTGTGTGTGTGTGTGTGTGTGTGTGTGTGTGTGTGTGTGTGTGTGTGTGTGTGTGTGTGTGTGTGTGTGTGTGTGTGTGTGGTGTGTGTGTGTGTGTGTGTGTGTGTGTGTGTGTGTGTGTGTGTGTGTGTGTGTGTGTGTGTGTGTGTGTGTGTGTGTGTGTGTGTGTGTGTGTGTGTGTGTGTGTGTGTGTGTGTGTGTGTGTGTGTGTGTGTGTGTGTGTGTGTGTGTGTGTGTGTGTGTGTGTGTGTGTGTGTGTGTGTGTGTGTGTGTGTGTGTGTGTGTGTGTGTGTGTGTGTGTGTGTGTGTGTGTGTGTGTGTGTGTGTGTGTGTGTGTGTGTGTGTGTGTGTGTGTGTGTGTGTGTGTGTGTGTGTGTGTGTGTGTGTGTGTGTGTGTGTGTGTGTGTGTGTGTGTGTGTGTGTGTGTGTGTGTGTGTGTGTGTGTGTGTGTGTGTGTGTGTGTGTGTGTGTGTGTGTGTGTGTGTGTGTGTGTGTGTGTGTGTGTGTGTGTGTGTGTGTGTGTGTGTGTGTGTGTGTGTGTGTGTGTGTGTGTGTGTGTGTGTGTGTGTGTGTGTGTGTGTGTGTGTGTGTGTGTGTGTGTTTCATCATCCTATCCCTCCTCCTCTTCCACAGCCCCAATTAATGCCCACCAATGTGCCCATTGTGAAAGAGCCTTTAGCACCAAGCGTGGCCTTGGGGCCCACGTCTGGCAGAAGCATCCTGTTGAGGCCAACGCAGCAATTAGTATAGAGCGAGACCGGCCCAGGTATGCTTCTGAGGATTTGCGGCGAATGGCAGCAGAGGAGGCAGAGGCTGTGCGCAATGGGGTACGTCGAATTAATGTTTATTTGCAGCAACGTTTTCCCATGCGCACGCTTTCTGCCATTCAATCTCTTCGCCTGAGGCCCCACTACAAGCAGCTTGTCCAGGATGCAATCCTGGCAAATAGCAGTGGGGTCTCTCCCGCATCTCCAGCAGACGTGGGACAACAGCCCGCCATTCAGCAATCCTCCCCCGTGACCTCCGGTCTTCTTTCAGACTTGAAGACTGAAGTATTGAGGCTCGGGGAGCAGGTAGGCAATATTGTTGGTTATGAGAGTGCCTACCTGCAGGATCTGGCGAGGCGGGCTGTTGAGGGGCCAAATGGCTTGGAGGACGAGGTCGCGGCCTATGTGCAGAGGATCTTCCCGCAGGTTGAGGAAGCGACCGTGGCGAGGCACCAGGGAGAAGTTCCCCCTAATGTGGTGCCTCGTGGAGGTCGCAGAGCAGCTAAGCAAGCGAGGAGGCGGGAATATCAGCGTGTCCAGAGATTGTGGAGGAAGCATCCGGCTCGTGCAGCTGCGGAGGTACTGGAGGGAGCTGGGGAAGAACAAGTTATGCCCCCCCTCCAGGAGTTTGTGGATTACTGGGAGCCACTTATGAGTGCTCCCAGCCACAACTCTGGTGAGCCAGTGGTACCCCCAGCTACCACCAGGGACTCCTTACGCAGCATCATGTGCACACCGGTGCTTCATGACGAGGCACATAAGTGCCGTGTCAAAAACTCCACTTCTGCTGGACCCGATGGTATTTCCGCCCGACGCTGGAATAAAGCTCCAAAGAATGTTAGGCTGCTCATCCTCAACCTGTTGCTACTATCTGGAAGACCCCCGAAAGCGTTGACCCGTGCCCGGACAGTTTTCATCCCAAAGAAAGGGGGAAGTGGGCCTGGAGGCTACCGTCCAATTTCTATTTCGTCGGTGGTCTTCCGCCACTTCCAAAAAGTTCTGGCATCTCGCCTCCAAGTGGCTGGTGTCATAGGTGACGTCCAGAGAGCATTTCGGCCAGCGGATGGCACAGCGGAGAATCTAACATTTCTCCAAACTGTCATTTCGCTGGCCCGTATCAAGAAACGGCAACTCCATCTTGCCGCTCTGGACGTCGCTAAGGCCTTTGACACAGTTAGCCACTTTGCCCTGACCGATTGTCTTCGTGGTGTCGGGGCACCTGCTCGTTTAATTGAGTATGTTGCCTGTCTGTACCACGAAGGCGTGACGGTCCTCGAGGCACGAGGTGAGATGTCAGGGGATGTTGGTATTGGGCGCGGGGTAGGCCAGGGGGATCCTCTGTCGCCACTCCTCTTCAACCTGGTCGTGGATACGGCCTTGGGTAAGCTGCCAGCTGAAATAGGGTTTGATCTCGCCCCTGGGGTGCGAGTAGGTGCATTAGCTTTTGCTGATGATGTCATCCTACTCGCCGAAACCCGTGAGGGCTTGCAGATCTCCCTCAACGCATTTGCTGAGCAGCTAGCCAGGTGTGGTTTGGTGGTCAACCCAGCTAAGTGTGGGTCGGTCTCCTTGGTCCCGTCGGGTCGCCAGCATAAGGTGAAGGTAGTGGATGAGGAGTGTTTTGTCTTAGGACAAACTTCCATCCCTGCCCGATCCGTGTTGGAGGTCTGGCGGTACCTTGGGGTCGACTTCATGGGTGTGGCCACTATAGCCGCAAGCCGTGTGGACCTTGGTGGAGCATTAGCTCGTGTCACCAAGGCTCCATTGAAGCCACAGCAGAAGCTGCGCCTCCTTCGCACGTACTTACTGCCAAAGCTAACCTATGGGTTAGTCTTTGGCAGGCTTACTGCGGGGAGGCTGCTTGAGTTAGATCGTGAAGTTCGCTCTGCTGTGCGCTCTTGGCTAGGCTTTCCACCTGGTGTCCCAAGTGCTTACATCCACGCACCGGTCAAGGCCGGTGGGCTCGGTATTGTTTCTCTTTCTGCCAGCATCCCATCTTTACGCCGCCAGCGCCTGCTTGCCCTTAGGGGCTCGAGCTGGGAGGTCGCCCGCACTGCTGCTGACCTGGACTTTGTCCGGCAGCAGTTGTTGTGGTGCGATCGAGCAACACCAACTGCTCCAAAACCCAGCTCATCTGCTGAGTTCGCTGCTGCACTGCATGAGTCAGTAGATGGTAAAGAACTCCGACAGTGCTCTGAATCCCCCATTTCTACCCAGTGGGTGGAATGGGCTTCAGAGGGCATTGGGGCCCGCGACTATCGTCATTTTCACGCCGTCCGGGTGGCTACGTTAGCCACCTCGGTGAGGTGTTCGAGGAGTAGTCGCGGGACAGTAGACACCCTTTGCCGTGCCTGTCGGGGTAAAAATGAGAATCTTTATCATGTAGTGCAGCAGTGTCCTCGTACTCACGGTGGCCGCATTTTACGTCACGATGCGGTTGCCAAGCAGATAGCAGGTGCTTTGTCATCTAGCGGTTGGGATGTCGAAAGGGAGAGACTATACCACATGCCGAGTGACCGGGGCAAGAAGCCAGATATCGTTGCGATCAAGCCCGATGGGTCTGCCATAATCCTGGATGTCCAAGTTGTCAGTGGCAGCGTGGACATGGAGCAGACCTGGCGGGCTAAGAAAAGTAAATATGATAGAAGTGATCTGCGACAAGCGATATCTGAGCTAAAAGGAGTGGCGCCTAATAACATCAAGGTCATGGCCGCGACCGTCTCATGGCGCGGGGTGTGGTGCGGGAAAAGTGCCACGGAGCTTCTCGAGTTGGGCATCTCGGCAGGAGTGCTCCGTGGTATCACCACCCGCGTCCTTCGGGGCTCTTACCTTAATTGGTGGTCATTCTATAGGGGCACTTCCTTTCATCCCATTCTTCCTCCTCGTCCTGCAACTTCCCTTATCCCTAGAGCCGGCGTCGGGTAAACCTGTGCGTCCTCCCCACTTTTTTATTTTATTTGTTTATTTTTCAATTTAATGGCGTGCCCCCTCCGTCTGTGAGGGGAGGTTTCTAAAAAAAAAAAAAAAAAAAAAAAAAAAAAAAAAATGTGTGTGTGTGTGTGTGTGTGTGTTTTTTTTTTTTTTTTTTTTTTTTAAGTTTTCTCTACCACAGTAACCCTGTGACAGAGGAGTATATTTTCTGCCTGCTCCCACTTTGATTACAGGCAGTTGCATTCGTAATATATCACATTAGAATTTAAGTCTTAGTATTAATTTCATTTTTCGTAGTTTTACAGTTAAATCACATTTATACTCTTATCATATGTCACATACATTTATCGCTCTTATCATATGTCAATGTTCTGGGTCTACCTCCATTTCTTCCTCTCCCTCTTTACCAACCTCCTCACTCTCCACTGATTCCATTTCTCCACTTTGCCATCGTTCATCTCCCTCGCCCTCTTCTTCATCTTGTTCATCATCAATTCGGGTTCTCTTTCTTCCTCCTTAATCAAGAGATTAAGCACTTTTAGAAGCTGCAATAACTTCAGCTGGAAGTGTAGCTGCAGTAACTTCATCTTGGGAAGTTCCCAAAGGCTTGATAATAATGGGTCTGAGGATATTAAAAGCCGATGAAATAGATCTTCCATCGCGTTTACCCTTGAGCTTTTACAAGTGAAGGATTCACGAAACTTTCTAATATCATTGTTTCTTGCATGCAATGCTTCTTCTGACATCATCCCTATGGGAAGTATCTTTGCCTAATCACTTCAGCTCCATGAATCGATTTTGTGTATCGTCACTGTCATGTGGTACCATGAATAATTTTTAGTTTACAGTTTTGCTGTCTCTTTAGCATATGTGTCGAAGTCATCAACTTTAATATCAAAACCTATTGATAATGCTACTACAATAATGTAGATTCTCTTGAGCAGATCTCCATCCAACCTAGTGATTTCAGCTAACTTTTCATGGTTTCGAAAAAGCGCCTAGCTATGCTTCCATCATTGGAATTTTCACTTACTTGTTTAGGCTTGTCAACTGTGAGACCTAGCTCGGCCCAGAACTTCTTCTGGATCACTTTCTTTCTTCTTTTTAACCTCTGAATCTCTCACTTGCCATTTCCTTATCTCCATCTTGTACGAGAGCTTAAGCAGTGTCTCAAACATCCTTATCCAGGCATGTAGGGTTGAAATCTCAAATCTGAGTGAAGATGCGTCTGCAGGCCTATCTTTTTTTCAATGTCGTTTCTGTCCTTACTTGTAGCTCCACATGCATAACAAGTATGAGTTGACTTGGTTGATGAAATAGCATTACAGCTGAAGAAATCCGACATTTTAGTCTTTATTGATCGTGTAGAGAAATTTTAAGACAAATGTAGTAAATATTCATAGATTTCGATGGAGGGAGGCCTTGAGATTGACGTTACTGACGGACGAGCGGAGCGATTCCTTGGGTATGCGTGCTAGTACGTACATAAATAGAACTTCTTCATAATTTCATGGCTGATATTTTCTAAGCCAGAGTCAGTATCAAAGCTACATCAAGTCCTAAAACAGTTGAGCGTAAAACATTAAAGAGAGCGACCGACAGAATCGGAGGACGGAATATTTCACAGAGTAAACTCATCAGTTGTGATTACTTTTGTGTGTGTGTGTATTTGTGTGTGTGTGTGTGTGTGTGTGTGTTTGTGTGTGTGTGTGTGTGTGTGTGTGTGTGTGTGTATCGTGTGTGTGTGTGTGTATCGTGTGTATCGCGTGTATCGCGTGTATCGCGTGCATCGCGTGTATCACGTGTATCGCGTATATCGCGTGTATCGCGTGTATCACGTGTATCGCGTGTATCGCGTGCATTGCGTGTATCGCGTGCATCGCGTTCATCGCGTGTATCGCGTGTATCGCGTGTATCGCGTGTTTCGCGTGTATTGCGTGTATCGCGTGTATCGCGTGTATCGCGTGTATCGCGTGTATTGCGTGTATCGCGTGTATCGCGTGTTTCGCGTGTATCGCGTGTATCGCGTGTATCGTGTGTATCACGTGCATCGCGTTCATCGCGTGTATCGCGTGTATCACCTGTATTGCGTGTATCGATGTATCGCGTGTATCGCGTGTATCGGGTGTATCGCGTGTATCACGTGTATTGCGTGTATTGCGTGTATTGCATGTATTGCGTGTATTGCGTGTATTTCGTGTATCGCGTGTATCGCGTGTATCGCATGTATCGCGTTTATTGCGTGAATCGCGTGTATCGCGTGTATCGCATGTATCGCGTGTATCGCGTGTTTTGCGTGTATCGCGTGTATCGCGTGCATCGCGTGCATCGCGTGCATCGGGTGCATCACGTGTATCGCGTGTGCGTGTATTGCGTGCGTGCGTGCGTTGAGTGCGTGTCTTGCGTGTATTGCGTGTATCGCGTGTATTTCGTGTATTGCGTGCGTGCGTGCGCGCGCCTACGTGCGCTTGTGTGTACCAAAGTATATGGTTTTTCTCTTATTGAGAAAATTGCGTAAATTAGAGCAAATTTTATATTTCATTCAAAAATTACGATTGGTCATAATTGGGCTTACATCTGTCCCCAATGAATAAATAAATGAATGAATAATCAGGTCATGAAAAATAATACAGAGAAAGGACCTACGTGTCAATGTTCTCGGTCTACCTCCATTTCTTCCTCTCTCTCTTTACCAACCTCCTCACTCTCCACTGATTCCATTTCTCCACTTTGCCATCGTTCATCTCCCTCGCCCTCTTCTTCATCTTGTTCATCATCAATTCGGGTTCTCTTTCTTCCTCGTTAATCAAGAGATTAAGCACTTTTAGAAGCTGCAATAACTTCAGCTGGAAGTGTAGCTGCAGTAACTTCATCTTGGGAAGTTCCCAAAGGCTTGATAATAATGGGTCTGAGGATATTAAAAGCCGATGAAATAGATCTTCCATCGCGTTTACCCTTGAGCTTTTACAAGTGAAGAATTCACGAAACTTTCTAATATCATTGTTTCTTGCATGCAATGCTTCTTCTGACATCATCTCTATGGGAAGTATCTTTGCCTAATCACTTCAGCTCCATGAATCGATTTTGTGTATCGTCACTGTCATGTGATACCATGAATAATTTTTAGTTTACAGTTTTGCTGTCTCTTTAGAATATGTGTCGAAGTCATCAACTTTAATATCAAAACCTATTGATAATGCTACTAGAATAATGTAGATTCTCTTGAGCAGATCTCCATCCAACCTAGTGATTTCAGCTAACTTTTCATGGTTTCGAAAAAGCGCCTAGCTATGTTTCCATCATTGGAATTTTCACTTACTTGTTTAGGCTTGTCAACTGTGAGACCTAGCTCGGCCCAGAACTTCTTCTGGATCACTTTCTTTCTTCTTTTTATCCTCTGAATCTCTCACTTGCCATTTCCTTATCTCCATCTTGTACGAGAGCTTAAGCAGTGTCTCAAACGTCCTTATCCAGGCATGTAGGGTTGAAATCCCAAATCTGAGTGAAGATGCGTCTGCAGGCCTATCTTTTTTTCAATGTCGTTTCTGTCCTTACTTGTAGCTCCACATGCATAACAAGTATGAGTTGACTTGGTTGATGAAATAGCATTACAGCTGAAGAAATCCGACATTTTAGTCTTTATTGATCGTGTAGAGAAATTTTAGTTTATGATTTTGATAGACAATCATGGAATCAAATTATTAAAAATAATTAGGAGGTACTCATGCTTTATTATTATTAAACTAATCATGTAGATTTAAAGACAAATGTAGGTAAATATTCATAGATTTCGATGGAGGGAGGCCTTGAGATTGACGTTACTGACGGCCGAGCGGAGCGAGGCCTTGGGTATGCGTGCTAGTACGTACATAAATAGAACTTCTTCATAATTTCATGGCTGATATTTTCTAAGCCAGAGTCAGTATCAAAGCTACATCAAGTCCTAGAACAGTTGAGCGTAAAACATTAAAGAGAGCGACCGACAGAATCGGAGGACGGAATATTTCACAGAGTAAACTCATCAGTTGTGATTAGTTTTATTTTTTTTTTTCTTTCTTAACAAGCACCTACTACTACTAGTGTGTGTGTGTGTGTGTGTGTGTGTCTGTGTGTTTGGGTTGCTGGGGTAGGATAACTGATGGTGTTTTTATCTCTTCGGAGCTCCTTCAAATCCCTACCCAAGTCAAGGTCATACGTCCCCATCTTGCAACCCGGACACCCTCTGGGTGAACAGAGGGTGGCAAAATAACCCAATGGCGATTAGGGGGGAGACTCGTGTCAACGGGTCTTCTGTCCCTTCTTAAATATGTGTTTCCCCGTTATGATGAACAACAACAATGAGCCTCATAACCCCCGCCGGCCCATTGGCTGCCGGGGTTCTAGGGGAGGCGCTCGGGGGCGCTCCAGGCAGGGGCGTTGGCCATCCTCCCCCTCATCTTCTTCATCCTATCCCTCCTCCTCTTCCACAGCCCCAATTAATGCCCACCGATGTGCCCATTGTGAAAGAGCCTTTAGCTCCAAGCGTGGCCTTGGGGCCCACGTCTGGCAGAAGCATCCTGTAGAGGCCAACGCAGCAATTAATATAGAGCGAGACCGGCCCAGGTATGCTTCTTTGGATTTGCGGTGAATGGCAGCAGAAGGGGCAGAAGCAGTGCGTAATGTTGTACGTCATATGAATGTTTATTTGCAGCAACGTTTTCCCATGCGCACCTTTCTGCCATTCAATCTCTTCGCCTGAGGCCCCACTACAAGCAGCTTGTCCAGGATGCAATCCTGGCAAATAGCAGTGGGGACTCTCCCGCATCTCCGGCAGACGTGGGACAACAGCCCGCCATTCAGCAATCCTCCCCCGTGACCTCCGGTCTTCTTTCAGACTTGAAGACTGAAGTATTGAGGCTCGGGGAGCAGGTAGGCAACATTGTTGGTTATGAGAGTTCCTACCTGCAGGACCTGGCGAGGCGGGCTATTGAGGGGCCAAATGGCTTGGAGGACGAGGTCGCGGCCTATGTGCAGAGGATCTTCCCGCAGGTTGAGGAAGCGACCGTGGCGAGGCACCAGGGAGAAGTTCCTCCTAATGTGGTGCCTCGTGGAGGTCGCAGAGCAGCTAAGCAAGCAAGGAGGCGGGAATACCAGCGTGTCCAGAGATTGTGGAGGAAGCATCCGGCTCGTGCAGCTGCGGAGGTACTGGAGGGAGCTGGGGAAGAACAAGTTATGCCCCCCCTCCAGGAGTTTGTGAATTACTGGGAGCCTCTCATGGGCGCTCCCAGCCACAACTCCGGTGAGCCAGTGGTACCCCCAGCTTCCACCAGGGACTCCTTACGCAGAATCATGTGCACACCGGTGCTTCATGACGAGGCACATAAGTGCCGTGTCAAAAACTCCACTTCTGCTGGACCTGATGGTATTTCCGCCCGACGCTGGAATAAAGCTCCAAAGAATGTTAGGCTACTCATCCTCAACCTGCTGCTACTATCTGGAAGACCCCCGAAAGCGTTGACCCGTGCCCGGACAATTTTCATCCCAAAGAAAGGGGGAAGTGGGCCTGGAGGCTACCGTCCAATTTCTATTTCGTCGGTGGTCTTCCGCCACTTCCAAAAAGTTCTGGCATCTCGCCTCCAAGTGGTTGGTGTCATAGGCGACGTCCAGAGAGCATTTCGTCCAGCGGATGGCACAGCGGAGAACCTAACAGTTCTCCAAACTGTCATTTCGCTGGCTCGTATCAAGAAACGGCAGCTCCATCTTGCCGCTCTGGACGTCGCTAAGGCCTTTGACACAGTTAGCCACTTTGCCCTGACCGACTGTCTGCGTGGTGTCGGGGCGCCTGCTCGTTCAATTGAGTATGTAGCCTGTTTGTACCACGAAGGCGTGACGGTCCTCGAGGCACGAGGTGAGATGTCAGGGGATGTTGTTATTGGGCACGGGGTACGCCAGGGGGATCCTCTGTCGCCACTCCTCTTCAACCTGGTCGTGGATACGGCCTTGGGTAAGCTGCCAGCTGAAATAGGGTTTGATCTCGCCCCTGGGGTGCGTGTAGGTGCATTGGCTTTTGCTGATGATGTCATCCTACTCGCAGAAACCCGTGAGGGCTTGCAGATCTCCCTCAACGCATTTGCTGAGCAGCTAGCCAGGTGTGGTTTGGTGGTCAACCCAGCTAAGTGTGGGTCGGTCTCCTTGGTCCCGTCAGGTCGCCAGCATAAGGTGAAGGTAGTGGATGAGGAGTGTTTTGTCTTAGGACAAACTTCCATCCCTGCCCGATCCGTGTTGGAGGTCTGGCGGTACCTTGGAGTCGACTTCATGGGTGTGGCCACTATAGCCGCAAGCCGTGTGGACCTTGGTGGAGCATTAGCTCGTGTCACCAAGGCTCCATTGAAGCCACAGTAGAAGCTGCGCCTCCTTCGCACGTACTTACTGCCAAAGCTAACCTATGGGTTAGTCTTTGGCAGGCTTACTGCGGGGAGGCTGCTTGAGTTAGACCGTGAAGTACGCTCTGCTGTGCGCTCTTGGCTAGGGTTTCCACCTGGTGTCCCAAGTGCCTATATCCATGCACTGGTCAAGGCCGGTGGGCTCGGTATTGTCTCTCTCGGCCGCTATCCCATCTTTACGCCGCCAGCGCCTGCTTGCCCTAAGGGGCTCTAGCTGGGAGGTCGCCCGCACTGCTGCTGACCTTGATTTTGTCAGACAGCAGTTGTTGTGGTGCGATCGAGCAACTCCAACTGCTCCAAAACCCAGCTCATCTGCTGAGTTCGCTGCTGCTCTGCATGATTCAGTGGATGGTAAAGAACTCCGACAGTGCTCTGAATCCCCCATTTCCTCCCAGTGGGTTGAATGGGCTTCAGAGGGCATTGGGGCCTGCGACTACCGACATTTTCATGCCGTCCGCGTGGCAACATTAGCCACTGCGGTGAGGTGTTCTAGAGGTAGTCGTGGGACTGTAGATACCCTTTGCCGTGCCTGTCGGGGTAAAAATGAGCACCTGTATCATGTAGTGCAGCAGTGTCCACGGACTCATGGTGGCCGCATTCTACGTCATGATGCGGTTGCCAAGCAGATAGCAGGTGCTCTGTCATCCAGCGGCTGGGATGTGGAGAGAGAGAGACTGTACCATATGCCGAGTGACCGGGGCAAGAAGCCAGATATCGTTGCCATCAAGCCGGATGGGTCTGCCATAATCCTGGATGTCCAAGTTGTCAGTGGCAGTGTGGACATGGAGCAGACCTGCAGGGCTAAAATAAGTAAATATGATAGGAACGACCTGCGACAAGCGATATCTGAGCTAAAAAGAGTGGCGCCTAATAACATCAAGGTCATGGCCGCGACCGTGTCATGGCGTGGGGTGTGGTGCGGGAAAAGTGCCACGGAGCTTCTCGATTTGGGCATCTTGGCAGGAGTGCTCCGTGGTATCACCACCCGCGTCCTTCGGGGCTCTTACCTCAAATGGTGGTCATTTTATAGGGGCACTTCCTTTCATCCCTCTCTCCCTCCTCCATCTTCCTCAACTTCCCTAATCCCTAGGGCCGGCGTCGGGTAAATCTGGGCATCCTCCCCACTTTTTAATTTAGTTTTTTCGTTTCTTTTTCTTAATGGCGTGCCCCCTCCGTCTTTGAGGGGAGATTTCTATTAAAAAAAAAAAAAAAAAAAAAAAAAAAAAAAAAATGTGTGTGTGTGTGTGTGTGTGTGTGGGTTGCTGGGGTAGGGTAACTGTTGGTGTTTTTATCTCTTCGGAGCTCCTTCAGATCCCTACCCAAGTCAAGGTCATACGTCCCCGTCGTGTAACCCGGGCACCCTCTGGGTGAACAGAGGGTGGCAAAATGACCCAATGGCGATCTGGGGGGAGGCTCGTGTCAACGGGTCTCCCGACCCAATTTTACGTCTCCCTTGTTATGAACACGAACACAGCCGAGCCTCATAACCCCCCCATGCTCGGGGGCGCCCCAGGCAGGGGCGTCGGTCTTCCTCTCCCTCTTCTTCCTCCTCTTCTTCCTATCCTTCTGCCTCTTCCAATGCCCCTGGAGATGTCCATCAGTGTGCCCACTGTGAGAGAGCCTTCAGTTCCAAGCGTGGCCTCAGTGCCCACGTCTGGCAGAAGCATCCTGTACAGGCCAACGCTGCGATTGATATAGAGCGAGAGCGGCCCAGGTATGCTTCTGAGGATTTGCGGCGAATGGCGGCAGAGGAGGCAGAGGCTGTGCGTAATGGGGGACGAAATATTAATGTATTCCTTCAAGCACGTTTTCCCATGCGCACGCTTTCTGCCATCCAATCTCTTCGCCTGAGGCCCCACTATAAGCAGCTTGTCCAGGATGCAATCCTGGCAAATAGCAGTGGGGCCACCCCCGCATCTCCGACAGGCGTGGGACAACAGCCCGCCATTCAGCAATCCTCCAACGGGACCTCCGGTCTTCTCGAGGATTTGAAGACAGAAGTGTTGAGGCTCGGGGAGCAGGTAGGCCGTATTGATGGTTATGAGAGTGCCTACCTGCAGAAACTGGTAAGGCGGGCTGTTGAGAGGCCTGTTGGCTTGGAAGACGAGGTCGCGGCCTATATACAGAGGATCTTCCCACAGGTTGGGGATGCGACCGTGGCGGGGCATCAGGGAGGACATCCTCCTGTGTCGGTGCCCCGTGGAGGTCGCAAAGCAGCTAAGCAAGCAAGGAGGCGGGAATACCAGCGGGTCCAGAAGTTGTGGAGGAAGCATCCGGCTCGTGTAGCTGCGGAGGTACTGGAGGGAGCTGGGGATGAACAAGTTTTGCCCCCACTCCAGGAGTTTGTGGAATTTTGGGAGCCACTTTTGAGTGCTCCCAGCCACAACCCTGGTGTGCCAGTGGTACCCCCAGCTTCCACCAGGGATTCCTTACGTGGCATTATGTGCACGCCGGTGCTTCATGACGAGGCACATAAGTGCCGTCTCAAAAACTCCACGTCTGCTGGACCTGATGGTATTTCTGCCCGACGCTGGAATAAAGCCCCAAAAAGTGTCAAGCTGCTTATCCTCAACCTGTTACTTCTATCGGGAAGGCCCCCGAAAGCGTTGACCCGCGCCCGTACCATCTTCATCCCAAAGAAAGGAGGAAGTGGGCCTGGAGGCTACCGCCCGATTTCGATATCATCGGTAGTTTTCCGCCACTTTCAAAAGATTCTGGCATCTCGCTTTCAAGTGGCTGGTGTCATAGGTGACGTCCAGAGAGCATTTCGGCCAGCAGATGGCACAGCGGAGAACCTAACCGTTCTCCAAACTGTCATTTCGCTGGCCCGCATCAAGAAACGGCAGCTCCATCTTGCCGCTCTGGACGTCGCTAAGGCCTTTGACACAGTTAGCCACTTTGCCCTGACCGATTGTCTTCGTGGTGTCGGGGCTCCTGCTCGTCTAATTGAGTATGTTGACTGTCTGTACCATGAAGGCGTGACGGTCCTCGAGGCAGGAGTCGAGATGTCGGGAGATGTTGTCATTGGGCGTGGGGTACGCCAGGGGGATCCTCTGTCGCCACTCCTCTTCAACCTGGTCGTGGATACGGCCTTGGGTAAGCTGCCAGATGAAATAGGGTTTGATCTCGCCCCTGGGGTGCGAGTAGGTGCATTGGCTTTTGCCGATGATGTTATCCTACTCGCAGAAACCCGCGAGGGCTTGCAGGTCGCCCTCAATGCCTTTGCTGAGCAGCTAGCCAGGTGTGGTCTAGTGGTCAACCCTTCTAAGTGTGGGTCGGTCTCCTTGGTCCCGTCTGGCCGCCAACATAAGGTGAAGGTGGTGGATGAGGAGTGCTTTGTCTTAGGACAGACACCCATCCCCGCCCGATCCGTGTTGGAGGTCTGGCGGTACCTTGGGGTCGACTTCATGGGTGTGGCCACTATAGCCGCAAGCCGTGTGGACCTTGGTGGAGCATTAGCTCGTGTCACCAAGGCTCCATTGAAGCCACAGCAGAAGCTGCGCCTCCTTCGCACGTACTTACTGCCAAAGCTAACCTATGGGTTAGTCTTTGGCAGGCTTACTGCAGGGAGGCTGCTTGAGTTAGATCGTGAAGTTCGCTCTGCTGTGCGCTCTTGGCTAGGCTTTCCACCCGGTGTCCCAAGTGCTTACATCCACGCACCGGTCAAGGCCGGTTGTTGTGGTGCGATCGAGCAACACCAACTGCTCCCAAACCCAGCTCATCTGCTGAGTTCGCTGCTGCACTGCATGAGTCAGTAGATGGTAAAGAACTCCGACAGTGCTCTGAATCCCCCATTTCTACCCAGTGGGTGGAATGGGCTTCAGAAGGCATTGGGGCCCGCGACTATCGCCATTTTTACGCCGTCCGGGTGGCTACACTAGCCACCTCGGTGAGGTGTTCGAGGAGTAGTCGCGGGACAGTTGACACCCTTTGCCGTGCCTGTCGGGGTAAAAATGAGAATCTGTATCATGTAGTGCAGCAGTGTCCTCGTACTCACGGTGGCCGCATTTTACGTCACGATGCGGTTGCCAAGCAGATAGCAGGTGCTTTGTCATCTAGCGGTTGGGATGTTGAAAGGGAGAGACAATACCACATGCCGAGTGACCGGGGCAAGAAGCCAGATATCGTTGCAATCAAGCCCGATGGTTCTGCCATAATCCTGGATGTCCAGGTTGTCAGTGGCAGCGTGGACATGGAGCAGACCTGGCGGGCTAAGAAAAGTAAATATGATAGAAATGATCTGCGCCAAGCGATATCTGAGCTAAAAGGAGTGGCACCTAATAACATCAATTTCATTGCCGCGACTGTGTCATGGCGCGGGGTGTGGTGCGGGAAAAGCGCCACGGAGTTACTCGAGTTGGGCATCTCTGCAGGAGTACTCCGTGGTATCACCACCCGCGTCCTGAGGGGTTCTTACTTGAACTGGTGGTCATTCTATAGGGGCACTTCCTTTCATCCCATTCTTCCTCCTCGTCCTGCAACTTCCCTTATCCCTAGAGCCGGCGTCGGGTAAACCTGGGCGTCCTCCCCACTTTTTTATTTTATTTGTTCATTTTTCAATTTAATGGTGTGCCCCCTCCGCCTTTGAGGGGAGTTTTGTAAAAAAAAAAAAAAAAAACTCGGCGCTCCGCGCCTTGCCAGGGGGCAAGCCCCCTGGACCCCCGGTTACCTCTATTTACATACTTCGGACGAAATTATTGAAACACAGAATGTGTTTGCGTTGTCGCGCAACCAAGTGACAACCAAACAAGCGTCATTGTTTACTATTCATTTATATAGTTATAGTATGAAACTACGAAAAAAAATACGAAATAAATTCGTGATAAATCAAGAGCGATTTATCAAGTAAATGTCCTAAAGAGGCTACATACGAAATTACAGCTTCCTAGAGTGTAAAGTATAGAAATTAGCTTTAAAAGCCACTCATCTGATCCGGACCCTGGACATCGTCAAGTAAATGTCCTAAAGAGGCTACATACGAAATTACAGCTTCCTAGAATGTAAAGCATAGAAATTAGCTTTAAGAGCCACACATCTGATCCGGACCCTGAGCATCGTCAAGTAAATGTCCTAAAGAGGCTACATACGAAATTACAGCTTCCTAGAGTGTAAAGCATAGAAATTAGCTTTAAGAGCCACACATCTGATTCGGACCCTGAGCATCGTCAAGTAAATGTCCTAAAGAGGCTACAAACGAAATTACAGCTTCATAGAGTGTAAAGTATAGAAATTACCTATTCAAATTATTTAACCTCCGCTTCACAAATCAAACCGTTTTCGTAATACTCAGATCACCTGCTATGAATCAAATCATCGAAACACAAGCTCAATGAAATCATCAGAAATTAACAAGCGGTTGCAATCATGTTCACAATATCAATTATTGAGAATGATCACCTGTGTGTAAACAATTATTTATATAACCATGCTCATAACTCAGTTTGTTGGACACGCACTTCCCAGTAGTTAACATAATATTGTTGGATAAATCGAGAGCTTTCGAACGAATGGTCAACGAATTTTGTGGGATGAAAAACGACGAAGTACCATATCCCTAGCAACGACTCGGTTGTACGTGAAAATCATCCGTCACACATTTCGTTACCATCCCGCGTTCCATTTTCGGCTAGTTAGTCCATGGCTAAAACACATTCTGTGTTAAAAAAGTGTGTGTGTGTGTGTGTGTGTGTGTATCGCTTGTATCGCGTGTAAGTCTAGTGACTTGGAAGTTAGGGCTCCATAGAGCAAGGCCAACACCATCAGGTGTCTTTGAGCCATCAGTGAATATAAGAGTGTGTCCAGCATATCGTTGGATTGTCTGAGGATGTGTGGGGGTGTAGTGCCCTTGACCCCCGACCTTCATGTGAAGGTCAACACGCATCCCAGAGAAGTTCCAGGAACAGGCAGGGGACTGTGCCTGTTTTAACAGGAATTACGTGTCTTTGTGTATCATTCTGTCGCGTACCTCTATTATGCCTATCTGTTGTCAAACAATGAATATATAGATATAAATAACATCCTATCAATATCTGAGTTAATGTGTCTGGATTCAAATAAAATTCCACAATCAGATTCAAATAAGCCAAAAGTGACTTTTCTCTATCGGCGAATATGGATATTCAGGCCCTGGCCGAAGGTTCTCATGATGATATGAGATAGAATTTTGTGGGTACTGAGAAGTACTTTTGGTTTCGTATGCAAAATGTTCTTGAGGTGCTCGATGAGCGCTCATATTTGTAGGATAACCTGTAGGTAAGGGCGTATTGATTTCTACTCTCGAGTTGAAATCGCCGGAGTTCCCTTTTGCAGGCGTTTGATATTGGTTGGCTGTGTAGCTTAAATCCTCTAGGGATATGTACGATTGTGCCATGCCAAAGGCTCGATCTTTCTGTGTATCAGAAACATGAGGGAAACCCGTGTCTCGCACGATTCCGGCCTGTGAGGCGCCCGGTTGTTCGTCAGTTGGCGAACCGGGGCTAGGCCTGTCGCTCCCGGGGGCCATGCCACGTGTAGGGCGAGAGGGGGTAATTAGCTATCCCCGTCGCGTGCCCGCTCGAGCTTTGTTGACCGGCGTGTGACAGTCTGTCTGCCGTTTCGGCTTGCTGCGAAATTTGTATTTCGAGCTGTGATTCGCTCAGAAGGCGGAACGAAGGGGTCCGCTCCATCTGGGAAATTTATCTAGTTCTGAAAAGAACTGAATTTAGAGGGGACTCGCTTCCGGATTGATATCGGAGGGTCCTCCTTTAGGGGTCGACTGCCTTTTTCGCTTGAGTGAAGGTCGTTCGAAAAAGGCAGGTCCGCCTGTTTCGATTGATCAACCTGTGAGAGGTTTGCTTGATGATCAAACGGCTTGCCCCAGCGGTCGGTTCGCGAATAAATTCGGAACCCGGGTGACAAGGCTTAGAAACTCGTCCCAGCAGACGGTCAGTGGATTTCTCCTCTGACCCGGGTGGCGAGATTTTGAAGCTAGACGGTGTAGCCGACGTCGGGATACCGTCTAGAGGGTAGTGAGTAATACGAAGTGTTATTATCTCGATCTACCCGGAGTCTTGAAGAAGGTAGAATCTCTCGTCGCAGAATCGTGTAAGAAACTTCATCCTCAGTCAATCGCAGTAGGCTTGAAGAGAGAGAAGTGTTCAGATCGGATGTTGAGATTGGTGTATCACGACGGGGCTAGCAATTGCTATATTTATACCCGTCCGGGAGTCAGATTCTGCATTTGATTGCTGTACCGATTGATCTCTAGCGCTCGTGTGTGTGGAAGGAGAAACAGCTTCCGATTTGATTGATTGCGCTCGGTGAGCGGAAGGTGAAACATCTTCTTCCGCCTTTCCTCCGTAGAGTGCGTATGGCTTTGTTCGTCCTTGATAGGATTTGAAAGTCATTTGTTTCAAGGTAATTTTTGTGTGTTAGATTTGCCGGCTCGTCAAGCCTCGCTCGTGCAGTGAGCGTTTAGCTTGTCGTGTTTTAACTTTCGACGAGTTTATTTCTTTTGTGATTATGTATTTCGCATAATCTTTTTGGCTATTCCTTTTGTTTCGTCTTAGAGGTAGCCTGACGTCTTTTTATATAGTTCTAATGTGTGAACTTATTTTTGGTGGCCCTTAAAAGGGCCGGTGATAGGTGGTGAGTTCACCACAATACCAGGAATATATAATTTTTAAGTAGGTGTAATGTTATAGCCCATTATATTGCATTGGTAATATTACTATAAAATACCAACATTACAACTTGTCTACAATTATGACTAGTTGTAGATCATGCACAAGTTGGTAAACTTTGTTAATCCAAAAATATTTTTGAATACAGGATTTTTCTCATTAGATACTAGAAAGGTTTTTATTTAAAAAAATGCTTGTATATTCACTTGACTTTAGATAATGGTTATTCATTTAGGTCTCCCCGACCGATGGGAATTCCCATACCACCTCATGTCGGCCTTCATGAGGATCACCCAAGGCTGGAAGCTGCTTTCAGGGCTCTGTTCTACAGGCAAGTGCTTACATTTACATAGGTACCCAATCAGAAACGTGTAGGTATCTTTTGGTAATAGAAGTGGAAGGGGTGTTCATAGTTCCACTCTAATGAGTGGGTATTTGGAGAAGGAAGTCATCTGCTTGTAGGTAGAATGAGTTGGCTGTGTGGCACCTCCCTCCCTAGTGTGGGACACCTGCCCCACCTGTTACAGTGTCAATTTCCCGGCAAGGCGAACAAGAGAGGAGACAACTCCAACCCATCCTAGTGGCAGATTGGAGAACCTTGTACACCTGTTTCAGGTTCTTCCACTTTAAAGAGTGGGTGTCTGGAGAAGGAAGTCAGCTGGTTGTAGGTAGAATGAGTTGGCTGTGTGGGTCATTATAAAATATTGAATAATTCATTACATTATAACACACACACAGTATGAAATTTTCAACAGTAAACCTTTGTAATCGACAAAAAACAAAATGTTAATCCCTTTACTAGTTTATGTATCAAAATGCCGAGAGTCCAAAAACGAATATATCTATATAAATTTTATGGGTACGTTTTCTTCTTCTCAAAATCCAGAGGTTGGTTCACGAAATTAAAATTAAAAGGTGTGTTTATGTTCGGGGTTTGAATCCCACCTAAGGATAATTCAGAATGTCAATATTTGACAGGTTTAACAAATAAAATTCGTCAAAACAACACCTCAGTGCTTAACTTTGGATCTAAGCTAAAGCTATCAAAACGAGGGCCACAGTATCACTGAATAATGAGTAATGGCTCACTGGCAAATCTCTCTAAAACGGGAAAATATCAGCAGCTGATGTGCTGCAAAGTGGATCTTTTATGATGTCTGGTTGCATTATCTCGTGAGGTTCGGACATTTCAAGGAGGATAGATCATGATTCAGAAATAGATCAAGAAGTCTTGATATCAATTGGGAAACTCCGGGGAACATTGTCGTATTTAAAACGGGAACCCAACTGAAATGGGGGCAAAGTCAAAGATCAATTGGAATTGGTAACCATGCAAGCACAGGACGCACAAGAGAGCGCTCTGTCAGGAGAACGTGAAATTTCTGAGGTGGCTATGGGGGCGGGTCTTAGGGCAGAACAACTCAAAAAAGTTCCAGTCATGAAGCGTGATTGTATGAGCTAATATTCGTAAATTATCGTATTGTACGAGTATAATGTTAAATTGTTTTGAAATTTGAGCTTTTCGAGTGCAAGGATATTGCTAAAAATTAATTTTATGGCAAATAACGTATTCTAGATAAAAATCTCCTATTCAAATAGAAGTTTTGAATTTTTTTTAGCTTTTGTTGCATTTTTTATTGATTTTTTAGGAATTTTTAATGAGTTTTACGTACATTTTTCAACATAATTTTGAACAAAAATTTTTGAATGTTCTATTTTATAGTTAATAAATTTTATTTGAGCAATTTTCTACCAAAAAATATAAATTTAACGATTTCTAGCCGTTTTTAGTGATTTGCTTAGTAAATTTGTCGAAATTTCACCAACCTGATGTACTCAAAAAGAGTTAGCTAACAAACTTCCTTTCATTTTGAAAGCTTCATTTTTTGGTGGGAGAACGACATTTTTATCTCAATCCTAAGGAAAGTTATCATTTGGAATGACAGACAGACAGACACACACACACGCACACAATCACACACACACACACACACACACACACACACACACACACACACACACACACACACACACACACACACACACACACACACACACACACACACACACACACATATATATATATATATTAAAAAAGCGTTAATCTTTAAGATTCGTTTCAGAATGCCCCAAAACGGATTTCAATGAAGAATTTTTTCAAAATTGTTTATTTTAAAATTGCAATAGCTTCATTTTCCAAGAAAACTCGCTAAAACCCTGATTTTCTATCTTGTGTTGTACTTCCTCCATGCTTTTCGAACATTTTAACCGGTTTTATGATGATCCTCATCCTCGGCACAAGCCATAAAAGAAATTGGAGAAGAAGAATAATCATTGTGTTTTTGTTGTGAAACACGAGTCAAGAAATAGAGCTGACAAACAAAAACGACAGTGTCAAAACAAATTTCTGTGTCAAGAAACAGATTCCCGCGGCAAAAATAAAGAAAACCAACAACAACAAAACAAATAAGATATTATTTTTGTTACTGATTATGACTGATAACTAACGAAGTCGACACAAACACAACTTTGTAACTTTCATTTTTATGGAAATAGACAACGTTATTAATTGAAATAGGGTTTTAAACTTCGCCGGGAGTGATTGTTTAGTTCTAAAGCATTTTTAATTCAGTTTGAGTTCGTAAAGTCGACTGATGTGAATCCCGAGCGGTAAGTGTAGGTGCCAAATGTTTTCCACCCCCTAATTTTGCTAATCTGGACATGTCAATGCATAAATCTGAAGAACGAACGAAAATCACAGAACTTCGTCTATCAAAAAGAATTCGGTAAGTTTCCACTCTCTAGGTATAATATGTTGGCTCTAATTCCCGGCTAAATATATTTAAGCTTCCTCCTCATTGTGCGTTCTGCGAGTTCGGAACGGTTCTGGGCAAGCGCAGTCGAGTTTAGTCGTTCGCAGTGCCAGAACGCCCAGTTTGCGAACCCAGTTCTGAACGGTTCTGACAGTCCCCAGTGACTTTCAGAACTCGAATGCAAGGACGTAGTTTTAACTCATGTGCATTTCACAATTTTTCAGATCTCATGGAGTAAACAACTCTCTTCTTCATCAAAATCATACTTAATCATGCTTTAGTCTCTAAACGTTAGTAAAAGTACTTATTCTAGCTCGTCAAGTTCGGAAAGCGAGTTTCGACGATGGTGTTTGGTTTGTAGACGATGAGGACAAGATTGAAGTTATAGTTGGATCTCGTCTACATTCACGAAACTCAAAAATGTTCGAGTATACTCCTCAGTCATCGTGGCATTTTTTTTCTTCTTAGTTGCGGTGGGGTAATTGTTAGGTAATTAATATTCTCGGGCATAATAAGTAATATATACACGGGCACTAAAAATATTCTGAAAAGGAGCGCCAGAAGGTAACACGAGTTGAGTGAGGTTACAAACAACAACACAGGTTATTCCACTTCCAAGTTATGAAATCGTTCGCAGTGCAGACCTCCCCGGGATTTCCCGTCCCAGTTCTGATGAGGTCTAGAACTGTCAGAATTCGCTGAGAACGAAGCTTCAAGTGACGCATTCGGAACCCTAGAAGTCGTAGGAAATGTCCTAGCAGACGTAGAAAATGTTTTCGTTTTTTTTTCTGCCGAGTCTGCCTATAGATAACGGAAGCATTGTTTTCACTTGGGGGTGGGGGGATTTTTTTATTTTTGGTTCTGCAAAATCAAAATTTCATCTCGCATTTCACGTTTTAGACTATTCTATTTATTTATTTACGGGCTAGTTAGCCCAATCTTTATTATTTAAAAAAGTGAAACTCCGTCTGTTTGTCTGTCGTGTCTATGCACGGTCAAATGGCTGAGGGGCGGGAGACTACGAGCGGGGGGATCTTCTTGGGATTTTCCGGAATAGTGTATTAGCGATTTTAAAATTTTGTAATCCCACCCGAACCATGAGCCGTATGGTGGGAGGGGGGTGGAAGCATGGTTTAATGCGCGCTTTTAGCGAATTTTTGAAGAAAATTAAGCTATTGCTCTCGCCTCAAAATTTGTAGAATGTGAATTTTTGAAAAAATTTTATGCCGAAATCCGTTTCAGGCTATTCTGAATCATATTCTGAAATTTAACACATTTTTTAATGTAGGTATGTATGTATGTATGTAATTTATATATGTATATGTATATATGTATGTACATATAAGGGGAGGGGGGGGGGACTCTTGTCAATGAGTCTCCTGTCCCTTTTCCATGTGTCTCCCCGTTATCGATACGAACAACGACGAGCCTCATAACCCCCGCCTGCCCATTGGCACGCGGAGTTCTAGGGGAGGCGCTCGGGGGCGCCCCAGGCAGAGGCGTCGGTCATCCTCCCCCTCATGTTCATCCTCATCCTACCCTTCATCCTCTTCCTCTGCCCTCAATAATGCCCACCAGTTTGCCCATTGTGAGAGAGCCTTCAGTTCTAAGCGTGGCCTCAGTGCCCACGTCTGGCAGAAGCATCTCGTGGAGGAATTGACATAGAGCGAGAGCGGCCCAGGTATGCTTCTGAGGATTTGCGGTGAATGGCAGCAGAGGAGGCAGAGGCTGTGCGCGATGGGGTACGTCATATTAATGTATTGTTGCAACAACGTTTTCCCATGCGCACCCTTTCTGCCATCCAATTTCTTTGCCTGAGGCCCCACTATAAGCAGCTTGTCCAGGAGGCGATCCTGGCAAATAGCCTCTCCCGCATCTCCTACAGGCGTGGGGCAACTGCCCGCCATTCAGCAATTCTCCCCCGGGACCTCCGGTCTGTGTTGAGGCTTGGGGAGCAGGTAGGCCGTATTGATGGTTAAGAGAGTGCCTGCCTGCAGGACCTGGCGAGGCGGGCTGTTGAGAGGCCTGAAGGCTTGGAGGATGAGGTTGCAGCCTACATACAGAGGATCTTCCCACGGGTTGAGGAAGCGACCATGACGGGGCATCAGTTAGCAGTTCCTCCTACTTTGGTGCCTCGTGGAGGTCTCAGAGCAGCAAAACAAGCAAGAAGGCGGGAATATCAGCGGGTCCAGAAGTTGTGGAGGAAGCATCCGGCTCGTGTGGCTACTGCGCATGCTCCAAGGTAAAATCCTGCGACAACCTTAATTTTCACAGTTTTTATCAGATTTTGATGAAATTTGCAGGGAATGCGCTGGTTAAATTGTAGATGGTCACCTATTGGTTCCATTGTTGCCAAATCAATACTTCACTCTGCGCATGCGCAAACGCAAATCCCATTATGCTCAATCTCGTTCAAATTTGGATGATGGTAGGGCGATGACGATTCGATCTTCCCATATAAATTTCAACATGATTGTCTCATCAAGAGCTACTGCGCATACGCCAATGTGAAATCCTTGTTACGACCATAACTTCCACACTTTTCTTCCGATTTTGATGAAATTGTCAGGGAATGCGTGGGTATGGTCCCATATCAGTTTCTTTGTTGCTAAATCAATACATACTTCACTCCAACATGTGCAAACGTAAACTCCATTATGCTCCATTGTTTCACACCCTTGTCGTTCGATTTCGTTTAAATTTGGATGATAGTTGGGAGAAGTCGATTTGATTACCTCATATCAATTTAACCAGGATTGTATCATTAATAGCCACTGCGCATGCGCCAATGCGAAATCCTTGTAATGACCTTAATTTCCACAGGTTATAGGATTGATGATCCCGCACCTATTTCATTGTTCTCATCAGTTCATTCTGCGCATGCGCTAACGTAAATTACGAAGAGTTGAATGTTTTTGTTTCTTAATTTACCAGTTATGACATTTCTTGCTACTTATTGATTTACTCTTTTCCACATGGCATTTTCAAGAACATTCAAAACTCTTCAATGATCTATAAATTCTTGATACATACGTAAAAAACGAGGAAGCAACAACGGAAAATATGTGAACTGTCACTATTTTTGTCGAATCATTCGACAGCCCCGTTACAATCGACGCGATGACGCAAAAATTAAATAATATACATGCCTATGTAGTTTTCTGGTTAATTGATTAAATGTTTCTGTTTTTTAATTAGATAACAATAAATTTTTTAAGTAAAAACACAAAACTTACGGCCAAAAGGAAACGAAGCAAAATAAAAGCCTGTTTATTTACACCCTAAAAGTAGGTACCTACCTCTACATCAAATTCATCTATATTTGTCTTGTAAGTATACTCGTTCTTTTCTTGTTCTTCTCTTGTCTATTTCTTCTATTTCCTATTTCTATTCTTTACTTATTCCATTTTTTACTACTCTTTTCATTTCTTATTATTACAATCAACCAGTCTGTGGTTTGAAACTAAATTAAATCACTATTCATATATGATAATTGAACTTATAAAACTATTATCACCAAATGATTTAGAAGTTTGATGAGAGACATAATTTTGATGCAAACATTATTCCAAACTTGAAAATGAACTAAGTTTAGCTCACATTCGCGATAGTTTTATTATTGATAAACTGTCTCGATCTATACACAGTTGATTTGTATTAAAATATCATTCATGCTAGCATGTATGAATAGAATTTTGGAAGACCGATGATCAGATCAGAGACTTTGGCACTAGGGATCACATATATCTTACAGCAAATGGTTAAACCCCAATTTTTCGCCCAGCTGTCGCTTGCGAGCGCAACGATCGATGTGCGCTCGACCTTTTAGTGAATTCTCGTAGAAAATATACTATTTCGATGGGTCAGAAAATTTTAAAATCTAAATTTTTGAAAAATTTCTTCATTGAAATCCGTTTTGAGGCATTTTGAAACGAATCCTAGAGTTTAACGCTTATATATATATATATATATATATATATATATATATATATATATATATATATATAAAATGTTTGTATGAGTGTGTGCGTCATTCCAGACGATAACTCTCCATCCCCGCGTACAATGTTTTATATTTGTTTATGCACGAAATTATGCTTACAAGTTCCAGTCATGCAGCATGATCGTATGAGCGAATTTTCATAAACTATCTATCGTACTATAGTATGTTAAATTGCATTGAAATTGGAGCAATTTTAGTTAACAGAAATGGGTAAAAACCAATTTTATGGCAAAAAACTTATTCTAAATAAAATTCCACTGATTCAAAAGGGATTTTTGGTTTTTAATTTTTTTGCAGTTTTTATAGATATTTTAGCAAATTTTAATGACATTTAAGTACGTTTTTCATCATAATTTTGAGCAAAAATTTTTAATGTCCTAGTTAATCGTTGAAAATTTAGTTTGGACTAAAAATCTGCAAAGAAATAGAAATTCAACGATTTTTGGCCGTTTTTAGCCATTTTTAGTGATTTTTTGGGTACATTTTTCGAAATTTGACCAATTTAATGTGCTCAAAAATTGTTGCCCAACGAACTCATCCTTTCTTTTGAAATGCTTGATTTTTTGGCGAAAGAACGAAGTTTTTATCTCAATTCTATCGAGAGTTATCGTTATATATTATATATATATATATATATATATATATACATATATATATTGTATATATATAATATATATACATATAAAAAAGCGTTAAAATCCAGGAATCATTTCAGAATGCCTCAAAACAGATTTCGATGAAGAAAATTTTTGAAAATTTTTATTTTAAAATTTTTGGAGCCATTGCAATAGCTTTATTTTCTAAGAAAATTCGCTAAAACGTGCTTAATATCCTTTAAAATATGCTAAAAAATCAATAAAAACTGCAAAAAAGCTAAAAATTGAAAACCTCTATTTGAATAGGTAGTTGATATTTAGAATAAGTTTTTTCTTTAAAATTAATAGTTACCAATTTCCTTGCGCTCAAAAAGCTCAAATTTCAAAACAATTTAACATCATACAATGAGATAATTTACGGAAATTCGCTCATACGATGATGCTATATGACTGGAGCTTTTGGTTTATTATTTTCAATAGGTAATGAACCTTTGTAATCGACCAAGAAAAACAAAATGATAGCCCCCCCCCCCCCCCCCCCCCCCTCAAAATTTGTTGGCTTACGTTTCAAGATGCGTAGAATCCAAAATTCGGAAAAAATCCGTACGCTGTACGCCGTCTGAAGCTTTTCTCAAAAAGTATTGTACCAAACTTCAAGAAATTGGGCTTAAAAATCATTTATCGGCCGGGGATGAGCCAGTAACATCGGTATCGCGTTTGATCAACACTAAAGGATCTACAATCAAACACCTAAGGTCTGAAATATTCAAAAATCGAGATCTTTAATTCTTTCTATTTTACAGTAATGATTTTTCAAGTTTCATTTATAGGTATCCGCCCAAAGAATCGAACGAAACCACCCCAGTCGCTATATGTTTATTCGTTTGCTTGCACGGGAGTGACTCGTAACCAGTAAAACTTATCAAAAATCGCCTTGAAAACTATGATAATTATTTCAGCTGATAATGTAATTCAAATGGAATCCTGACTTCCTGAAATCGAGTTCATTACTTATATGTTCTGTATCCTATTGGGCTTGTGAAGCGTAGGTAGGTAATCATCTACTTCAATTACATTAATTTATCAAATTATTTATTAGTAAATACTTAGGAACTACTCACTCTTAATTAAATTATTATTTTGTAAATTATTATTCCAACAACAGAAAGTCAATTACTTCCGAGTCTACCAAGGTCGGAACGTTTTAGCCAATTTTCTAAGAATTGCAGTGAATCCAAAATTTCCTTCATGCGTTCGAATGTTTCAACTCTAGTCTTATATGGTTTGCAAGGTTTTTTTGCGCATAGAATATTAGTAGAGTAATTTGCATCTGTTTCTTCATCAAGACCCGATCCGTCACAGAAGGGCGAGAACATCCAGATCATCCTGACGCACCCCAACGTCATCCGGTACTTCATCTTACGCGCGCTGCAGCTTCCACCTGAGGCATACATACGCTTCTCTCTGAATCACGCATCCTTCACCAGAATCGAAATCTTCGGCGACGGTCGGGTTCAAGTCGTGTCGATTGGTGACACCGGCTATCTGTCGCCGTCGAAATTCACCATCGGGTACGCGGATACAGCACCACCGGCTGTTTGAAGGGGAAAACATTTCCATAAGATGGTACGGAGTGCATCCTCCAGTGGGTGAAGAATAAATCATTAAGCCATCAATTGTAGTTTTTTTATAGAACAAAACATAAGAAATACATTATTCAGTAAATAGAAGTACAAAATAGACCCTCCCACTTACAGCAAGCTTGTAGCGTGGGGTGGGGAGTCATGGGCTCAAGACCCTATTTTTCATTCATTCCAAGGTACCTACGTTGAGAGAAAAGTAGTAGACGCAAATACAATAAGGAATAAGATAAGAAGAAATATCACATGAGAAATAATCGAAGTAGAAAAATGAAACAAAAGAAACCAAGATCCGCCCGAGACCATTGCAGAACTGCTTTTTCAGAAAAGCAACATAATAGCCAAAAACAAAAATCAAAGAATTTTCAAAATTTCTTCAACATTATCAAATATTTACAATTTTTCAATTTTTTTCCATACAAAATTTATTAAAAGGAAACCGGAACAGAGACGAAAAGGAAAAACCTTTCAATACATGCAATTGCAAGAAAAATAACATCACACAAACAATTCAAACTTACGTACAAAGTCATCTTTTACAATATTCAGAGTGACCCAAGCCTTAAATTGTCCAACATTTAAATCGAGCACAGTTTTATCTTTAATTGCGTTTAGTAATTTGGGACAACAATGCATCAAAGACTTTCGTCCCATCACAGAATTCACTTTTGGGACTTGAAAGAGTACAACAACCTCAGCTCTTGTAGCCATACCATGTCGAATTTTTTGCAGATGTTATTTCCGAGCATATGCGAAAATGAGCTCTGCTCTTATGTTGAGCTTATTCAGAGGAAGAATTTTCATTTTATTAAAAATCTTCTAATGTTTCTAAAGTTTCCAATTTAAAGTTAAAGTTAAATTGAAGTTTCTAATTTATCATTGCCAAAATATCAACATAAGATGGTAAGCAATAAATAAGTGCTTCTAGTGATAATATACTTAAATTAAAGCTTCCCTTCAATTTTCTATACATATGAAATACATGTGGAATTTATAATAGGTAGTTGGGTTTAGATAAAATAAATAAATAAATGAATAACTAAAAAATTAAAAATTTTTTTTTTTAATGAAAAAAAAAAAATAAAATAAAATAAAATAAAATAATAAACTTAGGTAAAATCGACAACACGAGGAGACATTTCTATAATCTTGTTTGTGAACGTTGTTGTTCGCTAAACAGAATTCGGCGACTCAAAAATTTTTTTTTTTTTGGATTTTTAGAATTTTTAGCTGTTTTTCAACAAATAATAATGAAATTTAAGTACAGTTTTCAGCATAATTCTGTGCAAAAATTTTTTAATGTCCTACGTAAACGTTGATAATTTTGTTTTGACTAAAAGTCTGCTAAAAATTATAAATTTAACGATTTTTGGCCGTTTTTAGCCACTTTTAGTGATTTTTTGAGCATTTTTCTTTGGAATTTGACCATTTTATTGAACTCTGAAAATGCTGGCCAACGAACTCGTCCGTTCGTTGATTTTTTTGGCGCAAGAACGGAATTTTCATCTCAATCCTAAGGTGAGTTTTCTTTCGGAAGGACACACACACACACGCTTTGTGTGGCGCAAATTGTAATTTCCCACCGAGGAGAGGGGGCATAGTAAAGACATGGAAATGTAAAAAAAAGTTTCCTTCTAGAGCTTCTAAACATTGAAGAACGTCCAACACTGACATCTGGTGTCCGTAAAATTTACCAAATTCCAACATCCTAGGTGCAAACGAGAGAATCGAGCTTTCTCAGCTGATCATGATGAAGCCCGTCATTTCATTCTTCTCGTCTTCTTGATCCAGACAGGCTCTCTGTCACATTTAAATTTCCTAGGGTGAACAGGAGCGAATTCAACTAACTCAGTTGGTCAAGAAAAAGCCCGTCATTTCGTTCGTCTCTTGATTCGCAGTGAGGTTTCCTACCATTTTTTCCCGCATTTTCCGTTTCCGCTTTCTAACCTTTGAATCGCCCTCCTTGTAAGAGAAGGTACCAATATTCAATGGATCAATGGCTTCCATGGATTAGTGGTGGAGATAGAAACATTTTCGGCATTTTGTCTCCCGTGTTTTTCTCATGTGTAGTAACCATAGTTAAATTGCAATGAAGTTCACGGGCAATCACTTTTTAATCAGTAACTCAACTAGGTACCCTTCAATTTTGAGAGATTTCGGATACTGAAAGGTATATAGGAGCTTCAGGGAATTCACGTGTACGCAAGCGCCAATACAATTCTACAGATAAAAACTGTAAAAACTAGGTAATACTACGAGTACTAGGTAAAAAATACTTAATGTGTGTATATAACATATGCGCAAACAGGGTCTAATCCGTTCAACCTCTGAGACTTTCATCAAAATCTAACAAACATTTGCTCATTTAGTCTTGTTCCAAGAACGGGACGTTTTGTAGGACGTCCCTCAGAAGCTTGATCATACACGCAAGGCTTCTTGTTTAAGAGGGACGAACTATTGGAATTGATCGGGGAGTGGGGGACAACTCAAGCATAAGGACAAAAAATAACCATATGCAAATCCCTTTGAGACCATTCTAAGACAGAATCCGTGAAAAAACTAATGGTGTATGTCTGTGGTTGTGTGTGTGTGTTAGACAAATTTTGTCGACGCTGCCCAGGCCACAACTCTCAACCGATTTTCGGGATTCTTTCTTAATTCGATCCCAATTTCATTCTTTGTGCAACGAATCTCTGAAATTTTGAATTCCGTGATGGAAGAAGAGGAAAGGAGAATGTAAAGCCGAAAAAGCGTGGTTTTTTTGTCAAATTTTGTCGACGCCGGCCAGGCTACAATTCTCAACCGATTTTCGTGATTCTTATTTGGTTCGATTCCAATTTTAGCCTAGTTGTGCAACAAACCTTGGGAATTCCGGATATACTGTGGTGGGGGGGGGGGGGGGTTTGAGGAGATAATTACCGATTTTTTCAGGCGCTGCCCAAGCTACAAACTCGACCGATTGTGGTAATTCTCATTTCGTTCCATTAAGAATTCGATATAGTGTTGAACGTATGTCAGGAGTTTTAAATTTCATCATGGGAGGGGGTGAATGGAGGGGGTAATACTGATAAATCGTGGTGTTTTAACAATTCTCCTCTTATTTTCGTGTTTTTTTTTTGTTCAGCTATGAATTTGGTCTAGTTTTGGATCGCATATGAGGAATTTAAAATTTAATTATGAGAGGGGTGAATGGTGGGGGTAATAGTAATGAGTCATGATGTTTTAACTAATATCGTCAGATTTTCATGATTCTTTTTTTGTGAATTCGGTCTCATTTTGGAAGGTATACCAAGAGTTCCAAATTTCATTATGGATGAGGGCGAACGGAGGGGGTAATAGTAATAAATCGTGGTATCTATATATATAGATACCACGCACTTCCAAGTTCTGAAATCGCTCGCAGTGCAGCACGCGGTTCCACAAGTTCCGGAACTTGTCCCAGTTCTGATGAGTTCGAGAACTGTCAGAACGCGCACTGAGAACGAAGCTTTTATTTCTCTTTCAGCTTTTTCAAAATAATTTTCACTAAAGAGAGAAAAAACATAGAAAAACGAACACAAAAATATCGATGTTAAAAAACGCCGCGGTATACAGGGCCGGCCTGATGGGTTTGCGACGTATGCAGCCGCACACCCGAGCCTTTTAGAGGGGCATAAAAACAGCCAATTTCGGTTTAAAACAAAAATTGGCAAATTATTGGAAATTGATTCAAATGTTGGGCAGAAATGTTCAAACTAGAAGGAGATTTGTCTCAAAACTATTACCCACAGTTGAATTTCAAGGTAAAACCGAAGATCTACCCTAATGAGCTCTGAAATTCAGTAGTCTGATGCCCTTGACAAAGGTCCAAGGTCAGTAGAGCTGTGGTCTGCCCGTGAGGTCCTGAACTTGATTTTAAAAAAATACCTCAGGTCAACACTATCTCAAGAAAGACTTAACAGCCTTTCAATTTTATCAATTGAAAACGAGCTGTTTCGGTCAATTGATTATTTGGGCATAGTTAATTCATTCTCCGAAATGAAAGCAAGAAAAGCCCCTGTATAATCTTTATATATAATTCCGAACGGTCTTTGAAATTGTGAAGAACTTCGCGGTCCGATTTCAGTGTTTGACGGCTCATTCGAATCAGCACGGCCCCAAGTTTGTTGCAAAAGTGTCGCCGTTCGTCTCTATACCCGCCTTGATCGTGTTCTAGGCGGTCCTTATCGACGAGAGTTGTTTATTAGGCTGTGGCGGTAACAACAGTTGCCATCAATTCACGGTCAGTAAGAAACGTAGTGTAGTTACTAACATCTAGGAGAGTTATTTCTGAACGAAGAAATTGAAACTGAAGAACTTAGCGGACTTTATATATAATTCCGAATCAGCACGGCCCCAAGTTTGTTGCAAAAGTGTCGGTAAGTAAGAAACGTAGTGATCAGCTGAGTGAGCTAAATTCTTTCCTGTTCACTGTAGGAAGTTGAAATTTGACATGTAGACTCTTTGGGACATTAAGGGACGAGTGAAGTGAGCTAAATTCTTTCCTGTTCACTGTAGGAAGTTGAAATGGAAGACCATGAATGGAAGACCACCGAAGAGAGGAAGGGTGTTTCGCACATCTTGGCATCGCAAGGCGGGGGGCAGATCAAACCATGCAAAGGTTTGACCTACCTATACTACTAGGCACTTTAGAAATGTATCTACCTCATTCGGCTGGCGTTGAGACTATAGTTTTTAGCTAATTTTTGAAGAAAATTAAGCTATTGCTCTCGCCTCAAAATTTGTAGAATGTGAATTTTTGAAAAATTTTTATGCAGAAATCCTTTTCAGGCTATTCTGAATCATATTCTGAAGTTCAACGCATTTTTTTAATGTATGTATGTATGTATGTATATATGTAGGTATATATGTATGTATGTATGTGTCATTCCAGACGATAACTGTCCGTAGAATTGTGCTAGAAACTTCAAACAAATTTTAAAATGTTAAGGACACAAAAAGAAAGTTCAAGTTCGTTGGCTAGCATTATCGGATTACATCTTCAGGTTGAAATTTTCAAAAATGTAGTCAAAAATTTAAAAATAGCCTGTTTTTTGCGATTTGCTGTGCGAAATAATTTTTTCAGCATACTAACATGTGGTATATTCAGAATCAGCGTAAAAGTTCCTATAAGAATATGTATCAAGTTTTCAAAAATTTCAAAGTTGAAAAATCAGTCAAAAATGATAGGATAGGTACTGTTAAGATTTCAACTGCCTTCAATACTGACCACATTGGACATCGAAATCTATGAATATTTACCTATATTTGTCTTTAAATCTACTAGATTAGTTTAATAATAATAAAGTATGAGTACCTCCTAATTATTATTAATAATTTGATTCCATGTTTGTCTATCAAAATCATAAACTAAAATTTCTCCACACGATCAATAGCGACTGAAATGTCGAAGATTTCTTCAAAAATTCGCTCATGGGGTCATGCTGCATGACTGGACTTTTTTAATCATTTATTAACATCGCCTTAGCTTTGCACCAGGTCACATAACCGCCGCAAATAGGTAGGACTTATATCGTTACTATAATGTGCTGAGTTCCTGTTAGGTACTACTGTTATACGGACTAGATTAGGGCTTTCCAAGCCCTAACAAGCCTCTAGTTTAAACTATTCTCGCCAGATTTTCGTGATAATTTAAAAAAAAATTCAATTATCAATTTGGTCTGGTTTTTGAGATAGTGTCAGGAGTTTCGAATTTCCGAGAAGTCATGATATTTTCTCTTATTTTAACTCTCACCAAAATTATATAATGTGCATTCATAGGGACGTCCCTGTAATGCATGCATTACTAACCGATGTGTTGTCATTCTGTAACTTCTTTCAATAAGAAGCCCTGCGGAACCCATCACTCGAGCCAGTCAAGTCGATCGGACCAAGGGGTGACTGCCCTTGGGGGCCAACAAACGATTTTTAAGAGTCGTCCCTCGGGTGCCTCCGCACAAAAGGACTTTTGGTTAATGTCAATGTTCCGTCGCCGTAAACAATAAATACTATTGCGGGAGGGTTTTTGAGTGTTGTGAAAGGGTAACGACCCCAGTTCTGCGCCTATGTGCTACACGAGTCCAATGACCTCTCGTAATAACGCATAGAAAATCCTGGAGAAGTCCAGCTGTAGGTAGATATTTATGGCTGAGGAATGTGTTCCGGGTTCATGATCCGGTAGCACAGGAGACCGATGATTTGCTCTGGATATCAGGATATGCCTATGCAACCAAAATTATTTCATCCAACGCAATTTGAATTTTGAACCACCGTAGATCAAGCATAAGTGGAAAAAGTCCAGTCATGCAGCATGACCTCATGAGCTAATTTTTTAAGAAACCTTCGACATTCCAGTCGCTATTGATCGTGTAGAGAAATTTTAGTTTATGATTTTGATAGACAAACATGGAATCAAATTATTAAAAATAATTAGGAGGTACTTATACTTTATTATTATTAAACTAATCTTGTAGATTTAAAGACAAATGTAGGTAAATATTCATAGATTTTGATGGAGGGAGGCCTTGAAATTAACGTTACTGACGGCCGAGCGGAGTGAGGCCTTGGGTCTGTGTGCTAGTACATACATAAATGGAACTTCTTCATAATTTCATGGCTGATATTTTCTAAGCCACAGTCAGTATTAAAGCTACATCAAGTCCTAAAATAGTTGAGCGTAAAACAGTAAAGAGAGCGACCGAGAGAATCTGAGGACGGAATATTTCACAGAGTAAACTCATCAGTTATGATTACATAGTTTTTTTTTTTTTTTTTTTTTAACAAGCACCTACTACCTACGTTTTAAACAGCATGTTTCTAGGATTGATTATACAGGGATACTTCCATAAGAGTAGTTCAATCTGAATTTGGATAATGTTTCATGCAAATATTACCGATTTTTACAACTAGCTAACTAGCCGATTTTTGACTGATTTTTCAACTTTGAAATTTTTGAAAACTTGATACATATTCTTATAGGAAATTTTACGCTGATTCCGAATATACCACATGTTAGTATGCTGAAAAAATTATTTCGCACAACAAATCGCAAAAAACAGGCTATTTTGAAATTTTTGACTACATTTTTGAAAATTTTAACCCGAAGATGTAATCCGATCATGCTGGCCAACGAACTTGAACTTTCGTTTTGTGTCCTTAACATTTTAAAATTTGTTTGAAGTTTCTAGCACAATTCTACGGACAGTTATCGTCTGGAATGACACATACATACATACATACATACATATATACATATATACATACATATATACATACATACATAAAAAAATGCGTTAAACTTCAGAATATGATTCAGAATAGCCTGAAACGGATTTCTGCATAAACATTTTTCAAAAATTCACATTCTACAAATTTTGAGGCGAGAGCAATAGCTTAATTTTCTTCAAAAATTCGCTAATTAGTAAAATGTCGCTTGATAGAGAACGAAAAGGTTGTCAGGGGCGTCGCTATATGAGATTACGGGAGGGGGGCTCCCCTCTCAGTTTCCACCGACTTGGGAGAAGTTGGGAAAATGGGTGCAATAAAACTCTTAATTCGAAAAGACCTATTTTGAAGTTTATTCCTAATCAAAACCTTATTTCCCCAACTACCAGGTAGATATTTATCAATCAATTCAATTTTATTGTATAACCCGTAGGTATTACAAGGAGTTCCTTAAATACTTACCTATTAAAAATAGCACATAATATCTTGCTTCAATAAACAATGTTAGACTTTTACGTATGATGTATCAAATAATTACTTATATAGGTCTACATAATTTAAGTATAATAAATGAGCACTGCATAGTTAATAGATCACAGTCAATGATGCCTACACTCCACTGCCAAATTTCAATAATAATCCCGAGTCATTGCCAAAATTTCCAAAGCGGTGCTGATGTCCGTTCTATCTCTTGTAGATTTTCATCTTCTTGACCTGTTTTCTGGAAACGTTGGGAGGGGACGGAGGAGGAGTATTCAGATTAATCTCCACTTCTGACCCAGTAGTTGTAAAATCCTCCAACCTAATTCGTCCATAGTGAATGATAAGTTTTTTTCCATCAACCAGTAGTTCATCTCCAATCAAGACGGCATGCCTCCCGTCTTTTCTTGCTTGAAACAACTTGGGCAAGAGATGCTTCCTAAATTCCCGTGTTCGTCTGTCGTAGAACTTGGCTGTATTAAATTGGGATCCCTTGAACTTGTAAAAGTTCTGAAGTACTTTAGATTTAGAGAAATTATTAGCAAAATTAATGTGAACTGGTCTACTTCTAAAAGGTTGGATGGGGCCTAAACGTCTTACACCTATAACTTCATGATCCTCAAGAACGCAATTTAATTCCGTTCTAAAAATGTCCATCACCTTCCTCTTGAGAATATTCATGTTTTCTTTCCTTTCTAGAACGTTATGAAGAATAGGATCGTTTCTTTTGTCCGTGTGCCGGTTCTGTTTCGTATTATTTTTTTTTTTTAGATAATGCTAGATTTTCTTCTATATTGTCAATTCTCTTATTAATTTTTTGTATGAGCAAGATAGTTTCTTGGCTGTTGGCAATTTCTTGCGACAGAGCTTGCACCTGTGAATTCAAAACATTTGTATGTTCCTTCAAAATACAGTCGCAGTTTTGAAGCTTGGTCGTGATTACGTCATGGCATTGAATTACCAGATGAATCTCGGAGGTCGACATTCCCGTAGTTGCAATTATTCAACGCGACACCGGTCGGCTCTTCCAGTGCTGCTGACTAAGGAATACGGTACTCGGTCGAGTGGATAGTCCTTTCCCTTCGGTAAACAACAAATCACCAACCAAACTCGCAAAAATGACCTTTTTCCAGAAATCTACCCGTTAAAAATTTATGAAAATTGCTATTGCTGACAGTTAATCAAAGGGCAACCACAAAAAACAAAAACTGAAACGAAATTCACAATACAATGCTGATAAATCACAGCTTAATACGAGCTCGCAAAAAACACATGTGCTTGGCTCGGCTACCTAACTTGAACTCAGGTAGGTATTTATAAAAGGCTTGAGTTATTTTCATTTTGTGCATAAATCTGGCATTGTTCATTGAAATTTTCCCAAATTTCCTCAGCATTTCCCAATTATGTTTTTTCTCGAAAACGGATTAAGAGAGGAAATTGCGCCTGACGGCGTTTTACTCTACTAACAAGACTACTATATTTTCGGTCTAATCACCCAAAAACATTTTTCACACTCATCCGAACCTGTAGTTCAATGTAAACATTCAGATGTTTGAAACATACGAAAAATCGTTTAAAGGCTACTATGACTATGAGTGTCTATGTCCACTGCTCCAATTATAATGCGAAAAAGATCTTGTTGAAAATCTAGATCTTACATCTAGAGCTCGTATTTTTTCTTATTATTATTTCTCATTTGTAATTATTGTTTCAATTCAAAAAATATAAATACATATCTCATTTACTGATAAGCAAATCGTTTTGTGCTTTCAATAATATCCGGAAGATTTATCCAGGTTATTTACACATTCTTTAAGTTTCGAATAATGACGATAATTATAGTCATAATCTATAACTAATATTGCGGTCTTACTACAGAAGATGTTACCAAATTTTCGTATAATAACCCACATGAAAATGGTAATTTTACTGAAGTGTTACGTGTAATAATTAGGTGCTTATAGGCAAAATACATCAATTAGCAATTAGTAGGTAGCAGATATCAATTATTAGAGATACTACACATTTCCTTCTTTTTATTTCCCTTTTTTAGGTTGGGAAAACTTTTGGTTCAGTTGGGAATTCTAATTTCCCCTGGTAGTTCTGCGAACCAATTGGAGACCTTACACAATGTCTGAAATTGAGTGGCTATGTCAAATATTCACAGTTATTACATCTAATTATGAGGAGGATTGTCTTCGGATATATTGTGTAACAACTGTAACAAGTAGCGTGAGCGAAATATTGTTGAAGCGATTCACGGAATAAAAATCCCCTGGAAAAAAATTTCCCAAAAAAAAAAAAAAAACCCCATTTATGATGTTGTTTGTCCCTTGTAACACAGCCAACGCCCCTCTATCGCCTACCAGGATTATTTTTCTGTAGAGATGGTTTTTTACAACTTTCATAGACGCATTTTTGAAAAAAAGGTTCAGCATCAAAACAAAATGAGCTTGAAAATGGTTTCTTGATAACTAAATAGCTCAAATTAATTTTGATCTAATGAAATTAAAATATTGAAATATGTAGCATTTAATGGCCTACACATTTTTGTGTCCTGAGAAAGACGTAAATTAGTCTAAAGAACGTATAAAGTTACCAAAATTTCAAAAATTTTCCGTGGGAGGACCCATACCATTTCATACAGCTTGGTTATTGTCTATTCACATCAGTGTCCCGGTTTTACTCGTGACAAATACGGCAACCCTACTGACAAGGGTGATCTCGAGACAGAAGTTAAGACCCTGGGGTCCCCTTTGGGGTTGTCAATGACAGAACGCTTCAGTTCTTAGAAGGAAAACGGTAATTCAATGGACAACGCGTCAGCCTTCAATTGAATAGTATAGTGGTCCTGGGTAGTTACGATTCAGCAGGGGCAGATTTTTTCTTTTTTCGCCACTATACGCATTTGTTATTATATGCCAGGTAACTGCACAGAAAGGCCATGTCATACAGAATTAATTCACCTTTTGTAATAATTTGCGTTAATAATTTGTAATAATTTTGTTTTTCTTAAGCTAGTGGGTGCATACATGGTGGACCATCTGAACCATCACGTAGGTTTAGGGCCCCTGTGATGGACGCGCGGCCTCCAAACAGGTTGGGTCATTGACCCAACCGTTTTTCCTTCGTGAGTTTAAACTGGGGGAAAAATAAGAAAACGATCTCTCGTTAATGGAATCAACCAGTTACACGATTTTCATTAATAGGCACATTTATCTGATACGAGGTCTCGAGGTATGCTCTTTAGATGCCTTTTTGACTCCTCGAACGGGCCGGCCAGTCCCATCCTCTCACGCCAAGGTCTGATTTCTCCAGGTATACTTGCTTTTATTGGGACGCACCTCCCCAAAAAAGAATGCTCATAACCTCTCACCATCCCTTCCCCAGCTGCGGGGGGCAATTTGTAAAGAGAACAACAGAGCTATGGAACTGCTCTAACGAACTATAGAGCGCCCTGATGTCGAAACCCATGACAGAAAGGACCGGTCGAACAAGGATGTGTGCCCGTGTATGCCTGGTGGTGATGGTCTTTTTTGTTCCTTTTTCAAGGCACCTATATATTTTCTCTTTTTGCCTTTCAACGGTGAATACCACTTTAGGCGCGGGCAGGTAAATTCTTCTTATTTTTTCTTTATTTGGATTCCGTTTTATTTTTCCGTTTTATTTTTTCCCAAGGGGTTACGTTTACTTTCTATTTCTACAAAGCATAGTTGACCCGTGAGGCCCGCGAGGTTCCAGAGTCCGTTCACCCCGTCTCCGGTTCTCCTGAGGGAAAGTGGACGCTCCCCACGTGCACGGGGGCCGGGACAAGTTGAACGACCGTCCTTACTCCAGTAGGTGCCCCCTTCCAACTGGTCCAGCTCCAGCCTCACCAGGGCCCACTTCATCTCATCATCTCCGATCATCTACATCTTTTCCCGTGCCCATCTTCTTCTTGCCCTCTAGCTAACTGTTCGTGCTTCCCTACATGCCTTTACTCACGTCCGGCTAGAGATGACCTGAAATTGATTCTCAGATCTCAGCTGAGCTCAAAACATTCTTGATGTCTATTCTGGCCACAAATATGTTATTTCCATCATGTTTACACGTATTAATCTAGTAATGAACATAACAAAAACTATTATCACCCAGAAAGTACCGAATTCTGATTGTAAGAAACGCTGCAAATTATTACACAACGGTTTATTATTTCTGTGATTGGTAGCCCTTCTGCGCGGATCATTGGTCTATAATTATTAAACCCCGTATGTAATATATGATCAGAACATGGCGCATCGTGCCTCCGAGAAGGGTTCACACTTTTACAGTTCCAAGACCCCGCAATTTTAAGCTTCACAGTAAAGATGTTTAAAAAAAAAAAGAAACGGGAAAATGATGCTTGAAGTAATTTACGTTAGTGCATGTGCAGAATGGAGCAATGATTTGAGAAAAATGAAATTGGTTGGGTACAATCTACAGCCTAACCCACAAATTCCCAGAAAATGTAATCAAAATCTGATGAAAACTAGACCTTGTTCTCGGAGTACACTTTTGCGCATGCGCAGGAGCTAATAATGATGCAATCAGGTTGAAATTAACATGGATTATTTATACCATTGTCCCCCCAACTATGCACCAAATTTAAGCGGGATTGGACACATTCAGTACAATGTACAGGAGGGTGTGATAATCTAAGTGCATCCTGATGTTATCTTACTAATTTTAGATGTTGGGGATGCAACTGTCTTGCCTTCGGTCGTGCATCATAGACTGCATGAATATTGATGTTGGAGGTTTGTGTGAAATTAGTCGGATCGGGAATCAGGGTTCATAGAAGTAACTCGTATACTGTTAAATCCATATTGAGCTGTGCGAAGTCTAGGCCTGGAATCGCAGCACCATAACATAGGGGTATATGTTTAGAAGACGGAGGTATGTCCACAGGGTTCGTGAGATGAGGTGCTGAAACCTGAATATTGACAATGATTCTTAAAGAATGAAAACGAAATGTGGGCCGTTGTTCAGGAAAGTAGGGGTCACCAATAATGTGGCTGCATGAGTGAATGAATTTATTGACTCCTAATTACATTGAATTGTGGATTGAACATCTGAATTAATTAAGCCTGTAAATGGACAAGAACCCCACTTGGCCGGCTTAAACTGTAATCTCCTACTTAATAGCTTATCTACTTATTATATGCCGGACTTTCTGTCCATAGCCGTAATCGTCGGATATTAAGCCCATAGCGCTAATTGGTGGCAACTAAAACTCATAGCACTAACTACCTAAAAGCCAAACCTAATACTAATCTTTTTGAATAAAAGAATAATAAATAATGGTTAACTGAAAGAAAAAATGAATAAGTAAATCGTTGTAAGTAAAACGTAAGTCTCCTAAGAGCAAACTTTTGAATGAGGTTTGAGGAATCCGCATAGAGAAAGCAGTTGATTGAACGATCAGAATACGGTTGGCAGGTGAACAGATGTATTTATGTGGTTACCCCCACTTGGATTTCTCCCTTTCCTTGCAACTCTCTCCCCTCTCTTTGTTGTGCTCGCTGGTCAGGTTTTAAACCTTGTTTATTGGAGGCATGATACGACAAATGCCATGGCCATTGATCATATTCCATGCCAGTTTCTTGGCCTCCCACATACCTGGTCGGAAGGGTTGCACCGTCTACTGGTGGGCCCTACAGCAGGCAAAAATACAACCACAATAACCAGAGTGCTTCAGATTAACCTGAACAGGAGCAGAACGGCAAACTTGCTAAAGCACCAGATTGTCTCCGAAAAAAGAGTTGATGTCTTATTAATTAGTGAACAGTACGACTACAATAGTGGATCTGAGTGGCTTGCTGACCTCTTAAGCACTGCTGCGATATGGGTTGTCAATCCCTCAAAGGTACCTATCAAAGCTAGTGGAACTGGATGTGGGTACACCTGGATAAGGAGCAGTGGCGCCACCTATTTTAGCTGCTACTTAACGCCAAATGAACCTATCAAAGTCTTTGAGGAGAAACTGAATGGAATAGGTGAGATTCAAAATGTTAGGGGAGAGGTATTAGTGGCCGGGGATATTACCGCCAAAGCGATTGAATGGGGAATGCCTCACCCAGATAGTAGAGGCTGCAGAATTACGGAGATGGTAGCCAGGCCCAGGACTAGTTGTTGTCAATCAGGGAAATGTCTCAACTTTCAGAAGAGCTGGATGCAAGGGTACAATCCCAGACATCACCATGGCTTCTGAGAGGTTGGCATCACGTTTGGTGGGTAGTATTGGAAGACTACTCAGCTTGCGACCACCAATATATATGAGATTGGAGATAATCCACCCAATGCCAAGAATCAGACCCCTTGTTATGCTGGAATGTTGACAGATTGGACAGGGACCTTTTCAACACTATGATTCACATGGGAAAAGGATGATTCTACAAAGAATCCAACAGAGAGCAACAGGAGGAGCCATTGCTGTGATGTTGGTAACAGCGACAATAGGGCTACTAACCAGAGCATGGGAGGCCTCTATGCCTAAGAAAAGGGGCATGAGGGACCGTCGCCCTGCCTATTGGTGGAACCAGGAAATTGCCGATCTGAGAAAGAGCTGTTGCCGAAGGCTAGGTCAGCGTTCAAGGCGAGGCTCTGCAGAGTTCCAGATAAAGACAGAACAGTACAGGCAGGCTAGAGTGGATGAGGTCATGGTCCCAGATCTGGCTATAGAGAAGACGGAGATTGTACTGCTGACGACCAGACGGATAGAGAGAAATATCCCAATGAACGTGGATGGGCAGATGATTGAGACGTCCAATGCAATACGATGCCGGGGCATAATGCTTGATTACAAGCTTAGTTTTTGGGCTCAGATTCGCAAAGCGGCAGACAAGGTGGCAACAGTGGTCGGGAATCTGAGTAGGCTCATGGCAAACGTAGGAGGCCCTTCTCCGGCCAAACGCAAGCTGCTGATGCGGACAGCTGATGCCATTATGATGTATGGAGCCGATTTGGGCAGAAACCCTTAGGTTCCAAAAATATCGAAACATGATGGAGGCAATCCGAAGAGGAGCTCTCAGGATATGCAGTGCATACAGGACAGTTTCTGGCCCTGCTGCTCAGATTATTGTAGGAGTGGTCCCAATTGAGCTCCTTGCTAAGAGTGAAGGAATATATATCTGCGGAAGGGAGAGAACCCAGTGTGGAACATCAAGAAAGAGGAAAGAGGAGAAACACTGAGAAAATAGCATGCTAGATGGGAGGATGAGACCCGAGGCCGCTGGTTATACTGGTTGATTCCCAGCCTGGACGTCTGGGTGAATAGGAAGCACGGTGAGGTGAATTATTACCTCACCCAGATCCTCACCGGCCATGGTTACTTCCGTTCATTCCTCGCAAAGATAGGAAAGACGGAGGATGAAGGATGTAGCTACTGCCGACAGGGGAATGAAGATGTCCATCACACTTTTTTGTGTGCCCCCAAAGTGGAGAGGTGCTCGCCGAGGAGAGAGTAAAAGAGATTGCACCAGAGACCATCGTCCAGCATCCAGTCAAAATCAAATCAAAATTATCATTTGTTTGTTTTTTGCGTTTCAGACCTTGCAGATCAATTTTGATTCCGTCTCTCTCTCTCTTCTTTCTCGCTGTGTGTGTGTGTAGCTGGGCTGCGCCCATTATTTTTGGCACCCAAAACTACATAGTTTTTCTCAGATATTGATGAAATTTCCAGGAAATACTGGGGTTTACTCTTAGGCGGCCCCCTACAAATGCAATGCCATCAGGTTAATAGTAGCGTGTGTGCATGCGCAATCTTGAATTTCTTATAACGTCGAATTCTCACGATCTACCTATCTGTTCTTACTTACTAGCTTTGTTCCAACAAGGACAAAAGGGCGACCTAGAGTAGCTCAGAGCTCGAAATCACGTTCCAACAAGGTTATGGGGTTGAGAGCTCCGTGTTCCAACAGATCTTAGTGCGCCCCATGAGCTGTTCCGGGGGTGCACCAAGCAGCCCCACACTTTTGACGGGGTCTCATCGAGAGCTCCGAGCCCTACGCATGCTCATTTTGAAATAACCTGCTACCCTTAGGTAAACTACAATCCGCGTAACCTTCTCTAAACTGTTTTCACCGTCTCTACTACGTTTGTTATCACATCTCTCTCACGTTCGTTATCACATCTCTCACGTTTGTTATCACATCTGTGTTACGTCAATCTTCAACCACCGTTAACGCGTTTTGAACTCTCGGGTGAGCTCTGAAGTGTTCCAGCAACCACCAAAGTGGGCGACCTTGGAGCTAACCCCACGGCAACTCGCTCTCGAACCGTTGATGGAACAAAGCTACTAATTATAGCTTGTGTTGCATGTAACACATATTTCACTCTTCTTTTGCATTCAAAAATTTTGATTTATTCTTTGTTCTTGTAAAGTTCATGTTACGAATTGTTGAGGAAGCTACACTGCCCATTCCACTTGGCACACGTTTTTTTGGAAATAATAAACCAAAATGTGGTCGCAAGTGCGCTATTTCACGTCGACCCGTTTGGGCTTGGTTAAATCACAAGAAAATTCCATGGGTTTGGGCAAACGCTTCTGAACTGGAATACAGTAAGTACAGTAACAGGAAATACAGTACCATATATGCGGTAATAAAGTTTATTTGTGGAATTGAGTTACTCCAATTTATTCGTTACCCAGGGGTGCCCCCCCCCCCCCCCCCAAGCGCAACGACTCGAGCCCCCCCCCCCCCCAACTCCCCCGACCCTCCCCCCCCAACTAAAATATTTATTAAATAGGTAATGTAAATGATACACTGATGTGATAAAGAATGTTGTATTTCTTGTTTTACAAATGTAAGTAATTAATTTGTTAGTATAAATCTTATTACTTGTTCATAAAAAAATACTCATTTTTCTAACCCCCCCCAAAAATTTTAACGACGCAGTTTGCGTCGTGACCCCCCCCCCCCCCTGTGGGCACTCCTGCGTTACCCTTTTCCAGGAGTTGTAACGCTGGCTTACAGTTTCCTGGTACTTCAGAATTTCTTTGTCTGCAACGTAAGCCCTCCTCATCTCGTCTTGTCCGACCGGATTTTCTCTACAGCTTTTTCTCAAAGGATTTAAAGTAATGATAACATTTATAAAGCATCCGTTACAAATTAGAAATTAGATAGGAATTGCGTATGAATTATATATTAGAAATTAGGCACCTTTCTTCACGCTGGAGTTTTTAAACTCAGTTTTGATTTGAATTTCCTTCAATGATTCGATTTCGACATAGATGTTTGGGGTATGGATTAAATAATACTTTACCATTTAAATCCATCCATAACTCAGTGGAGTCATACAGTTCGGTTAAACATTTTTACCAGTTTGTACTAATTACCCAAAATTAATCTGAAAGAGGAATAGAATGACACTAAATATTTTCGTGGCGCAGTTTATTTACTGTACAGTACCTATATTTGAAATTAAAATTACAGCGAACTTTGTGTTCTGGTGTCTTTACCTATTAATCAATAGGTTGAAAATTCAGTTACGACTTAATAAATGTTGGATTTGTTAATAATGGATAGGTAGTGTATTATGCTACGAGCAATGAGCAATGCGCAGTTAAGGGAATGAGAAATACGTTTGGAAAGAAGGTTTGTGCACCTGTAGCAATAACGCATTTTGGCTGTATCAAACTCATAACAATAGAGAAAATCCCAATCCTGTCTTTTATTAATATAAAATGGTATTGACAGGAGTGGCTTGCCTATAAAACAGTGCACTTATCTCAACCAAAAAGAAGCAACGTGGGCCATAAAACAATTCGAATCTTGAGGCTAACGGCTTGGTTCTGATAACATCTCATCGGTCTGAGGTTCAAATTCTGGCTAGCCTCTGGAGAACTCGTTTGAGACTAAAGACCAGTCTGCCGGTCAGGTGGTGTTTCAGGTCAGTTGGTCATTAATCTTGACCAAAGTAGGATCTCTAATTACTCAGATGCTATATAAAACAAAACTTTTTTTTCTTATCTGCGACTATACCTACTGCTTTATTATCAACTCTGGTGCCTTCTAAGGTATAAATCTTACAATCACCGAACGGTGCAGACTCTGATTGTAAGAACCGTGAAATAGAAAAGAGTGTTCATATTCATAACTCAATGTATTGTTGCGGTAATATAATGTGTATCACAAAATCACAATATATTTTAGTTTAAAAATACCAACACGCTGAACACTACTTGACCATTCCCAGATAGAGTTGAAGATATTTAGCAATAAAAAGTTTCCAAATTGAATTCTAAATTATAAAATCGAAACCATGGACAGGGAAATCAATAAAATAAGGAAGTTTTCAAAACTAGCGTGGTGAGGAGTATTATTTTTCAGAAATTGCTTCTTTTTTAATTTTTTTAAATTGAGGTTTAAGCCGCATCTCAACCAGAAGGGTCATTAGCGGCAAATAGCTTTTTTTTTTTATTTCAAAGTCAGTTTGGGAAACTACGAAAACTTCTACCAACCTATTTTCAGATCCAATTCAAAAGTTTGACAGAAATTTGGGAAGTTCCGGGAAATTATTTTCCTACATACCTACTAATCTATTACTCCTGCGACTGCCTATTATCAACATTCTAAATGTGATCATTTATGTGATCATTTTCGGATAATATCCGAAAGTGCGATTGCACGCTTGCCTGCTCTTTTTCATTAGGCTTCTTATAGGCGACATGCGAATTCCTTGACGTGAGCTTCCCTCCTACATCTTCACGAATTGAAGCAGCACATCCTTAAAACCATACAAGTATATTGATGATTCTTTCATGAAAGTTTTCAAGATATTGATGTATTTGCGTTGTCAGCTCTGGCCTGGATTCTAGCAATGAATCCATGGCATGGTACTGAAATAACTTTTGTTATACGTCCGCCCGTATACAGATATACATACCAACTCAAGACACATCGTCACGAACAAAAGTGAATCAAAGAGAGATCAGTATCAGGCAGAGATGAGAAATTAAATCAACAAAGGACAGTAGAAATATAGCCACCCTTTATTTTTTGAAGAAGTATAAGAAGCAGAGAAAGGAATTTCCACTTTTCCTGAGTCAGATTATTCAAGCGTCAGCAACTAACAGCATTGCCAGCACTGCAGCTGTTGCATAGATATGACTGGACTCATCAAGAGCTGGAGTGAAGTTCGCTTGGACTAAGACACTCCCAATTGTCTTAGATCTTGGTCTGCAACAAATAGCTCTTGAACCAGCGTACAATTTTTTGCGCTCAGATAACTACTGGAGTCCGGAATAAATTGACAGCCCTTGAGCTTTGATTTGGGATTAGCTTTTACAAGAAAAAATTAGATTGGTTTAAGAACTTGTACACCAGGCCCAAATCACAGTCTCCGCTGCAGCTGAAATGATGAATGTGGTTTAGCTATGCTAATGCACTAGGTTTAAACTAGTCTTCAAATCAAATCATACGTATTTGTCAAAACACCGTGTAGGAACAATAGTAAAAAAATTCAACTACGTAAGCGTAACAGTACCCTGTTGCCAAAAAAATAGAGGGAGAAAGAGAACTTGAGGGGGGCGAGAAGGGGGGTGGGAGAAACAGAGAGAAAATAAAAATGAAAATGTAAAAATAATCAAAAGAAAGTGCTGACAGATATAACAAAACTAGCCTAATTTTCTCGCTCGCTCGGTGTGGCTTTATAGATGCAATGGTCTTTAATGTTGAGTGGGACATGTAGAATGATTGGAAACGGTAGATCACTAAGGGTGATTTGAAATGTGTAGGGGATGTTGGTCGCTTCGCTCGCTAGAGGTTTGTTTTCTCCCTGGTCCTTGGTCGATTCTAGCTTCATTATTGAACATACAGTGAATCATACATACGTTGTGTAACAGTTGTGGTAGTTACCGTCCGTTTACCCTGAAGAGACTAGTAAAGAAAGAAAGGCTAATTTAAAAATATATACGTAAATAGACACTCTATAACCTACATTGTACAAAACATAATTTTGTATCCCTGGTCCTTGGTCGATTCTAGGTTCATTATTGAACATACAGTGAATCATACATCATACGTTGTGTAACAGTTGTGGTAGTTACCGTCCGTTTACCCTGAAGAGACTAGTAAAGACAGAAAGGCTAATTGAAAAATGTATGTACATAAGCAGACACTATAAGCTACATTCACACAACATAATTTTGTACCCTTGGTCCTTGGTCGATTACAGGTTCATTATTGAATATACAGTGAATCATTCATACATTGTATAACAGTTGTGGTGGTTATTGGTCCTTGGTCCTGGTCCCTGGTCGACTACAGGTTCATTATTGAACATAGAGTGAATCACACATAGATTGTGTAACAGTTGTGATAGTTACCGTCCGTTTACCCTGACGAGTCTAGTAAAGAAGGGATAGGAAAGGCGGGAGGGGACGAGAAGACGGTCGGACGGGATGCTGCGGCCCGGGCGGTGGGGAAGGCGCGGGATCTGTGCTAGGGTATTGGGGTAGCGGTGCGATGAGGCCGTTGACCAGGGAGTCAATGCCCTCAACTCCACTTTCACTCTCTAAACGCGGAGGTTCGTCCTTCCAGCCCGAGGACGCCCGCGATCCCGTCCCCGGGTCGGGTTATTGTGCATTTAGCTCTTTTACGTAACGACCTCTGAGCAAAAAATACCTCCCCCGGCTTCATGTGTGTTTTGTCGTGAGTACAAACGCAGTCCGAGAGGCGCCCGGGCTGCAGGCGCATCCGGGGGTTTCAAGCGAGGGCGGTTCCTAGCGACTCCTTCCACCTGAGTCGCGGGAGCAGCGTTGGGCAACGGACGGGTTCTAGTGACTAGCCGACGATGGGCTGACACGACGGCGAGGAGTTGGCTGCGACTGATACTCAGCCTACGTATTTCATAAAACAACAAGTTACATCGGTAGCAGGTTCATTATTGAACATACAGGGAATCATACATACATCGTGTAACAGTTGTGGTAGTTATCGTCCGTTTACTTTGAAGAGACTAGTAATGAAAGAAAAACGTCTGCCAAATTGGGTGTGGCACATAGCTTCCTCGTTTACCTATCATGAATGTATAGACCATTGAAAAGTTTTAAATGATCTTGAAAAATTCCATAGCGGAAACGAGTAAATCAAGAAGTAGCGTGAAATGTCATAATCGGTCAATTAATAAACAAAAAAATGATACTCAATGTAATTTACGTTTGTGCAAGCGCAAAGTGAACTGATGAGTTGAAAACAATGAGTTGGTTGCGACTGATACTCAACTACTGGGGCCTATTTCATAAAACAACAAGTTACAAGTGTACAACTTAACAAGTACATGTACTTGTATTGCATGGTAAACTAGAACAAGTGTTTCACCAAAACAAAGAGTACAAGTGTAGAAAAGTTACACTTGTAGAAGCTAAGTTTACATGTGTAGCAGAAAAGAAAAATGACGTGTGGGGACAAACGAAATGAACATCGTCAAGCGGGATTAAGAAATTTATGTTTTGTCAGCGAATCATAATATAAAAAACGCTGCAAATTATTTCACAAAGGTTTATTATTTTTTCAATTGAGTTTGATCGTAGTTTTAGTTGGCTTGCGTACGTCATAAGGCCCGTCCAGACTCCTCGGCGTGTCCTATTTCGAGTTGCCACAACCTATACTTCTATAATTATATACGCATGTTTATATTTCTCGATTTGAGCTCCTATCTATTCAAATAGTTATTATCTTAATAATATCATTATCTAAGTACGTACGAAAAGTCGAGAGGATATGTTATTAAATATGCGTAGGAAAAGCATTGGTATTAACACTCAAATATGACCTAGAAAAAAACATATATTCATGCCTCGAAGGAACGCTGTACCCACCTCATGGTGCCGCGGTGTATTATATGGGTATAACACGTAAAAGTAATAAATATCCATTCTCCTACACCCCTCTGCTACGCCCCTGGTCACTCCAGCTACCACAAGGTGCCGCGGCGCCTCCTCTCACTCCACCCCCCGCTCACCATCCTCACCACCCACCGTGACCCTCTGCCAGGCGTGCGTCTAACACGTCTAACACTCAAAGCCTTGAAAAAGACACTTTTTCGCCCGTTTTTGGCCCATAAAGCGATCGGGATGGTTAAACGTTAGGACCAACTAGACCCCAAATGGAGTCTATGTGCGAAAGAACGGGTTTTTTAAGTAAATTCTTAGGCCTTTTATGGCCCGGACGGCGGACGGCGAACGGCGGATGGACATTTCAAATTTGGATTCTACGCACCTTGAAACGTAAAGTGACTAAGTTTGAGGGGGGTTATAAAAATGTTTTACTATACGATCACATAGGCTTATTATTGGAAATAATGATCCAAACGGTGTTAAGTACACGATAGGATGTTTATCTCACATGACAAGGTGTAATCTTCTCTGCTACACATGAGCAAATTTGGAGACAAAATGCCGAAAATGTTTCTATCTCTACTATGAAGCTCGCGTTTAATTTAAGATCCATTGAATATTATTACCTTCTCTTACAAGGAGGGCAATTCAGAGGTTAGAAAGCGGAAACGGAAATGAAAAATGCGGGAAAAAGTGGTAGGAAAAAAATTCCTGCGAGTCAAGAGACGAACGAAATGACGGCCTTTTTTCTTGACCAGCTGAGTGAGCTGAATACTCTCCTGTTCACCCAAGGAAATTTAAATGTGACAGGGAGCCAAAGAACTGGGACAAGAAGGCAGGAAGAATGAAATGACGGGCTCCATCCTGAACAGCTGAGTAAGCTCAATTCTCTCTTTTGCCCCTAGGATGTTGGAATTCGGTAAATTTTACGGACACCAGGGGACTATTTCATAAAACAACAAGTTACAAGTTAACGAGTACAGGTTCTTGTAATGCACGGTAAACTAGTACTGGTGTTTCACCAAAACAAAGAGTAGGTACAAGTGTAGAAAAGTTACACTTGTAGAAGCTAAGTTTACAAGTGTAGCAGAAAAGAAAAATAACGTGTGGGGACAATCGAAATGAACATCATTGAATATAAAATCGAACCATAATATAAAAACGGTGTTAAGTACACGATAGGATGTTTATCTTACATGACAAAGTGTAATGATTGGAAGACAGACAAATTATAAACTGAAAAGTGGTGAAAGTGTGTATTTGATTTCAACTTATTCTGATGGCTCGCATAATCGGATTTTGGTTTATTATTTCCAATAAGCCTATGTGATCGTGTAGCAAAAAATTTTTATAACCCCCCCTCAAACTTTGTCACTTTACGTTTCAAGGTACGTAGAATCCAAATTTGAAATGTCCGTCCGCCGTCCGCCGTTCGCTGTCCGCCGTTCGCCGTCCGCCGTCCGGGCCATAAAAGGCCTAAGAATTGACTTAAAAAACCCGTTCTTTCACACATAGACTCCATTTGGGGTCTAGTTGGTCCTAACGTTTAACCATCCCGATCGCTTTACTCGCATAGATGCTATGGACCAAAAACGGGCAAAAACGTGTCTTTTTCGACGCGAGCACGCCTGGCACAGTTGGCAGGGGGTCACGGTGGGTGGAGAGAGGGGGGGGGGAGGGGGTGAGCGGGGGGGTGGAGTGAAAGGAGGCGCCGGCGCCGCGGCTTGTGGTGGGTACGGCGTCGGCGTTCGTTCGAGGCATGAATATGTTTTTTTCAAGGTCATATTTGTGTGTTAATACCAAAGCTTTTCCTACGCATATTTAATAACATATCCTCTCGACGTTTCGTACGTACTTAGATAATGATATTATTAAGGCAATAACTATTTGAATAGATAGGAGCTCAAATCGAGAAATATAAACATGCGTATATAATTATAGAAGTATAGGTTGTGGCAACTCGAAGAAGGACACGCCGAGGAGTCTGGACGGGCCTTATGACGTACGCTAGCCAACTAAAACTACGATCAAACTCAATTGAAAAAAATAATAAACCTTTGTGAAATAATTTGCAGCGTTTTTCTCCTTCATTCAGCGGAAATGATTAATCAGTTCAACGAGTTTCAACGCTGCTGGGTTAGGACCGTCATCTGTAACTTCGAAATGATCTTCACACTTCACTTTGTTCTTCAATTATGGGGGGATCCTCAATACCCGATCAGGAAAAATTGCACAGGGTCATGCACCATTTGAATCTTTCAAGGGTTTCGGAAGACATCCTAAATCTCTCGTTAAACTCAAAAATACCCACGAAATGAGCGTTTAAATTCGTGGTCGAAAAAATCTTTGGCGTCTTCTATGCTGAATGCTTCTTGTCTGTATTCTTCAGCAGATGATTCCCACATATTAAACACCGAAAAATTGAAAACTCACAATGCTGGAAAATAACAGGTTTACAGGTGAACGAACGTAGGTTAAAAATCGGCCATTTTTTTGCAACTGTAAAACAGTGACTGGTTCAAAATGATGGGGAAACACCTGTAACTAGTCCGAATTTGCCTGTACACTTGTTAATTTTCACAATGCACTACAAGTCTACACTTGTACATTTATGAAACGCTTGCACACTAATTTTTTACAACTTGTACATAAAATCGGCTTGTAACTTGTCACTTGTTGCTTTATGAAATAGGCCCCTGGAATCTGAAGTTACTATTAAGCTGTGTAACGAATCAGAAAAACAGAACAAATTTAGTCCTAAGCACTAAATCTTGACAGAACATGGAACATGTTCCTTGCTAGAACCGTAGAGAATTATGGTCACTCAGCTGATATGGAAAGAGCCCATAATTTCAATCATCTCTTAATGTCCCAGATAGTATCCCTGTCAAATTTCAACTTCGAAGTTTCTTTCCAGTCTAATAATGGTTGCAATCATGTTTACAAAATTAAATGAGAAGGATCACCTGTATGTAGGGTTGCCATCCGTACGGTAATTACCGTAAACATTCAGTAATTTTGATACACGTGCGGTGTTCGGTAGTCATCTCATTACCGTACGCAAAAATACGGTAAAATGGAAAACCTAGGTAAATATATTATTATTAAACTATTATATCATTTTAGCATGAGTTCATAGCTAATGTTACCTTCATCAGGTTTTGAAGAAGGAGAATCGCAACCCTTTTGTCCCTGATAGGTAGGAACCTACCTAGGTAGAGTGAAAAATGAATGAAACTCCTTCCATAGTTTTTATTGAACTTATTTGCCCTCCCTGTGTGCCATTCGAGCGGCACCTCTCCTTAGGATTGAGATAAAAATTCCGTTATAAGGATGAGTTCGTTGGCCAGCACTTTTTGAGCACATTAAATTAGAATACGTTTTTTGTCATAAAATTTATAGTTAATTATTTCTTTACACTCTAAAAGTCCTAATTTCAAAAAATTTAACATTATTCAATAGGATAGTTTACGAAAATTCGCTCATACGATCATGCTGCATGACTGGATGATCGTATACGAATATATGGCTTTAAATTTCATGAGAAATATTTTTTTCGAAATAAAGTTCTGCTTTAAACTGAGTGGTTTCCAGAGGTCCACTAACTCCTGCAGAGGGAGCAAAACTTGTTTGTCTCCAGCTCCCTCCAATACCTCCGCAGCCACATGAGCCGAATGTATCCTCCACAACTTCTGAATACGCTGGTATTCCCGCCTTCTCACTCGATTAGCTGCTGTGTGACCTCCACGAGGCCCAAATATGGAGAAATCTCTCTCTGGTGCCGCCCCATGGTCACTTCCCCAACCTGTGGGAAGATCCTGAGAACATAAGTCACCACCTCATCTTCCAAACCATTTGGCCCCTAAACCAAAGTGCAGGCAGGCACTCTCATAACCATCAATATCGCTTACCTGACCCTCGATTCTTATCACCTCAGGTTCATATCTGACAGAAGATGAGGCCGTGGGGAACGGCAGGCTGCTGCCCAAATGCCGTAGGAGATGCAAGAGAGGCCCCATGGCTACTTGCCAGGATTGGATCCTGGATGAGCTCAGGCGAAGAGATTAAATGGTAGAAAGCGTGCGTGTAGGAAAACATTGCTGAAAAAATAAAAATAAAATAAAATAAATGCATTTATAAGAAGTTGTACCCTGTGATGCAAAGCATCAGCCTCCACAGAAGCATATCTGGAGAGCTCTTGCAGAGTATCATTTGCAGCCTTGACTTCTACAGGATGCTTCTGCCAGACGTAGGCACTGAGACCACAGTTGGAACTAAAGGCTCTGTCACTGGGGCAGTAGAAGAGGAAGAGGGATAGGAAAAGGAACCGATGCCGACACCCCTTTCCGTGGCGCCCCTGAGACCCTCCCCTAGAACTCTGCGTGCCAAGGGCAGGTGTGGGTTATGAGGGTCACGTTGTTCTTGTTGCACAACTGGGGAAGCGTTGACACGAGCCTCCTTCAAAATCGCCTGTGGGTCATTGGGTTGTAGGATCATGACTTAGCTGTGGATAGGAGGGAGCCCCAAAGAGATGAAACACCCCCTGTTGTCATACACTAACGACTACTTACCCAGTCAACCCCCCCCCCCCTCCCCCTATCACAGATTGCGAGCGAAAGCCAGCGATACTCACCAATGTCCTGACACCTTCCTGACTCACACTTCCTAATCTTTCCTGTTTCACCTTCTTTCACCAATTTCTAATCCAAATTACTGCAATTTTGAGGAACCACTCCGTGAGACTTAACGTTTGGAAAATATTGCAAATTTTCAATCAAAGGTAAATCTCTGTACTAATTGCCTTTCTACGCAGATTATTGGTCTACAATAAATTATTGAACCCAATACCTACATAGTATATCATCAAAACTTGGCGGTTCTCGCGCCTCCCAAACTGGTTCACACGTTTACAGCTTCAGAACCCACAATTTTACACTTTTTAATAAATGTAGAAAAAATTTAGAAAAAATGTTGAGGGTGAAAAAAAGGTAGGTCGAAAACAAAAGATATTAGCCTCAGAGTCAGAGGCCTCTTAGCTGATCAGTACGCTTCTGTGCTTCGTATTTTTTTTTTTTTTTAGGTGTCCTAAAGACGCTCCATCTAAATATCAGTACCGCTAGTTCATTAGGAAAGAAATTAGCCTCAGCGGTCTCTCAGCTGATCAGTGGGCTTACGTGCACTGAAATTTTATTTGCCCACACAGTTGTATTTATTGTACATTTGCATTGTATTCTAAAGGAGCTCTATTTCAAATTTTAGATACGTAGATTGATTAAGAAAGAGATTAGCTTCACGGGTTCCATAGCGTAATGCTCCTTTGTAAACGATTTGCGTAATGCAATGTCGTGGTGGTAGAGCAAAAGGCTGACTCTGTCATCAATGTAGATATAGGCACCTACAGATGGAAAATTAATGCAATTTATTAATACATCTGATCTAAGTAGGTATGACGATATTTAAGTAGGTTCCGATCAACCTTAAATTTATGAGATTAAATGTAAAACGCCAGCCAACGCTTCACTAGTTCATCCGTAAGGAAAATAGTTACATTAAAATCAATACCGCGAAGTCAAATTCCATTGGGTTGGAAAAACATCTGATACGATCATCTGACTTTACTAGGCAAATTTTATCTGTTCCGATTTTTCAGATTCGCTAATTCACAGATGTCAGCGCATGATTCTCCAAGCTTAGAATTCCGAGGTCATTTTCTTGAAGTTAAAGCCTTTAGGGGAAGTTAGAGAATTAACTTACAGGGTCCTGGGTTGTTTCAATCGAATCTTCGGGAAAATAACTGTCAATTACAACCAAAAAATCATTACTGTTACCTTGAATATGTTTGAGATCTCGATTTTTGAATATTTCAGCCCTTAAATGGAAGCCTTTAGGGTAGATAAAACTTGAATCCGAGCTTCTAGCATCAACTAGAACCCAAATTTAATTTATAAACCGAATTTCATGAACTTTGGTCCATTAGTTTCGGAAAAGCAATGGACTAAAAATTGTTTATTTCTTGATCCGCTATTGAAAATAATAAACCGAAATTCAAAAAGCATAATCGCTACACGCTGATACGTTGTGGCAAGTATATGTCTTATGGCATCGTAAATGTTCATACTCTTCGCCATTTATTGGCTGTGTTTTGTAGGTATTCAGTCACGAATGAAAGTGCTAACCCACATTCCCTCTTCTGATTTGACTCCTCGATTCAGTACTCAGCTGATTTGGTTCTTCGATGTAATATGATCATCTTGCAAGGGACTGTAGATAGTATTGAACTAGGGAGCAAGCGAAACAGAGAAGTGTATTGTTCCACTTAGCTCGTTTACGTAACAAAGCGTGAAACCAGGCACCCTAAGGAGTGTTAGGGAGAGGGAAATTGGCCCTTTGAAATATGGAGTCATATGTTTGTAATACTTACATTCATGCTTTCCAATAAGTGGTGAACGATTTTTGTGGAATGGGAAATCAATAAGTTATGTTCTCCATTTAACGATTGGTTGTATGTAAAATATTATACAAAAGCGAATAATTTTTTCTGTCGGACGAAAATTTGGAAGACCCCCGAGCTGACATATCCATGTCAATAGAAATAAAAGTTTCGTTATTGCACTACATAAACAACTTCACCAAATTAAAAAACGAAAACAAAACTGGATTCCCGATAGTTGACTGATCGCCTTATTTGACGTCCAGGACACACATCAACTACTCCAAAATGTATACTCATGTCTATTATTTATCATGGAAATAATAATTATGGTGGCTAGTTTTTGAATAGGCTAGTATTAAATCATAATAGGAAATGCAGGAATCTCAATGGCAGAGTTACTATTACCATGGAGCGCTTCAGGCTATTCCTAAATTTCAATCGCAGACAGGACCTAATAGCTGAAATGTCCCTAGAAGACAGTTCGAACTTCGTTTGGGAATCAAATTAGCAAAAAACTGATTCAGATGTGCGGAATAGCAAGTAGGTACGTATTCAGTTATTCACGACGTTGACCTACATTTGATGATCCATAGCATCCGGTAGACAAGCTCACAGTGTTATAAATAGCTTCAGCTTTATCCAATGTAAATTTTCATTATTTCATGGATGAATGGCAGGGTCCTTGTGTTCCTCATATGAAACTATATTACAACTACCTTAGCCCATTAACTTTGCTCGCTCTTCCAACGTATGACTGTAGTAAAATCACATAAATTTCTAATCAATATCACTACTACCAGGGAATTTTCATCTACAGCTGTTGTCTACCATACCCAGAGAGGCGGAGGGGCCAATGTCATCATCTGAATACGAACAAAATTTGCTAAGAGTTCACTCGGCTAATTATAGAGGTGCTCCGAGTCGTAATTGGGTATATAATATCACACGAAGAGAAACGTCGTTCAAAATTTCAGCATCCCAAGTTTATAGGAACAAATTATAAAGCTCACTCAGCTGATTGCAGTGAGTCCTCAAGTTGTATTCATACTATATCACTCCTAGAAAATCCCCGTTCCAAAATGCAGCATCTCTAAATTTGATAGGAACTAAATACGTAAATTACAGATCCAACTCTGCTGATTACAGTAATTCTTTAAATTGTAATTATAGATACTCTACCACACCCTGAGATATCCTGCTCCAAAGCTCAGCGTCTTAAGTTGAATAGTGACCAACGTAGCTTTAGGGCCTACTCTGCTGATTAGACTGAAAAATGTAATATATAAAAACAATTCTTAAAGCAGTCTGTATATCGTGTCAAAATTTGAGCTCAATTGATGTAGACTTATCATTTAACCCAACAATCCCGCAAAAACTACATTTCAAAAATAGCATAGTAAGTTTAGTAGGGAAGAGATCAGCCTCGGAGCTCACTCATTTGATCAGGGGTCCCCTCTACGATGTCATTCTAACCTAGCGGTCCCATAATGGCTCCATTTAAAATTTCAGTATTGCAGATTCGACAGAAAATACATTAGCCACAGAACTTACTCAGGTGTTCAGGTTGGTAGATTTTACGCTATTCTAAAACTATCTCAGGAACTTACCGAGCATCCTCAAGAAAACTGCGTTAAAATCCACTGTGTCGTTTAACCATCATCTTCGGAGAAACAGCAGAAAACAAGAAACATTCCCATTTATATAATAGAGAAGTGTGTTCCGAATATCGGAATTTCAAGTTAGATTTTATCGAAGAACCAACCATGGGTAAGAAAGAGCAGGAAAACTAGAAATTCGCGCAAGCGAGCCTCGAAGACGAGGAGGACCTTGCAAGCGATGGTCAAGATCTTGGGGTAGCGCAAGCGACCCCTAACTCGGCAACAATCGTAACTACCCCAATTCGAACGATTAACTTGACTCTACCTTCACCCGAACCGTTTTCTTTTGTCCAAACGAGTGGAGTGCTTGGATAAACCGTTTTCAACGTTACAGGAGAGGTTGTGGACTTGAAAATACACCGGATTCACAACAAATAGGGTGCGGGAATTAAATGGAACCGATTGCGTGGTACGGTTCTCTTGTCTTCATTTTCTGAAGAAAAAATGTGACCAGGGTCTTAAACTCGCAAGTGAAGGATCCGGTCTGTGCTCAGTTAAAAGGCTTAATTGTTGATTGATGGCCAAATAAATCCTTGATGTCAATCGAACATCGCGAATACTTCAGCGTGAAGGATGAACTTAGCTGTGTCCAAGGATTGTTCCTCCGGGGATCCCGTATGATCATTCCAGCAGAACTTCGAAATGAAATGCTAGAAAGGCTCCAGTGGGCACTTAGGTATCACAAAAACCAGGAGACGAGCACAAGGGTCTATGTGGTGGCCAGAAATTTCTCGAGAAATTGAAGAAAAAATCAAATCGTGTCCTACATGTATCCAACATTCTACTAACCACAATGAACCACTGATTCCAAGGAAATTGCCCGACTAACCTTGGCAAAATGTTTCCATGGACTTGTTTAAAAATGAAGATAGGTGGTACATAGTGATAGCAGACTATTATTCACGATTTTTTGAGATTGAAGAACTCCAAGGTATGAGATGGAATTCCTCAAAATGTCTACTTTGACAGTAGAACGCAGTTCTGTATTTAGAATCCAGTAAATTCAAACAATTTTCTTCTGAATGGGTTTTTTCCACTTTCAGAAGTAGCCCTTATCGCCACCAAGCAAATGAGGCGGCAGAAACAGCTGTGAATGTAGCTAAAGGTCTCTTGAAGAAAAACAAGAGAAACTTCGAAATGGCTCTTTTTTCCTATCGTACTACGCCCTTGGAAACAGGGTATAGCCCAGCAGATATGATGTTCAAGAGAAATTTGAGAAATAATATCCCTTCCTGGGTCACAGGAATGGCAGTGAATGATTTGAACTTTTGTGAGAGGGAGAGGAAGTACCAAGGAAAGTACAGACCCATTTCGACAAACGGCACAGAACTAGCCAACTAAGCCCCCAAAAAGTTGGAGATATGGTATGGATCGTGGATCTAAGACGTCATGGGAGAGTATCCAGAGCATTGAAGGAACCTCGTTCTTACCTCGTAGAGACGGACAAGAGAACCGTACGACGCAACCGGTTCCATTTAATTCCCGCACCCTATTTGTTGAGCGACCATTGGGAGCATCATAGAACTGAACCTGAGATGGTTGTGGACCCTCTCCAAACATTGATCGCCACAGATCCTGATCCTCTACTCCATCCTTATGCGACACACCAGACCAGACACGACATCCCACCAGAGAAAACCCGCAACCCCGGCTTAGAAACTACACCCAAAACACGGCCTAGAAGTAATATAAAGAAACCCATCCGAAACCGTGAATACTAGATGTCACACCTTAAGGGAGGATGCTGTAGAAGCGTACTCTGTTAATTGATATTAGTTTGTGCTCATGTGTTAATATCGTTACTTTACAGCTATAGGAAGAATTAGCTTTGTTTTGTTTAGATGGTGTTCAGGAAAGTATAGTTCTTTTGATTGAGTTTAAACTCAACCGGTTTGAGTTGAGTCTCAACTTCTTCGTGTAAAAACATTCTAAAACACACGCCCTATTGCGTACCACCATAATTACGATCGTATATGTTTGAAATAATTTGTTTCAATACTGCCTGAAAAATATACCTACAGAATGACACACCTAAAGACCGTATCACACTTGCATTTTTTCAGTTTTTTCGCGCATTTGTAATGCACGAACCTGAAGAAGGCAGTGTTTTTTTCTCAGGTCAGCTTTTTCGACCATTGCGCATCCTAGTGGTGCATTTTTAAACTCACTTGGGAAAATTAGATCATGTTCTAATTTTTACCCCAACACGAAAAATGCTAAAACGTAACAGTTGGGAAGTTATGGTTATGGGAAGTTTGGTTCTCATGATATTCGGCTTCAAAAGTCAGTTAACAGGTAGGTTGGGATGTATATTGCTGAAGATAGGCGCATACAAAAGTAGTTTGGATAACCGCTGGACTAGTTTTTCTTTTAGACTTGAGTTTTAACATTTGTAATACTATTTATTTATTTGCGAGGGGAGCATAATATGAAAATAAGTCTTCATAGAAATGGGTTCCCACAACTTCGTCTCGAGTGGTCGTGTTGTTCCAGATAGAAAGGTAGGCCGTCATATAAAATGTCATATAATGGTGATGAGATCTTCAAATTTATGTAGCAGGTGATTTGAAATCAACGAACTTTATTATTTAAAATATTCGTATTGATAATTTTCAACAAATAACAATCCTGGATTGGATTTAGGGGTTATATGATAAATTGCATCAGTACTGAGCTATGATTAAGGGGTTACCTTAATTCAATGAAAAACACAGACAGACTTAATAAAACTGCATTCCGCCAGAATGCGCTGTTTTTGCACTTATTCCTCTTCAACATACACAGCTGACCTTGGAAAAAAGCACTTTGCCTTCACGTTCGAGCATTAAAAATGCAAGAAAAAAGCTGAAAAAATGCAAGCGTGATACGGCTTTAATGAAATCATGCAACACACAAGAAAGGTCATGTAAATACCTACTGTAGATGTAAAATTAAATTAAATTTAATGAACAGCTGGATCGGGGAGTGCACAACGAAGTGATATTCAAGAGAATGCGAACCCTTTTCGCTGATTCTAAGGTATACCTATCGGAACGGAATCTTGTCTTGATCAGCGCCTTCATGCCATTATCCCCACCGCTCGCTCTCTTATCTTCTTCGCGATCCGTCCTTCTTCCACCGGCTTTCAACGTCTTCATGTTCCCATCAATCATTCACTCTTCATTGCTCTTCCTCATTATCTTACAGTTAGTTCTTTTCGTTGAAGGGAAACTTATATACGATCACCGCTATATCATCGTTACATGCTCAGGTACGTCGCATTCATTTTTTCACGCCTTGCACTGAAATTACGTACCATTACCCTTTACATTATACAAGTACCTATATAAGGTAGATAGTTTTGATATATCCTAATCATGAGTGTTATTTAAAATTGTGGGTAACTTTGTGAGTGTGCCGATATTGCGCTTTAACGGATGAATGCATTTGGACGAGGTTTTGGTTAATATTTTCAATAGAGAACCTTTGAAATTGGCCACGTAAAAGAAAATGTTCAACTCCCTAAAAGTTTGTTGTCTTACATTGCACGATGCGTATGCGTAGAATCCAAAAATAAAAAAATGGGAGAAAAAAACCTAGCATAAAAATTCACAAAGGTTGGATAGCTCTTCTAAGCAGAAAAGTTGTTAAACGAAGTATATTATACATTACTATACTTATACATTAGGTATATCTAATGTATATCATACAATATATATTATACTTTATATATATCTAAATATAACTGCACAGGAGTAGACGTGTTCCGAGGAGAAATTAAATGAGATAAAACACCTCTCTTTTCTTGTCGTTCTGCATTTAACACGAGGGATCATATTCAATCCGATTCTTTGATTCTACGCATAATACTACGCACAGTGAAACAGACCACCACCACACAATACCACTTGAACCGTAAACCAACATGTTTTGAGGGGTTGGTTAATATTAATTGAAAATAATAAACCAAAATCCGTCCGTACGCTGTCATCAATAAGTGATGGTGGGAACCACGAGATCAATTTGATGCGATAATAATTTGATACAACTTATACCTTCAAGATCAGTTTGATGCAATTTGCGTTTTCAATTACTGTTAGTGGCGCACAGTGTTTCGGTCCTGGGAGTTTTGATCTGGGAAAGGATTCATATGGTTTGGAAACTCGGCAATTCGGGCCTCCCAAGGGGGGGCTCCGCCCCTGGACCCCCCGGTTGTTTTCCGCTTTGGGCCTTCGGCTAAAATGCTAAAACATGGATCATGCTTTATTCCCGCTAATTCCAGAATATTTTATTTCGTTTTCCTATAGTTATGATGTTGCCAAACTAATTAGCCTGCCACCGAGCGGCACAACAACAATAAAGATTACCATCTCATCCCAGAGACAACAAAACAAGGCTTACAAGCGACACAATAATATTGTTTACTAACCATTCATAACATCGCATTATTGGATTAATAGAGAGTTCCTGAAGCGATACGGAGATAGAGATGAGGCGCCTTATCGTGAACGGAAAACTCTACTGCGCATGAGCGGGTGGATGAGGCGCCTCATTTCCAATAAGACAAATTTATTTCACCTAAACATAAGACGCTTTATCCCGAACCAACCTATCATCCATTCCTCCCTATCGCAAAGTAATCTTACACACCAATAACAGTGACATTCATTTCTTGTTGGTGTTCATTATTCATGAAAATTATATTCATTTTCTTGTTCATAAATTTTCAAAATCTGCCATTGCGAAACCTTTTCGTGAATAAGAAAAGTATTAGGAAAATTAGAAATGCTGGAAACTGAACACACGGGAAGGCGGGAAAATCCCCTTGGTGGTTCAGCGTTACTTGAAGATAAGTAGCGTCGCTCTAAGATGAAATGCTAATTTGACCCTCTTGACTTTATCAGGTTACTATCCGCTGTGGCTCGCCCCAGATGATAAAATTCCCAAACACCTTATACAATTGACTTATCGTTTAGGAACTCTCTAATATCTTGTAAATACATTTAAAACTACGACATAAATATTTTACTAATAGAAATTAGAAGGAAGTACCGAGGTTGGTAATTTTCTATTATGGTGCTCGTCTACAATTACCTACTATAACCAAGATTAACTCCTCAACCAACTGACAACAAAACAAGCGGCATTGTTTAGTATATCAATTTATGACAAATAAATATAAAACTACGTCATAAATAGAAGAACTAGTACGAGAGCTTTCCAACGAATGGAGAACGATTTTTATCCGATGAAAACTAAAGAACTTTCTTTTCCCCAGCAACGGGTTGATAGTACGTGAAAATCAAAATAAAAAATTTCGTGACACATACGTATATCGCTTTTTGCTAGTTAGTCCAAGTTTAGTGACACTCCCACGTAACGTTTTCGGGCAGTTAGCTCAAGGCTAAAGCATGTTCCATGCTAATATGGTCTTATAAAATACTGCACTTAATTTATGAGGTACTCTTGATGAGGTTCGAAACCGAATCTGAATCCAGGTAGTGAAATGGAAAGCAAACGTTGTTTACAATATTTCAATATTGTGAATCATATGCTGAGGTGTTAAGATCGTAAATGCACTAACAAACAATTGGTTTGTAACACGACGTCATAAACCAAACAAACTTTCATCCTCACCGTTTCTGCGATAACGTTTTTCCTGATAGCCTACTTGAAAATGTTTCAAGTTGGAACACGGAGTCCAATTCTAATGCGTCATTTGCTCAACGGGTATACGTTTGACTCTAGCCGGGAACTGTGGCCAATCGGTGAGAACAGATCTTTGATTGTACCGGCACCTTGAGCTCTTTTGTATTGTGCAACATTGTAGAGAGATAATGGCGCCTTCCTCCGAAAGCTCAATATCCTCAGCTGACCTTAAACGAAACTACTACGTGTATCCAGAGTGCTGATGGCGTTGTTTATGTTCTTATTTTTTTTGGTGGACAAACAAATTATTTCTCTGGTCCCGTACCGACAGTTCTGTTAAGGGGTATCACGTTGAAGCCATTAAGATCCTTCACATCACGTTGTCAATGTGTTGTAACCTTTTATTCAGGTCTGCAGTCGAGGGCGTTTAAATTCAAAACTTTCGTTTCAGAATAAATACGAGCCAGGCGAAGGGGAGGTATTTGATTATCAAATGCGGCCAGTCGCAGTCCGACCGTCGCTTTGAGATGAATTATGGAAGAGACCACCTGCTTATTTAAGGGACGTTGGTAGTTTTTGCTTCGTAATCGGTAGGATGTGATCGTTGGAAGCAGCTCAGAAGGATTCTCAACATGCTGGGGAGCTCTTCTTATTCCACTACCGTAGACTACAATATGAACGCAGTGAGTATACTATTTCAGCGTGTTACAGTTCTTTATATCTCATACGTTGATGATAAGAGTTTTGTAATATCGCTTTTGAAAAGCAGGTTCAAAATAATGCCTGGATTTTCTTATTAATCAGTTTGTAGTTTGGGAATCATTCCCTACCCTTCTTCAGCAATTTTTCGAAGACTGCTGTATGAAAAAATGTTCAGAGATAAAATGTTCCATCCTACTATTCCATATACACATATGTAAGGTATAGGTTTCGATGTCCAAGAGATCTGAGATTTCCATTTGATTTAGCGTGAGAAACTTCGGAAAAATCGGCTCCAAAATCTTCAGTCCAAGAGTTACATTTCATGAAAATCCTTGCTTTCCTTGGAAAATCCACTCATAGGTAAACGCAATAATCGGTCAACATAATGAGATTAAATATTAGTTTGATTAAACCGTGACAAAGCTGAGGTTACGAAAAAGATTTTCCTAAATTTGTATCAGGCTATATGAAAAATAATGATTTCGTAAATAAGCTTTGTTCCACTCTGATTTATCGTCAGAAAAGTATTTTAAATGCATGTTATGGCCATATTCTGATAGTCAATCTGATCTGACTAACGGTGTCCTTATATTTCATTTTATAGTGAACCTACAGGGAGTTGTAGCCGTATAAAATTCAGAAGTGGGAAAATACCAAAATCTCAAATCTGAAAATACTCGCAAACAAAGCGCTTAAAAAACCTTGTTTAAAAAGCAGTTTTTTTTGGTGTGCAAATTTGTTGAAATATTGATCCTTAGGAGGTTTATGAACAACAGTATTAACACCCTGTAAGGAATGTTTCTCGATTTTCTACTGTTGAGGTTTTCGTAGGTCAATGTATGAAATTTGATTTGTTTTCTAATTCTTGATTTATTTATTTTTTATGAACGATATTTTTAGCAATCTATTGATTTGATTCTAAGGTTAGATATATCGTCAATAATGCAGGGTGTCTACTAGATTTGTAAAATAAAAATCCGGGAATTTTTTGGGACTTTTGGGGTTCTAAATTTTAAAAATCGGTGACCTTTCACAGGTTTTAATTTCTTTAGGAATAGCGTACTGAAATACTAACCAGTAGATCTACTGCAATCATGATTAGCCTATATAAAATTAGATCTTCATAACTTTTCTATTGATTCTAGCCTACTTATAAAGTACAGAAGTCTAAGACTACTTAAAGAATATTAGTAAAATCCAATGTACAAAATCATTAATATTATAGATTTTAAAAAGAATTCTTACCTTAGTTTTGAAATTCTGCAATAGTGATTAGTGCAATTAGGCCCACATCAGTATATTCTATTTTTATTACAACTTACTACTAAGAATAAGTTATGGAAGTCTTTAACAAAATGTATTTACAGAATATATGCAAATGAACAATATATTTATAGGTCTATATACGTCTATAAGTAGTATGTTTTGTGATTCCCATTATATTATGATTATTTGGTCACCGATGCCATAAAAGTCGGTGACTTCTAAATTAAAATCTGTGACTTTTGGAAATATCCGTGCCCTGCTATTAAATCCGTGACTTTTCCGGTACTTTCCGGGAATCCGTGACCTGTAGACACCCTGTAATGGCAAATTTGTACTTAATTTACGGATACCTACAAGGAAAACGTTAGTATGTGCAGCATAACCTAATGAGCTAGTATTGTCACTATTTTCTTTGCTTTCATATTGTCTTTGTGGAAATATTTAATTTTGGCTCCTTGTGACTTTTAAATTGTAACTCCTGAAAAATAATTATCTGCTTTTCTGCAATGTGTCATGTACGATTTAAGCTACGAGTCACCACGGTATTCGTTGATTTGTGAAAAATACATGTTTGAGCACAAAATGTTGTGCCGCTCCAACTATAAATTTTAATTTTTTATTTTTTAAATCGAAAGTACGTACACTACGATTAGAGACCCCTCTCCAATATCCTGGAAGTATGTCTCGAAAGGCCACGACCATATTTTGTTTCAAACGAGTTTTGCTCGTAATATCCGCAAGTTGGTAAGCAATCGAATCAACACAATTACCTTCCGCAGCGAAGATGACTAAACATAAAACCTACCTGATCGGTTGAGAGAATCTTGAAATTCAGGGTTTGGTTATTGATGCTTCAATGCAGATTTAGTGAACTACTATGGGGAAATTTTTTCGGAAAAAGTAGGTATAAGCTGGGGTCCTACTAAATATTTCAAACCGTTGCGATACCTGTCTTTATGTATTTTTTTTTCATTTATTTTATATAGATAGTACATACAGCCGTTTCAAATATATCATATATATCACAGTATTAATATGTTATGTTATACTTCAAATAATGTCATAATTGGTAATGATATTTAAAGGCACTTAATTCATATCTGAAAGTCGATTTCACTGAAAAATTTGAATAGTTCGTTATAAACGGTATTGTCCGCAGATGCCATAAGGGTATCCAGTTTGAAAGGGTTTGTAATGTCTCGGGGAATTTGTATCAGAAGGCGGTTACGTGCTGATGAGTATTTTGGACAGACCAACACAATGTGATGCATCGTCTCGGGTGTAGAGGTACAGTGGGAGCAGTTCGGCGATGGATATTGATGAGGGATTTTTCTATGTAGTTTCCAGTCTCGTCCGGCCGTGCCCGCTGCGTAACCGAGTTATTGTTCTGAAGAAACTTTTTGGTAGTTCGCCATATGAGTGACTGAACCATGGCTTACTAGAAATGATGAGGAAGTTCTCTACGTATTTCCGTCCAGAAGGGTAGTTCACATATTCTTCCATCCACATGTTCTTACATTTCTCTCTAATTGCTCTTTTCAAGTCTGTAAGTGGGTATGATGCTGGCTCTGGCCAAGTGACAGTTTGTCTTGCGAGAGCGTCCGCAGTCTCATTCCAAGATACTCCTTTATGGCCTCTAACCCATCAAAATTGGATCACGAGATCCCTTGCTCTAGCTCGATGGTAGAGGTGAAGAATTTCACTTTCTTGTGAAGAGAGTCTAGTTCGAGGTGTGAGGTTCTGAAACTTGGTAAGTATGCTTTTAGAGTCACTGAAAATTACAAACGAAGTAGTTCCGTGATCATCTTCTAAAATGTACCTTAAGGCATATCCGATAGTAATGTAATATCCGCTCGTTGGGAAGCAATCGATTCAATACAATTACATTCTTCAGCGAAGATGACTAATCATAAAACCTACCTGATCAGCTGAGAGAATCTTGAAATTTAGGTTTTGGTTATTGATGCTTCAAAGCAAATTTAGTGGACTATACATTATTGAAACTATAAAACTATCTTGTTAATTTTCCCTTGATGTTTCGGATATTTAGTTTGTACGAAACGAATTACATTTCGAACGGAACATAACGGTATCTAGTATTTACGAACTTTCATACGATTCTTTCAGAAGGGCTCAAGTTCTTTTTGCGAATTTCCGAAAAAAATATAGCTTTTGCAATGGCTCCAAAAATTTTAAAAATAGAATTAAAAAAAAAAGGATCTGTACACAACACAGATCACCTTGTTTTCCACAATCTACCAAATAATACCTACCTTTCTTCTGGTTTTTGTTGATTTGTTTGTTTTTGCTGCCTATCCCGAGATTGTTGTTTATCGTGGGTGCTTGGAATTTGTGTCAACAAGGTAAGTCGCCTGCTAAACCCGTTTCCATTATGGAGGGAGCGAAGGATATCTTGGTGTCAAAGAACTTACCCACCTGTTAACATTTGCGATTTTCTCTCTCATGACCGATGACATAATCGTTACCTTCTCGTTCAAAGAGTATTTTTGGGAGGTTTTATTTTGTGGTCTGCCTCTTCCTATAAACTTCCTATGTATAAGATACATAGCAAAAACGTCTGCCACGTTGAGTCCTCCGTTGGGATAACAAACATTTTCCTTGGTCGGTTACAAAGGTTCATTATTGAAAAGAATGAACCAAAAACGATGTAAATTAAAACTACATCATACATCTACCCAGATAGATAGTAAATGTTATACGTGTGCTAATACGTTTTTCTTGGTTATAGTTTGCAGTGTATGAGATATATACGTAAATGGTGTACAGGGCAGAAATGCTAATAAAAAAAGAAGGAGCTAGATACACATTTTTTTTGTTCTAATTCGTAAATTCTACATATAATGCTGTTTTATTTTACGTGGTTTCAAAAATATTGCCACTTAGATGCTGCCCTCCCCCGGCGATGCACAAATTTTATGCACCTCGGACATGCTGGAAAATTTTCTCTGGCCGAAATTGAGTGACCTTTTTGCTGAACTTGTTAGAATTTTAAGGGAAATGCTCCCAAGGCATCTCATTTCCATGCGCGGTGACATCGGGGGTGGCCTCCAGGTTCACCAGATTTGACCCATGTGATTATTTTTTTATTTATTACCTAATTTTTAATTTTTTTAATTTTTATTTATTCATTTATTTTTTTTATGGGGTCATTTAAGGACCAACGTTTATCAACATTGTAGGAATTGAAGGCTGCGACATCACTTGATTTGGCCGCTATTCCGCCTGATATGTCCCAAAGGGCTATTGCAAACGTTCGTAAAATACCTAGGTACTAAATTTTTGCATCGCCTGTGGAGGGCAGCATTCAAGTGACAAGATTTTTGAAGAAATGGTATTGCATTATATGTAGAATCTAGAAATTACAGCAAAAGTGTATCTATCTAATTTTTTAAAAATTAGCATTCCTTATTGGCGAACTCTTTTGCCGCACCCTGCATATAAGTAATGTTGTTTTTCCATGTTTAAATAATTTTTAATTTTTGTATGTTATAACTTATTATGTTTGAACTTTTAATAATATACAGTATAATGAATTGATGATTGTACAACTAAATAAATAGAAAAAATGAACATTCCACGTACGAAGGTACAAGTAGGGGACCATCTGTTAATCTATACCACATATGGCAACAGCCGGATAACAAACCTCCGCCTGCTGAATAACGTTAGGTTGGTAATTTTATGCACCCATGTACCTATGTTTTTTAATAGAAAAATAGCTTTTCCTATACTGCTTGTTAGCGTGTAACGGAAAATATACGAGTCTACAAAGCTCCAAAAAACTTGAAAAAAGAAAAAAATCCAAAATGGTGGTTCGGAGCACGTGGTGTGGTTTTGGTGCTTGTATCACCACCTATGTGCTTCAATGCATGCAGAATTGCTTCACAACATATTCCAGGAAAATGGTTGTCCACTCAGCAAATAGTTGATTGTATTTTGGAAAATGGAAGTGCCGACCCTTGCGTGTTACTCAATGATCATGTAGAGTAAGCACCATTGAGATATTCAGCTGCGTGACCACATTTCGCAATACTAGAGTTAGGTATACCGATCTTAGAATAAAGGATGGCGAGTAAAATGTTGTACGAAAGTCCAACTATTTCTTGGTACAGCTTTCTAAACAGTGCAATCTTGTATAGAGATTTTCAGCATTATTAACGTTCCAAATCCGTTTCAGATGGAGCAGTTGGCGTTTTGGGGCTCGTGCTTCACATTTCTGTCTTTGGCTTTCGGCTTTCTCTGGTATCAAAGCCTCGGGGATCTACCTCCAGGCCCTTGGGGTCTTCCTATATTGGGGTACCTCCCATGGATTGACCGGGAGAGACCTCAAAAGACAATGATGGACCTGGCAAAGAGGTATGATTATTAATTGTAGTCTATGAACTAGTTCAACTGTAGAGGTAATTGGAAAGTCGTTTAAATGCATACTGCAAAGATGATCAGTCATGTTTTAGCCCAATACACAAAATTACCTTTGTGTAATGATTTATAGCCTTATATATAGTGGGTCATCAATAGTGAGCTAAATGTGGGGGTTCCCATCGTTTGAATCATGTAAAACCATATTCTTTATCCAGTACCATACCGTATAGAGTCAAACCATGCAGCTGAGCATGCATTGCAGTCTATGCATATGTAACATAAACTCGCTCCTTCCTAGAGTAGGCATCTATTGCATTTGAAAGCTTTTGCTTATCGTCTTGTATGTATTTCAAGCCATAAAAATACCTTCTAGCCAAGACTTATCAGTTATTACTTCCATTTTCTATTGAAGTTACTATTAGATAAAGAGGTATGCATCAAAATACTTAAATTGTTGTTTGAAACCACTATGACTGCTCTTTTACGATCCGTCCCTGAAGAGAATACTCGCCAGTGACTAGGAAATCCTTGCACTTTCATTCTTGCAGTATGGATCCTAGACCTAGGTTATATCAACTATCTGCTTAGTGATTGATGCTAATAGTGCTGCTGTAGCCACTTTTGATCTGTCCAGATTAATCTGTATGTGCCTCAATCCATGGGAAAGCCGATTATCTATTTTATCGTGATGACTACTTATCATCTGCATTATAATTAATGATAATTTTGATTCTTTCAACCTTACACAAATAGGTTGGGCATTTATGATCTAAAATTGAATGGTCTGTTTCAACCTTATCTGACGGAGAGCTGTGTTCATAGTGCTTCAAGCAACTAATGTACTGTCTTACCTCTTGACTTTTGTCACAAACTCTCAAGTCATGGCCCTTGGCACGAATTGGACTGGCTTTTGATCCTTTTGATATAAGGAGCTGTAGAAACACCGTTTAACAAATTTATAATCCCTTGCATGGCAGATGGACCACTTCATTTTGTTGGGGGATATTACCAGCTTTTTCCTGATAGAAGGTCCACATTTTGTTATGCGGTGTCTACTTACATAGCCTTTTTGTCGGCTTTGGCCTTGCCGTTGTCGGTATGGGCGCAGAATGAGCTGAGGAGTGAACAAGTGTTTTTGAGGGAAGGTCTCTGAGTTCTGCCTGGTTAATTCAGCAGCATTGTTCAAGGTCAAGAACAATTGCACGCCAAGGCAGGCGCTTACCGAAGCAATGACAAAGGTTCTGCATTACGAGTTAATAGCTTTACTAAGCCTTTCACCTTCTTCCCTGGTTTTTATCTGAAAGACAACACCACCACCGGTAACTCCAAACATTTTCACAACTCCTACTTTCAAGTTTATTAGGTCTAAATTTGCTTGTATTTAATGTTTTAGTCCATCTGATAAGGCACTCCCAGATATGGACTTTGTGTTCTTATCAGTAAGAACACTTGTAACAGTTTTTACGGGCTCATCGCATTTTTTTCTGGAATATTTCGCTTTATGATGGGTTTTTCTGACTTCGGAGGTTCGTGAAGAGTCGTTTTTTTCTGCAGCCTCTGCGAGTAATCCCTTCTCCAATCACAGTTTCATACAAGAAATTTTCGTGTGATTTTCAATGTGACGCATGACATCATGAGAGCTCCAAACTTTCAAAATATGTATAATATCTTAAAAATTAATGTTTTGGTTTGATGTTTTAAAAATTTGGTTTTTCAATACCTATGTAACACTAATCGACATCCCAATAGGTACCCTTAATTCAGCTTATCGTATGTTCATGTTCTCCTCATTCTACTGCTTTAAAGAAGTTGTGATTTTTCTCTGAGAGAATCCTATTAATGTGCTGGGGGGGAGGGGGGGGGGCTGCATTTATTTTATTGCCTATCTAGAATTAATCTATGTCTGAATTTAATCATGTTTCGCAGGTATGGAAAAATATTCAGCCTATCGATGGGCTCCTTGTTCACCGTAGTACTCACGGACCCACAGTTGATAAAAGAGGCGTTGTCCAGAGAAGTTTTTACAGACCGGGCCAATCTTCATCTTACTCACGGCATCATGCGAGGAAATGGTGAGTTAGCTTTCGTATTGCCTAGGCCAGTGTTTTCCAAGCTAAGCTACAAATTTCCCGTAGAACACGATCGACAAATCCGTAAAATGGCCTTTGTTTCAGTAGACTGTTTTTCAAAAATCCGCTGGTAAATCCGTAGAATTTCCTGTTTTGTTTCGAGCGAAGAAAAAAAGCGATAAGATACATTGTGACGTGAAGTTTTTCGTGATTTCTGGCATTTAGGAGCAAGTTCAAGTACTCCCTTCCGCAACAAAGAGCTTTGTTTTCTTCCCAAATACAGGAGCATATTATATATTTGAATTTTTCGGTGTTAACTTCCAATCCTCTTTGTATTGCTTCTTCCTTCATTTGACAGGAGTTGGTATTCAACCAATTGCTCTACGCACTCACCAAGTCCACAACATCAGCGTATGACAATATCTACTTCAGTTTACTTGTTGAAGATCGTGGTGTTTGGGGCTGTTTCAACAGCGCTATAACCACTTTTCTCAAGGTTGAAGAGCATTACTGAAAGGCTATTCCCCTGTCTGAACTCTATTTTCAGTTCAAACTGGTTATACAGGTTTTCGTATAGGTACTACCTCCTTGACTCTGCAGTTTGCACTGCGAAAGGTGATTTCAGCGAATTCGGAATTGCAAACGTTGCTGTGATTTCGTAAATCATTGATTGGAGGATATTGTTTTCCGCTTGTCCAAACACTGATATTCTCAAAATTTCAGTTGGAAGTTGCTGTTTGATTTTGATGGTGCACTGCTCATAAAAATCGATTTATCACGTTTTCCCAACATTTTTCATACGATTAAGGTAACCATATTTGACTTTTTCTATAATATTGCAATTTTTAGGATTAATATAAATAAACCAAAATGGCCAGACTTTTATTTATTATGGAGGTCATCCGAACGGGTTTCAATTCGTACCCATTATTCTACGATTTTACTGAACCAAGTGGGCTCACATGGAATAAATTCTTCGAAATCAGAACTTAGATATAGGATTCAGAGTAGATGTAGGAAATCAGGCTTGGTATTTTGAGGAGTCATCTAGTTTCGCACGTTGTCAATGACAGCCAATGATCTGAAATAGATGAAATTTGGCGGTGAATTTTCATTAGTCAGTTTTCAATTACATTTTAATTTTGACCGTAATTGGAGTGATACATCGTGAAGAAGAAGCTTCCTTTGAATTATTCCCATACAAAACTAACATTTAAATGTCTGCTTTTGGATGTCATGAGCAAATGAGTAATCCTATAAATTGTATTTTACTGTGCCGTTTCATGATTGTGGTATATCATTGAGAGTATCATTCGATGCCAGTGTTTCCATTTCATTGTCATAGATAAGTACCTCCTAGCATGAATACTACCCCCTATTGCTAGAGGCAGTAGTAATCTCTCTGTGGATTAAATGTCAATAACTAACTGATCTGACAAACTAGAGCTGAATGTATTATCTGGGTACCTAGTTGGGAGCTAATTCCCAAATTATTCGAGCATCTTAATTCAATTATCCATCACAGCAGTAATGAATACTAGGAAGATTTACAACATGCTTCTTTGGATGACTTTTCATAGATGGGACACCAACCATTTTGGGAAAGGCGATCTCAAAACGTCCATTCGCCCGAGCATTTATTGTCATCTTCCATTGGTTCTGATGTTTTATTCTACCGTATCGCAAGAAACGCGAGCACTTTGCACGACCGCTGCCAAACGGCGTTTACACAATCACACTTTGAGTTTCATTAGAGTGAACGAACAGAGGAGTGGTGTGAACAGGTTTTCCAGTTTCGACTCGTATTTCGGGGCTATTTATAAAAAGGAGTATCCGAGCCTTGCCGGCCGGGGTAGAGGCTGTTAACCCTTTGCCGACATGGGTTACACAAGACGCCCCCTCCGGGTCACTAATGGTTTGGGTGTACATTGCGAAATCAGCGTTTGCCGAGCGGCAGTCTTGGGGACCGGTATGAGACAGGAGGTGGAGAACATCTCTCGAAGGAGACTGACTTCCTTGCGATCGCGTACAGAGCTACTTGACATTTTAATTCCATTCTACGTACAGAGTTCGGACTTCTTTAATGGATGATAGAAAAGAATAGGAAAATGAATTAAAGTTTATATACTTTCGGAACTACTCGTAGTACAATAAGGATTACCCATTGGTCCGGAAAATTTGTGTTTATCATTTTTAGATAAAAAGTAGATTTCATCCCGACAATTTCGAGACCATTCACACTTTTCCTCGATGAGTGGATTTCTTTATCAAAGGTTCGGCAAAAAGTGACGTCACAATTGGCAGGGGGGTCCCGCCGAGGGTTACCATGTGGTTTGGGATAAAACCGGGACACAATGAGAAAACACCATACAGAAGAAGATAGTTAATTTCTACGCATGCAGTACAATATTATGGATAGGTATACATTTTCCATATAAAACCATGTTCATCATACATCTATTTGTTACAATGTTCTTCTCTTCATTGAATCAATTTTTTACACATTTTAAGAGAGTTCGAAATACTTTTTTTTGTGCACTAATAATCTGAATGTGTAAATAATCTGAAAGTCTACCTATAGTAGTAGTTGTGGGAGCTTTGCTTTTACTTTCGGGAGAAGAAAAATTTGTTGTCTTCAAAATACAAATGTCCACTCGTATTGTACGTTTTAGACTATTCTGAACAACTTCGGTTCCGTGTTTGTCTGTCTGTCTGTTTGTCGTGTGTCCGCAAATCCTTGTAACAAGCTTATTTTCCACAGTTTTCATCCGATTTGAATGAAATTTTCAGGGAATGTGCGGGCTAGGAAATAAACGGTCCCCTATCATTTTCATCGTTCTTGACTCAACACCTCACTCTGCGCATACGCAAACGTAAATTATGCCAAGCATCATTTTCTCACACCCTAGTCGTCCGTTCTCGCTCAAATTCGGATGATAGTTGGGGAATGAACATTTTATCATCTTATATCAATTTCAACATGATTGTATCATTAGCTATTGCGAATGCCCCAATATGAAAAATCCTTGTAACGACCTTAATTTCCACTGTTTTCATTCGATTCGATGAAATTGTGATAGAATGCGCGGGTTAGGTTGCAGATGGTCCCCTATCAGTTTCATTGTTGCCAAATCAATACTTCATTCTGCGCATGCACAAACATAAATTCCATTATGCTCCATTTTTTCACACTCCAGTCGTTCGATTTCGCTTAAATTTGGATGATAGTTGGAAGAAGATGACTTGATTACCTCATATCAATTTCAACACTATTGTATCATTAATAGCTACTGCGCATGCGCCAATGTGAAATACTTGTAATGACCTTAATTTCCACAGTTTTCATCCGATTTTGATGAAATTGTCAGCGAATGCGCGGTTTAGGTTGTATGGTCCAGTACCTATTTCATTGTTTTCAACCCATCAGTTCATTCTGCGCTTGCACAAACGTAAATTGCCTTCATTGAGTATAATTTTTTCGCTTCTTAATTGATCAATTATGACATTTCACGCTACTTCTTGGTTTACTCTTTTTCGCTATGGAATTTTTCAAGATCATTTAAAACTTTATGATCTATAAATTCATGATAGATAAACGAGGAAGCTATATGGCACACCCAACTTTCCAGATTTTGGGTTCAACGGAGACCGAATCGGTACTGTGGAGCACAACGTGGCGTTGCGCAAGAGTTCAGGCTCCCAATCTTCCAATAAAAAAATCAACCTCCCCCGGTTCATTGTAACCTCGCGTTTCGGACGCTGGATCGGGATTCCTAAGTCCGATAAGGCGTGGGTCCGGCGGAACCCGGCAAGGTCACTTCACCATTCACTGGTAAACAACTTTGATTAATGTACAAGGCGCCATCCTCGGGGCCTATTTCCACCCTCTTCCTTCCCACTATATTTTATTCCTACCCTCGCTAATGCGCCGCCTTGCCCAAGGATCAAAGGCACCGTATTTTGGATTCGATTCCCTTTCATTTTATTATTTTTTTCCGGTTTCGCTTTCGTTTTGCCATTCCGATCCGCCAGACTTCGCCAACTAAATAGACTTTTTGTGCCTCGAGTTCATCTGAATCACCATCCGGTTGAATTTTAAATGACATCAGATCCCAAAAAGAGAAGCAATGTTCCTTATAGTACATTGACACTTAGATTCAATTTTTCGCATTAATTTACTCTTAACTGTCTTTAGTGCCTTAGCACGTTTTCCAGTTTGGAGAACCGCTTGTCTTGAACAATGTAATGATATGTATATATTGGTTATGCAGTTTAACACTTTAAACTTGACGCAAGGAAATGAGGATGTTTTCTTGAACTGAGAACTAGCTATTTCAATGTAAGGCTGAAGAATCAGCCAATACAATTCAAATTCAATCAAATTTTATTGTATAAACTATTACAAGAAGTTCCTAGATTACATAGTAAAAAAATAACACACATGATATCTCGCCTTCATTTCTGCTCAACAAACAATGTAGACTTTTACTTATGATGTATCAAATAATTAGGTACTTATACAGGTCTACATAATTTACGTATAATAAATGAGCACTGCATCGTTAACATAGATCACAATCAATAATGCCTACACTCCACTGCCAAATTTCAATAATAATCCCGAGTCATTGCCAAAATTTCCAAAGTGGTGTTGATGTTCGTTCTATCACTTGCAGATTTTCATCTTCTTCTTGACCTGTTTTCTGGAATGTTGGGAGGGGACGGAGGAGGAGTATTCAGATTAATCTCCACTTCTGACCCAGTAGATGTAGAATCCTCTAATGTACTTCGTCCATAGTGAATGATACGTTTTTTTCCATCAACCAGTAGTTCATTTCCAATCAAGACGGCTTTCCGTCTTTTCTTGCTTGAAATAACTTGGGCAAGAGATGCTTCCTAAATTCCCGTGTTTGTCTGTCGTAGAACTCGGATGTATTAAATTGGGATCCCTTGAACTTGTAAATGTTCTAGCGTACTTTAGATTTAGAGAAATTATTAGCAAAATGAATGTGAACTGGTCTACTTCTAGAAGGTTGGATGGTGCCTAAAGTTCTTACACCCACAACTTCATAATCCAAGAACGCAATTCAATTCCATTCTAAAAATGTCCATTACCTTCCTCTTGAGAATATTCATGTTTTCTTTCCCTTCTAGAACGTTATGAAGAATAAGATCGTTTCTGTAGTCTGTGTGCTGCCGGTTCTGTTTCGTATTATTTTTTCAGATGATAGATTTTCTTCTATACTGTATATTCTCTTTTTAATTTTTTTTCATGAGTAAGATAGTTTCTTGGCTGTTAGCGATTTCTTACGACAGAGCATGCACCTGTGTATTCAAAACCTTTGTATGTTCCTTCAAAATGCAGTCGCAGTTTTGAAGTTTGGTTGTGATTACGTCAAGGTATTGAATTACCTGATGTAACTCGGAGATCGATATTCTCGTAGTTGCAATTATCCGACGCGACACCGGTCGGCTCTTCGAGTGCTGCTGACTAAGGAATACGGTACTCAGTCGAGTGGATAGTCCTTTCCCTTCGGTAAACAATAAATCACAAACCAAACTCGCAAAAATGACCTTTTTCCAGAAATCTACCCGTTAAAAATTTATGAAAATTGCTATTGCTGAGAGTTAATCAAAGAGCAACCACAAAAAACAAAAACTGAAACGAAATTCACAATACAACCTGCTAAATCAATACTTAATACGGAGCTCGCAAAAACACGTGCGCTCGGCTCGGCTCCCCAACTCTAACTCCGGATCAGCCAATACGAGTATATTATATTTTTTTGCATATTGCCATCTATATCCAACTATATTTTCAATGTTACTTTGGAAGATTAATTGCTTCTAAACTTAATAAAGACGTATTGCCTTCCTATTTGCAAAATTGGCAAATCGGACCCCCACCACCCGGAAAAGAATTGAAGCTGCTGATTTGCAGGAAGGGTGGATTTCTTGCATTTAACTTTATTAACTTCGGAACTCGCTTATCCAACTTCAAGAAGAGCAATTAAATAATCTTCGTTGATTCAATTAAAGAGCATAGACACTAGAATGTTTTTGAATACCAAGCACAAGTGAAGAGAATCAGAAGAGTCAAAACGTCGTAGGACAAGACATTAGCATAAAGGTGTACGATGATAAACGACGAAGGGTAAAATCCAATATCCTCATTGTCTTCCTGCAAATCAAGATTACCAACAATTATTTTTAGATTGATTGGATATATCTGCAATCATCAGTATTTACAATCGTCTATCTTCTGTATCTGTATCTACTGAAAATGTGCGTAGGTACTGTTGTTGTTGAATTGCTGAAGTTAGACATCGAGAAAAGGAAATAACTGGATATTTGAAACACCATTACTCTACTGAATTCCCTGGTTTCTCGCCTCCCTCGTCTCAACAAGAGGCCACATAAATATTACGGAAATACATTCTTATGCTTAGTATCAAGAAGAAAATGTACGATAAAATATGGTTAGAACATACCTACCTAATCAGCGATAACATTGTTTCTGGACCTGATAGGTATGTTGAGATTTTTTCACGATTTTCATACTTAATGCCAAAATAAGGTATTTTTTACCCGATTTTCGGATTCAAATTCCTCAATTTTTTATTCTGATTTTCATCAGTGGGTTTTTCGGAATGATAAAGGTGACTGACTTTCCAATCCCATCATATGTTTAGGAAGCCAGTTTTAAAGTAAACGAGTTTCAAAATTTCCCCACCTTTGCAAACTCCAACCTCTTACATTCTCTTCTTTAATTAATCGCAAAGATTCGAGTCGCTGATACGGGTTTCTTTTTTCGCCCGTCTCCGAACACTTTCGTTTGTTATGTAAAATTTTGTAACTCGACGGTTAAGACATTAACAAGGTTCGTTGACCCTTTCAGTCTTTCTCTTCCTTGTTGGATGCCCAACCTTTATGGTTCGGTATTCGGCTGTTCAAACATTAAAAGTTAAATATAGCATGGTTCGCGGAAGAAGACAAGTTTTTGTACTGTCTGAAACGAACGTTGAGAACCCACCGGCTACGGGTACCTCCCTGGGCTTCTGTCTTTCCAATTAAAATCTTATATCTTCATAAGAGCATAATAAATGTACATGCGTTTAATTTAGCTTTTTAAACCCAGAATGATTAGACTCATTTCAAGTCTATACCATAGTAAACTTCTGCTCTACGTTTGTAGGATTTCCAACTTTTTCATAAAGAATTCAGAGCTACAGATGCTGAAAGTCCATTGCTGAATTTCACAAAATCATCTAGTGAATCCTACATTTTTCATAATTTCACGCAAGCCAATTATTATTATTATTTATTTATTCATATTTTCTTTTCCGATCAAAAGATCTGGTTTATCCCTACTTCGGTTTATACCTACTTCGAATATTGAGGAGCCCGAATTAAGGGGTGTTCGAATAAATGAATCATCTGTATTTTGATTTATTGTTTCCAATAATGAACCTTTGTAATCGAACGCGATAAAAAAAGAACCCCCTTCAAAATATCAATATTTATGTGCAGAATCCAAAAAAAGTTTCAGTTACGTATCATGATTGATGAGTGAATTTTCATAATTATCTTACTATATTATTTTACATCGTGTTGAAATTTGAGCACTTTGGAAGCAAATAAATGGTTAACTAGCAATTTCATGGCAAAAAATTCGTTCCAAATAATGCTCTGCGATTCAATTAAAAAAAGATCTGATTTTAAGTTTTTATTTGTCAGTTTTAATAGATTTTTCAGCAAATAATAATGACATTTAAGTGTATTTTTTAGCATAATTTGGTATTCATTTTGGTTTATTATCTTCAATAATGAACCTTTGTAATCGACCTAGAAAAAGAAATTTTTAACACTCCCTGAAAATTTTTTGGTTTAGGTTTCGTAGAATTCAAAAATCGAAAAAAATCCGTGCATCCGAAACGAACAGCGATCAGAGTGGTTTCTATATTCTTTGGCATATCTATAACTGACACCCAGAAAAACAATACTGTTACCTTAAAGTTATTGAGATCTTGATTTTCTAACATTTCAGCCCTTAAATTTTACCTTTAGGGTTGATGAAAATGATGCCGAGCTTCTGTGATTTTGACAAAAGTTTCATGAGACCAATAGTTTTGGAGAAAAGCTCTGGACGTTTGAAACACGTTAGATTGTTTCTAAGAATTCAGTTGGTTTGGCAAATTTGTTGTTTTTGGTAAAAGTTTAACTTTTGTTGTTGTTGTTGGTAACTAATTGCTGTTAACGCCTGTGTACAGTGGTTGGTTACGTAATTCATTGTTTCCCTCCTTTGTTTCTAGTGTTAGTTGTTGTCTGGAAATCCAAATCTTCAGACTTCAAACAAATTGTTAAATCACTTTTTTATTCATTTGTTCACTTTAGTCAATTTGTGAGGTGTGATCATATCCTGATTTATCCCGATATCAAATTTCCGCGATAACTGTATACGAGAGATGGGAAATCGCCAAGTACTTTAAGAAGATACAACCAGAATTATTGGTAAGTACCATGACACTGGCAGTATCACATCAAAGTGATTATAGTCCCTCTATTTCAGTTTATTGACTTCGGTTCGGCGTAAACCTCACTGAGTGGGTCTTTTTTCGACCATGAGGCCCCTACTTTAGCGCGGTCCCTCAAAAGTCATTGTACGGTTTCAAAGGTTCTATTGCTGTGTTTACACTCCCACATGCGGGGAAATGCATCCCTAAAACCTTTTAGGCTTTACAACCCTATTGTTATTTCAGACTTTCCAGCCATAAAGGACGCTCGTTTACAAGCACACTAGGAATCAGTGGTTTGTCGCATTTAGTTCAATGCACTCCGCTATAAACTATTTACGAGAGTCATGGTCTATCCACCCTGAACCTTTGGTCATCAGTCAGGTAGGCACTTCCACTACCCTTCTAGTTGTGGTTTTAGTTGTAGAATCGTACGCTGAGTAGAGGTCACAATAATATAATACCACAATAAAATCATTGTAAGTGTTGGAACATGGCATTCCTACCAAATTTCACTACCGTACGTGCAATGCGATAACTTCGTTGTTCTATTCCACTGGAGCCTTTTCTGTTATAACTCCACATATTTCCGTTAATTCTCTACTATTCATTCATTCTGACCTGTATGACCAACTAATCTGTATTTTTACTAAGGGATCGACTACTTGATGTTATGTATTTTTGAGATGCGAGCTTGCAAGCATCCAGACCACCAAACTATACACATCATTCTGACCTACAAGTCGAACTAATCTGAATTTTTACTAAGGGATTGATTACTTGATGTAATGTATTTTTTAGATGCGAGCTTGCGAGCATCCAGACCACTAAACTATACACAGCATTATGATCTATTTTACCACAGTAGACGTAAAAATGATTGGGGATCATCAATCCGATCAATCCCCATTCTATAGAAAATAGTTTGTAAATGCGGGGATAAACAGAAAAACCCCTTCCGTTGGTTATGAAGTAAAGTTTCAGTCATGCAGCATGTCCGTATGAGCGAGTTGCACTTTGCCGATTTACCCTTCAAATACGTAAAGCTCTTTAATGCGGAATCGCTGGTTATTTTGTTCGTCAAAGTTTTAAGTCTAAATGTTTTCAATCATCAGCAAATACACCATCTTCTGCAGGTATTCCCTTTCACAAATCGCCGGTAGTGAATTAGGCAATAATAAAAGTTATGATTAGCATTTCATGAACGACTTTTGACGAAGAATTTTGGAGAATTATTTGCAAGAGAGAGACAGAGAGAGTCCATGATTCGATTGCATGTAAGAATGTACATAGTTGATAAGAGAGGAAATGAAAACATGTTGCAGATTATTACAGACAAGGTAGGTACCTAATAATTTTTCTGGGTAGATAACCTTCTGCACAGTTCACCCACTTTCTATACCTGTTCAAGACTTTAGTTACAAACAGTAGGTACTTGATTTCAGTAATTCATACAGGTAATGATCATTTTGTTCCGAAGCATTACCAAACAATTTTGTGGATACTAAACTTTTTTCTCGGTAAATTATAAAGTCTTATTTTAGAGAAAAGAAAACTAAATGTCAAAATTTGGAATAGAAACGTATATGAGGATGTTTGCTCTCGTTTTAAATTGAAATTAACCTCGTAGATCCATTGAAATCGACATCCAATCGTATTTTTGATTCAGCATAGCGAGAGTGTATGGGTGCAGTGCACAGAAAAGGGCTACCATGGTTCTGTGGACCTCCTTCATGTTAGACCCAAAATTATCCAAAGACTTATTGTAGGATGATAACCATGCTAAATGGGGAATTTTCATGGTTATTTTTTATTTCCCACCTCGATGAGAGCTTTCCAAAAAGGTCCTATTTGATGGGTATATGACCAGTATGCATTACTACATCACGCGTTATCTTCCGTTATCTTCCTGGAACTAGTAGGTTTTCAAGTGCGCTGAATCCGGATCTGAAGTCAAAAGTGTGAAATTCCAACACATGAAAGTTTCCAACTTGATGTCAGTACGAATCTTAGATTATATTTACTGAATCTGAATATGGGGAGGGCTTGGAATTAAACTTTATCGCTGGTATATCTATCAATCTGGCAAAAAAAGCATTTGCTAAGTCTTATAGCCTTAGGATTTACACATCACGGTAAAGCCTGTCTTCAGTATTGCATAAGTCTGTTTAATTTGAAAAATATCAACTTCATTATCATGAGGTCCACATTTTCATGAAGATTTAACGTAATAATTCTAAATATAGGTAGGTGCCCACTCAAACTCGTCCAGCGTTGACTGTTCCCGGCTGCGATAATAAATCGGAGACTTGCATTTTACTACTCCACACGATCCAAGTTACGCAAGGTGGCAAATACGCATCTAGTGGCTGCTAGAACAAGAAGCCGGTTGGAGGTTACAAGGAAAGTCTTGAGACGGGTCAAGTAAACAAGTGGTCACGGTCGGTCGTTGCCTCCTGGGTGTTTTCCAGTGCAAAGTTCAATGTCTAACCACACGCTATGATACCTTGTGGTCAGTTTGGCTCGAATATTACTACGGATTTTTTGCAGTTCTCCATCTGAGTCGTTCAGTTCAGTCGTTGTACGAAAAGAAGTTTTTCTAGCACAAGCAAACCAGAAGCTCACCACTGGGTCGTACTGGACGAATAGGGAATCGTTGTACGATGGGAATGAAACGATTCAAAAGTCACACTAACGTGACTTCACTACTCTAAATCTTCATAATTAAGCCCGAGTCATGGATTACCTAACGTGTAATGTAGGTATTCTTTCATAATGGAAGAAGTATTAAATCAGGAACAACTTTATCTACCTATGTGGTTTTTTCACTAGAAATAGATGTGGTAGAAGAAGGAAGGGAACTTGGAAGGGTAGTTATTGAGGCAACATCGAAATTTGGTTTGTTCATGACGAAGATACCCCATCCCTCCCCCTTCACCCTAAAACATCCCCTATGGGGCAGAGTTGAAAAATTTCAAGTAGCCTGTGATTTAAGTTAGAAAAATCCAAACATATTCGCATAATCAGATCCCCAGTTCGTTCGTCTGCCAAGTTGGGTGGGTTATTCGTGGTTACATAAGGTGCGCGTTTGATCGACATTTCCAACGGAAAACGCTTGCATACGAGTCTGCAATTGGGGCATTTAATATCTTTAGTTCCCCCCCCCCCCCCATTTCAACAAATAACTTTGAAGAATAACGTTCAAAACAATAGTTTTCATTACAATAAATTGTACCAAACAGTTTCAATGATTTCGGTAAACTCTTGTAATAAAGCAACTATCTCTACCCACGGCTTCATTTTGGCGTTTTCTCGAAGTGATTTCTAACGTGGAAACGAATAACAACAAAACAAGCGGCATTGTTGACATATGTCTTTACTTTGGCATATAAACGAAAAAAAAGTTAACAAAAAGCGTTGAAAAAAGCGTTACGGTTGGTTTTCTGATGATTTCCGCTTACAACCGAGTCGTTTCTAGGGAAATGGTACTTCGTCGTTTTTCATCCCACAAAATTCGTTGACCATTCGTTCGAAAGCTCTCGATTTATCCAACCATATTTTGTTAACTACTGCGAAGTGCGTGGCCAACAAGCTGAGTTATGAGCATGGATATTTGAATAATTGTTTACACACAGGTGATCACTCTCAATAATTGATATTGTGAACATGATTGCAACCGCTTGCTAATTTCTGATGAATTGGTGGTTAAATAATTTTAATATGTAATTTCTATACTTTACACTCTAGGAAGCTGTAATTTCGTATGTAGCCTCTTTAGGACATTTACTTGACGATGCCTAGGGTCCGGATCAGCTGAGTGGCTGTTAGAGCTTGCATACGAGTTTGCAACACATAGGTACGAGTCTGCAACTAAAGACATAAAATGCCCCACTGTATTGCAGACTCGTATGCAAGCGTTTCTGATGATTATTTGTTATTACTTTTTGTTCAATTATGTATTTGGCCTAGTTTTTTGATAATATGTCAGGAGTGTCAAATTTCATATTGGAAGTATTATGATGGAAAATGGGGCTGATGGAGGGGAAGGATAATTTCGAGGGTAATTTCGAGAAGTCATGTTATTTCTATTTTTTTCATTTATTTTACCTCTCAGCAAAATTATATACATCCACCCATAGAGACGTCCCTGTATTGCTTGCATTACTTACAATATGTTTACCACTGTGAGTCGTCCTCTTTCAACTCGAAGTTCGAAGTTCGAATAAAGATTCATACGGCGAAAAAAATGTTTACGTCAATTTAGATAGGTATATAATTTTATTAGGTAAGGCTATTTACTAAATCCAATAGGTAGTAACATTAATAATTATAAAATGGCGACATAAATACCAAGAACAAGTACGAAAGAAATGCGTGATAAATCGTGAGCTTTTTCCAACGAATGGTGAATAATTTCTGTCCGTTAAAAACTTGAGAAGTTTCATTTCCCCAGAAACGGCTTGGTTGTTCGTGAAAATCATTAGCAATCAACTGTAAGACTGGAACGGGGTGACTTCAACTTCAGGGTTGGTTGGTTGGCGTCCTAAGTAGCATAGTATATTGAAGATATAAGTACCATTATTTTTTACAGTTGCTAGGTGCTGGCTACCAGCAAATTCGATGGTACCATATTTATATTATATGTACATCTGAAGAATATTTGTCCTAGAAATGAATTATGTAGCGATAATGAGTTGAGCCATCGGCAAAAGGTCATCCATCTCCAGGAAGACTGCATAGTTGTATGACTTTTGTGTTTCTTGCTGTTCAGATCAGGTATATGGCTCAGTCCTGGTTAGGTTACAATTGATGCCATTGCCCAAAAATCATGGGAATAGCATACTGCCATGACTCTGACAAACATTTTATGAAGAATCCAAATTCATCAACAGACATTGTAGTATACTTAGCTGATAGGACTTCGTTTGTTGAAGAAAGTCATAATTTGGGGTTGAGAAATGCTAGTCTTTAACTGGTCGGTCGAGCTCCCGGCGTTGCCGATCCATGGGGATTTTGAACTGGGCAACCTGCCACGAAAGCGTGGACAGAGTATAGTCAACGATCCGTAGAAGATTAGGGATCTCTGCTTCTCCCCTTCAAGTCTCTATCCATAGCAACCTAGCAACAATGAATAGCAGGATCCATAGTAAGGCTCTTTCAAACATGTTCTCCTGTAAGCATATGTAAGTCTAACCAAGACCGTATGTGAGAGGTGTGGTTCGTAGGACTCATTTGATTAATTGTGGTGAGTTGAGAATGAATGTCATGCAAGAAGTTAGCCATAGGTACTAATCTTCTAATTTATAATGAATCATATCCCCAAGTAAATAAAGTCGTCATTCAATCATCGCAAATCAATCGTCATCTCAATGCCAGTTTATCCTCCTTCGCCGCAGTTGCTTGTAGTCTCACGTACATGATGGGACTTCGCCAACGATATCGAAATGATGAACTTTCGCTTTTTGGCCGCACGCCCCAAAAGGCGAAGGAAAAAAGGGGTTGGTGGAACTGAGGGGAATTCGGACCGGTTTTTTGGCAAGAGGAAGAAGAAGCGTGGAAGGGGATAGCCGGGGTTAGCGCCCTGTCCCGACTACGGCGATCGCAGGAGACCGACTGGGTGCGGCGCTCTCGTTGTGATCGCGGTGAATGGGGTTGCCGTGCAATCGGTTTTTTGGTGATGAGGACATGGTTCGCGAATATACTGATGTTGGACACACGAAATATCCTTCATCATATTTATCTTCCAAAGTCCAAGCACGCTATTTTAAATGGTAGGTTCCTTACGTAAGATGATAAGACATGGTTCCATACATTTAAAGTAATCAATAAGCAGCTGTGTAGAACACTAAGTTGTTTGATGGTTGTAATAGTTTTGAGAGTTCACTATACAATCATTTAAAAATAAGTTGCCCCTAATTCGAGATTCCTTCATTCCATCAACTCTGACTTAACCGAACCTTTAATTTCGTCAGTGAAGCAGGAAGTCCAATGAAGTGCCTTTAGTAAGTGTGATTGATATGTTGCGACTGGGATGATTATATTCCTATGTAAAGGCTTCGAGTTCTGCTTCCGGTATAGAAGTTGTTAAGAATTTATTATTAAGTACGTGATGTGCAAACCTGGAGCTGTCGAAAGGAAGGAAAAGACCGGCTAAGAAATGAAGTCTCCGAAACTACCACGAATATTTCTATTAACCCGTTTCTACAACTCTAGCAGAGTTGTCTTGAAAAAGGATTCCATATCATATATGAAAACATCCTAAATAAATGCCTTCAGTGTTTACGTGGACACCAATCTGGAAGTGATGCAAAAATATGAATATTCAACTATAGCTTACTTATTAAGCAGGCATCGTAAAATGACATCCCACAAGGGTCTTTGGGGGGAAAAGGTAGATGTATTAATTATGGGGAAAAAACCTTAGCTACTGAATAGTGTTCAATTGATTTTTTGCCATTTTACCTCGATCTAGTATGCTGTTGCAACTCATGCCGAGCATACAATTACGTTGCCATGGCATTCAGGCTTTGAATGCAGAGGAGGTGGGGAAGATTGAACATGCTTCTGAGAACTGGAAGAATGTAATGGCGGGTGAGTACCTAATGAGGTTGATGATGAGGATGGGTGTTTTCTATGGGTAGTTCTTCGAACTACCTTAGTGTACTTGTTTTTTGTTTCTGTCTTGTTCAAATTTCAAGATCTTTCATTTCTTTGTTCGAAATAGAACGATGTGAATTTGTATTCACATTTGCAATAGATTTTAGAATTTCTTATCTATAACGCATGGTTTTTGGTTCGACCATGCAGGCATACTAGCAAGGAATGGAGCTTGGGCATTGAAGCCATGGTTAGCTTAAAACTACTGGTCGTCTTGATGTGCGTAATATTTGACTCAGAATGACAAGAGGACATCTGAAGCTGACTCGGCACATCTAGAGTTGTTTTCTTGGAAGGAAGGGTTCTTGCTAAGCTCTTACTCTTTCGAGTACACAGTAGATACTTTTTCATTCATTGATCTGAGAGTACGTGTTTGCATATTGGGAAAGTAGAAACAACACGTTCTTCTACAAGGGAATTTAATTTTCATTTTTAATTTTCATTTTCAATTTTCATTTTCATTTAATTCATTTATACTTTCATAATAATATTATGAAAGTATAAATGAATAAGAATTAAGAAGTATTTTTCCTGTATCCACTGAAATGATAGAACGGCTAGGTGTAGTAACTTGGTTGAAGCGTTTGACAAAATATCTCGGTCTGTATGGATCTCTATCTGCTGACACATCAGGAAGCGAAATTAAACAAAATCAATCCCCCACTTCAAATTTTTTTTTCTTTAGCTCTTTAAGACCTATAGTTGTCATTGTATGTTCTGTCTTGTGTTCATTGATGTACATGACCATGGCCTTAACTTTTTTCAAATTTCTTCCTTTACGTTCCATCTGGATCTACTCAAGCTTAATTTTCTCATTGCCCGCTCCGATTCGGTGAGTAGTTAAGCAATGACGATTTGATTACTCCATCATTTCATCACAATCGTATCATTAGCTACCGCTGCGCATGCGCGAACCTTAGATTCCTAATTCACTTTTCTTTCCAACCATAGGGACCAACAACGGAATTTTCCAAGATAATTTGAAACATTTTAATAATAAGCTATAGGTTTATTCGTGATACGGATGCGAGGAAGCTACGTACCACTCTCAATATACCAAACTTTGTTTTGTGTTGGAAAACTGATGCATATAGTAATTTTATCAACTAATTACCATAATAAATTTGGAATTGTTTGTGATTCATGTTACTTCTTTCTCTATCGTATTCATATTTTCTTAATTATGATAAAAGCTTTGGACTATTTTCTATCAAGCGGACAAAACGATCCATCAACGTGGCTAGTCCTTACAGATTCAATGAGCTGCATTCAGAAAATAAGTGACTGTAACATAAGAAGAGCAGACAACCCCCTAATTACCAAGCTAATAAGACTATTATATATGGGAAAAACGACAGGCATTCAAATTGTGTTCGTATGAATACGTGGTCACTCTGGTATACGCAACAACGAAATAGTGGATTCAATTGCAAAAAGAGCAGCCTTCCAGGTCACTCAAGACCAAACAATCATTCTAACAGCCGATTACTACCCGAAAATCAAAGACCGTACCTTAACCGAATGGCAGCAGATATATACCAATAACAGAGACAAAGTTTGTTTGTTCTACAACAAACAAAGTTTGTTTGTTATACAAACAAATCTAACCATTGGTCCCGTAAGGCCCTGGTTCTACCAAAAAAGAGTGTCGAAACCTTTCTGTCGTATAACAAGAAGAAGGACAAACCACGGGGTAAGCGACCACTACCTACACAGATTTTGCCTGCAAGATGAATCTCACTCAATGTAACCGCTGCGGCGATCCTTGCCGCACTATTGAACATTTTTGTATGGAGTGTCCCTTATACTTTAGTGAAAGAGACGATATGTTTAGGCAGATAGCATCCGAAGTAGAACTCCCAATTAATTATATGTACCTTTTGTCAACCCACAATATAAACATATACAAAGCAACGTATGAATATATAGAAAACTGTAATGTTTACATTTGATTAATTTACATATTATAATCAAGGCATATTATGGCTGTATCACATGATGTTAATGCCTAATAAAAAATTTTAAAAAAGTATGCCTTTGATACAAGGTACATGACGAGCAACCGACGCATAAATTCAGTTCCTTCATGCCGGTTCGAACGCTCGTTTCTCGAATGAATATATAGGGCGCAGATCAGCTGGGTTCCTCACGCTTTAGGTGGTGGAATAGTGGAAGAGCGAGAGAGAGGTAGACAGTGAGAAAGGAAGGAGATGAAGAGAAGGAGGGAGGTTTCTTTCTCTGACCTCATCTTTGTGGCCCTCTTGGGCCGAAGAAAGAAGAACAGCCGCGAGCCCAATCGACCGGTACCTTCCGAAAAATAAAAATCAACTCCGGGCTCCTACAGTTAGGTATGAACTAGGCTCTTGAAAAGTTGATGGAGATTGATAAGGAACGAGACGTCAGGAGTTCTAATACATGCACAAACACTTTTCTAATCTTATGTATCTACATGAGTTAATTTGTAAAGTAAATACATGTATAAAATGAAAACCCGAACGCAGCGGGTAAATGAACCCCTTTTGCATGGTGGGTGTAACTGAAGTGTTGGAAATCAGGTTGGCACTGTACTTATGCATTTTTAACCTCCCAGCTAATAAGCTTAATTTCAAACTTCTGCATCTTGGGTTACTAATTATCTTTTTATTAGGTTTCAAAGATAATTACAACATGTAGTGGAGGAAATGGTTAATCTTATATTAAAAAAATTTACGAAATCTAATGGTAGTTAGTACGGCGTTCTATCCGGCCGATTTCCTTAATTTTTTTTAAAGAAAGGTATTTATGCATAGATTTGGCATCAAGCAGTGAAAATCAGATAACTAAAATTTGTATAGTGTGTGAATCATGCCCTTTGATTTGGTTGAGTTTTAACTTAATTGGTTGAGTTTGAAAGGATTTATGCGCGGAAAACCTATTCTGTTACGGCCCAGTAATTCTATATAAAATGACTGCACACCGAGAATGATGACACTGCAACATCGGATTTCTTCGACTGGTGCCGGACGGTGTAAATACCATCTGTAAAGCCATCATCCACATCCGTGGGATGTGAATTTCCTAAGTTTATACATAAGTGGGTTAACAAAGTTAGCCAAAGTTCTAAAAAATATGATTACGCACAAGTTTTTGTCAGTTCATGCAAAGTCAAGTACCTACATTTTGAGTTTGCACGCTAGGCTCACTTACCGCAATTTTCAGTTCACAACGCTGGTGAACCCGATGCGCCTTAACCACTGCAACTCTCCCACAGTTACGGAAGGAAACGGGTTAGAAGAAGCCAACACTCAATACTTCGAGGCCTAAGAAGTGCCGCTGCCTCAACCACCTAACTCTAGACTTCGACGCTCCAAACTCTACCCTCCACTTCTACAGCCTCTACAAACCTTCACCTTCAAAACCACAAGTAAGCCCTAAGCACATTGATTCTGCTGACCTTCCCGGGCTTTTACTGTCCCCGAAATTTCAGCTGTCTTCGTTTCGCTTCCTCTGACTCTATCCAGTTTCTACAAGAATGACCCATGCTAGTGGTTCAAATAGCTGGATGCAAGTTATTGGCTCTCGAATTATCTCTCAAGATGTAAAATTTTTGAAAACTCTTGTTCTACTAATATACGATAAGGCCATCCATGTGGCAAATATTTCTTTGGGATTGCTAGTAAAGGTATAAATGATCCTCAGTGACAGTCTCATCTCCTTTGATGAGCTGTCCAGTCGAGCACACCTAGCTGCACTAACCGATAAACACTAACATGAAACCCTCCCTATTTTAGCGGAAATTACAGCATGAAATGGAAGACATCCTGACAGTATGTTGGATTCGGGCAATGCCATAAAAGATTCGAGCCCTCCTCGCATTGTGGATGGATAAGGTTCAGGCGTCGCCAGAAGTGGAACAGGTCCAGTGCAGCACTTCTCCTAGATATGACGTATTCCCTCCGCAATACTCCATCTTGCCTACGTCTTACACATGGCCCAGACCCATGCATGGAATCCACCTTGACAGACCACCCTCGAGGTGACATGCAAGCCCAGCCTTTCCTTATTTCATTGGATGGCCTTGTCTCCAGGACGGCTTAGGTGTTGGTATCATTGAGGCTAACGGGCCTACAAATGCTCTCATCCGGTTCCTTCAAATCGTCGAAGTGGCAGGAAATTTAAAGGCAATTCTCAGATCAGCGGGGTGTCCAAACTTTTCTCATAGTCATTTCATCTGTTGTAACATCTGCCCTTATTCATAAATACTGGCACATCTCTTTCTGTAATACCTAATTCCATTCTCTGTTGACACCATAAATCTTTAGACCAGTTCATCTACACGGTTAACAGGTCTAGAATTCATAGCTATGAGACATATTATGTACCGCTACAGTGTAGCTTAACAAGGATAATTTTCAAGGGACCTTCGAAGTAGCCAACATCAATAAATCTATCATAGGGCAGACTTTCTCTCAAATGTTGGCTTACGTGTCAATCTATGGAACAAACCTCTTTCTAGCCCTGATTTGAACTCACCTATTCTGGGTTTTATTGAAGCAGTAAATGTGCGCTGTTCTTTGGACCCGAATAGCGTTGTGTTTCACGGATCTACTCATCAAATATTCCTCAGCAAAGAGAACATCTGCCATCTGGTCTAATACACACTAACATATCGAGACAGGTGACTCAAGCTGACTATGGCATATTTCTGCTTCTTGCTTAAAGAACAAATTATATGAGCATTGGACTCCTAACCCCGGTGGATCATTCCCTGCCTGTCGAGATCACCAGGCACTCAATGTCGAAACTACTCCAGATCGGTGTGCGGTATCTCACATTGGGACTTCAGCTCACATTTGTTCAGATTTAACATTTTTTCAACCCTGGGTATCAGCAAAGCATTTCACCATATTGACGTGAACCCTGAAGATATAAAGAAAACCGCTCGATCTTTATGAGTATACAAAGATGAACTTTGGTGTACGTAATGCTGCACAAACATGGCAAAGATACATGGATAAGGTCCTCAGCGGCTTTCACTATTCGTAACCTACTTCCTTGATGACGTTCTCATAGCACCTAAAAAATTGAAAGTGGATCACAAGAACAAGTGCGTTTTGGCAAAATCTGAGATAGTTGTTGACTATCGCTGACCCATTTGCAAACTTTTCCTATACATGATCATGTTTTGGCCTAATAGATCCCAACAATCTTTGGGAACTTGTAGGGATGTATCACTTTGATATAAAACCTTTGAAACAACTGAGCTGCATCTTCTTCCTTACAAGCGTTTTGCAGGCTCTGGATAGTAACCCCATTATGGAACCTCCACTTGGTCAATGGCATCCATTTTTACACTCGTTCCATATTCGCTGCATATATTGAGTATTTTGAATATTACCAATTTCGGTGCCATTCAGTACTCTTTATTGTTCTTATCATGGGGACGTTTCGAACAGCATAAATAAACATCTCCAATGGGTATCCCTGAATCTTAGCGGAGGATAACAGAATCCTTTTCTTTAAATATTGAGAGTAGATATCCCCTATAAGAGCTGAGAAGGTATCAAGAACATCGGGGCCAGAGGGTACGAGAATTAAAAATCGCTCATGGTAGGCTCAACGAGCTGAAGGAACTTTTAGCGCCCATGAGAAAAGTGGCATCCCAGTTTTCATGATTTTCAAATATTTGCAAAAGCCGTGAATTTTTCCTTTTATTCCCGCACACTGTTCCCTCTCAAAGCTGATCGACATTCGACTTCTGTATTAGGTCCTCCTCGTAATGGTCTTAGCACATATTATTCTGTGCAAGGCTTCTCCTACTCCTTTATTGGGCGTATCTTAGGACTGTTATCATTGTTACTTCATTTCTTCAAGGAATGTTTTTCGAAGGGGATACGTTTAGAAGAGTTTAACATCTCCTATTTCCTTTCGCTAGACTTGATGATGTATTAAGTTAACCACCTTTCGGCAGTCTTAATACTATCGACCCTCTTTGGCTGGATTTATGCCGTCTCCTTCTTGACATCCGTTTATACTGCCAATGCAAGCTCTGATGTAAACTGGGCGTGATGTAAGTTTTGCGAGTTACTAGAGTTTTCATATTTGCTCATACGCAGTAAGCAGTAACTACTATCATGTGACCATGATGTTGACAGAACTGAAGAAATACCCAGTTTTTCTTACATTTCACCAGTTTTGGGATCTTGGGATTCATATAGAGCTTCTGTTGTGTAAGCCAACTCTTTCTAGATATAATTGTTCTTGCGTTCAAATTAAACTATCCCACTTTCAGGATAAATTGCTTCGAGTTTTATTGCGGGCTGAAACACCCAGTAGGAATATTTGAGGAGAACCTCAACAATAAACTCTGGTATTTTTCTTGAACTTTGCTTCCGAGAAAATTCAATCATCTCTTGTCTCGACTAAAAAACTTCCCCAGGTTTGCTATCCGGGGCGGGGTCAAGTTGTGAAAGCAGTCTCGCTTCTCTTTACTCATAATGAGTCATTTGTTGGGTGTAGTTATAAAGATGATTGCTGGGCCCCAGAAGATGGAATGGGAGTTTTGCAACGTTTCAAGTGACAAGACATCCGTTTTGAAACCTGGGGAGCTTGAGAAGGTTAAATAATTAGCGCACCTAAGACCTATCATTGCTCCTCATTTTGTCAGAGCCGTCCCTCTGGATTTTGGGGAAATCGGTCATTGTACTGATAGCGACAACAAGATTTGAAATATTAAACAGAAGATAAAATGAGTAGGGAGGTAATGTAGATTTAAAGTTTTAAAGTGTGATAATAAGCAGCTAATAAACAACAAGACACAAAAAAAAAGAACGAGAGACTGATAAAACTGAATGAAAAATTAAAGTTCAATCTCGTTCAACCTGGAGCATTCGTTATGACAAGGTGACGACCTTTCGTGTATACTCATTTTGGACAATGTTTTATCCAGATGAATATTCTTACGCCGTCCATAATTCTTGTGCCCCCTACTTCATGAAAAAATGTTTTTTCCCCAAACCAACGTGAAATGTGGAGGATGAATCAATTAGAAATCTCACAAGGGCCAAAGCAGTCTTGAACACTTTTGGACTATGGAAATTCACTTGAATTATGATGAAGCAGTATATAATAATTGATTGCTGCCTATTTAATCGTGCAGAAGGTTGACACTAAATTTTAAAATTTTTCACATTTTTTTGTTGCTTTTGCATTCTGTTTATTGTGGGCGATGTGATTGGTTCTGTGTCCTGAGCGCATGCTGCTCTGGTTAATATTGTCCGGTTCAAGATTATGGATAATTAATCTACAATTTGACGAAATTTTCGTAGGTCATATGGATTATTAGTCCGTAGATTGTCCCCGCCTGTTAGATAGGAACGTGTCCGCGTTCCCCACGAATCACATTGCAATGGAGCATCAATAGTTTCCTTTCAACTGAATCAACTATTGCTACTGCGCAAGCGCAAACATAAAATTTGAAGTCAGAGACATATATGATGAGAGGAGCGTGGTGACCGACCATACAGTCCAAAACCTAGAACAGTTCATCCGTAAAAATCGTTGAAGGTGACACATGGGAAAATGTATTTGCCAATGCAAACCTGGTGATCAACGTGGTAAGAAAATGTTTCTTTGAAAACTATCTAACTTCGAATACAAAAAAGTCAAGATTGATTATTTATGGAGGACACAAAACGTATGTTGATGAGAAAGATTTATGCATCACATTGCATAAATGCAAACCAAATATCATCTATTCATGTGCGCAATAGAGCGCGTTGCCATGCATAAGTATCCATAAGGCAACTATTGTTAAAAATTTACTTTTCCAATTCCATAAGTATCCTCAAATAATAAATTCACAGCGTAATCCAGCATGTACCACAAGATATGTAGTCGCAGAGAACGTAATTGCACCAAGATCAAGATTAACGCTGTCAACACACAGTCCAAAATTTATTATAAACATCATTCACAGAGCACTAGATAGTCATATGAAAAGAGCTCAGAATTATACTAGACCAAACTAGAAAAAGCAAATTTTAACGTGGCTTGTGAAAAATGGGGCAGTGGATTGCGAAACTATGCCAAACAGCATTTATGCATAATATTATAAAACAATTATTTTACTATAGAAAGTTTTTCTATTTATAGAAGATAGAGAAATCAAATACCATTTTAGTTATAATATTTAAGCTATGTGTTGATTATGTAGCGCATATGCGATGTTATGTCAACGTGCAATGTTCGAAATTATGGGGAAATCGCCTAGACCTTAACCAACAGCACGGGCCAAGCCTACCGTTGAAAAAGTAAGCAAGGCGAGTAGCCTAGTTCTACTTGTGTACTATCATCATTTGCATGTATCTCTATTGAAATAAATAAAATCTATCTATCCATCTATTGAACGACCGGAAAATGACGGGCGGAAAATCACTTTATGATTTTTTAACCACCCACCTTCTTTAGTAGGACGTTCTGTCGACTGTACTCGTCAAGCTGAAAATGATTCTGAACTTGACTTCTTTTACCCCTCTAGACACATATGATATCAAAGTTTTTTTTTTTTTTCAAATTCCAGCTTAAATGTATGTACTTACTAATACGAACTAAATCACTCGCGACGAAGTTGTGGAAACCAGTTTCAAAACGGAAGTTAGTGAAAAAACGTTGTCTACTTCCACGAAAAATGAATAGTTACAATGTTAAATCGATTCGACGGTTAGACCATCACAGCACGGGCCAAGCCTACCGTTGGAAAAGTAACCTAGGCGAGTAGCCTAGTTCTACTTTTGTACTATCATTATATGTATGTGTCTCAATTGAAATAAATAAAATCTATCTATCTATCTAACTATCTAGTTTGTGGAATATAGATTTTATTCCGCGTGAGTTCATTTTAATAATTGTTGAACGCTCCAGTGATAGGAGCTGTAGTGCTGCTGGATCGGAGAAAATTATCTTCTTCAGGACTGAGCAATAAGATGCCTCGAGTTCCACCACCGAAAAAATCTCGAAGACGGCCTGAGGAGGTCAAAGGAAGACCCACCGACCGAGCTGCTCGCCCACAGCTGATCCGCGCCCTACATTCTGTCGCCCGAACCGGCTTGTCGGCCCGTCCCACCCCCGTCCACCCCATCCCACCCCCGTCCACCCCATCAACACCTGAGGGGGTCAACGTTCTCTGAGTCACGGCAGTTCCTCACACTTTCTCAGCGCTCCGAGATTCCGCCCCTCAGTCTCTCACGTCGGTTTGCCTTGCTGAGAGGCACAGTTTTGGAAAATCGAGGAAATCATGAGGATTATTCTGAACATTATCCATTATGTTTTAACAAGATCGGGACTAAGTTGTACTTTAATATTATAATCATAAGGGCGTAGCGTAGTAACAGGGTAGGCTAGTTAAGCGCGGATTACCCAGCTATACTGCTGGGTAGAGGTTGATAGGGATACTCTCTGGGAAACTAAGAGACAATTGCAGTTACTGACTCTTTCCTGATCAGCTGAGTGAGCTTAGATCTCTCTAGTTCATCCTAAGAAGTTAAGATTGGTTAGGGAGACTCCCTGGGACATCAGGAAACGTTTTAAATGACTGGTTCATTCCTAATCAGCTAAGTAAGCTACATTCTCTCCTGTTCATCCTGGGAAGTTGAAATTTTATAAGGTGACTCTCTGGGAAACTAAAAGACGATTGAATTGATTAGGTCTTTTCAGATTGAGACACAAAACACATATTTCACAGGGGGGAAAAATAAGGCATATCCATGTACCCATTATGTTTTAACTACATCATGACTTGAGCTAAGCCGTACTCTAATATTATACTCATCAGGGCGTAGTAGCAACAAGGTAGGCTATAAGCGCGGATTACCCAGCAATACTGCTGGCCAGAGGTTCCTACCTGAGCATCCCCAACAAGGAAATTTTCCGATGAGAATTCAAAACGCTACAAATTATTACACAAAGGTTTTCTGTTTTGGATAGTCCTTCTACGCGGAGTACCTGTCTATAATTATCAGATTGGTGCTAGGGCTCGTGGTCAGCTGATCCTCACCAAAGTTCACACGAGGCAAAGTTCACATCAAAGCGAGGCACACAAGTTCCGACATGGTAATACATCATATCAAAATTCGGTCTAGATCGGACCAGCGGTTTCGGAGGAGTTGTGAGCAAAAAATGTTGTCCGTAAATAAATACATATATATACACACATTAAAAAAGTTCATTACCTATTAAGATAGGTAGGTTCATAGTCCCTTTTATTATACATTCATACAAGGGCAGACTGCTCTACTGACCTTGGAACTTGGTATTTCAAACTCATTGGGGTAGATCTTCGGTTTTACGTTGAAATTAAACTGTAATAGTTTTGAGACAAAGTTCCGTCTAGTTTAAAAATTGCTGCCCAACATTTACATAAATTTTTAAACATTTGCCCAATAAAAAAAATGAAATTAAAAAAAAAAAAAATAATAATAATAATAAAATAAAATAAAAATGAAGAATCGGCCAATTTTATGCCCCTCTAAAAGGCACGAGTGTGTGGCTGCGTCGCACATCGCTCAGGCCGGCCCTGCCCAATACCCCGTGGCATGTACATGTAAAAAACTAAGCGTACCGTTGCCATCGTTTCGGTCGATTTTCCTAGTATAAATACGGTATCTGACAGCCGAATAGTGAATTGCTGGGGTGAAAATGCCACATATGAAATATAAGTGAAATGGCCTCTCATTGAAAATCAACCAAAATTAGAACGAAAATACGCGTCAACAACTTCTGGCTGCTATACTGAATCTGATTGAACTGGAAACATGGCATTTCGAAATATTAGATGGCCGGCACTTCAAGAGGTGACAGTAGTAGTTGTAAATCTCTTTCAGGTCGCCCTTTTCTGAATACTTTGGTTATCCCCATTCCCCACTGATTCCCATTGTCCCTCATTGATTAATTTTTCAGCCAAGCGTCCCCTCAATATAACCATAGTTACGTTAAAACTCTTCCCAACGAACATTGCTTCAGTTTTTAAGGTGTTTTTAATATCACTTTTTGAAGATCTTACGAATAAAAACTGCTTGGTTCAACCCCAGGACAAAATACATCCACCAAAATCGTTTTGATATCGTTAAATTTGTTATCGAAAGTTTTTTACGCGTGAACCCACCCCATCCACATTTGACGTGTAAAATACGATTAATGTCTGGTTATTCCTTAATTGTATTTATCCTTAGTTGTATACCCGGGCGTCGTCGTTAGGAAAAGCTTTGTTCTCAATAAAGGATTAAGTCATCTCCCCACGAATCGATAGAGGTTATTTGATTCAGATTTTTACATTAGGTATCTCTCTTTCTATTGCTTTGGTAGTTGAACGGTATGGCGGCGCGGCATCTCGTTTGGTCTTTGGCGAACAGTTTTTTTTTTTCTTTACTTTTCTCCTTTAGTTTTTAATTTTGAGTTTTTGAGGCATGGATGGGCAGTGCAGGTGAGTTGTCAAGAAAAAACCGTTCGGCTTGGATCTTACGAAAGCTATCCTCGGTGTAAAGTTAGCTTGATCGGCTGGTGTTCTGTTGTGTTCTGTTCCCTCCTTTAAGTGCTCCTGCTTAAGAAAGAGGCAGGGAATGCAATTTAGGCATTTTCGTAATGAAAACTGTTGATAGTTACCGAATATAGGTCTGAAGATTTTGCGTTTACTATTTTCAAATGAAACTAGCTCATTCTGAGAATTCCCTCACCGTCTGCACTATTCTACGATGAATAAATACTTCTTTATTATTTTATAAAGTTTTTAAAACATGTGGTGTAACACTATGCCGGGGAGGAGGAAGAATCCCACAATATCGTAGCTTTTGGGAGAAAAAAAAGCGAAATATCATAGACAGAAAAATACAAATCGTCGAGGAAGTGTCTTTATTCGTAGGATTTCATGTGATTTAATTTAAAATATAAAATATGCGAGTATCTCTCATTGTTTGATGGGACATGTTTTTGTGAACACACCTAGGGTGGGAGACCATTTCTACACATGGAATGAATGAATGAAAACCATGTTCCTGTACTTTACTGTATCAAATTGAAATATTAACAATAAATGGAACGCTTTGATCTGCGAGACGATAATCAGAAGCTTCGTTTTTAAATTAAATATTGTTTCATAAGCCAGCATTCGTTGATTATTGAAGCCTTACTCGTTGTATCTACATACACGGAAATCTACATTCATGTCTTTGGCAAGCGATAGGGCAAAGCAGTGGTGTAATGATTGTTTCGCGGTAGCAAACCGTAGTTATCTTTTCCTATTTCATCAATTCATGGTAGGAAAATAATCTATTTGTCATGAAATTCAAGCTATACAGGCTTTTACTCATAGGAGTCATTGTTAGTTGTTAATTTTTGCCCGTTTCTAACCAGAGCAAATCTTTACCCAAGAAGGTCGTCGCGAGTTCAGGAAGGCTTCCCCATCAGTCTGGGATACATTTTACCCCAATCTTTACCACTCAGGATTGCCATCGGCTCAACCTTGGACAATATCATCCAGCCAAAGTATCTTCTCCGCACATATCCAAGGATCGGGCATGCGAGCAAGATCTGCACCGTTTAACAGATCTGAGGTTGCAAAGGGCACAGAAGTGATTTCTTTCCCGAATTCAAGTTTGACTGTAAAGGATTCAGATCCAGCTGTTCACCTCCGCACTTCATGATTATCATCGTTTCGTGCTGGTTTGATTTGCTCAATGAATTCACTTCAAGATTTGGGTGGCGTGCGAGAGATGGTACTTTGCGTTGTTGGCTTTTCCTAGCTCACCATTCTTGAAACTCATCTACACACACATTCTCGTCGATTCCACATTTTCGCCTGTGCTTCAAAGGTGGAAGGCGTGAGCGAGTGAGCAGGAGGTTCTTCCCCGTACAACCTAGACATTCCCTGCCATTCTTCAGTCCAATCCCTCCTCTCATCACTTCGAGCGTTGTAATCCTCAAGAATCGCCCTTGATCGGTTGTTCGGGGTCCCTCAACAGATAGTCTGGGATAAATGGAAAGAAAACCCAATCTCAGTTTCGGTTCGTTACAAACAATGTAATTTGGAGCGATTCAGAGAGAAAGAAACCGAAGGAGAAAGAACTGCTTCCAACATACTCATACACAGGTTATCGATCGGTTGAATAGGAGGCAAAGTGGCTTTGGAGCTCACTCCGCTGATCAATGACCTCTCATGTGTCAGCGGCCCCCTGATACATCTTACCATTTTACAGATTACATCCATCTCAAGTTTCATATAAATCGGACGTCGGGACATGGCATTTAGAACGGTTTTAAGAGTATATACATACATACATATATACATACATCATCGGAAAAAGTGAACACAACAGCTCATTTTTCCTTTTTTAAAAGAAATTGCGATAAAAAGCCTGCCAAGATGGGTTTGTTACGGCTTTTTCCTATCCGTAACATGAGCCATTGAAATGTTGTAAACCGTTCAGTCCCGGGACCGTTCTTCAACAAAGAATAAAACATGTAGAAATAACGAATGTGAGTTAAATCGTTACTTGCGGGTAATGTTCAAATCGTCTTTTCCGATTACCCTTCGAATTTTAGGCGAGTGGGACGTCAAATCATGATGTTTGAGAGTGAAAAATTTATTGTTGATATATAAAACTATTTGTGGACATTCTTTGACCTAACATTTTTTCCATCTCGCTTTGGCTCACGAAATTCCAAATATTCATTGGTAAATGCATTCACAGATAATGCTATTTCCGTCTCACAGGTATGCTTATCTCCACTTCGGGAAGCTGTTCCTTTAAGCTAAAAGCGTAAGCCTTGATTCCTATAAGATCGAAGGATTCTGTGTTATACGCCAGATAGGTACATATTTTGACCTATCTTTTTTTTTAATTTCTCGAGATTTATTACAATGCGTGAAATTATGGGGTCCTGGAGTTGTAAAGGCTCGAACACATTTGGTTGGCGCGAAGCGCCAAGCTCTGATGATATCCTATTTACGGGGTGTTGTAATTATTCACCAATGACTTGTGTACGAACACAATAATTCATTTTTCCTGTTTCAAAAGAAAATGCGCTTAAAAATTCCGATTGGATCTAATGATCCAATTAATAAATTTCTTAACGTGTTCCGTTTCGATCAGTATATCCAAAATTGCTGTAAAGATTCCTTGTGAAAAATACCCTTTCCGGTTCAAGTTTAGGAAATATATTCCAATCAAATTTAATTTGAGTTACACTAGTTTCAAGGGACCCAAATCATTGATATTCGTCGTCTTCTTCAAACACTCTTTAAAACCTAAATTTAGATAAATAATACCTACTAATAAATAAAGATGAAGATAATGCTAAAGATAAAGTTTTTCTATTGATCTATAAAGATGATTGTATTGAAGTTGTTCTATTTCATTCCGTCCAGAATTCGTTGACGCATTTCGGTTTTACTAGCTCTTGAGTGTTTATAAAAATGATTAAAATGATGAGTACGTTAGTAAGGAAAATCATACATTTAATATGAACTCTTAGAAGTCGAATCTTTCTCAACCATGTTAATTTGGAGTTATAGTAATACATGCTGGTAATCTTAGGCTATGCTTGGTTTAATTTTTTATTGAACTCATCTACATAATAATATACTGCACTTATTGTTTTCTCTACATGTCACGTTTCACACCGTTGTAATGGAGCGATTTACGAGCATCTCATAGCTCAAGAATAATACCTAATAATTAAGGTCTAAATTACTTTAAGTACACTCTGATGAGTCATGAATAAGGGTTTGGAGAGACGTGTACAGTTAAACGCTTAAACCTCGAGTTATTTATAAGCTCAATCATTATATTGGGGGACAAACTATAATTGATTCAATGAAATGGGTGTATTTTTGTTAGGTGTTTATGCATTTTGATGCAATTTTTCTGTAATGTATTCATATGTTATGTACTATAGACATTCAAACTTTAGGATCTGAGTAAGAGATGATGTTGCGTTAATCTTATATTCTCGAACGAGGGAAAATAACTACATTATGTTTGATGGGCAGGCTATTAGATCGGTCTTAGTGAGTGGAAGTGGCTTGTAGAATTTATTCATCGTTTCGGTCCCCTCCCCTCTACACGTTGTTTGAGTTCGTTCCGGTATCGACGAGTAATAAACTCTTACGCTCAACAGTTTCACAGTTCGCCTAACTTATCGCAGTTGATCGCACCTTTAAGAATGATGTGTATAGTTTCGAGGTCTGGATGCTCGCGCATCTAAAAAAAAAAAAAAAAAACTGCTAAGTTGGGTGGGCAGTATAGCTTCCTCACATATTGTAATATGGACGTATAGCATTAGCTGAAGAACGACGTACGAGTCGAAATGATTGATAAGTCGCCGTTATGAGAAATTACCGTTTGCGCATACGATAATATCAAGATAATGATTGACAGACTACTATTAGTCCAACGGCAATGAAATTTATTCGGGAACGTCTAGGAGCTAAATCGCACAATCCTTGAAAATTTCATGAAAATCGGTACATTAGTCTCGGAGTTTCGTCTGTGTCGATCAATTTTAGTTTTGCGCATGCGCTAGTTATTGCTTCACCACCCGCGATATAATTCGTAGGGAATTTTCCTGGAACTCACTCCCATCTACTCCCCGAGTTTGAACGAAATCGGACCAACAGATGGTAAGAAATCGACGTTACAATAAATTAACGTTTGCGCATGCACACGGACTAGTATTTATTTGACGGCAATGAAAGTTATAGGAGACCACATAGAAGTTATCTCGCACAATTGCTGAACATTTCATCAAAATTTGTTCAATTAGACTCAGCGTTTAGCCTTTGTCAATCGATATTCGATTCGCGCCTCTTAGTGATTTAGGGCCCCTGCACCGCATTCCAAAAGGGGGAAAAACCGATGAAACATGACATAAACATGGCATTTTCTAAATAATCGGCAGAATATGGCATTTTTGTATGGCGTCATGGCAATACGGTATTTGAAGGGCTTTGCTAATTACCCACCGAGTTTGAACGAAATCAGACTAATAGATGATGAAGAATCGACGTTATGAAAAATTCACGGCGATATTGAAAATTATAGGGGACCGTCTAGAAGCTAACCCGCACAATACCTGAAAATTCCATCGGAATCAGACTGAAACTTGGTATAGTTTTAGGCGCGACATGGATTCACAACAGACAGACAGATAGTCAGAGACGTAACCAAAATTTATCAGCAAGCTCTGAAACGCAAAAAACAAGTGGAAATTTTGATTTTAGAGGACAACAATTTTCCGATTTCAATCACGAACACAAAGCTTCCCTACCTTCGGTTGGGAGGAAGCAACAATACATAACACCACGTATACAATCCCTTAGTGAAAATTCAGATTAGTTGGATATATAGGTCAGCATGATGTGTATAGTTTGGTGGTCTGGACTGATTTGTAGGCAGCAGGAAGTTCCTATGGAATCGATGCCGTGGACAGAACTGACACCTTCCCTACGGGATCGAACTCGGGCGTTCGGGTTATCGGGGGTTATCGAGAAAATAAGGTTACAAGTTTCCTGGAGAGTGAATGGGATTTTTTGTGTGTTAAGGTTGGCATACCTACGTGTAGGGGGGTTCCCAACGGTCAAAATAATAAGACCGGGCCCGGGAGTAGGGTAAACCTGTACACTTACATTCGAACGCTTATTAAAATTAACGTCATCATTCTGGAGCTGTTTTTTTTTTTTTTTTTTTTTTTTTTTTTTTTTTGCATAAAAACTCACGAAAGTAACTGAGATATGGTTGATTTTAAGCTCCAAACCGGCCTATCCTGAAGCTTTTTTGCTTGTGAACGCACACACACACAGAGTAAAATTACATTATGCCTGCTTGCTTTTTAGTTAGTAAAAAAGGAACAAAAAACCATGGTCGGGAGCTAAAAAATGCATTAATTTGGCGCGCACTGGTGGCGTGGCCGCAGCAAACAGGCGTATAAAAATCTCAATACGATGGCAAAGGCTCCTTTGGCCAATTTGTGTGCGTTTCGTGCGTTTGGGGGGCATCTCCATTATAATCTATGATACATACATACATAGTCGTTACCGTACACGTCGACTCGGTATGTTGCTGCCGCCTCCTCTCCGCTGCTGCTACGCTCAATCGACTATAGTAAGCATTTTAATCAGCTACATATTACTCTAGTAAGTATTATATAAGGTTGGTATATGGAGCAGTATTTGTGCAATAATAAATGCGGTAATTTTTTCAGTTTCCATATCTCAGTTATTTTCGTGCGTTTTTATGCGAAAAAAAACATCTCCAGGATGATGACGTCAATTTTAATGAACGCTCCAATGTAACTGTACAGGTTTCCCCTACTCCCGTGAAAGTCCCTTCCAAAATATCGTCGCAGCAACCGATGCAATCTCTGAAGTTGCTGTTCGCTCCACCTACCGCCGATGTGAGATTCGGTTAGTCGTCAAGTTCCTCACTTTTCTTCACGAAGCTGCCGCCGAAATCCATCGTCAGCTTGTGGGAACTTGTGGACCTGTGGTAATGTCACGTCAGCGTGTTTTGAAGTGGATTAGGCTGTTGAAAGAAGGTTGTACCGACACTCACGACGTAAAAAGGAGTGATGAAAAGTACACACTGATAGTCGTGTGACCATTGACAACCTTCATGAAATGTTTCCACACACCTCGCAAAGCCTTATGGGTGACATTATCTCGGAAAAACTGGATTACAGTACAACGAGGAGGTGAAGGTGACAGTGGAGAAGTTTCTTTCAGAGATGGAGCGAAGCGTGTACGGTATAAAACGGGTATAAAAAAGCTGGTGCCTTGGATGAAGAAGCGTCTTGAACCAGAAGGAGATTACCCTGTAAATTTGATTGAAATATATGTATTTTTCGATTATTATTTAGCAGTTGTTTTATTGTTCAAACGACGACTCAAAAAACGATGAAGCCCAAGATATTTTTCAACGCTTTTTCTGCATAGTTCAAATTAAAATATAGGTACAGCCTGATTTGAATAATTGGTTAAAATAACACTTCGACCTCAATGTTATTCCGTGACTTGAGTAATTTGCATGGCTTGAACTTTTCATTTCAGGCATAATTGCAGCCCAAGGATCCAAATGGCGGGAGCAACGGCGGTTTCTGACTTCATTCTTGAAGAACGCTGGGATGCTCAAAGTGGGAACTAAGCGAGATCACATGCAGAACAGGATACTTGCCGGCGTCTCCAAGGCTTGTGAAGTAAGGGCGTCCTCTTTTTCGAAAGCTCCATTTGTGAGTCAGGAGTCATGACCTAAAGAGCTAATGTTTGCATGAAACGATAATTTTTAGTGACCTTATTAGAGAGAGACATCCTTACGGTTTTGATCAGGTGACTTCTTCCTTCAAATGTGAGAAAAATAAATCACTCATAAATTCTCTTCCAAATAAAATTCTTCTAAACAACCCCTATGTAAACTTACCTATTTGTCTGAATGTAATAACAAACGTTTGTATGTGAGTGTGTGACAAAATTAGTGTTTTTTGTTTGGCACATACTCAATTCTCCCAAGATTTTAGAAAAGACCCCGTACTTTTCTTATGGAAATTGGGTTTCTCAGAATTCTTGTGAAACTATGCTCACAAGATAGCTTTCCAAGCACCAATCAAAAGTCTCCATGGACGAAACAAATTGAAAGGGTTTTAAATTATACCCAATTTAAGCGCTGGGTATTGTATTCAAAAGGAACGGCCACCCGGGGTGGTTACTTTTGGGACACTCTTTACACATGTGCAGTTTCTGGGTTTCAATGAATTTCACCTTGACACATCTGCAGTTGATTTTATTCTTACATGGGCTATTTGTTTCACTCGAAAGATGATCAGCAGATCTAGTGGCGAGCCTGCTGATCCCCTGAAAGTTCTGGTGCACACGATGGGAAACGTCATGAACGAGCTGCTCTTTGGGATCACCTACGAGGAAGGCGACCCACAGTGGGAGTACCTTCAAGAATTGGCCGTCGAAGGGGTGAAACTTATAGGCGTGGCTGGACCCCTCAACTTCTTACCGTTTTTGAGGTGGGTACTCATCTGAATAATAGGATATGGTTGGTCATCTCTGCTTTTCTATCTTGTTGTGGTGAGTTGTGGAGGGGGGGTTGATTATAGAGTACCCCAGTACCCCAGACGAGGCCTGTACAGGCGAAAGCGCTCGAGCAAATATAAAGCACTATCCACAAACTGGGGTACTCTGTAATTAACCCCCCTCCACAACTCACCACAATCTGAATAATTGTGTGCCATTATTACTATTAAAAGCAGTGATATTGGCCTCTTGCATTATTATTTTATTTTATTTTTTTTTCGGAACATAGCTTTTTACCGATTTTTTGTTAGGTAGGTTGAGGGGAGGAAACAGGAAATTCCTCAGTGTTAGTTTAATAAATCTATTTTTAATCTATTTATTAATTGAAATAGATTTATTAAACTGACACTGAGGAATTGCCAGTTTTCTCCCCTCAATCTACCTACCAGTAATACTGATAAGCACTACCATAGGCATCAACTTCCGAATTTTTGTTAAAATTGAAGTATTGTAAAGGCTCTAAAAATTTTCTTCATTGAAATCCGTTCTTCAACGAATCTTAGAGTTTGACGATTTTTCATGTGTATCTGGAGGTATATGTGTGTCATTCCAGACGATAACTTTCCTTGGGATCGTGATAAAAATTCCGTTCATGCGCTAAAAAATCAAGCTTTCCAAATGGAAGGAAGAGTTTGTTAGTCAGCACTTTTTGAGCAAATTAAATTGCTCAAATTTTTAAAAACATGCTCAAAAATCTTTGTTTGTTTTTGCAATATTTAGGTCAAAAGAAATTTATCAACGATGAACTAGAACAATGAAAATTTTATGAAAAAAATTATGCTGAAAAATTAAAAAAAAGGTTGCAGAAAGTACGAATCCGTTGGGCAGCACTTTTTTAGCACACAAATTGGTCAAATAAAAAAAATGTGTTGAAAAAATCTCTAAAAATGGCAAGCAAATTCTAAAATTTGTTAAAATTATATTTGTTTTTTATTACTAAATTTACTTTTATAAACTATAAAATAGAACATTAAAAAAATTAAACACAAAATTATGATGAAAAGTGTTCTTAAATTCCATTGATGTGTGCTAAAAATCTATAAAAAATAAACTGTTTTTCATACAGCATGATCGTATAGGGAATTTTCGTATATTATCGTAATACATCTCGTTACATTGTTTAAAAATTTCAACACTTTGAGTGCAATGAACAATGTTAACCACCAATTAAATACTCGTAGTAAAAACAGTCCCCCGAAATAGGTATCCAACAATTCAAAAAATATTTTGGATTTTTAACATTTTTTTGATCGATTTTGTAACGAAAATATAAATGGAATTCAAGTGAATGGTTCAGCGTGATTATGTTCGTCAAATTTTCAGTGTTCTATTTCATAGGTTTATAAATTTCTTTTGAATTAAATACTGCTAAAAAAGCATAAATTCAACAATTTTGTGATTTTTGTGCATATTGTTTAAAATTTGAGCAATATCCTTTCATTTGGAAAGCTGATTTTTTGGCGAATGACCGGAATTTTTCATCACAATCCCAAGGAAATTTATCGTCTGGAATGGCACACAAACCACTGGGTACATATGAAAAAGCGTTAAACTCAAGAATTCGTTTCTCAAGGATCTTCATAATTTTGCAAAATGTGCAGAAACAATTTAAAAAATAGTTACCCAAACTCTTACTAATAAAATCGCTCCTTGCTAATACAAGACAAAATATATATATTTCGGGAATATTGTGAATTTATCAATAATTCGGTAGACCTACCAATTCCATTCTTCATTTGGCGGAATTAATTAATGAATCATCCAACCTTCTAATCTAGAATTAATAGTTAGTGTTTATAATAAGTGTTGACAGTATGAATTAATTAAATGAAAAACAGCCTTTCGGGCTGAGCACAAAAAGCAAAGTCAATTTTATTTTCTGATTGAACATAAGTTTTTATATTAAACGAAAGACAGTCGAATTTCCGGGCAACGCAGACATTGGAAAAGTAAATAATTATAGGGTTCTGACAACCTGGGTAGAAGGTTGGATGATTCCTTAATTAATTGTCCGCCAAATGAAGAATGGAATCGTATACCGAATTATTCCTAAATTAACAATATTCCCGAAATATATATATATATATATAAAATCATTTTCGTTTGATTGATTATAACAAAAATTGGAGTATTAGCCAAGTTTCTGTTAACACAAGAACGAGAGAACGGTTGTATGAGATTGTGGGTTTTCTTTCTGATCGTAACCATGCGTCTCAGAGCCTCAAATTACAACTTATCACGGAATATTCCGAAGGTGGCTCCTGCTCTTGGACTGATTCTACGTAATTGGCTTGTTAGGTTTTGCGGGGCACGAATTTTTGGCTAAGTATCGTCTTGATTCCTAACTGATACCTAGCAGATATTATGAGATCTAGGGCAGTTATGTGATAAGCTGATTTTACCTTGGGTAGAACAACCCAACAATTCAATTTACCTCGCTCCTTGAATTTCATGAAATCACACTATTAGAATTGATCCCCGGGGGGGGGGGGGGGGGGGGTTGAAGCCTGGGAGAATAAATAACCTACTTAATACAAATCCGTCTCAGTCTATTCTAACACCAATTGAATCAGTTTAAAAAAAACATGATTTTCATGATTCTTATTTGTTCGATTCCAATTTTAGTCTAATTGTGCAATAAAACTTGAAAATGTTTGCCATCGAGAGGAAGAATGGAGGGGGTAATACCGTTCCTTTTACGCGCTGTCCAAGCTTCGATTCGCAAACGATTCTCGTGATTTTTGTTGTTGTTCAATTGAAAACACGGTATAATTATGGCTCATATGCTAGGAGTTTTAAATTTCATCATGGAAGGGGGTAAATAGAGGAGTTAATACTGATAAGTTGAGATGTTTTCACTTTTCTTATTTGATTTCCGTGACTGTTTAAAACTCCTTTTGTTCGATCCATATTTCATTCTAGTTATGCAAAAAGCCTTGAAAGTTTTGAATTTATGATCGGTGGGGTTAAATGGAGTGTTTTCTTTTTTCCAAGCTATTGGTTTGAATGTGGGGGAAAAAATGGGGATTCCCTTCTGATGGCGGCATTACCACCGTCTCTCACTCCACCTAAACACTATTCTCAACCAATGTTCTCGATTTTTTTGTCAGATTATTATTTATAGATATAATATTTATGTATAATAATAATTGTATGAAAAAACATGCCAGCTGCTGGTTGAATGATGCTTATAGGGGACTGTCTACCCCTTAGCCCGCACATTCAGGTCATTTAAGTTAGCGGAACCAATATGGCGGAATGACAAAATAAATTCCACACACCCTGCAATTGCACATTCAAAATTGCACATTCCCTGAAAATAAGTTTGTTACAAGGATTTGCGGACACACGACAGACGGACAGACACACAACCACACACACACACGCACACACACACACGCACGCACGCGCGCGCGCACGCACACACACACACACACACACACACACACACACGCACACGACAGACACGGAACCAAAGTTGTTCAAAATGGTCTAAAATGTAAAATGCGAGTGGAAATTTTGATTTTGGAGGCCAAAAATGTTTTTCTCCCGAAACTGAAAACAATGCTTCCACTACCTTAAGGTAGACTCGGAAGCGAAATCAGCAGAAAATTTCCTACTTGAACGCGTAGGAGGATTTATGCCAACGAGGTCTGAAGGAAGTTTCCAGGAGGCAAAAATTCCACGTCCTTGGGACGTGACTCACGGCGCGTCGCCGAATGCAAGAAGTAGAACAATCGCGGCATCGCCACAAGCTGTAATTTTCATAAGCGAATCCGGCGGCCTCATGATGTTGGCGTTCAAAACAACCATTACGATCGTGAAGTGGATCAACTAGTAGCTGTGACAAGTCTTGAGATTCGTGCTCTAATTTTTCATTGGTGTTAGTTTTGTTATTCCCAATAATGAACCTTTGAAATTTGCAGGTTCGCCTTTCAAAATGTATAAATTAGAATCAAGTTCCAGTCATGCAAGATGATCATATAAGCAAATTTTCATAAATTATCGTATATTATAGCGTTACATCGTTTTGAAATTTGAGCACTGTGAGTGTAAAGAAATAATTGTTAACCATCAGTTTTGTGGCAAAAAAAAGTTTTTCTAAATAATATTCTGCGATTCAGAAAATATTTTGGATTTTTAGCTTATTTGGCAGTTTTTATCTTTTGCAAATTTTTGATGTAATTTAAGTACATTTTTCAGCATGATGTTTTGTTCAATTTTTTTAATCTTCTTGTTCATCGTTGATAAATTTCTTTTGACTAAAATTATACAAAAATAAATAAAAAATGAATGAAAAAAATAAACATAAATAACAAAAAAATAAATAAATAATAATAATAAATTAATTTAATGATTTTAGCCGTTTTTAATGAGTTTTTGGACACATTAATGGAATTTTACCAATATAATATGCTCAATAGTGCTGGCAAACAAACTCATCCTTTCTCTTCAAAAGCATAATTTTTTGTCGCAAGAACGGAATTTTTATCTCAATCCTAAGGAGAGTTATCGTCTAAAGTGACAATTGAACACATACTTTTTTAAATTTATTTTCTTTAGTTTTATAAAACCCTCCGCAGAGGCGGAGGAGACACAACATTAACTTGACAAAATGAATACATAAATAGAAGAAGTGGGAAGAACGCCCAGGTTTACCCAACGCTGGCTCTAGGCATGAGGTAAGTTGCAGAGGGATGAGGAGGAAGAGTGGGATGAAAGGAAGTGCCCCTATAAAATGATCACCAGTTCAAGTAAGAACCTCTCAGGACGCGGGTGGTGACCAGAGAGCACTCCGGCCGAGATGCCCCACTCGAGTAACTCCGTGGCACGTTTTCTGCACCATGACATGGTCGGGGCCATGATCTTGATGTTGTTGGTCGCCACTCCTTTTAGCTCGGAAATCGGTTGCCGCTGGACATTTCTGTTATTTACTTATTTTAGCCCGCCAGGTCTGATCTATGTCCACGCTGCCACAGACAACCTGGACATCCAGGATTATAGCAGATCTGGCTTCTTGCCCCGGCCACTCGGCAGGTGATGTAGTCTCTCCCTTTCGTCATTCCAACTGCTGGATGACAAACAAAGCGCCTGCTATATGCTTGGCAACTGCATCATGGTAGAATGAGGCTGCCCTGAGTGTTAGGGCACTGCTGCACCTCATGGCAAACGTTCTCATTTTTACCTTCGAAGAGTGTCCACTGTCCCGCGATCACCGATGACATTGTGGAGCCTATTCTACTCATTGGGAGGAAATGGGGGATTCAGACCACTGTCGCAGTTCTTTACCATCTTCCGACCCATGTAGAGTAGCAGCAAACTCAGCAGATTAGCTGGGTTTGGGAGCAGTTGGTGTTGCTCGGTCGCACAACAAAGTGAAGGTCAGAAGCAGTGCGGGCAACCTCCCTGCTCGAAGCCCTAAGAGCAGGTAGGCAGTGGAAGGATGAGATGCCGGCCAAAAGAGAAAAATACCGAACCCACTCGCCCTGACCGTTGTGCGGATGTAGGCATTTGTGATACCAGGTGGGGAAGCCTAGTCAAGAGCGTGCAGCAGAGCGAACTTCAAGGTCCAACTCTAGCAGCCTCCCTGCAGTAAGCCTGCCAAAGACTTGCCCATTGGTTAGCTTAGGCAGTAAGTACGTGCAAAGGAGGCGCAGCTTCTGCTGTGGCTTCAATGGAGCCTCGTTGACAGGAGCTAATGCTCCACCAAGGTCCACAAGGCTTGGGGCTATGAAGTAGACCCCAAGACACGGCCAGACCCCTACCAAAGATCTGGGTGGGGATGGGAATCTGTAGGAGAAAAGCACTCCTCATCCACCACCTTCACCTTATGCTGGCGGTCTGACAGGACCAAGAAGACCGACCCACATTTACCGCTAAACGGGTTTACCGCTAAACCACACCTGGCTAGGTGCTCAGCAAAGGTGTTGAGGGCAATCTGGAAGTCCTTAAGGGTTCCTGCAAGTAGGATGATATCATCGGCAAAAGCCAATGCAGCTAATCGCACCCCAGGGGCAAGATCAAACCCTATTTCACCTGCAGCTTACCCAAGGCTGAACCCACAACCAGGTTGAAGACCTGAACCTCGCCTAATGACATCTGCTGACCTCTCACGTCCTGCCCCGAGGACCGTCACACCTTTGTAGTAAAGACTATTCAACGAGCAATTAAACAAGCAAGTGTCCCAACACTAGAAAGGCGATCTGTCAGGGCTAAATGGTTTACTGTTTCAAAAGCCTTAGCAACGTCCAGAGTGGCAAGACGGAGCTGTCATTTCTTGATGCGAGCCTGCAAAATGAAAGCTTGGAGAACTGTTAGGTTCTCTGTCGCCGCTGGCCGATATGCTCTCTGTCATCACCTATGACACCAGCCACTTAGAAACGAGAGGCCAGAATCTTTTGAAAGTGGCGGAAAACTACTGGCAATATAGAAATTGGACGGTTGCCTCCAGGCCCACTTCCTTGTTTTTTTTGTTTTTTTTTTTTTTTCGGATAAAAAGGGTTGGGGCACGGGTCAATGCTTTCTGGGGCCTTCCTGACAAAAGTATTAGGTTGAGGATGAACAGTTTGACATTTTTTGGAGCTTTATTCCAGCAAACGGCAGAAATACCATCAGGTCCAGCAGACGTGGAGTTTTTGACATGGCACTTATGTGTTTTCGTGCACATAATGTGTAAGGGATACCTGGCGGAAGCTGGGGGTACCACTGGCTCACCAGGGTTATGATTGGGAGCACTCAAGAGTGGCTCCCGAAATTCCGCAAACTCCAGGAGAGGAAGCAAAACATGCCATCTCCAGCTCCCTCAGGTACCTCCGCAGCTACACAAGCCGGAACCTTGCTCCATAACTTCTGGAACCGCTGTTATTCCTGCCTCCTTGCTTGCTTAGGCGCTCTGCGACCAGGGGGGAACCAAAGCAGGAGGATTTCCTGCCTGACGCCTCTCCACGGTCGCTCCTTCAACCTATCAGAACATCATCTGTACATAGCATAGGCCGCGACTTCACTTTATGTAATATAATATTGAATGTATTGAGCCTGTAATCAAAATTGGGAGCAGGCCGAATAAAGACCCTGGGTGAAGGGTTACTTCATCCAGGGGAAAAAACCATACACACACACACTCACAAATTTTTCAAAAATTTTGATTTTATTGTTTTTGGAGCTATTGACATAGCTTCATTTTCTACGAAAATTTGCCAATAAAACCAATAAAAACATTTAAAAAACAGCAAATTATTATACAAAGGTTTATGACTTCTGAACTCGATAGTCCTTCAGCGCAGAACACCAGGCTATAATTATCAAACGAAGTATATTATACATTAGGTATCTAAACAAAGCGAGTACGTAAAACCTCTCATTGAAATGTGGATTCATGAGTAATGAATTCAAAATTTTCCGATGAGTGGCGAACGATTTTTTCAGGAAGAAAAATCTGGAAGTTATGTCAAACATGTCAAAATCTAATGCTTTCACTTCAATAACCCTGCTGGTACAGTACTATCTAGGATAGGATAGGAGGATAGGAAAACCTGTTTGTTTATAGTCTTGGACAGCAAGATTTGTAATTCATTGAAACATTTTATTTCTTATTTTCTATCGTGGGCCGCATCCCAACGAATAATCGCACGGTCGTTACCTTATCAACACTAGATGACTAGACTCCCTCGTCACGTTCGTAAAATTCCATTATTGTGACTCACTTCAGCTCCGTAGACCATCTCAATCTAAAAGTCTCGCCCGGACATCCTTCACCCCCTCATCACCCCTGAAACTCTTGATAGAAATCCCCCGAAACAAATCCTTCCGCAGGGCAGTTCAACTCGGAAAGGCAGTTAAACTTTCTCGGGTAGGTGTGAAGGAAGGCAAGAGAGCCCTCTCAAAGTCAGAGTCGACTGACCCACAGACCTGTATTACTGACCCCACGAAGGTCCTGAAGGGGGTCCCCTCTCCAAAATTACTTCTAATCTCCAGTAGATTAGCCCGTAATGGCCCGCCCTCCCTTCCCTTGGGCACGTACCTAGTTTCAGAGGTTTTTTTTCCCTGTTCTTTTCTTTTCTTTTCTTGAAGCCGATTGTTACTGGGCTACTGGAGCATCTCCGAAGATTTTTTATTTTATTTTCAGGCTACAATAGGCCCCTCCTTCCTAATCTTTCTTCATCCTGTTTTACAACCTTACTTTTTTTTCTCGAATCTCGTTTCCAAGAGCGAAACGGCCCTTAGACGGTCCGACCGATTTAGAAGGAAACGATTCTTAAATTTACTGGAGTCCTTTGCACTAACCGGGAAGAAGCTCAGGTACAAGCAGCATGCCTTGATCAATCAGGAAAACATTCAAGGTTATCTGAATCTAGGAAGAGGATTGATTTGAATAACAACCCTGTTTTTTAACTGTCTTATACAGGTTGCCTCAAAAACAGTTGTCACACAAAGAAGCACTCGATTCTATAACTAATTTGTAACAAAAAGTTCCTGTTAAACGCCTAGTTTTCAAGTCATCCAATATTTAACAATTTTTTCGTATTTTCAACCTTATATCACTAAAATAACCATAAATCCCTTTAACGATAGTGAAAATTAAAAATGAGTACACCGTTGGAAAGAAGGTTAAATTTCCTACCTCACTGATACCACTTCAAAATTTTGTAAGCAGGTTTAGTGTGTGAATAATCCGGCTGAAAGTCGAAATTTGACAACTCTTAAGAAATCTGTCAAAATTTGGAGCACTTTAGCTCAACAATTTTCTATCGGATTTTACCCCTGGAGAAAAAAAAACTGCGCCGAGATCTCACCTTTCCAACGGTGTTGTCAATTTTACTTTCACTTTGCTAATTAGGGGAGAAAACTGTGTTTTAATGTTGAAAAACAGTGTTTTTTCAATGAAATCGAGGGTTTTCTTGAAAAATGACCTTCTACGAAAATACGAGTGAGATGAGAGGGATCGGTTTCTTCGTATTTTTTTGCGCTGAATCGAATGATAACACTTGCATTCTCCCAAACCCCGTTATAACAGAATTTTGCACTTTAGCAAACTAGTTTCACTCCTAAATACAAATAAAAATTATCGTAGGAACCAAATGAATTCAAATTTGTGAGTTAAATTGTTAAACTTGGTGTTAAAGTTTTATAGTGTTAAAAGGTGTTGAAGTGTTAAAGCTTGTCCGCCGGAAATCATATTTTGGCGGGAGCTATGCTATTAACATCGTTATCACATTTCATCAACCCTAAAGGATAGAATCTTAGGGCTGAAATGTTCAAAATTCAAGATCTCGAAAACTTTCAAGGTAAAAGTAATTTTTTTTTTTGGTTCTATTTAAAGATATCCTCCTAAACAATTGAATGAAACCACCCGGGTCTTTTCTGTCGCTTTTTCTTCGTTGTGCTCCACTAGGAAATGATTCCGTTTTGGAACATCCAATCCATCCAACAACTGTCACCAATGATAAGAATAAAGAAAACGTTGACACATAGTCACACTGAAATTCCAATTCAACTGAATATTTATTAGTTACAACGTTAAACGGTATCAGTATTGATATTGATAGCATAACTAGCGTTGAGCACCAGGATACAGAATTACAGAATAACAGAATAGACAATTGGGAACCAAATAGTGTTTGTAAGAGAATGAACTTCGTTTGGGGTTCTGAGTCAACTTGTTTTGAACCACTCCACACAGAGAAAGGCTTATTTGTTTTATATTTCTGTATTTTAGGTTTTTACCATCGTTCCGCAATACAGTCAAGTATATTGCTGACGGTCAGAGAGCCACTCACGAGGAATACAAAGCGATATCAGAAAGACAGAATGCTGAAGAAGAACAAGATAATTTGATGTATGTGTTCAAAAAAGAAATGGCTTCAGGTCGAGGAAACCATTTCAACGAAGAGCAAATGTACTACCTTCTCGCGGACATGTTCGGCGCTGGAGTTGAGACTTCCATGACAACATTGAGATGGTTTTTACTATTTTCGGCTGCTTACCCAGAAATACAAGTAATGACATTTTAATTCTTATGGTTTGAAAAATTCATTTCCCTGATTATAAACGATATCGAGTGATATTTGTCATGTTTCTTACTATTTTAGTTAGGTATAGGTTATGGTGCCAGCTATTTTGAGAAATGTGGAATTTTGATGTCCTCCACCGGAAATTGGGTTTAAAATGTAAAAAAAATGACCCCTGAATTTTTTCAGATTTTTAGCATAACTAAAACCTACGCCGGTAGCTCGATTTTGGTTTCTAGAATACGCTTTTTTAGCCACTATCAGACTTTTGATTATAACTTTTACAAACTTCTTTGTAAAATTGTGAAACTCCGTGTACTTACGTTTATGGGGTCGCTGAACTCGATTATGCAGTCAAAAGTTGTTGCTGCTGACTTGTTTTGACTGCATATTCGAGTTCAGCGACCCCAAAAACGTAAGTATACGAAGTTTCACAATTTTACAAAGAAGTTTGTAAAAGTTATAATCAAAAGTCTGATATTGGCAAAAAAAAGCATATTTCAAAAACCAAAATCGAGCTACCGGCGTTGGTTTTTGTTATGCAAAAAATCTGAAAAAATTCAGGGGTAACTTTTTTGACATTTTAAACCCAATTTCGGGTGGAGGTCATCAAAATTCCAACCTACTGTAGGTACTCTTCAGAATACCTCAAAAAAGTATCTGAACACAACATAGGTATAAAACAAGTCAGGTGTGACTCGAAATCGTGAATGGGTGAATATTCCCACTATTAGATGGAAAACCATCGGCTGTAAGGGATTGTTTACGATAATAAATAAAATTCTAAATTAATGGAAAAAAACAATAGATGAATAGACTTTTCAAAAAATACCTTTCTGTTTTTAAATTGTTTAAAAAAATTTAATCTCAAACGTTTCTCCTCTGGAACTAGGGCTTCTTCAGGGAGACGAAAATTGAATTCAAAATATCAAATTCGATATTGTAAAATATCTACTTGACGTTTTTTTTGTGTGACAAAAATTGAATTCAAAGTGATCAGTCTATAAAAATCAAATTTGAAATTGTTCGCGTTTATGTAGGTAACAATGTTTTTCAGTATATTTTACCAAGTTCGCTGGTGACGGTAATTATACATTTAAAGCCCCTCAATCAAATATGAGTAAATTTCGCTTAAGTTTTGAGTGTATTTTTGGAAGTTAATTGAATTTGAATTTTTGACATTTTCATGTCTTTGCTTTGGCACATAAACTAAAAAAACGTCACGGAAAATAATTGCTCACGAAAATTGCTCACGAAAATTGCTCACGAAAATTGTCCCAAGTGGCCACAACGATGATTATGACCATCAGAAATGACGTTTTTACCTAATAATCCCACGATTCTGAGATTTGGTATGTGGGCCCTTGAGGGACTTCTGAACACAACTGACCGATCCCAGATCAGCTGAGTGGCTCTAGAATCCAGTTTTTTCCCTAATGATCCCACGATTCTGAGATTTGGTATGTAGCCCCTTGAGGGACTTCTGAACACAACTGACCGATCCCAGATCAGCTGAGTGGCTCTAGAATCCAGTTTTTTCCCTAATGATCCCACGATTCTGAGATTTGGTATGTAGCCCCTTGAGGGACTTCTGAACACAACTGACCGATTACAGATCAGCTGAGTGGCTCTAGAATCCAGTTTTTTCCCTAATGATAAGAAAATAATAAGAAAACACACATGAAAATGTCCCAATGTGTTGCAGACTCGTATGCAAGCATTTAATATACGTTGGTTTCCCTAATGATCCCACGATTCTGAGATTTGGTATGTGGTTTAACTTAGAGTAATAAATCAGCATTCCTTGACACTACAATGGCTTAGAGGTCATGAGATGTTTGACCCTTTGAACTAGATTTTCCTATTCTACTGGCCCAATTTTAAAAATTTAATGAAAGTCACAACCATACTTGGTCTTGAATCTGAAGCTGGAGATGAATTTAAGAGCTGAATTATTTGTTTAAAAATCATGATCGCGAAAATTGTTGATATCTTATAGCATTGCTTTAGAGTCTACCTATAGGTAACGGATTTTCCAGGGAATGTGCGAGTTAAAGTGAAAATGATTTATCGATGTTTTAGCACGTATTATTGAAATCTAAGTTCAGTTTTCAGCACGATTTTGTGCATAAATGGTTTAATAGACTAGTTCTTGGTTGACAAATTTTATCTTAACCATTTCTAAAAATATTATGTTTGCAAATCGCAGATTACTTCCAATTATCTGATACGCTTCATATTGCACCTTTTTGAAAAGATCTCTTTAAGATCTTTTAGCTGATGGTTAAAAAGTGAAATTTCCCTTCTCTATTTCTAGTGCATCATTTGGAAAACATCCAAAAAGAGCTAATTTGATTGACAATCGAGCTTAAAGTAAGCTAAGTAAGTTATTAATCATAAATTAGATTATGAAGCAATAATATCCTTAATTGGATTTCAGGAGAAAATGTTTCTAGAGATGGTTGCAGTTATGGAAGAAAGGGAAACGCCTCAATTAGGAGATCTGCCCAAGATGCCCTTCTTTGAAGCTTGCATCATCGAAACACAGCGGATACGTCCAGTTGTTCCTTTAGGTACAGTTGTTACCCTAATATTATCGACAATTTTGTTTAATGAAATGAGTTAATGTTTGCACCACAGCAAGTAGATTTCATTGTTTATCTTTAGAATTTCATGAGTTAGCTTTTTTTGTGTGTCGTTCTTCCGCTGATGATCCTGCCGCGATTCCACGATAGCTAACCCCCAACAAAAACATCAGGTTCGGGTTTGGGATCGTGGGGCCGAATCCGTCACAGGTTTGGGATCACACCGCATCGGTTTTGGGATTATTGAATGGTTAAGTAGCAACGGGTTTGGGATCATGACAGACGTTCGTTTATTTAGATGTAGGTACATACCTGGATAATGTCACACAGAACATTCAGATGAATCTTTTCATTGTCGTCAAAAATGTTTCACGTCGTCGTCATTCCTCTTATTCGTTCGACGGACCGTACCTGGTGCTCACGCTCGACAAATACTTCATTATGTCCTGGTCGTTGGCATACTTCTCCCACAGATCCTCCAAGTAGCGGAGCATGTCTGCTGACTCTTTTCGTGGATTGTTGACAGAACCTATGAAATAATAATAAATTATTGATGCGTTGGCGATCCCAAACCCGTGAACATCTCAGTTCCGCTTCACCGCTCATGATCCCAAACCCGTGACAGCCACAAAAACACAAGCAAGAATGTTCCGGATGCTCCCACCACGTCATCATCAGACATAGCCAACGCGGCACTCTCACCACCTGTGTCTCTCTCTCGCCCTCCTGGTCATACCGTCATCAAATTTTATTGGTCTGGGTCTTCAGCATCCCTCCAACATCAATCTATTACTTCTCAGGGGTCCGAAGACAGGATACCTACATCTAGTCTGGAAACCTGTACGAGACAAATCTCCATTTCGACGTTCTGAGTGATTAAGCATCACCGCAACCAATTATCCTCAGCTGTGGTACATCGCATCGGCAGAATACTTCTTCACCAGGTGGCAATACCTACATACTAAGGCGCCCGCTATTTTGAGAAAGGAGGAATTTTGATGACCTCCACCCGAAATTTGGTTTGAAATGTCAAAAAAGACCCCTAAATTTTTACAGATTTTTTTCATAACGAAACCTACGCCGGTAGCTTGATTTTGGTTTTTGAAATACGCTTTTTTTTGCCAATATCAGACTTTTGAATATAACTTTTACAAACTTCTTTGTAAAATTGTGAAACTTCGTATACTTACGTTTTTGGGGTCGCTGAACTCGAATACCTATGTAGTCAAAACAAGTCGATAGTAACAACTTTTGGTAGTTTGGAATCTCAAAATCGTCAAAATCATGTCAAAAAATGACAATTTTTCAAAATTCATTGTAAAATTATGAAAATCGTATTTTGACGTATTTCTGTTAGAATTTTGATTTTTTGACAGCAAATTTGAGCAAATCTTGGGTCACGATAACCATGGGTAGTCTTCTTGGAGATTCTGATTTTGCTTCCTCACTGCCGAAGGTAGAGAAGCTTCGTGTTCGTGAAAGTAGTCGAAAAAATGTTTGTCCTCCAAAATCAAAATTTCAACTCGCGTTTTCCGTTTCAGAGCTTGCTGATCAATTTTGGTTACGTGTCTGTCTATCTGCCTGTCTGTGGTAAGTCCTTATCACGCCAAAAACTATACCAAGTTTCCAATTGTGTGGGTTAGCTTCTAGATGGTCCCCTATAATTGTCAATACCGTCGGATCAACATTAGCCTGTACGCATTTGCAAACGTGAATTTATCATAGCTTCGATTTCTCATAATCTGTTTGTCCTGTTTCGTTCAAACTCGGTAGGTAGTTGTGTAAATGTTCTAAAAATATTCCCGATAAATTGTATAGCGATTGGCGGAGTAATAACCATTTCTCATGCGCGATACTAATATCGATTGACACCGGTAAAACTCCGAGTCTGATGGAATGATTTTGATGAAATTTTGAGGGTTTGTGAGGGTAGCTTCTACACGGTCCCCTATAACTTTGCCGTCGCATTAATAGTAGATTAGACGTCAAGGAGGCTACAGGTACGATGAGATAAAATGAAACATCCATTTAGGGTTTTTGGTTCAGAGGTAAGAATGCATTTTTATTCCCCACGTCGTATAAATTACAGGAATCAAATTTCAATTTCATACATTTCCAATTTCATCCACATGCAATCATAACCCTCCATTTATAAATTATTACTTTTCGATTTCCTTCATTTCCACCTATAAGCAAACGCTGATTCTTTTACCCTCCATCCCTTCTGTTATAGACGAGGGTGTGGAGCAGGAGGGGGTAAAACTGAGGATTCCGGACATTCCTCGGACCATTCCCCAACTATATTGTTTGCTATTCAGGTATATAGGTCTATCGGATGACGCTTTTAACATGCTTGACTATATTTCCTTTTCTTCTCCTGTTCAGTAGATGACAGAACTAAGATATTATAGAAGAATGCAGATAAAGTTCTTTCCTGCATGAGTGCAAATAGGCACCGACCTGCACACCGACCTTTCCAGCGCGTAGATTATGGGAACTCGGAAAATACTTCATTCTATCTATTTTTTCAGGTATTCCTCACGGAGCAAGAGATGATTCTGAACTAGGTGGCTACCGAATACCTCAAGGTAGCATGATACTCGTGCCACAATTCGTCCTTCATATGGACCCCGATGTTTGGAAGGACCCTGATACGTTTGATCCCACAAGATTTCTCGACTCCGAGAATGGAAAACTCAATCGAGATCACAGTCACTTCATGCCATTTCAATGTGGTATGTTTCAATCTATTTGAATAAATAAAAAATCCTTCAGTTTAATTTGTTTTCAAATGAGAGCTTTTTGAGTGCAATGAAATTGTTAACTAATAATTTTATGGTGAAAATCGTATTTTAAATAAAAATCTGCTAATCAAAGAAGAAGTTTTGGATTTTTAGCTTTTTTGCAGTTTTTGTCGATTTTTTAGCAAATTTTAATGAAATTTAAGTACATTTTTCAGCATAATTTTGTACATTAATTTTTGAATGCTCTATTTTATAGTTGATAAAATTTATTTGAGCAATATTCTGCGGAAAAATATAATTTTAAATATTTTTAACCGTTTTTAGCCATTTTTAGAGATTTTTTTTAGCACAATTTTTGAAATGTGACCAATTTAATGTGTTCAATAAGTGCTAGCCAACGATCTCATCCTTTCTTTTGGAAAGCTTGATTTTTTCTACAAAACACTTCTCACGCTGTAAGATTCTAACTTACGATGGGACTAGCTACTTAACTCGTTTTCGTTACACAAAACGGCCGGTATGCAGAAAGAAAATTCTAACAACTGTTGATGATTCCAACAAATGGAACTGCTCAATCGTTGAACAAAAATGTCAAAATACCTCAATGTTTAGAACAGATAATTCCTGGTTACAAAAAATCAAGGATAGCCAATAATCAAACAGCCAGAATTGGAATTGGAATCGGAATAAACTTGTCATAATTTTCTAATAAATAATCTATGTTATGTAGGTGTTGCTTCCTGTCAAAAACTATATCATTCAAAATAATAATTAACTTGTTAACATAGATTTAACATTCAATTTTATTTGATCTACATCTACTAGGGTGGTCCAAATTAACACTCATGCGCAGAATCACAGGTGACTTTTTTTTTCTTTTTTTTTGCGCCTGACGTTCAAATCACTCATATCCTTTCATTCTTATATAACAATGATTTCAGATTATGAATATATTCTGCATCATTTTTGAGGGGGTGGCGGATGGTATATATATATGCGGTTTTTTCAACTTTTCTCCGTCAATAGTGGACCGATTTTGATGATTGTTGCGGCGATCTACTGGTTTTGAAATTCCCCATAGGATCGTTTTTGAAATTTTCAAATTCCTAAATTTTCAAATTTAGATACCATGTAACAATTTTACCTTCAAATTTTGAGGTATGTGGGACCTAGAGGTCGAAAATAGAACGAACGCTGCAAGAATCAATGAATTCGGTTAATTATTGGTAGAGAAAAGTTGAATAAACCGTTTGGTCGTATTTTGAATTTTTAGGGAGCTTTGAGCCATTTTCTCGATCAGACTGAGTCTGCGCATCAACTGCTAGGCACGGTGGTCCGCTAACTGATTCAAGGCCGTCTGAAATGCCGACGAAAACTGACTACAAGGCGGTGTTCCGGAACCTTGTACGAGTAGAAATTGACCCCCCGGGAAATCCGAGCTGATCGTTTACTCGTACAAGACGCAAATCAAACAGTCAGTTTTCGGGTGTTGTAACAACCTAAATTATGGACTCAGTAAAAAAAATTGGGTGAAACTAGACCCCAAATAGGGTAGAATGCCACCTACCGCACTTTCTTATCTCAACCCGGTGCCGAGATATGTTTTTTTCGACAAAAACACGTTTTAGACCATAAAAACCTCATTTTCTCCACTATTGATACACCTTTTTCAATTTTTGACCACATATCTAAAATCAGCGTTAAATTTCGTTTAAGAATACTGTTCTCTGGATCTTCAGAAGTTCAATCCTTAAACCATAATCCTTGTTCAAACGTGAGAAAATTATAAAAACCAAGTTTCCCGAAAATCTTCGAAGCTGTACTGTCTCCCAATAAATAATCTTGAGACTTATTAAACCCCACAAATTTATTCTTCATTTAAACAGCTTTCAAACGATGGAGTCGATTTGAAATTCCCTTTCAAATTGGTGCAGTTATTTAACCTGGAAGATAAAAAACGTGTTACCTTTTGGTTGTTTTTTTCTTGATGGACGGGCTGGGATGAAAAAACAAATAAAAACTCGGCAACGGAAAATAACGCAATTGCAAATGAAAATTACTCCTGGATAAAGAGAAAACAAATTTACTTTTACATTTACATTATTGCTTCAAATGCAACACACAATTTTGTGTTTTCGAAGTGGCTCCCTCGACTGCGGATGCACGCTCTTGCCCTTTTTCGAAACGACCCCACCGTCACAGAGTGAATGGACGAACTAACTCATTTTCTTCAGTCAAAACAATTTCCAACGCGTTGATGAGAGACAGAGTTCAACTATTTATAGTCCAGTCATTCTAGCATAAATAGGGGTAAGTTTTGATCCAGTCGTAATTTTTGCACCTTTTATGTTTTTTGGGTCGCTGAACACGAATATGAGGTTTGCTGACAAAAATTTTGCCTGGAACATTTGTTTTTTTGCAATTTTAGTCAAGATTTTGGCATTTTTTTCGGTATTTTGCCCATATCTTGGAAAGTGTTCGTTTTTTCGCAAAAGTCACCATGTTCAAAATTGAAGTAGGCAAAATTACCTAGATGTTTCACTCCGGACGATTTTACCTACGACTAACTGTTTGGCCGCTAGAGCGCGCTGAAAAACGGGCAAAATTGCCAGATAATGGAAAAACCGCGATTTCCGCGGAATCGACCCGTGTTTCGATTCTATTGGTGGCCAGTGATGTCGAAATTATCCAAGTACACTGAACCAAGCATGATGTACTCTGTAGATATATATACATGCCTCCCTTGCCGCGGGTCCACGGAACTCGAAGGTCCCATCCCCGAAAATGTAGGGGAGGACGTTCTCCAAGTAATAGCGCAGTAAACAGAAATAGAGAAGACATTAACGTATACACACAGTGGAATGGTGCAAAATTAATTAAAAAACAGTTATAAACATGAAAAATTGTATTATTATAAAACTTAACTCACTAACTTGATAAAATGAAGCAGAAAATAAAAAAGTAATACATAATGATGTAAGTAACTATATTTTTAAAGAAAAAGTGGTGGAGTGCTCTTCAATTATTCATCTGGAACAGATAAAGCAGATCGAATTGATTTATTGGAGGTTTATTATTCAATGGATGGATGTGGAAAGTAGTAACTTGCATTAATTTAGTCTTCTTACCCTTGTGTGTAGCAGAAGTGCTTGTCCTCTGCGCTTATTCACATTTCCTTAATTTTCGCCTCTTTTTGATGGGTGGAAGAGAATCTGTAGAAATGAGAAAAGGAGCAATTCATTAGTGGGTTAGTGACGTGTTCATCATTGCTCCATCAATGTTGGAAATGGAAGTGTTACCTACCTTCAACCATGGCAGCTTCCTGGGTTTGACCATCTGTGGTTGCTGCTTCAGTAAAATCGACCCCAAGTTCTTCTTGAAGGAAGTCTGTAGTTAATTCCTCCTCATAATCCTCAATTGGGATGTTGGTGCATGACCCCTCGCAGTTTATGCATAGATTTGTGCAACTGAGGCCTGCTTTTTTGCAGCCACACGATCTTTCACACGTCTTTGTGCATCTAAGACAGTGGTTCTAGACCATTGTTGTTTCTCCTCCAACCCCACTCTTCAGGTTGTTTCTCAACCCCCATCCATTGCTGGACCTGGTGGTACACCCGGAAACTGTGCTGAGTAGCAGCAGCTGCCGAGGGAGGCAGAGCAGCTATGTGTGAGGAGGCCCTGAAAGCTGCCCTCTTGTAGTGGGTTAACCTCAGCTGGTTCAGAGATGGTTCTGTTCTCCCCTTGTAACCATATACATGCACAAGAAAGCGCTCCCCTGCCACTGAAATGTCTTTCTGAGTTGCCTGATAGGCCAGTCATCCTGGCTCAAAAAAGGGGAAATAGGGGTGTTTTGACCCAGTCGTAATTTTTGCACCCTTCATGTTTTTTGGGTCGTTGAACACGAATATGAGGTTTGCAAACAGAAATTTTTCCCGGAACATTTGTTTTTTTGCAATTTTAGTCAAGATTTTGGCATTTTTTTCGGTATTTTGCCCATATCTTGGGAAATGTTCGTTTTTTCGCAAAAGTCACCATGTTCAAAATTAAAGTAGGCAAAATTACCTAGATGTTTCACCTCGGACGATTTTTCCTACGACTAACCGTTTGGCCGCTAGAGCGCGCCGCAAAACGGGCAAAAAGGAGGATCTAGCCCCCGCCCGGTATGTCCCATGATACCAGCGCTTCCTAGCGCTTTCTTCTTCTCGGGTATCACTCCTTCTGTCTCTACTATTTACTGTTATCCCCATCGTGTCATCTTGTAACAGTCAATCCCTTAGTAAAAGTGAAGATTAGTGGACATGTAGGTCAGAATAAAGTGTATAGTTTGGTGATCTGGATGCTCGCAAGCTCGCATCTAAAAAATACAAAACATCAAGTAGTCAATCCCTTAGTGAAAATTCAAATTAGTTGGACATGCAGGTCAGAAAAACGTTTTAGAAGCATAGGTCAAAATCCGTTATGTGCCCACTATCTTAAATTTTTTTCAAATCACTACTAGTCTCAAGGTATTCTACTGTAAAGTGGAAAAATTAAAAGCGCATTGGTTTTCGAAGGTTTTGTAATGAATATATGGATATGTGGAATTTGACCGTGTATAGTTTGGTGGTCTGGATGCTCGCAAGCTCGCATCTCAAAAATACATAACATCAAGTAGTCAATCCCTTAGTAAAAATGCAGATTAGTTGGGCGTTTAGCTTGGCGGGCATATAACGGAATTTGACCCTTCACAGCATGCGGCCGCGCTTGGGCCTGCCGTTATCTAACTACAAGATAAGACAAGAAACTCAACAAAAGTCATTTATATTTGGCCGTACTAGTGTGTTGAAATGTTTGTAGCCTATAAATAGTGTTTGATGATAGTCTAGTAGTGATTTGAAAAGAATTTAAGATTGTGGGCACATAACGGATTTTGACCGAAGCATATTTCGGGAGTTGTACGAGCAAAAAAAAAAAAAAAATGATCAGTCAACATGATTGGAACCCACGACTTTCATCTCACGAAACCGTTATCATAACCTTCACTTACTCAGTACTTCACCATTTAGTAGGAGATGCGGAGCGGGAGGTAGAAGTTTCTCATTATAACCGCTAGGAAGCGCTGGTATCATGGGACATACCGGGCGGGGGCTAGATCCTCCTTTTTGCCCGTTTTGCGGCGCGCTGCCAAACGGTTAGTCGTAGGAAAAATCGTCCAAGGTGAAACATCTAGAGAATTTTGTCTACTTTAATTTTGAACATAATGACATTAGCGAAAAAACGCATGCTTTCCAAGATATTGGCAAAAAACCGGAAAAAATGCCAAAATCTTGACTAAAATTGCAAAAAAACAAATGTTCCGGGAAAAATTTCTGTCAGCAAACCTCATATTCGTGTTCAGCGACCCAAAAAACATAAAGGGTGCAAAAATTACGACTGGATCAAAACTTACCCCTATTTCCCCTTTTTTGAGCCAGAATGACTGGCCTATTAATGAGATTAGGAAGTCTTAGTCGTTTTTTACAGCCGCCGTGTTTTTATTTGTTTTCTCATCCCAGCCCGTCCATCAAGAAAAAAACAACCGAAAGGTAACACGTTTTTTCATCTTCCAGGTTAAATAACTGCACCAATTTGAAAGGAAATTTCAAAAGCGTCTCCATCGTTTGAATGCTCTTTGAATGAAGAATTAATTTGTGAGGTTTAATAAGTCTCAAGATTATTTATTGGGATACAGTACAGCTTCGAAGATTTTCGGGAAACTTGGTTTTTATAATTTTCTCACGTTTGAACAAGGATTATAGTTTAAGGTTTGAACTTCTGAAGATCCAGAGAACAATATTCTTATACAAAATTTAACGCTGATTTCACATATGTAGTCAAAAATTGAAAAAAGTGTATCTATAGTGGAGAGAATGAGGTTTTAATGGTCTAAAACGTGTTTTTGTCGAAAAAAACTTTAAAAAATCATATCTCGGCAACGGGTTAAGATAAAAAAGTGCGGTTGGTGGCATTCTACCCCATTTGGGGTCTAGTTTCACTCAATTTTGTTTACTGAGCCCATAATTTAGGTTGTTACAACACCCGAAAACTGAATGTTTGATTTGCGTCTTGTACGAGTAAACGATCAGCCCGGATTTCCCGGGGGGTCAATTTCTACTCGTACAAGGTTACAGAACACCGCCTTGTGGTCAGTTTTCGTCGGCATTTCAGACGGCCTTGAATCAGTCAGCGGACCACCGTGTAGGTATCACTACATTTGAGTCACTCACCTTTCTTGCTCTTCTGGTATGCAGAAAGAAAATTCTAACAACTGTTGATGATTCCAACAAATGGAACTGCTAATCGTTGAACAAAAATGTCAAAATACCTCAGTGTTTAGAAGAGATAATTCAGTCTGTCAGTCTGCTTTCAGAGACCTTACGGCGCCCCCTAAACATCACAACGCTACTAAAATGTTATCATTTTTCAGGAAAGAGGGCGTGCATTGGAGAAGAAATGGCCAGAATGATGCTATTCCTTTTCGGCGCTTGCATCCTCAGAAGGTTTTCAGTGCAACTACCACCGGATTCCGATCTGCCAACTCTCCTGCGCGGAGACAGCGGAATCACGTGGGCACCGGCTCACCATCTGTTAATTTTCACTCCTAGAGCTAAACTAGAGAAAAGAGATACTGCAACCAGCAGTAACACCACCAATGCCGTTGAAAAGTCTTCATCAACTGATATGGTTGACGACTTGATGAAAATATTGGGACCTGTATAATTTAATGTTGATCTCACAACAACAACTTCTTTAATCATTAAACTAATATTCGATCAGGACCCAAGTCCTTAAGAATACTGTACGAATATTCTCTGCATATATCTTTCATTGAAATGATAATAATGATTAAAAAATATGCCTTATTTGTATGACGTTCTCGTATGATAAGTTTCACGATTTCAAAAACGTGAAAATTATCAGCTCTGAATTGATGAGTGCCAAATGTGAGAACGTGTAAACAAATAATGCATATTTTTCATTTTTATCTATAACATCATTTCAATGAAAGATTTGTATTGAGAATATTCTTACAGTATTCATTGAGGGAATTACTGCTCACTAAATAAATATATTATACCTCGAATATCTTCAAGATTTCCAAAGCGTATTTTGAGAGCTGATCAGATCGTCATCTTGCAATCTAACAATAATATTGTGAAAGAGTAGACCCGTATTTCATTCACCAGTTTAATAATTGTAATTTACGCTTTCGATAGATTGCATTCATTCGAAATTGTAACTGTGAAAGCTGGTTCCATATCTCCATTAAGTCTAGAATTATCGTTCTTGTCATTATTATTCTATTATTATCTTGTCATTATGTCGAATTATCCTACATGTCATTCAGACGTAGGGCTTCCTTAAGAATGCAATGACTCCCGAAATTCGGATCAAGGCATATATCTTTCTAAACTAATAGTTATACCAAAGATACTTGAATAATCTTGGGTTGATGAAACTAGGCAAATATGGTATTCCAGGGAAACTCATGTTTACCAAAACAGTTTATTTATTTGTCAATCTGAATATCAAAATGGCCTTAAGGTTAGTCCATTGGAATCGTAATGTAAATTCAGCGAGGAAAGGCAAATGGGGAAAATGAAATTAATTGGGAAATGAGAATTAAAGGTTAATGAGATTCGTCAAACAAAATTACTGTTTACATTCACGCCTCAAACTCAAACAATCGATTAAAGGGTACTCCCTTTCAAGAATTTAACACCAGCTACGTGATAACCTTTTAAAATAATAGTAGGCCATACAAAGCATTCGTAATCAAAAATAATAAAAATACAAAATTTGAAATGAGACTGAACACCGGTAGTTGCATCTTTAATGCAACCCAAAGATGAATATCAATGCCTTACAATATTTTCTAAGTTAAAATAAACATAATTCATAAAGTCACAAACATTTCTTAAAGTCAAAATTGAGTTTGTGTGTGTAATTTAACTTTTCGAATTACTAAGTGGGACATTTTCACAAGAATATAAAGGTTCTGATACTGCTTATGAAACAGTGTGTGGAGAAACATTTAAGTTCTCTTCCGAGATTAGGTTTTGTTCATAGTATTAACATATGTGATATTTTATAGCAGTTTTTTGTGTGAGACAAAATGGTTTTGGAGCTTACTCAGCTGATCACTGACGTCTCAGTCTTCAGCATTCTCCCTTGAGACTCCCTTTAAAACTTCTGCTTCCTGCGATGATAAAAGACAAAATGGCTTTGGAACTCACTCAACTGATCACTGACCTCTCAGTCGTCTTCAACATTCTCCATTGAGCCTCTCTTTAAAACTTCTGCTTCGTGCGTTGAATAGAAGACAAAATAGCTTTGAAGCTCACTCAGCTGATCACTGACCTCTCAGTCGTCTTCAGAATTCTTCCTTGAGCCTCCCTTTCAAATTTCAGCTTCCTTTGTTCAGTCGGATACAAAATGGCTTTGGAACAGACTCAGCTGATCATGCGTCAGCGGCCTCTGATACATCTTTATCCTTGCCATGTTACAGATTACACCCATACCTAGTTTCATCAAAATTGGACGTCAGGAAGTGGCATTTAAAACGATTTTAAGAGTATATACATACATACATATATACATACATCATCGGAAAAAGTGAACACAACAGCTCATTTTTCCTTTTTTTAAAGAAATTGCGATAAAAAGCCTGCCAAGATGGGTTTGGCATTTAGCTTTTTCCTATCCGTAACATGAGCCATTGAAATTTTGTAAACCGTTCAATCCCTGGACCGTTCTTCAACAAAGAATAAAACATGTAGAAATAACGAATGTGAGTTAAATCGTTACTTGCGGGTAATGTTCAAATCGTCTTTTCCGATTACCCTACGAATTTTAGGCGAGTGGGACGTCAAATCATGATGTTTGAGAGTGAAAAATTTATTGTTGATATATAAAACTATTTATGGACATGACCTAACATTTTTTCCATCTTCCGAAGGCTCACGAAAGTCCAAATATTCATTGGTTAATGCATTAACAGATAATGCTATTTCCGTCTCACAGGTATGCTTATCTCCACTTCGGGAAGCTGTTCCTTTAAGCTAAGCCTTGATTCCTATAAGAACGAAGGATTCTGTGTTATACGCCAGATAGGTACATATTTTGACCTATCTTTTTTTTAAATTTCTTAATTACAATGCGTGAAATTATGGGGTCCTGGAGTTGTAAAGGCTCGAACACATTTGGTTGGCGCGAAGCGCCAAGCTCTGATGATGTGCTACTTACGGGGTGATGTAATTATTCACCAATGACTTGCATTGAAGGGCTATCCAGTATAGAAATAATGTACCCTTGTTAATCATTTGCAGCATTTTTTAGAGTGCTTTAAAATTACGTCAGTACTTTAGTTTACAGGTTCTACCCTTAATCAAAACGCATTGAGTTTCACCGCAGTGATCCTATAGTAACTTGAGAATGAGGCCATAGGGGCTTTATAATAGTTCTTAGTGACACTTTGGGTTTATTATTTTCAGGAATGTTCCTTTGTAATCGACCAAGAAAAGAAAAGTAACCCCCCCCCCCCATTCCCGGCAAAAACTTTCCCGAGTTAAGGTGGATTCACACATATCCGTGACGTTTCGGCACCGTTGTTGTCCGTGATTCGTAGCCTTCAGTGGCATCCGTGATGAAATTTCCCCTGACATACTGGCAGACTGGCTTTCATATTGGAAGTAATGAATTTCCGCACCCAAGACCTTGCAGCAATTGCATTATTTTTAAACAAGGAAGAAATTTTTGATTATTTTAGAATAAGCCAAGACACATTCAGTGATTTGCTCATGAAAGTTGAGACATATATCACACTGCATCAAGTTATAAATTACCGACATTACTTATACTTTTCGTTTATCTGTCTTTCTTAGGGCATTTTAGGAGAGAAAAAGTTATAGCAATGGCTTCAAAAGATTTTTATAGCGATATTGTTCAGTGTCTTTGTGGCCGATTCTCGTTTGGGAAAGTTTTTTCCGCACTGCCATTTCGGGTGGGGAAGAATTTTCCTATAATGCCTCAAAAGGAAAAGTTTTTTCCGGGAAAGTTGTTACCGCATACCCAAAATTTGTTGGTTTACGTTTCAAGATGCGAGAATCCAAAACTCGAATAAAAAACATCCGTCTGTCTACCGCACGCCGTCCAAAGCTTTTCTCCAAAACTACTGGACCAATGTTTATGAAATTTGGCTCAATAATCATACATCGGAATCTGAAATATTGAGAAATCCAGATCTCGAAAACTTCAACAAGGCACTGATGTTTTTTGAGTCTCATTTTATAGACATCATTCCAAAGAATCGAATGAAACCACCCGGGTCGCTGTATGTTTATCCGTTTGCTCTCCCTATGAGCTAAAACTTTGGCTGGACCAAGAAGAGAAAATCAACAACACCATAACTGGAGCAAATCATAACTGGTGGAACGTAGCGAATCATTACAATTAATTAGTATTATAATAATTTCGCTTCCTCTCTGCCGAAGGTAGGGAAACTTTGTGTACGAGATTGAAGTCGAAAATATTTGGGTCCTCCAAAATCAAAATTTTAACATGTATCATGTTTTAGCCCCGGGGTCCTAGCGAATTTTGCGAGTCAATTTTTTTCCGCGCACGAAATTAATTACAGTGATTTCCGCCTACAACCGAGTCGTTGCTAGGGAAATGGTACTTCGTCGTTTTTCATCCCACAAAATTCGTTGACCATTCGTTCGAAAGCTCTCGATTTATCCAACAATATTATGTTAACTACGGCGAAGTGCGTGTCCAACAAACTGAGTTATGAGCATGGTTATATAAATAATTGTTTACACACAGGTGATCATTCTCAATAATTGATATTGTGAACATGATTGCAACCGCTTGTTAATTTCTGATGTTTTCATAGAATTTCGAATCAATATCGAGGAGAAAACATGATACATGGTTGAAATTTTTGGTTCTAGAACAGAAATTTACTTGCTTTTCGCGTTTCAGAACGTACTGATCAATTTTGCTTCCTTGTTCGTCTGTCTGATGTCTGTCTGTCTATGGTAAATCCTTGTCACGCTCAAAATTATACCAAGTTTTAGTCCGATTCCAATGAAATTTTCAGGGATTGTGCGGGTTAGCTAGCCCCTAGACGATCCCCTATGACTTTAATACCGTCGAATCAACAGTAGCTTATGCGCATGCGCAAACGTGAATTTCTTATAACGTCAATTTCTCGTCTTCTACTGGTGCGATTTCGTTCAAAACTAAGACATTTTATCAATTCTCATTGCTCTATTTCACATTTTATCATAAATGCATATTTAAATGTAACCATAACGACCCGCCATTTGTTTCTCAAATAATTCTATACGTCCATGTTACGATAAGTGAGGAAGCTATACTGCCATCCCGACTCACCAGTGGACTCCAACTGTAAAGGTGATATCTTGGGGAACTACAACAAGTTGGTCCGATTCCGATGAAATTTTTAGGTATTGTTAGGGTTAGCTTTTAGATAATATAATTTTAAATTTAAATAATATAATTTTCAACGTTGTTGACTCAACAGTAGGCTGTGCGCATGCGCAAACGTGAATTTCCCATAACGTCGATTTTTCATCATCTGTTGGTCCGATTCCGTTCAAACTCGGTAGGAAGTTTGGAATTTATTCAAGAAAATGCACTATAAATTATACCGTAATTGTTAGAGTAATAACCAGTATGGATGCGCGAAACTAATATTAATTGACACAGGCAAAACTCCGAGTCTAATGGACCGATATTGATTAAATTTTAAGGGATTGTGCTAGTTAGCTTCTCGACGGTCCCCTATAAATTTCATTGCCGTCGCGTGAATAGTGATGTGTGCGCTTGCGCAAACGTTAATTTTTCATAACGCCGATTTCTTATCTACTATTGGTCCGATTTCGTTCATACTCGAGAGGTTGTTGGGTCCAGGGTGACGCCCTTTGTCGCTTGAATAGAAGGTAACCATTGCGCATGCTCAAAAACAATATTGGATGACACCCCGAGAATAATGTATCGATTTTGATGAAATTTTCAATTATTGTGTGGGTTAACCTTTACATAATTTCCGCACATGTAAACATGAATTATAGCCCTAATTTGCATTCTAGGTACTGTTGTATTTTGCATTCAGTCTCGTAATTACACCGAAGGAGAACAACTTAAAATGCTCAGCCTTGTGGTTTCTCAGAAGAAGTAGAGGATGTCCAACATTAATGTGGGTACCTACTTGTTCCACAGTTTATTAATTAATGAACATCCTCACACTATAAATGTAACGATTTTGCAAGATATATAGAATATATTCCACTTCAAATGCACCTGCTGCGAACCTGGGAATAGCAGATCATGCAAGAATGCACCTAGCAGCAGTCTTGGTTTTCTGGTAGGTACCTACCTATTCTTATTAAAATTATATACACAATGAAAGCACAGTATATAGAAATGATAACAGTGTACTACATTTACGAATGCAGGATTTTGGTTTGGCAGAATCCTTGTGTTCCAGTTACTACCAGGTAGTTTTGTAATGTCTGTTGGGGAAACAAACGAGGGGCTCTTGTGTTCTGGTCGATTTTTGTAATCCAAATTTGTTCGATTTCATATTGCTTGTCATATTCCTTAACGATATGTTACTATTCTACCAATCCTCATTCATAGTAAATGTAAATTTCAAAACATTTGCGTATAATGTTACGTTGATAACTCTATCTCATTAGGGGAAGGGAGGCACCATTCGAACCGTCTAACCATAATCGATTTCTGAATAGGGCGTATATCACTGTATTTTCGAAGTTTATAATGCTTCAAGCACCCATAGCAGAAAAAAACGAAGTCTCAAAGAATATTAAGTACAGATACGATTTTCAATGACACGAAAGTCGGAGTCAGGATCTACTTTAGTTCGTTTCGCTGCCGCTAGGCTCGCATCCTTATTTGGAATCGCGAATAGTGCAGTGTTTGGGTTCCCGAACGATTAAACAGCACGACCGAGCGGTCGTGCGGGCTCGGTATCACTTGAACTCGTTTCGCTTGGAGCTCCGCCCAACTCCAGACCAACTTTGTATTGGTTCAACTATTAGGCAATTCTGAATCACATACATAGTTACCGCGAGAAACATCATTAGAGGTCATACATATCTAAACGAAACATCATGATATTTATAATATTACTAGCTGTGTTCTGCCACGCCTCGCTGTTTGTGCTTGCTGTGTTCACATTGTGCTTGTATGGATGAGAAATTAGAATCGAACCAAAGATAGTTATAGAACGACCAGAGATGGTCTGTGTTCCAAGGGAAAATTGTGCTGGAGAAAAAGGAACTTCTTATCTCCTATCATTAAAAACTGTTGGCGCGTACGATATTTTTTCAAAGCTTTTTTCCCTCACGAGTGTCTTTATTTCCCTCTGGTCCTCTGCAGGAGCATCTGCCCTCAAAATCAAACTTTTATGAAATTATGCGTAAATTGCGTTCTTGCTTCTTACTTTTTTTCAATACAGTAGACTTTCTCTTACTTACAGTAGACCGCAAGACCTTTCCGGAATGTGAGGAGGGAAAAAGATCTCTTTCCTTGTTAAGCGCACCTAGGTACATAATTGTGCACGCCCTTCCTGGGAGGCTATGATAAGGGAAAGAACATCTCTTGCTCCTTTTTTCAAGAAGAATCACTTACCAGTGAATCAATAGTAAAAGAACTAAAAACATTCACTTTCTAGGAATGACTTTGGCTTCACACGATTCACGCGTATACTCGTAGATACGTGTATTCTCATTCTTTCGCCTTTTGCCAAAAAAATCAAGCATACAAAAAAAAAAAAAAAAAAAATTGTTGGCTAGAACTTTTTGAGAGCAATACATAGGTCAAATGATAAAAATTGTGCATAAAAAATCACCAAAAATGGCATTTTTGCTACATACATGCTAAAAATTCGATAGAAACTGTAAAAAAAATCTTTGTTCGAAAAGCAGGTTATTATTGAGAACATATATTTTTCTACTTTACAATTTACATTTCTTTGAACTCAAAGTGCTAGAATTTCGAAACGATTTACATAAATATAATACAATAATTTAAGAAAATAACTTATGAAAAGATATCCTTTCCTTATATCATACTCTGAAAAAGGTCAGATGACTTATTGTATAATAAGCACATTAGGAATACATCAAGTGTGATGCTATTTTTTATTTAGTGTCCGAGGCATAATCGTGAACCCCCATTTAGTGGACATGCTATTGAACGGGTGCGTTGCGTCGTTGTTCAATATGTCCTAAAATGTACCCACTCGTTCCCTAACGCACAGAAATTTTAGCAATTTTAGCATATATGTAGAAAATACATAGATAAATATTTTTTATTAAATGTGCCTTAGCTCCAGGAACTTGTATTATAATAACCATAATTTAGTGAATGATTCAAATTGTTGTGTAAAAAATATGTTTTGTGAGCTGGTATAGTGAAGCTACCTCGCCTTCTTATTATGTTTTGCCTGTTCTACTACTTCATTATAACTGTCAATAATCAGTGTGCGTACTTCATAACACGTCAAATGGGGAACTTTCATGTGTTGGAATTTCACACTTTTAACCTCAGATAGTAGTGTAAACCTGTACACTTACATTCGAACGCTCATTAAAATTGACAACATCATCCTAGAACTGTTTTTTCGCATAAGAACGCACGAAAATAATTGAGATATGGTTAATTTGAAGCTCCAAACCGGCCTATCCTGAAGCTTTTTCACTTGGAAACGCACACACACAGTAAAATTACATGATGCCTGCTTTTAAGTTAGTAAAAAAGGAAAAAAAAAAATGGTCAGGATCTGAAAAATTCATTAATTTGGCGCGCACTGGTCACACTGGCCGACAGCAAACAGGCGTATAAAAATCTCATAGTGGTGTAAACCACGTTTTTATGCGAAAAAATAGCTCCAGGATGATGACGTCAATTTTAATGAGCGCTCGAATGTAAGTGTACAGATTTACACTACTTCAGATTCAGCAGCGCACTTGGAAACTCACAAGTAGCGATTTCCAACTCAAATGACCCAAAAATTCGAAGCGCTTTGTGACAATCTGTAGAGTATTTTTTATTAATTTTCACAAGGAACGTGTTAAGGACCAGGTGTATGTACACATTTCATTCTTAACCGAATTTCATAAATTCCGAATTTATTCTGGCGGAAAATAGAGGCTTAAAATAAAGTTTTATACATTTTACTATAAGGCCTTTTTGACTCGCTTGATGTGACCCTAAACAATAATATTTTATTTTCATTCCCCCTCGTCACCTTTCAAAAGATATGGAATTTTGACGACGATTTTTTGTGTTTTGCTTCCTCAATACCGAAGTAGGGAAGCTTTGTATTCGTGATTGAAGTTGAACAAATTTTTGTTCTCTAAAATCAAAATTTCCTCTTATTTTTTGCATTTCAAGGCTTGCTGATCAATTTCAGTTCCGTGTCCGTCTGTCTGTGTGTATGATGTCTGTCTGTGGTAAATCCTTGGTACGCCCAAAACTATACCAAGTTTCAGTCCAATTCCAATGAAATTTTCAGGGACTGTGTGGGTTAGATCCTAGACGATCCGCTATGATTTTCAATACCGTCGAAAAAACAGTAGCCTGTGCGCATGCGCAAACGTGATTTTTTATAACGGTGATTTCTCATCATCTGTAGGTTAGATTTCATTAATACTCGGTAGGTAGTCTGATATATGTTCTAGAAAAATGCCCAATAAATTATATCCAATTGGTTGAGTAATAACCATTGCGCATGTGCGAAACTAGTATCGATTGACATAGGCAAAACTCCGATTCTAATGGAAAGTTTTTGATGAAATTTTCAGGGATTGTGCGCGTTAACTTCTGGATGATGCTCTATGAATTTAATTGCCATCAGATTATTAGTGGCTTGTGCTCATGCGCAAATGTGAATTTGTTATATCGTCGATTTCTCATCTTCTATTAGTCCGTTTTCGTTCAAACTCTGAGGTTCGTAGGGCATATGTTCCCAAAAGATGCCCTAAGAATTATATCGCGATTGGTTGAGTAATATTTACTGCGCACGCGCAACACGAAAATTTGTTGGCACAGGCACTACTCCGAGACTAATGAGCAGATTTTTATGAAATTTTCGGGAATTGTGCGGGTCAACTACTAGATCCCCAATGAATTCCGTTGCCGTCAGATTAATAGTAGCCTGTGCGCATGCGCAAATTTGAATTTCTTATAACGTCAATTTCTCATCTTCTATTGGTCCGATTTCGTTCAAGACTAAGACATTTTATCAATTATTGTTGCTCTATTTCACACTTTATCAAGAATGTATATTTACATGTATCCATTTCGACCCGTCATTTGTTTTTCTAATAATTCTATACGTCAATTTGAGGAAGCTATACTACCATCCCGACTCACCAGTGACTCCAACTGTAAAGGTGCTATATTTGGGAATTTTTTTTTTATCACATGCCTCAAACAATTTAGATTAAACGTAAATAGATTGATGGAAATAATTTATACAGCTTGAGCTCAAAATGTCCAATTAAAATCGCCCAAGAGTAAGACTAATTGTCATCGGTATGAAATCGCTAAAGTCGATAAAACGATTTATTGTCCATTTTCTGATTATCTCATGATGGATGACTGATTTTTTCACCTCATTCTGTTCTAAATTCATTGTTTATAATCTAGAATACCAAACAAATGCATTTTAGTTTAGTTTATACGATTTTTTATAGAGTTATACGTTCAGTCCAGCTAAATTAGGCGTTTTTCTTACTTGGAAGTGGGCGGAGGCTGTGACGTCATAGGGAAAATGCACTTTAAAAGCCGTTATACTGGCGAAATACCCATTAAGTAGCACCTTTTCAGAAAGGTGTCGCTCAGATCTTTCGATTGAACAAAAAATAATAATAATAATAATAAAATTTAAAAAAAAAACAAAAAAAAAAAAACAATTAAATAAACAATAATAATAAAATATAAAAAATAACCATGAAAATTGTCCATTGAGTTCATACCTTGAATCTGGTAGGTATGGGAATAAATGCTATAATGTTAAAACATGTTATCAATTCTTAATTACCAACCTATTTTATTTTTATATATCATCTTTTTTAAATTACGCAGTCATCATAATACGGAAACAATAAGAAACTGTTATAAAATTAGATGCATTTCATGGTAATCATATGTACCTACCTAGACTGAAATTTCGACAAATAATATTGGATTGTCACTCGGGGATAGAAAGATTGTGTGCAGAGGCAAATTGATTACTGCATTAGACAAATTAATATAAAATCATTTTTCTATTAATAACTCGGCCAGGCATACATATTTATAATACCAAGTATTTCATGCCAATCAACTACTTACAAATTTTGTTCTGCTTTGTTTATGCAATATGGTGTGTATAATTGATTAGTACATATGTACAAACATTTTTAATGGTATACCTTCAATATTTGTAAGTTGTGTCACATACTCCACGAAAATTTTAGTGAATTTGTCGCTTTAGGGAATCCAAATTTTTACAGTCCGAAATACGTTACAAATAATTCTGAGACTTGCATAATACAATGTTATTATAAAGTACTTTTTGGTCTGAAGGTTAAACCGTTGCAACGTACGACCTACAAGTATTAAACGCATAATTAAACTAAGTTTCCAAAAGTTGCATTTTACTTTTTATTCCTAATCCCTGTGGTTTAGATAGGGGTAAAACTGGAACTTGATGCATGGTTCTGTTCACCTTTATTGCAAAGGCTAAGTATATGTACCAACAAGAAATGTGGTGGTTTGCATATGGAGGGTGATGTGGAGAATAACCTTAGCTATATAATAAATTATCCTCGTGAATGATATTGTTTTCTGTATTGTACTATTGGTTTTGCTTTGTGAAATGTTGCCCCTCCCTTCCACCCATTTTTTTTTACGGAACGTATATTTTATCTCTTTTTATTTGCTTACAATTAATATTATTCACAAAGTGTAAAAACTAATACAATATTGTTCATAACAATCATTCGTACCTACATCAAGTACTGGGATGGTTCACTTGGAAACAGAAATTCACCAAGTAATGGTACCGTAAGTAATTAAGTAATGTAATCTATTAGCTGATCTTGAGAATCAAGCATATACGATTAGTAGTCAACAACAGGTTTGTTCTAGAGTGGTTTAGTTCATTTACTAGTATGGCGCAGTTGCTCAGCAGCTGGTGGGACGTTCCAGCGTGATTGAGTTCTTTCACTGTGTTGACCCTGTAGTTTTCCAGCGCCCCTTATTCAAATCAGTAAAAATGGCTAAAATTGTTAAATTTATTTATTTTTTTAACCAGAATTTCAGTCAAAAGATGTTTATCAACAATGAACAAGATTATTTTAAAAAGTATGCACAAAATTGTGTAGAAAAATGAACCTGAATTTCATATTTTCTGAAAAATCGATAAAACTGGGAGAAAAATCTCTATTGAATTGCAGAGTATAATTTAGAACAAGTTTTTTCTGCCGTAAAATTGATTGATAATTCGAAAGTCTGTCTCCTAAAGTACGCGAAGTATCTACACTATATGCAGATAGATCGGTAACTCGGTAAGTCTTATTTTTCTCCATGTGAAATGTGTGTTTTGTGTCTTAAGTTTAAAATGTCTCTTTTAAAAAAGCTACTGATTTCAGAAAACGTACCTACTACGAAGCCACTTCAAAACCTAACGATAATAGTAGCAGCAGTTGTTTACTGGTATCCATGATTGCCCGTTGTAATGAAGAATAAATTGATGCCATTATAACGTAACCGAAGAGTGGTGCTTCATTGTTGCTGTATAGTTACCTACTGAATTTTTTTTTTGGTATCGCGTAATACTTTTTCTGGCTGAATAAACAATCCACAATTTTTAACATGGACTATGTTTTTGCCATCATAACCCGGCCAAAAATGAGATAAAATTACCGTAACGTGACATTTAGTGCGTTACGCTCCTATTTTCTGACGATTAGCGCTTATAACCAAATCATTGCTGCGGAACTGCATCTTAGGCATTTATCACCGTACAAAAATCGTTCGCCAGTGTTGGAAAGCTCTCGATTTACCAAACCGTATTATGTTAACCACTATCTAAGGTACATGAGCTTGGTTGTCTGAATAATTGTTTACCTACAGGTGATCCTTCTCAGTTAATTTTGTACACATGATTGCAACCACTATTAGAATGGAAAGAAACTTGGAAGTTGAAAATTGATAGGAAGACATTAAGAGACGATTGAAATTATGGGCTCTCTCCTAATCAGTTGAGTGACCTTAATTCCCTCCTGTTCTCCCAAGGAACATGTTCCATGTTCTGTCAAATTTTTTTCAAAGACCCAGCTAAAAGACACATGCATGTCAAAACGGCAAGTAAACAGTTCTGCAGCATCTATTCGGTTGCGAGCGAGAATCGACCGAAAATATCGTCCCCCCTATTAAGTGTCACTTCTTAAAAGTAACGCTTTTCGCGGTGCCGAAGTAAAGACATAAAGATGTGACTATCATTTATATTCACAGAACACAACTACAAACAGTTATTGAGCTCAAAGGCAGCAAAACAGGTAATCAGCTGTGATGACAGAGGAACGGGTAGACCATCAGGTCACTAGTATCGTCAGTGGTGAGGTTCAGGTAGCTCAGGGTCCAGACCAAATTGAAAGTCAGCACTCAAGTAGTTGGGTACAAATCCATCGAAAAATCCCATTACAAATTTCACAAAAAGTTCATCAATGGTCTGAGCATTCCGCCCCGGAAGTGAGTACCCACAAAAAAACCAAACCTTCGAGGTGTGTGCTTCTCTGACCCAGCGCCCGGCATCACCCGGCAAGGAGGTCATCGACCTCTTCCCTGGACATGAGGAAGCCCCTCAGTCACGTCCGACCCCCTCAGCTTTCCATCCAGGTCAAAAAGGGACCTCCCGAACTCTCAAAAGACAAAAAGGATGAAAAAAAGGTGTCTTTACCTTCGACTAACACAAGAAGAAGGGAAAAAAAAGGATGAAGTAATAAAAACGTTGGTGCGAGTGTGGGGAGGGAAGCGTGCGAGAATTTCTGTACATGCGACCTCGTAGACGGTGACTGAGTGCCTTCTGAGATTTAGGCATTGGTGAGGGTAATGGGGGTTGCTGTATTTATTTTATTTACGGGCTAATTGGCCCAACATACAATAAGGAATAACAGTATACAATAGAGAGTTCCTAGTAGATCCGAATAACACAATAAGTCGTGCAATAAGTGGTATGTATTGACAATCCGGCGTCGTAACTCTGACGCAATGAGTTACGGTGACGCATCCCTCCTCCTTCCATGGATTTCAATAACCTATAATTTCCTCCTTCCATGGATTTAGCGTTACAACAAGATCTGTTAAGGACTTGACGTGACTTTAAGGTGCGGTGAAGTTTCTCGTTATCGCACGCCGTATAGAGACCGACGGATCTCTAGGAATCTCTAGGAATAACAATTCACAGACGGATCTAAGTCCGGTAATTTAGCAAATGTGCATTTTATTAGGTATAGAAGGATTACCATGAAATATTTAAGTTACCCCATACATCATCATCATACAATATCGAAGTAATTGCTATCCTGAAGGCGATCAAATCCCTAAGTGAACATTGCAATAACAACGTACCACACTTGATGTACTGCACTCTGGTATTACCCTTTAAAATTATTAAATATTATAAAATGAGTTTTCAATTCAAGAACTGACACTAAACTGTTTATTTTTATCTTTTACCTTAGTATGTAACTGTTGGTAAGCAACATTAGGTAATCATATAATGGTATTAATCTACTACTGTAGTTCACAATTATTACACATGATATGCACGGACTCTGAGCACTTTGCGAAATCTCAAAACGAGCAGCTATCGAAGGGCGGAAAACGGTCTGATTTTTCTCCCAATTACTCCGTGAGTTGAAAAATTGTAAGGACAACAATCAGGAAATTGTTTTCATATGGGTAAAAGCTCATGTAGGACTGATACCGAATGAGCGAGTTCATCGAATGGCAAAGAATGGATCGTTCAGGATTGGTTCTAAATACTCCTGTGGCCTGGAATTCAGCCTCAACCACCTCGCGAACCTTGGTTCAAAAATAAAAAAATACGCAAAACCATGTGCCGTGGTATTTCGGTTGAGGGTTAATCATGGATTGTGTGATGAATACCTGATCAGAATTGGACGGCAAGAATCTCTGCAATGTCAAAAATGTGGTATACCTCCAAGTCGATACGCAAAACCTCCAATTCGATATGTAAAACCTCCATTGTAATTCTCAAGAAAAAAATCTAATTCGATGAGTAAAACCACCAATTTGATTCAAAAAATCTCCATTTTGATGAGTAAAACCTTCATTTGGATGTGCTAAACCTCCAAATTAATGTTTAAAACCTCCAAATTGATACATAAAACCTCCAAATTGATACATTAAACCACAAATTTGATGGGTAAATGCAATATAACCCTTACATAGGGACTTCCCTGTGATGCATGCATTATTTCATTCATTTGCATTATTATTAAATTAATTGCATTATGGCATGCATTCTGGATCGGTTGCGTGCTTTATTTTCTAATGTACGAACATTGAAACGGAAATTGATATGTGATACCTTCAATTTGATGTGTAAAACCTCCAATTCGATACGGAAAACCTCCAATGAAATTCTTTTAAAAAAAATCCAATTCGATGAGTAAAACTAACCATTTGATACAAGAAACCTCCAATTTGATGTTTAAAACCTCCAAATTGATACATTAAACCACCAATTCGATGGGTAAATGCTATATAACCCGTACATAGAGACTTCCCTGTAATGCATGCATTACTAACGAATATGTTCATTGAATGGTCACAATTTATTTTTGCGCACTCACGCACTTCACGTACACTACGTACAGGTTCATTACAGGTCGCGTCGGTCGTTGCGGATCGGTTGCGTGCTTTATTTTCTAATGTACGAACGTAGATACGGAAATTGATATGTGATACCTTCAATTTGATATGTAAAACCTCCAATTTGATACGAAAAATCTCCAATTTGATGTGTTAAACCTCCAATGTAATTCGTACGAAAAAATCTAATTCGATGAGTAAAACTACCGATTTGATTCAATAAACCTCCATTTGGATATGTAAAACCTCCAATTTGATGTTTAAAACCTCCAAATTGATACATTAAACCACCAATTCGATGGGTAAATGCTATATAACCCATACAAGGGACTTCCCTGTGATGCATGCATTACTTACCAATACGTTCATTGAATGGTCACAATTTATTTTTGCGCACTCACGTACCTCACGTTTCAGGTTCGTTACAGGTCGCCGTCGGTCGTTGCGGATCGGTTGCGTGCTTTACTTTCTAATGTACGGACTCAGCGAACGTTTCCGTTTTGATATGTAAGGTGCGTGGGGGCCCCCGAAACTCCCGCGTCGGGCGGCAGAACGCGTTATATCGCACGGCTATAACAGTTGCGTAACCTCCCGAGGGTTGTCCCCGCCAATTTGCCAATACGGATGGAGTTCGATGAACCTTTCCGAAGAGATTTTTAATACCCATTACGGAGGGAACCCCGTCTGGCGACACACATGTTCGGGGTCGGCTCGGGGTTCGGATTCTCGAAACGGAGCCCTCGTTTCCAAGAAGTCTTCGGAGTGCACGCCCTCATGGCCTGCCCTTCTTGTCTCGTCCATTCACTCCACCGTGAAGTGATTGGGGTTCACAATATAGATAAATATCGGTATAACCACCAAACTATTAATATCAAAATCAAATTAAAAATATTTCTCTGACAATTTGCCGACTGTGGTACCCAAGTTTCTTTTGCTCCCCATCAAACTGTCCTACCTCAACGTGCTTTTCGTTAAGCTCGTATTTCCCTTCCGTATGTTGAAGTTGAAGGTTTGTATTTTTGATCCCAGCCTACCATTGTGTTGAGATTTTTATACGCCTGTTTGCTAGAGGCCACACCACCAGTGCGCGCCAAATTAATGCACGTTTTAACTCCCGACCATGGTTTTTTGTTCCTATTTTACTAACTAAAAAGCAGGCATCATGTAATTTTACTGTGTGTGTGCATTTCCAAGCAAAAAAGCTTCAAGATAGGCTTAAAATCAACCATATCTCAGTTATTTTCGTGAGCTTATATGAGAAAAAACAGATCCAGAATGATGACATCAATTTTAATGATCGTTCGAATGTAAGCGTACAGGTTTACTCTACTTAGTTATTATTGATTTAATTATGGGTTTGTTAACATACACGTTTGTTAACATAACCTACGGGTAGTAGCCCAACGTATCCATGTACAGAGAGAAGAGAAAAACTAAACCAGTCATGCAGCATGATCGTATGAGCGATTTTTCGTAAATTACCTATCGTACTATGTTATGTTATATTGTTTTGAAAGTTGAGGACTGGTTGAAAATATATGGTTAATTACCAATTTTATGAAAGAAAAAAAAACCCATTCTAAATATTAATCTGCTATAAAAAAAAAATATATATGTTGGATTTTTTTACATTTTATGCAGTTTATACCAATTTTTAGCACATTTTAATGAAATTTAAGTAAATTTTTCTCAATTATTTTCTACAACAATTTTCGAATGTCCTGTTTTATAGTTAACAAACTTTATTTGCGCAATATGCTTCTAGAAAATATAAATTTAACGATGTTTAGCCATTTTTTGCTATTTTTAGTAATTTTTCCAGCGCTTTTTTGAAATGTGACCAATTTAATGTGCTCAAAAATTGCTGGCTAACAATCTCGTTCTTTCGTTTGAAGAGCTTGATGTTTCGGCGCATGGACGGAATTGCGCATGCATAAATTGACCCTCCTGCTAGCCTCAGTAATCGTCAATTTTTTAGATCTTTTGTTCGTTTCGTTGGCACTCTAAATTACTGTGCTACAGCCTAGACTAATTTTGATTGAGTTTTTTTACGTTGATTCGCTCAGAATAACATGTTTCCTCAAATGCTGATCAAGTCCTACTCTCAGGCCGAAGTTTCCTGGAAAAACTAACCAAGTAAATGTTTGACAGTTTCAAGGTTTTTAAACAGTAATAGCTCGTCAATACTGGTAACCACGCCTCGACGAGGCTTCGGTTTGACGATACAGAGGAAACCATAATTATTAGTCAATAAAAATCATCTTAATTTCCGATATGCATGAATGTACAAGTGAACAGTTCTCATAAAAAACTCGGCCCTTCGGGCCTCGCAAGGGGCTCCGCCCCTGGACCCCCCCGGATGTTATTACTTTGATCCTGACTGCTAAAATATAAAAAACATGGAATCATGTTTTAGCTCCTCGCTCTCACTTTATTATAGAAATGATCACGACGATTGAGCTCTTGTGAGATAATGATCTCCTAATAGAAACTCGCGAGTAAACATTCACTTTATTATAGAAATGATCACGACGATTGAGCTCTCGTGAGATGATGATCTCCTAATAGAAACTCGCGAGTAAACATTCACTTTATTATAGAAAGAGGCTAAAGAGGCTACATACGAAATTACAGCTTCCTATAGTGTAAAGTATAGAAATTACCTATTAAAATGATTTAACCACCGCTTCACAAATCAAACCGTTCTCGCAATATTCGGATCACCAGCTATGAATCACATAATCGAAACACCAGCTCAATGAAATCATCAGAAATTAACAAGCGGTTGCAATCATGTTCACAATATCAATAATTGAGAATGATCAACTGTATATAAACAATTATTCATATAACCATGCTCATAACTCAGCTTGTTGGCCACGCACTTCTCAGTAGTTAATATAGTATGGTTGGATAAATCGAGAGCTTTCGAACGAATGGTCAACGAATTTTGTGGGATGAAAAACGACGAAGTATCATATCCCTAGCAACGACTCGGTTGTAAGCGGAAATCATCACAATTATTGGCGCTACTTTCATCTCACATTATAGTCTCACTTTTCGGCGGGAGATCCATCGCTAAAACATGATTCCATGTTAAAATTCCTGGGAAAAATGATCAAGTCCTTCGCTCTTATAGCATTTTCAAATTGAATTCGTCTTTTTACAAAATGAATTCATCATGAGGTCTGGTGCCCCTTAGAGCCTATAAATAGCAATTGTTTGCGTAAAAAACATAAAAATGTATTCTACGCTCATCGCTCTTTGGCTTTGAGGCGCTGGTTGTTTTTTTAATCTCAACAACATATTCAATAAATTATTCTATCCGATTATCATGAAGCATGAAGTGTTATGAGGAGGATAAGAAATAATAATAATAAATAATGATGAAAATAGCCTCCACCGGCAAGGTAGGAGATGGGGAGGCTCTCAGATACGCCCCGGACCATATGCAGGAATATTTCAGAATTATGTACCTACGGCATATTTCAGAAAGAAAATAAATATGTACCTACCTGTGCGAAGAAAGCATGATACATGACGTCATCATATGGTTTTGAAATCGGTACATTTGGAGTCAACAGTGGAGATAATGATTGGGTTGTGAGCTCAATGCAAATTTGAAACATAATACTATTATATTTGACGAGACCTTCTCGAACGATCAAGTTTGTCCCCCACCCCGGCAACTACTTGGAACCGTTCCCTACAAGAAGAACTGTGAGTTCTTCAATTCCATGTAGATCAGAATGAAGTGTATAGTTTGATGGTCATAACACGATCACATAACAGTTTAGAAACGTAAATGTGACTTTTCATTTGTGACTCATGAGCTGCTCCGCGTTGAACGGAATTGAAGAACTTCGAGAAGGTCTCGTTTATATTTGCTTCAAATAAATAATTATAATGGTAGTAGGGTAAACCTGTACACTAACATTCGAACGTTCATTAAAATTGACGTCATAATCCTGGAGCAGTTTTTTCGCACAAAAACGCACGAAAATAACTGAGATATGGTTGATTTTAAGCTCAGAACTTGTTTGCTTGGAAACTCACACACACAGTAAAATTACATGATGCCACTGATTACTGCTTTTTAGTTAGTAAAAAAGGAACAAAAAAAAACCATGGTCGGGAGCTAAAAAATGCGTTATTTTGGCGCACACTGGTGGTGTGGCCGCCAGCAAACGGGCATATAAAATTCGATGGTAAAGGCTATTTTGGCCCATTTGTGAGCGTTTCGTGCTTTTGGGGGGATCCCCATTATAATCTATGATACATTGTAAACTTACCGTACACGTCAACTCGGTATGTTGCTGCCGCCTCCTCTCCGCTGCTGCTACGCTTAATCGACTATAGTAAGTATTTTCATGAGCTACTTATTACTATAGTAAGTATTATATAAGGTTGGTATATGGGGCAGTATTTGTGAAATAATAAATGCGGTAATTTTTTTAGTTTTTATTGCATGAACCAATCAACTTAAATTCATGTACCAGTACGCGCCAAATTAATGCATTTTTTAGCTCCTGACCATGGTTTTAACATGTTTAATGTTTTAGGGCTGGGGGTCGTTCTGTGAATTCCGACACGACACGCAAATCTGCAACGTTTTTTTTCTGATGATTTCCGCTTACAACCGAGTCGTTGCTAGGGAAATGGTACTTCGTCGTTTTTCATCCCACAAAATTCGTTGACCATTCGTTCGAAAGCTCTCGATTTATCCAACCATACTATATTAACTACTGAGAAGTGCGTGGCCAACAAGCTGAGTTATGAGCATGGTTATATGAATAATTGTTTATATACAGTTGATCATTCTCAATTATTGATATTGTGAACATGATTGCAACCGCTTGTTAATTTCTGATGATTTCATTGAGTTGGTGTTTCGATGATTTGATTCATAGCAGGTGATCCGAATATTGCGAGAACGGTTTGATTTGTGAAGCGGTGGTTAAATCATTTTAATAGGTAATTTCTATACTTTACACTCTAGGAAGCTGTAATTTTGTATGTAGCCTCTTCAGGACATTTACTTGACGATGCCCAGGGTCCGGATCAGATGAGTGGCTCTTAAAGCAATTTTTTATGCTTTACACTCTAGGAAGCTGTAATTTCGTATGTAGCCTCTTTAGGACATTTACTTGACGATGCCCAGGGTCCGGATCAGATGAGTGGCTCTTAGAGCTAATTTCTATGCTTTACACTCTAGGAAGCTGTAATTTCGTATGTAGCCTCTTTAGGACATTTACTTGACGATGCCCAGGGTCCGGATCAGACGAGTGGCTCTTAGAGCTAATTTCTATGCTTTACACTCTAGGAAGCTGTAATTTCGTATGTAGCCTCTTTAGGACATTTACTTGACGATGCTCAGGGTCCGGATCAGCTGAGTGGCTCTTAGAGCTTGCATACGAGTCTGCAACTAAAGACATAAAATGTCCCAATGTGTTGCAGACTTGTATGCAAGCGTACTTTGGTATGAGTCCCATCGGAAATATCTAATGGTAAAATAAAAATGTATATGAATATAATAAATTGTTTTGGTTAATTAGAATCTTTTCTTTTTTCTTGACCTTAAAAAACTATATCTAATTTCTCCCTTGCGAGGGAAAAACATTAAACATGATTTAATGTTTTTCCCTCTCAAGGGAGAAATTATGAAATCGTTTAATAGATTATCTCCAAAATATAATAAATGAGGTACGTCTTTAATCGGCAATAATTAAAAGAGGTTTGCCCCTAATGAAATCTTTTAAGATAGGTACTGAATTTTTAATTTTATATTTTTGGAGAGCGTTTTCCAAATTAACCCCTTCCCCCACCAACCCCTCCACTGACAATAAATTTTCTTTCTATTAACAAGACATAAATCAATCAATAAATCAACAACAATAAATCCACGCCAATGAATTCGCGTCCCAACTGCATCAAATATGATTTCCGTTGCTAACTATCGCGTAATAAGCCCTCTTCTGCCACCATCGTATCCACCTGAAGCAATACACATTCTGTTGGAATTGTACGGCGCAGCCTTTCGGGAGGAAATGAGAGGGAAACTCACCCGGACGTTGTGCTGCCACCGTAAAATGGAATTTTGAACGTAATAAGAACCCCCTTTCACACCGCCTGAACCTCCACCTCAGTGAACCAACTTAGTAATAAATGAAGCCCCCAGTAGGAAACCTGATGCAGAGGGAAACATATGCGCTTCTCCCAACCTCATCACGTATCACAACACCCGCGGCTCTCATCTGCTAGAGATAAACCGCACGGTTTTGTAGGTCTCATTTCACTTCCGCGTGTGCTGGTCTTGATAGGTCTCTCCGGATAAATATGAAAGAGAGAGGAAAGGAATATACCTATCATACATATAAAATTGTGCCTAAATATTACAGTATTCTCACAAATTTCTGGCTCGATGACTCAAATCTACCAAAATACTTTTTGTTCCTTTTTTACTAGGTAACTAAAAAGTAGGCATCATGTAATTTTACTGTGTGTGTGCGTTTCCAAGCAAAAATGCTTCAGGAAAGGCCGGTTTGGAGAATAAAATCAACCATATCTCAGTTATTTTCGTGCGTTTTTATGCGAAAAAACAGCCCTAGGATGATGACGTCAATTTTAATTACAAGTACAGGTTTACCTTCCTATAAGTAGTGTGAGAATGCATATATAAATTCGTTTTACCCCGAAAGAGGGCGGCTGAACTTCAAAGGAAGACTTTGAGAGCGTAAGTCCTACCGACGGATAGTGAGCTGGTATACAACCTTTTTATACAACGATTTACGGTCAGATTTCGGCCAAACCGAACAATGACTTTGAACGCTGTCAATCCACAAAGTCGTAAAAAAAAGCTTTGCTGTGTTGAAAGAGACGAAAATGTGTCGAAAGGGTCAACCGACATCTTTGGTCGGAAACTACCTGACGGATTATAGAAAGATGGTTGACTTTTCGTAACGCGATATGAGAGAGTGGAAAGTTTTTGTTCATTCCGTAATTTTCTACCCATGTGCGCAAACAGTCTGAAATACCAACTGCGCATGCGCGAATCTTTTCGTCAACGCGTATAACTACGCGTGTAGGTACGGGAAAGAGGCCTATCTACGCGTTGGCGGGAAAAATGCTTTCGTTGGAATCCCGAACTACGCGTAGTCATCGTAACCTGACACAAGGGTGACCACAGTTTTAAAAATTGGCATAGACTCTCCCTCTGACTGCCTTCTAATAACTTTTCTCATTTAGAATTGAACCTATGATAAATATAATTGTACTATTAATCCAAATTCCGTCCATTACGTGAACGCAGTACCTACGCAGTCCAACAGCCAGATATCCTGTTCACCTACTTAGAAGTGAATGCAGTTGTCGATACCTTTCCGATTTTAAAGTAGGTAGGTATTATTGGCATCTGCATGTACAATAAATTTGTACAACAAAGTTGTAACTGCCAACATAAAGATTCAGACAACGCGCAGGTTTGTGGTTAAATAATTCGATTTTATTTGTGAAGGTTTGTGGAGGTTTTACACACCCGCGCTGGGTTTCTATATGTTTCTACATGCTGTGATGTTTATAATTCAAATTAATTTTATGAAGATTTGATGAATAAAAGTTTATTTTCCTCCTTTGTTTTTTATTTCTTGTTTTGTAAATAAATTTCTTCAATGTTTTTTTCGAGTTGGTTTTTTTCATTTTAAGCTTTCCGTATAGCATTTTGGCCAAAAACATCAAAAAAGTATTTAAGAAAGTGGTGTTTTGGGGGTAAATAACCACGAAGGCCACTCAGGGACCCCTATTTCGTGGTATATTCGTAATCAGCGTCAAATTTCCTATGAGAATTCGTAAAAAACGGAATTTTGTCCATCCGACCATATACTTGAAGCACTGTGCGTCCATCCCATCAATTCCAGTTTTAAATTCATGGTGGCAGGATTCTAATAAATAAATCTGCTTAACATTAAACACTTCGAATTCATTATAAAGAAGAAATGAAGGGTAACGGATTGGTCGGTTTAGTATTAGGTACTTGATTTTCAGTTTATGTTCCAAAACCAAGAAATGAATAAGCCAAATTTCTAGTAATAGATCTGATCGGATTTAGATCTTGTATATAAAAAGCTATAGAGCGCTACCCAAACAAAAATGATTTTGACGTTTAGGCCATCATCATTAACAAACAATAACTGAACACACATTAGAAACGACACAGGTGAAGGAAGATTGAATCCCATTGGTCGAGAGAAAGGAAAGTGGGCTGGAGGTACAACCAATTAAGTGCAAGCAAAGTGAAGGGGAATTATAGCTAATCAGATTAAGTGAAAGGTGGGGAAAAATTACTGGTTTCATCAGTTTGAAGAGATAATTCCAGAATTTATAGAAATGGACTTATCAGAGGTGAAATATATTGAGGGATATCCTCATTTAAACATTTACCAGATCTGTCACTTTTGATAACTTCGATTTTTTTCAAGTACATTCAACATACCTCCTTTGGACAAAAATGAAGAAATTCTACAAACTGGTCTACCTGTCAAATCAAAATCGTATGACTGGATTCCTTAAGGTGTTTTGCAATTGTAGACCTACCCTTGTTTTTCCTGAAATCCTCCTGATGCTCTTCTATTCTTTCACTTAATTTCCTAACAGTTTGACCGCAATATTCGTAGCCGCAAGAACATTTTAGTTAATAAACCCCACTTTTATCCTGAACATTGATTTTGTCTATAATGGAACTTAGTAATGCTCTAAGACTATTTTTAGTTTTAAAACCCACTTTGTAACCCCTCGATGATAGAATTTTGCCAATTTTATCAGAAATTTTCCCATAATAATGTATACTTATCCATTGTTTTTCTTTTAAAGTTACATTTTCCCTAACCAGATTGGAATCTTCCTCTCTACTCTTTTTCCTAAGAACCTTATTCCATATGGTATCAACGAGATCTCCTCCGTAGCCATTACTAGCTGCTATGCTTTGATAAAACCTTTGTTAAATTTCGTTCACTCATTAGGAATAGATAGTGCTCGGTTTATCATACTATGGAAAGCTGTATGCTTATGGACTAAAGGGTGATTTGAATTACTATGGATCTTTATGTCGCTATATGTATCTTTTCACTTAGCTTGCACTTAAGATTGTACCTCCAGCCACCTTTTCTTTTTCTTGACCAATGGGATTCAATCTCCCTTCACCTGTGACTATATAAGCTTTATCTTCATCTTCACTCTTTTTCTGATAACAACATTTTTCAACTTTGTTCACTAACTTCCGTTTTGAAATGGGTTTCCACAACTTCGTCGCGAGTGATTTAGTTCGTAGCTGTCCAAACGTCAAAAAACGGAGGATCGAAAAAGAACTCGATTTTCCTCCACTAGACGAAAAAAACCGCAACGGATCCAAAAAGTGCTGCCATCTGCAAAACCCAAGTTCAAACATACTGAGCAGACCTACTTAGCCGAACCCGCGTGGCCCCCTGCCGAAATATTACGAGGCAGGCGTTTCCGTTTCCTTACGTAACTCATTGTTGGACCGCCAAACAGAGGCCCGTCTGTCAGAAATGACACACCTTCTGTTACACCTTGGAGTTAACGATTTGAGATCAATCGAAGTAGACGTTTGATTGGTTTAATGATGATCAGTGGGTACCCTCGGTCTGAGGCCGATACAATGGGTACAGTAGGATTCCTATCTGCTTTCAAAAAGTCCCAGTCATGCAGCATGATCGTATGAGCGAATTTTCGTACATTATCTTATATATTATGTTACATTGTTTTGAAAATTTAGGACTTTGAGTAAATCGAAATTGTTAACTACCGGATCGATGGCAAAATCTCGTTCTATAAAATAATCTACCATTCAAAAACATATTTTTTTGCAGTTTTTATCGATTTAGTTAGCACATTTAATTGAAATTTAAGTACATTTTTCAGCATAATTTTGTGCATAGATTTTTAAATGTTCTATTTCATAGTTAATAAACCTAATTTGAGCAATATGCTGCTAAAAAAAAAAAATTAATTTAACAATTTTTAGTCGTTGTTTGCTATTTTTAGCGATTTTTTCAATATTTTTTTGAAGTTTGACCAATTTAATGTGCTCAAAAATGCTGGCCAACAAACTCGTCCTGTTGTCTGGGAAACTTGATTTTTCTGGCGCAAGAACAGAATTTTCATCTTGATCAAGTAAAATAACACATTGTCACCTCTAGATTTGCATCCAAATACGCTGGAGTACGATTTATTTGACTTTTTAGTAGTGACCAAAGGAAAATTGACAATCAAACGCAGGTAACTTGTCAAGCTGCTATTCCAGGGGCTTTATTTTATAAAGCAACAAGTGACAATCCGATTTTATTTGCAAGTTGTTCAAAATGAGTGTGCAAGCGTTTCATAAATGTACAAGTGTAGGCTTGTAATGCACTGTGAAAATTAACAAGTGTACAGGCGAATTCGGACAAGTTACAAGTGCTTCCCCATCATTTTGAACAAGTCACTGTTTTACAGTTGTAATAAATGGCCGATTTTTAACCTACGTCCCTTCACATGTAAAATTGTAATTTTCGAGCATTGTGAGTTGACAATTTTTTGGCGTTTAATATGTGGGAGTATTCTTCTGCTGAAGAATATAGACAAGAAAGAAGCATTCAGCGTAGAAGACGCCAAAGATTTTTTTCGGCCACGGTTAAACGCTCATTTCGTGGGTATTTTATAGTCTAACGAGAGATTTAGGATGTCTTCCGAGACCCTTGAAAAATTCAAATGTTGCGTGACCCTGTGCAATTTTTCCTGATCGGGTATTGAGTATATCCCCGTCATTGAAGAACAAAGTGAAGTGAAGATCATCTCGAAGTAACAGATGACATTCATAACCCAGCAGCATTAAGACTTGATGAACTGATAAATCATTTCCTCTGAATGAAGGAGAAAAATCCGATTATGCCAGCCATCAGAATAAGTTGAAATCAAATACACACTTTCTCCACTTTTCTGTTTATAATTTGTCTGTCTTCCAAACATTACACCTTGTCATGTAAGATAAACATCCTATCGTGTACTAAACACTGTTTTTATACTATGATTCGCTAACAAAACTTCAATTTCGGCATCCTGCTTGACGTTTTTCATTTAGTTTGTCCCCACACGCCATTTTTTCTTTTCTGCTACACTTGTTAACTTAACTTCTACAAGTAAGTGTAACTTTTCTACACTTGTACTCTTTGTTTTGGTGAAACACTTGTTCTTTTTACCGTGCATTACATGTACCTGTACTTGTTAACTAGTTGTTTTATGAAATAGGCCCCACGTTATCCCGCTTACGAAGGTTCATTTTTCTGCCACTAGATTTCGCATCCTTAATTGAAATCGCCAATACGACTGCGAATTGCCAAGTGATTTTAGCACGGAACGGGGAACTTTCATGTGTTGAAATTTTACACTTATAACCTCAAATTCGGATTCAGCACCCTAGAAAATTCCCACATACAAATATTCAGTTCAAAAGACCTTCTAGTTTGGCCAATAAACAGGTAGAAAGATCACGAATGACTTGGTAGTGCAATGGAGCTGAGGGTTCTCCCCAGGCCGTGACGTCATCGTGCAAATGAATTGCAAGAGTCGTATTACTGGCCATACACCCATCATATAGCACCGTTTTGGAAAGCTCTCATCAAGATCTTTCTAATGAGTGAATAAAAAATATCCATGAAAATTCCCCGTAAACTTCAGCTGATTTCCTTCGGGCCATTTTCAGTTTTTGAAGTATTTTCACACTCTATGTTTCTCTATTGCTGCCATCAGTCACAACAGACCACTTTAGTAGACTCATTTTCATCACGGGAAAACTTACCTAGGTATAGAAATTATATTGATTTACTATGAATTGAAGAGGGAGAAATATTGAATGATTACTTTGACGCTGAAAGCTTATACCTTGAAACACCTCTGTGTAATTGACTGCATTTTTTTTTAATCAATCAAATTGATTTAAGTAATTAAATTAAGCCAAATATGGTCCAATAGTTGTTGGAATTCTGTTTATGAAACATGAAAACTTCACACTTTGCAAGGTCTAATATTTGAAATGGCAGGGGTTTCACAATAAGCACAAATTCAATAGAAAAAAATTGTATTGTCAATCATCATTCCAAACGAATTAAGATTGAAAAAGAAAAAAATCAAACGAGTAATCTAAACTATATCATGTAAAAATAAATTAACTATTACGAAAAACTCTTCGATACAAACTAAGCTCCCTACGTTGACACAAAGCTTTTACAATATCGCCTATTAAATTAAGAGGAAAATCAAAAAACAAACAACATACAATTGTACCAAAGAAACATGAAATGAGGAACCCATTTATGAACAATGTAGAAATGAAAAATTAAGCCCCGACTAAACATCGTTTAATACTGACAGACTTTGGTCCCTCATGGCAACGGAATGAGATTTTCGATGACATGACTAGAGTATAAAACCTCAAATTGACGCAAAATTCGAAATAATAAATCAAAATGAAAAATGGTGCTTTTAAAACAAAGCAAAATATAAATGGAATGAGAAAAATGCCATGACATACGATAAAAATTGGGGTTTTTTAGGCGGGGTGGAATGATCACACGACGAAACACTTAAACTATGAACACATAGATCTTAGGCAATGTTATAGCCTGGGTGCACAGCCTTTGTCTTTACATAACGAAAAAAAAAAGACAAAATTGAACACATAAATGCACAGCTTGTACTAAACATAGAGATACTTTATGGCACTATGTACGTTGTGATGTAAATAATGCGTTAAAATGAAATAAGAAATAACGAAAATGACGCACTGTATAGGTAGGTACTTAGTATGTAACAGGTATGATCGTTAAAACCTAGATAAAATGAACAACAAAACAAAACCACGTGGGAAGTGGCTTAAAAACGTACGAGTACACCGGATTGTCTTTTACACACTAAAACCTAATCAAAATATTCAGTCTTGTAGACTCGCACGGAAACGATTTTTTTTTTTCTCCATAAATTAGCCAGAAATAAATTATTAAATTTTTTGTCGTAATTTTAAAACACTGAGGAAAATAGCGTTTACGAAATAAGGGAGGGGTTATGTACAAGGTGGGAGGAACTTTAGCGGGACGGGTCTTTGAAATGTAAATCTTTAGAGATGTTGAGGTGAAAACCGATTTGTTGCGTTTAAGTTATTAATTAATAATATAAATCAGTAACAATAACGTGGATGAAGGGAGCTATTTTAATTGATTGATTATAATTTTGGAATGATTAACAATTATTTTAAGCTTCTTTTGGAATGCGTGAAGGGGATTAAAGTTTGGAAAAGAAACTCAAAATTCGATTGTGAAAATTGATGGCTCAATTTTAAATGGACGTTGCCAGTGTTTTCGGTTCAATGGCCGTTTTATAGTAAAATTTGACGGTTTAGGTTTTTTTGAAAATTTATGAGATCGGTTTCCACCTCGGAGAGATTACAAAAATCGGTGTTGAGGGGATTTTCGGATGAAAATCGCCTTACCACGAGCCGATTTTCGTGGTTTTTTTTCTTCAAATTTCCGTCGTATCGGTTGGCATTGCCGTCACGTTAGTGGGAGCCGACGCTTCTGATGTTGTGAGAGGCGTTGAGGAAGTCGTGGGGCGACTCGGACAGGGGCCTGAGGGTTAAGGAAACTCTGAAGTCCTCAGGCGTCAGCGTCACGCCGGTCGTCGCGTTCAAACTCGGAAGCGGCGACCCTTCGGGCGTCCTAACATGGAACGTGTGCAAGAGACTGGCGACAAACTCGAAAAGCTCCATTCGAGCAAGTACGTCCCCCAGGCACATCCTCCTTCCTGTGAACACAATGAAAATGATAAGTACACCTGCACGTTGTACACTTCGAAGTACATTAGTACTTCTGAACATTGTCACCAGAACAACCTAATTACAACCTGAAAACTTTCTAGCAAAACCTATCCAAACTCTGTTAAAATTAATCTTCAGGTATATAAGTTACTTCAGGTAGTTAAGTGTACTTTTGTACTTCTGAACATTGAAGTTGAGGTTTAGCGAGGGTTGGTCAATAATTCAGAAACTCTTCTACACCGACGTTTCGCTATATTTGTATAGCATCATCAGGGCTTAGCAGTAGAGCAGGACAAATTTTAGGTCCTCATTCCACGTTATACAATCCTTGCTAGACACATGGCACTTGTACACTATTTTCATACTTGCTAACTAGAGACTGTTTATAATAATAGAAACTTGATAATTTTGATGAAAATTATTAAAGAAGATACATTTTTCTATGCGATACGCTTCTTTAATAATTTTCAACAAAATTATCAAGTTTCTATTATTATAAACAGCCTCTAGTTAGCATATATGAAACTAGTGTACAAGTGCAATGTGTCCAGCAAGGATCGTATAACGTGCAATGAGGACCCAACATTTTTACTGCTCCCCTACTAAGTCCTGAAGATGCTATACAAATATAGCGAAACGTCGGCGTAGAAGAGTTTCTGAATTATTGACCAACCCTCGCTAACCTTCTACTGTCTGTTATTATGTGATCTATGCCTTTTATATTATGATCTATGCATTTTATTATGAGATCTATGTCTACTATTACGTGATCCGATCGACACTTACCGACTCCGAAGGGAATGAAGAACTCGGGCTTGCAGACTTTCCCCTCTTCGTTGAGGAACCGCTCGGGCATGAATTTCTCAGGCTGGTCCCAGAGGTTGGGGTCCATGTGGACGGCGTGAATCAGCGGAACGACGTGGGAATTGGCGGGGATTTTGTAACCGGCCAGCTCAGTTTCCCTGAAGAACACAAAATCAAAAAACACCACGTTAGGTACCGATTTCAAAAATCACAACAAGAGATTCGTGAACCAGAAATCTGATCACTCGAAATACAAACACGATAAATACGAGCTCATTGCCCTGTCCTACACCAATATAAATCGAAAGTGATAAGAAATATATATCGGGTAGTAGATTAGGTGCGAAGCAAAATCTAAACACAAAACCTCATTCAGCAAACTGTACAAATTTTGTCAGTTTTAAAAATGAAATTATTGCGGACAGATAGCGAAACGACCAGAATTCCTATTTCCTGTGAAAATTTCCTGAATTTATACATTAAAACATTAAATTGGTAAATCTACAGTATCCTAGCTTTATACTCAGTTGTTGGGAAAAAACTATTTTAGTCAGCAAATACTGATTTTATTAAATCCTTAACAGAATAATCGATTTTAAAGGCTTCAAAATGTTATTAAATTAAATGTCCGATATTGTATTGATCGAAATCCGTTATGGAACTTTCCGAAGTGGTTCGTAAATTTCAACGTTTTTTGAAAATGTATGCCCTATGTCATTTAGTACAATATCTATACTCAGGAAGTCTGTTAATTTGTCGACAAATTAAGCATAAGGAAGAATGGGTTCAATAAATAGCACTGCTATCAAAATTTGGGTTCAAAAAGTGGTTGCCTAAAAATGCCTAGAAATTGCGTTATTCTTCTAAAGCAAAATATCGTATAGAAAATTTTCTTCGGTATAAACTAGAGGCGTTACAAATGTTTATAATCTAAAATGAGCTTATCTTCTGACAAACGTTCTTAAAATCAATGAAAAAAGCAATTTAAAATCTTGAAATCTACGTTATGTTCGGAATATTATTCCAAAAAAGTGTAATAATTTAGCGTATAGTGGAATGAAATAATTAGTTATAGTGCAGAAAGTACCTTATCAAATTTTGAAGAAAAAAATTAAATTAAAAAAGAAGAAAGAAAACAGTTGAAATTTTTGTGGGTTTTAAGAAAAGTTAATTCAATGGCTTCAAAATAAAAAATAAAAATAGAGTTTTCGAAAAAAATTTGTGTGGAGTTTCACTTTAGGACGTTTCAAAATTATCAGAAGAATGAGCTAAAATAGAGCTATTTTAACTGAGAGGAATAGAATATTCCAGTAGTAGAATAAGAGTTTAAATTCCAAATTAAGAGCGTTTAAATTCCATAAGTGGAATAAGAGTTGGGCGTTAAAGTGGAATTATTTACCTGTTGGTGGAGTGGGTGGTGCCGAGGGGGACGATGCTGGAGATCCTGAGCACCTCGAGGATGGTCGCCTCGGTGTAGGGGAGGTTGGGGCGGTCCCCGAGGAGCGGGAGGCGCCGGCGCCCGACGACCGTGTCGAGCTCCTTCTGGATCCTGGCGGCGACGTCGGGGTGGTGGAGCATATAGAGGACGGCCCAGAGGACGGTCGTCTTGATCGTCTCCATCCCGGCGGTGAAGAGGTCCCCGATGATCTGCTGGATCTGCCTGTCGTGCTCGAGCCCCTCGTAGAGGTCCTCGGCGTAGCCCCCGACCTGGGCGTCCTGGATCTCGAGGAGGTAGTTGTCCACGAGGTCCCGCATGTTCCCACTGTCGAAGGTGTCCCGGTGGGAGTCCACCGTCTCTTGGAAGAATTCCGCCATCTCCGAGCGGTTCTGGAAACGATACGAAAAAATGAAAAACTTAGCTCGTGCCCCCAAATTTGAAATTAGTAATTTCTATATAGCATTTTACAGTCAAATGATACCTTCTTTCTATCAAATTAAACTTCTTACCGACCAAATTAAACCTTGTTCCAATCAAATTAAACCTCAATCATTGTAATTTTTCTATGGATGATTCGAAGAAGTTCCATTTGGTTGAAATAAGGTTTCATTTGTTTGAAAAGAAAAAAAAAAGTTCCATTTACTTGAAAAGAACTTTCATTTGATTGGTACATGGTTTCATTTGGTAGGTACAAGGTTTCATTTGAATGGAACAAGGTTTCATTCGGAAGTTATGAAGTTTCATTTGGTAGAAAAAAAGGTTTCATTTGACTGAAAAATGCTCTATATAAAATTTTTTGACAAATCAAACATTTTTTCTATCAAATAAAACTTCGTACCGACCAAATGAAACCTTGTTTCAATCGGCTTAAACTTGAAAATGGTTTTGAACAAACTTTTTGAAAATGGTGAAAAATATTGATGGCATTTCTATAGTTCTGAAATACGTATAAGGTGCAAGGGTAAAAATTACGAAATTTTTAAACTCCAATCCGGATTATAAACTACCGCTTTTAGAACCCCATTACCTCAATTTCTAGATCATAATTCTAAAAATGTACTACGAAACAGTTGTAAGCTTTTGAAATGATCCGAAACAGGAAAACACTTGGGTTTGAGGTTTTAATTGAAAATTTGAATTGATTGAAGACGGATGATTATTTTTTCAGTACAGCTTAGCAGATGAAATTGCGTTGATATTCATAAGAAATTATCCGAAGGCAATAACTCAGTTACCCCCACATTTTGAGCCAATTTGGGCCTTTAGGTCGTGCGAAATAACTTTAATTAAATTAACGTATTACTTGCTCACATTTCTTATTCGGCTGATATGTTATTTGAAGGTGGTGAAATTGTCAGGTAGAGAGAGACCATTTCGTGGAGGAACAAATCAAAATCTGGTTTTATGGTTTTGACCGGAGATTTGTTTCAAGAATTTACAGAATCAAAATTTTTCAAAACTTGTAGGACAATAAACATTTTTATTTTGTTTGAGGAATGCAATACCATCCTTCTTGGTATGAGAGAAGGTATTTTTACTCGTGTTGTAGCATTTCCAGACCAAATACAACCTCTTCCAAAGCAAATTAAACTTTTTCCAATCCAAATTAAACTTTTTTTAAAAAATCTTTAATCACTAAAACTCTCAAAATGTTGTGTTATGGACAAAAAAAGAAGAAGAAGAAAAAAAAATAAAAAAAACCCCCGCAAATGGCAAGCTTGCAAAATAAGGTAACTTTTTCTAACAGTGAATTAAGGGTAGGTACCCTGAAAGTTTGTAGAATTATACTATCCCGAAAACGGTACCCTTTCCGGGCACCTACCCTTAACTCACCGTAGAAAAAAGTTACCTTATTATGCCTGCTGGTCATTCGAGTTTTTTTTTTTTTTTTTTTTTTTTTTTGTCAAGTCTACATTTGTCTATAAGACACAATTTAAAGTCGCCATGCATAACATTTTAAGTCATTTCATATTCGTGCAAGTCATTTTGAGAATTTCTAGTGATTGGGGGGAAGTTCTATTTGGTTTGGAAAAAGTTTAATTTGGTTTGGAAATGGTTCAATTTGGTTTAGAATAGGTTGTATTTGGTTTGGATAAAGTTTAATTTAGTCTAGAAATGCTATATAATAAACCGTGATATTGTCAACAGCCAATATTACTTTCCTTAAAGAAGTAGGGTTGTTGGGAGAGTAAACACTGACCTGATCGATCTTCCTCATGATCCCCTTGGCGCTGGGGAAGTAGCGCATGATGGGGAAGAAATTGGCGTAGTTGAGGGCGCCGAAGAGGCGGAACCCCTCGGCGATGAGGGACATGAAGCGGGAGAACTTGTCGTCGCTCTGCGTGAATCTGACGCTCATCAGCAGCGAGCAGATGACGTTGCTGATGGACGTCCCGAGCGCCGGGTTCAGGTCCGTCGCCCCCCCCTTGTCCTTCGTCAAGGTCATCAGGAACACCTCCACCTCTTTCTGTATCCATGGAAACAACAATAAACATTGTTAACTCATTACTTAACTCTTTACCCTCATTGTTAACTCTTCACAAGCGTAATGAATACAAGGAAAAAGTTCCAGACTGGCAGCATGAGCGAATTTTCTTGAACTATCTATTGTATTATATTATAATTGACTATATTGAACTTTGAGCTATTTGAGTAGAAATAAATTGATAAAAATCAATTTTATGGCAAAAGAAAAAAAACTATATAAAATTCGGTAATTCAAAAGAGATTTTGGATTTTTAGATTTTTTTGCTGTTAACGAATTTTTGTAAAAAATGAACTATTGCAATGGCTCGGAAAAAATTAAAATCAAAATTTTAGAAAATTTTCATAACTGAATTCCGTTTTGCGGCATATATATATAGTTGATTAATTGGAAAAATAGATTGGAATATTGTGTATATTTAGGTGAACTGGATGCCCGCAAGTTATGATTGTACGTAAATGTTGAATGTGCAGAAAATTGCAACAAGTAGGCGCATTTTAAAGAGTCTTTAAAGACCTTAATTCTGTTTTAATTTCAGAGTTATTGCAATTTCGGACTTTGTAGAGCTTAAAACGATTGGGAATAGTTATTGCGAACATGCGAAATTAATCAATAAAACGAATATTTCAAAATGATTCTCATATTGATTGACATTTTAACAAAATTTTACGAAAATTGGTTGAAATTTTGGGTTTTGCGCTTTAAAATAGTCGCAATAAGTACCTATTAGATTATTAATGACAAAAAACAATGAATAACTAACTCTGAATTGTTTAATTAAATATGGTGCAGTTATATTGAATAAAAAGATACCATCATTAAATATTTGAATGAATAGTTCGAAAATTTTGAAATTAATGTGAGACGCACCATGATCCTGGCTTCCATCTGGTCCTTCGCTTGGCCGGAGTAGGTCATTCCGAATTTCCTGAGCCGGTCGTGAAGAAATTTCCTCTGGTTCTTCCACAGGCTGCCTTCACTGTTGATGATTCCTAATAAACAAACGAAAAAATGCCGGTATAATGTTTGTACGTTTCGAGAATCCGAAAGCTGGTTTGAGGTCAACGTTCTGGAGATGAGTTGGTGTGCAAATGAACCTAAATCGACTAATTACATGAAATTAATTAGTTATGTATTGTTACCTTGTCCTTCGTAGGTTGGGTGTATTGAGGGTAGAGAAATTTTTATAGGGTTCTCGAATAATGTGGTTTAATCGTAGGCTAAACGCTTTCGACCCTCAGCCAGCAGTTATTATTGATCAGCTCAGACAATGTGCATATCCCCACAAAATTTGAATGTTTCTCAATTTACGTACGAATTGAACCCAGTAAATAACACCAAATATACAAGGTCAAGACCAAGATGTTCAAATATCAGACTATGTGTGTCTCTCCACACAAATTTCACATTTCCCTAGATTTTAACATAATTGACGCAAGAAACAACTCCAAATGTAACTGGTTATGACTGAGATGTTCAAGGAAGCCCCCAAAAAACTTATATTTAAATAAAAATCCCTTTGCAAATTAGGAATAATGTTGAATTAGGTTTGTAAAAAATTATTAAATTGGAAAGAAACGTAAGTATGTGGACTACATGTGGTTGTATTGCATTTCCAAACCAAATTTAACTTCATCCGAATCAAATTAAACCTTTTCCAAACCAAATTAAACCTTTTTTTCAATCACTAAAAACTCTCAAAATGACCAGCATGAATATAAACTGACTTAAAATATGTTATGGAAAGTGTTTTGTATGGCGACTTAAAATGTTGCGTTTTGGACGTATGCAGACTTGAAAAAAAAAATAAATAAATAAATGAATGAAAAATACTCGAATGAAAAGCTTGCATAATAAGTTAACTGTTTTCAGTGAATTTAGGGTACCCGGAAAGTTTGTCGAATTACGTCGGTTCGAAACAGGGAAATCAACGTTAAGCTATCTCGAAAACGGTATACTTCCGGATACTCATAATTCACTGTTGGAAAAAAGTTACCTTATAAGGTAACTGGACGATTACAATAGGCAAATACCATTATTACAAAGTGCTAAAATACAAAATTTAATCGTGAACCATTCTAGTGCTAAGTTTTAAAAATTAAATTAAATGATTATTTTCTAGAAGTCGAGTTTAATGAACCGGATGCCCCAAAATAGGGAATTACAACCATAAAATCTTTTCATTGCAGTTAATTAATCCGATCAAATTTTGAGTTAAGGTAACCAAATTTGTCAAAATTTCATTCATGGTGTACAACAAAGTTTCGATAAGGATTTTGACTATGTGGATATTATTTCGTAAAATATTCAAAATTATTTAAGTTTGTAACCCCTGACATCAAAATACGTATAATGATAATTAAGATTTTTAAAATTGATTCTCAAATTTAGGCGATATTTTGTATTTTTTCATGAGTAAATGTTATAAATGTTTTAAAATCAAATTTAACAACTATCAAAAGTGTATTCTTATTTTGGATAATTATAATGAAAATAATTTATGGTGAAATTAAATTCAAAAACTGCGGATTGCAAATTTATAGGAATCTTCCGATACCATCATAATTTAGACAGTAAACAAAATCCCTAGCAAAGATGAGATGTTTTGTGCAAAACGTACATCTTGGTATGGTAATTAAAATTGTTTACAATATTTTTCAATTGTTATGCATTATTATTAGCGTATTAAAAACGTAATATTCAGCTAAATATTTTAAATTTGGATAATTTCGTATAATAAAATTTGAAATTATGAAAGGTTAGTCGTGTTGTTGTAGAGTCTTCGGAATTAAATTAAAAGCTGAAAACATCAGATCAAGTAATTATAATTTAGTTTAGTTCATTGTGGAATTTTGAAGGTTTTTTCGGGCTTTTTTGAATTGGAATTTTATTGAGGAATTTAGTATTTTTTTGGGTTGTTTAAAATATGATTTTATGGACAAATTTTTGGTTTTTTTTTTTTAAATTTCGTACCGTATTTGCCGAGTATGCTGCTGAACTGGGTGTCGGGGCGGCTAGTGAAGTCGTCGCGGCGGAAGGCCTCGCGGATGATCTTGTAGTCGCTGAGGACGACGACGAACTGGTTGCCCATTTGGACGCTGAAGATCCCGCCGTATTTGGACGCCAAGTTCCGGAAACTGATGTGGGGCGCCTGCCTGATGAAGGGCAAGTAGCCGAAGACCGGGAGGCCCCAGGGCCCCGGGGGGAGGAACTTGTTTTTCATCAGGGAGCTGATGAGAATTTTCATCAGGAGGGCGACCAAGGCGAAGATGAGGAGCGACCGGATGTCTACCAGTGAACGGGCGACGGCGCCCGGTCCACCAGTAAATGCGAACATTATCAAAAAAATTCGTCAAAAATTTCTCCCCAAAAAACCACAATTTTGGTTTTTCTTAACAAAAAATTAATTTTTTATATGAAAATTGACGGTACGAATATCGAAGTCAATTTTCATGAAAAATAGATAAATCTTGGAGAACGAAAAAAAGATCGACGTCTCTTCGAAAACAAATATGTAAGGGGATGTTGGAACACTTTAAACGGGCGTTATAATAGGTACTGCTGGGGTGCGGCCCCCCGGGCCCCTTGTTATATAGGCCGGCAATGGGCCCCCCCACCCCCGCCCTGGGGTCGCTCGCTCGCCCCTAGTGCTGAAGGGGGAAGGGGAGCCCGGGGCTGGGGCCCTCCCTCGCCGTCTACAGGCCGTCCGAGCTACGCGCCGGGACGCCGACCGCTCTTAGCAACGGGTCAACGAATCCCACCGAGTCTCAATGCCGCACAGTGGATGGAAACAGCAGTTTTTGTGCAAAAACCTCTTAGATGAGCCAAGTGGTTGAACTTGATATGGATTTTCATGTTTTTTAACTCTTTCTTTTAACTTCGATTCTCTTCTTGCTTTCTTGAGACAAAATTTCAGATCGATTTTTAACCCACTTCCCGATATCCAATCGATCTGAAATTTTGCACACAAGTTCATGCTGGCGTACATTTTAATCTATCAAATTTTCGCGAAGAAAAAGTTAGTTATACTATAAATTTTCGAAAATTTGAAATTTAATATGGGACACCTTACAAGTGTTGTGTATTGTAGGGAGGAGGAGTGAGGGAGGAGGAGGAGGAGTAGGAGGAGGAGGATGAGGGAGGAGGAGGAGGGAGGAGGAGGAGGAGGAGGAGGAGGAGGGAGGAGGAGGAGGAGTGAGGGAGGAGGAGGAGGGGGAGGGAGGAGGAGGAGGGGGGATACTATTGAACGTCTGCATAAAATGACAACGAATCCAGGGTCAATAAAATATTAAATGATTTTCCTTGTCAATTTAATTTAAGTTATTATCAATGTGATTTTGAAACAATGTGATTTTGTTTCAATTTACTGTTGCCAAGAAACTACCAAATATTGAAACAACAATAAAATTAACCGAGAACATGAGAAAAAGAAAGAGTTACATTAAAAACTAGTTTTTATGGGTTCCTTTTGTTGGAGTGCTGAGTCGATTGAAACCATTCCCAACTCGCTAACTGTAATGGCTAATCGGATAGCAACGTTTTAGCGAATTTTCTTAGAAAATGAAGCTATTGCACTGGCTCCAAAATTTTTAAAATAAAAATTTAAAAAATTTTTCATCATGGAAATCCGTTTTGAACTATTCTGAAACGATTCCTGGATTTTAACGCTTTTTTATATGTATATATATATTTGTATATATATGAATGCCCTGCTTTCTACATTGGAAAAGCCGAAACCAGTCATATCCCTTATTACTGCACCAAGTATCTACTACCAAAATGATAACTAGTAAAAAAAAGGTGTGGCGATGAAGGGCAAATGAGAACCTTTTTCATTTTTCATAGCGCGAAAGCTGAATCAATAGTAAATCAAGCTGAATAATTATTTTGAAGGAACGTAAGTATAACCGAAATGGGTTACTTAATTATTTTTTATTCACCTGATGTAAAACCGTTTCTTCCAAATTTGGGTATCGTTCGCGCAGATCTTTCTCAAAATCACTTCCACTCTTAAATAAAATCTCGCAAAGCACTGAATATGGAATTTCAAGAGACATTTTTTTTACCACAATGTTACGATTTTCTTTTTCCACAATGTGTGTTTAAATGTTAGGTACATTCCGCTGAAGTTGAATGATTTGATAGTGATAGAAGACTACTCTCAAAGAACTATTTTTCTAGACGAAGAATGAATCGTAACATTCATTCTCGGGACAAGGTTCGCACCTAGTGGTTTATTTACTCTGACTCGTCATAGCAGGACCTTCCTCAACGTTTTCGTTCATTGTGATCACCGACGGCGGAGAACGGCGATCAAATTAATACACAAGACACTTGAATGAGTGCGTAGTTGGATTATTCCAGTCCCAGGACGACCGGAGATGACCTGCACTTTTGGCACTCTATCAAAGTTAAATAATCCCATGATTATTCCAAAAACCCTCATTATCTCTGCTTACTCTTGGTGATGCACCAAAAAAATGTGGAAAAATGATCAGATACACCTAAACATGTAAAGAATACATGGTATATTTCGTCTTGGGGAATTTCCCCAGTTTTGGAGGCGTAATAAATCATCAATACCTGCTACAATAAAAAATTAATTTCAAGCATACGACCAATTATCACACTCAATGCCTTCTCAAAAATTTCTACACGCCCAAATGGGGAAACTAAGGGCTAAGTTTGTGTCTGAAGGTATCTAGGAACAATATAAAAATGGAAAAACATTTTTATTCATGCTTTCATTTTTTGAGGTTTTTGCACGCTTCCATCCACTGTGTGCCGCTCTGTATTGAACACCACTATTGAATTCATTTTTTATTATCATGATTGATTATTCATGTATTTATTATTTATTATACAGTAGGGTATAATAAATACCCTATTTTATCATTTAATGATGATTAACAGGACGTTTCCATTTGTTTTCGTCACGTCACGAGCGTCACGTCACGGTGGGGTTTTCTATTGATTTTCACGTACAACCAATGCGTTACTAGGGAAGTGTAACTCCCTTAGTTTTCATAGGAGGAAAATCGTTAGCCACTTTTTGGAATGCTCTCATTTTATCACAGCATCTCATAATCCCTAACCCTCTGTAGTGTCAAGGAAAGCTGATTTATTACGCTCAGTTATAAACTAATATTGCTAAATAACCAAAATGAACTAATAATGTGTAAAATTAATCATTATTAAATGATCTGACTGTAGAACCCTAGGTCTACCGTCCGTTTTTATTATTTATTATAAAGTATAAAGTACCTATAAAAATTCCGCTATTTTGAGAAAGGTAAATTTTGATGATCTCCACCCGAAATTTAGTTTAAAATGTCAATAAAATGACCCCTGAATTTTTTCAGATTTTTCGCATAACAAAAACCTACGACAGCAGCTCGATTTTGGTTTTTGAAATACGCTTTTTTTGCCAATATCAGACCTTTGTGTATAACTTTTACAAACTTCTTAGTAAAATTGTGAAACTTCGTATACTTACGTTTTTGAGGTCGCTGAACTCGACTATGCAGTCACAACAAGTCGACAGCAACAACTTTTGACAGTTTGGAATCTCAAAATCAAGTCAAAAAATTACAATTTTTCAAAATTCATTGTAAAATTATGAAAATTGGTATTTTTACAACATAAGACATGAGACATGATTTTGACGATTTCGAGATTCCAAACTGACAAAAGTTGTTGCTGTCGAATTGTTTTGACCGAGTTCAACGACCCCAAAAACGTGAGTATACAAAGTTTCACAATTTTACAAATACGTTTGTAAAAGTTATTTTCTAAAGTATGATATTGGCAAAAAAAGATTATTTCAAAAACCAAAATCGAGCTACGCGCCGGGACGCAACCCGCTTTGTGCCTTAGCAACGGGTCAACGAATCTCACCGATTCTCAATGCCGCTATGTATTGAATACCACGATTGAATTAATTTATTATCATTATTGATTACCTCCTTTTGATGACCTCCAGCCGAAATTTGGTTTAAAAAGTAAAAAACACGCAGCAGGCCGCTCGTACTTTCTCTCTTATGAGAGAAGAGCTTTGAGCATTGAAAATGCCTCAGTAAAAACTAATTCTTCAGTTAAAAAAACTCAGTTAAAACTAATTTTTTAACTTTCGCGTTTAGAGAAAGTGATATCCCGCAGATAAAGAACCTAAAATGCCAAGTACCGGAATGTACAGATAACCTTCAGTGCTGCTGTGAAGTAATACAACAAGTTGCTTCTGTTCGATACCTAGGCGTGGAAGTTGATCAGAACCTAAGATGGGACAAACACCTGTAAAAAGTGACATCCTCGATGAGAAAGATGATTCATGTGTGTAGGGAGCTGAGGAACTTTTTAGATATTGATAGACGTAGAATGGTATACTATGCGCTCATTCAGTCGCTCATGATCTACGGTGCATCTGGTTGGGGAGGATGTAGCGCGTCTCTTCTTGATTCGTTATTCCTGACTCAGAAGCTCTTAATCAAAGTCTTACTAAAAAAAAAGACAAGATATTCGACAGAAGCTCTCTTTAAAGAGTTCGCGGTACTCAAATTGGGAGAGCTAATTGACAAGATAACTATAATTAAAATATATAAAGATTTACATAGCAACCAACTGAAATTTTTAGATGAGGGAAAAACAAGAACTTGTGGGCAATTTCTTTCGAAACTGCCTTTCCGTAGGACTCACCATGTCCAACGGGCGTATGATTACCGGGGAGTAAAACTGTTCAATGCCCTACCCCATGAACTCCGCTCTATTTCTAAAATTGAAAAGTTCAAAAAAGAACTGAAAAAACATATAATAATGAGGATATCTGAGACCCATTAGATAATATTAAAACGTTAAGATGGTAACTGAATAATTCCTATGTACCTATTCTGATTTACCCGATGTATATGTACCTATTGATTCTAATTTACCTATATTTACTTACAAGATGATTATTGAGCAAGGTATTGAATGAGTGTGCTGATTATGTATTACTCCTCCCCCAGCACAAGTCTACGACTTATAGTGGGGAGTAGCATTTATGGATTTGTGTAACTTTTTTTTTGTATTGCAATACCTATCTAAATAAATGCGTAAAAAAAAAAAAAAAAAAAAAAAAAAATTCAATGTTTTTTATTGTTTTAAATTCAATAACAATTAGAAAACATGAAATAATTATTGACACAATTACTGAATTTGCTGTATGACCAGTCTCGACGATGCCCAATTCTTCCACGAATATGAATTCATAGTCCTTTTTTTGATAACTGGTACCTATTGTGAAGTAGGTCCATTGACTTCATATTGACAAATTAAATGACTGATTTCATTGCTAGTAAACACAATCATAACAACACCTGACTTGTTTATAGGTTGCGTGACGTTTTTTTCTTAATTTTCAATGTCAAAATGACCCCTGAATTTTTTCAGATTTTTCGCATAACAAAAACCTACGCCGGTAGCTCGATTTTGGTTTTGGAAATACGCTTTTTTGCCAATATCAGACTTTTGATTATAATTTTACAAACTTCTTTGTAAAATTGTGAAACTTCGTCTACTTTCGTTATTGGGGTCGCTGAACTCGAATATGCAGTCAAGACAAGTCGACAGCAATCACTTTTGACAGTTGGAATCTCAAAATCGTCAAAATCATGTCAAATTATGACAATTTTTCAAAATTCATTGTAAAATTATGGAAATTTGTATTCTTATGTGTCGCTGAACTCGAATTTGCTGTCAAAAAATCAATTTTTTGAAAAGTAATGGACATACACTTGTAAATTAATAAGTCAAATACATAACAAACATAATTTTTATTCTTCATACCACCACCACCACCACACCTCATCACCCCACCTCACCTCACTCAAGAATCATAGGTTTAGCTAACCTAAGTTGTTGCCGTCGACTTGTTTTGACTGCATATTCGAGTACAGCGACCCCAAAAACGTAAGTATACGAAGTTTCACAATTTTACAAAAAAGTTTGTAAAAGTTATAATCAAAAGTCTGATATTAGTTTTAAAAAAAAAGCGTGTTTCAAAAACCCAAATCGAGCTACCGGCGTGGGTTTTTGTTATGCGAAAAATCTGAAAAAATTCAGAGGTCATTTTTTTGACATTTTAAACCCAATTTTGGGTGAAGATCGTCAAAATTCCACCTTTCTCAAAATAGTGGGCACCCTGTTATACAGGGTGTTGCAGTTTCGAGTACACCACCGGCTAGGGTTCGATTCTACTACTATTTTTTGACTTTTTTGTCCTATAACATATATTTTTTAATTCACTCTAAAGACCACTTTTTTCACTTTTAACATTGTTTTCGTGTTTTCGACTTTGTGTCACTAAAACTCTCATAACTCCCTAAATTTTCAGTCAAAACTCAAATCTGATTATACCGTTGAATAGAGCGTAAGATTTCCTATCTCCCTAATGACTTTAACAAAAATTTAAATGAAATGAACGGTTGAAAAATAATACATAAATGAAAACATTGTAAAATTCCGAAAATTTTCACTTACGGATTATTTTTCACCCGCTCATTCCATTAAAAAAATTATATATAAATTCGTAGTTCTTTGGATTTAAATAGCAACAACCAAAAGTAACCTTCGGTCAAGACACAGGATCGTTGGTGGAGGGTTGTTTGTAAAATATTTGTTCCTAATGTATACATCTATATTAATAAAATCGTAAGTATGTCTGTCTGCACATTGATTAGAATCGTGAAATTTTGCGTTTCATCTCCGCTTCATGCTATTTGTAGACGAGTGGTGCCATTTTCTCAATTTCTCTCTGTCTGTCTGTCCGTATGTTTGTCCATTTTTCACGGTTACAGGGGTCATTAGACAACTGATATGAGTGAGGGGTAATGTCTGTATCAGTCCAACTTAAATTATAGGCTATTTGACGTTTTCAAAATTCGAGCCAGAGGGGGCGTTTTAGGGGAGGGGGAGGGGGTGAAATGCGGTATCTTGGACACCATTGAACGAACTGGGGATCCGATTGGCGAATACGATTGGATTATTCCAACTTAAATCATAGAATACTTGCAATTTTTCAATTCTGCCACATAGGGGGTGTTTTAGGAGTGGAAGGGGGGATAGGGTTTCTTTGTCATCACTGAACAAACTGGGGATTTTAGTGGATGAATATGTTTGGATTACTCTAACTTGAACCGCACTACTTACAATTTTCAAATCTGACCCATAAGGGGTGTTTTGGGAGAGGAGGGGAGGGGGTGAAATGGGGTATCATAGACATCAGTAAATAAACTGGAGCTGATTTGTAAGAATTGTTTGAAATATTCTTACTTGAATCGCAGACTATTTCAAGTTTTCCAATCTAACCCTTAGGGGGGTGTTTTGGGGGGGGGGGGGGGGAGATGGGGTATTATGGACATCACTGAATAAACTGAGGATCTGATTAATGAAATATGTTTGGATAACACTAAAAAACCACAGCCTACTTAGAAATTTTCAATTCCGACCCATAGGGGTGAATATATATAGGCTAAAATATGTTTGATTGAATTACACTCAAATCAAAGGCTACTTGAAATTTTTCAAATCTGGCTGAAGGGGGTGTTTTCTTAGAGTAGGGCGGTGAGGGGGGGGGGGGGGGGGGGGGGGGGGGTTGAAATAAGGTATCTTGGACATCACTGAGTAAACTGAGGATCTGATTAATGAAATATGTTTGGATAACACTAAAAAACCACAGCCTACTTAGAAATTTTCAATTCCGACCCATAGGGGTGTTTTTGGGGGAGGGAGTTTGGAAAGGGGTATCTTTGACAAAACTGAATAAACTGGGGATCTGAATGGGCGAATATGTTTAGATTTCGTCAACCTCAATCACAACCTCAACCTCAATCACAGCCTCAACCATATGGATGTGTTTGTGGTAAGGAAATAAAGGGACGGGGGTGGGTGGGGTGGTTAAATGGAATAATTTGGTGATCACCGAACGAAATTTTGATCTGATGTTCGGACGAATGAAATTGGATTAGTGTGAACGTTCTTTTGGGTTACCTATCATGAATATTTTTAATCTGAAATATAGGGGGTGTTTGTGGAGAGGGGGTGGGGCTTGATATCAGTAGTTTGGTCCTAATAGGTAATTTATAAGTAAGTACTTTCAAGTAAGGACTTTTTTGAATCAGATCTATAGGGATGTCCCAAAATGTGATGGGAAAGGGGGGGATTGCGCATATTCAAGTTAACCTGTGCAACGCACGGGTGAACCCTCTAGTAGATAATAAAATAATAAATAGCTATTAAAAAACAAGAACTATTTCTTTTTCTGCTACTATATCGGCACTTTTCAAACCCTTTTAAATGTACTTTCTACTATTGATCAGGAAAGAGCTATAGATTAACCTTTGTACAGTTGGCAACTGATAACTTTTTCCCATTTTTCTCTCCACTACGTGCCAGGTTCCTTCTTGGATATATTTCTTTTCCCTACATCAGACGTTAGATGTTCGTTCCTCGTTCTAAACTTTCAACTGTGTATTCAAGGCGAAATTAATAGAATTAAGTCATCACGAATTTTGTTTCGGGAGATTACGAAGAATGATTGTGCGAGTTATGCCTTCGTTCGTCAACCATGAATTTTTACATTTATATTACTGTGCGACTACAAATCATAGAGCAAATATCGCTCAAGTCTCTGAAACAATATCTTGGTGTATTATTTGTTGATTTATGTTTCAAGACACTCGAATTCCAGAGAAAAGCATGCTTCATAGTGACTCAGATAGGCGTTTTTCAGGACAAAAGTAAATTTTAGACATTTTCAGTTTAACCCAATTTTAAGATTACTCTCAATTTTACGATTACTGATATTACATACTCTCACTCTAATATGTTCAAAATGACCATCGTCAAATAAAAACAAGTGAAAATGATCTGTGTTGAGCTCAAAGAGGCGTTGTTAATCATGAAGAGATTATAAATCTATGAAACCATCGAAAACAGTAAACTGACGTTGAGTATCTACACTAAATGCAGATAACTCGATACATGGATACGCCTTATTTTTCCTCCTGTAAAATATGTGTTTTGTGTCTCAAGTTAGAAATGGCTCAATTAAATTAGCTCAGTCAGCGTACCAGAAAAGACCCAATCAATTCAATCGTCTCTTAGTGTCCCAGGAAGTCTCCCTATCAAATTTCAACTTCCTAGGGGTACAAGGCGAGAATTTAGCTCCCTCAGCTGAGTAGGAATGAGCCAATCATTTCAATCATCTCTTAATTTCAACTTCATAGATTAAATATGATAGAAATCATCAGCTTTAAGAGCCCATCAGCTGATCAGAGATCTATTCATCGTCTAGTACCTACTGCTTACGAGTACCTACTACTCAATAGTATACATTCACTGTAGTGCGATCTTTTCACATTATTAGTTCATTATGGTTACCTAGCACCATTAGTTTATAACAGCGTAATAAATCACTTTCCCTTGACATTACAATAACTTGGGGATCATGAGAACGAGACCTTCTCGAACGATCAAGTTTGTCCCCCACCCCGGCAACTACTTGGAACCGTTCCCTACAAGAAGAACTGTGAGTTCTTCAATTCCGTTCAACGCGGAGCAGCTCATGAGTCACAAATGAAAAGTCACATTTACGTTTCGAAACTGTTATGTGATCGTGTTATGAGATGCGAGCTTGCGAGCATCCAGACCACCAAACTATACACTTTATTCTGATCTACATATCCAACTAATCTGCATTTTTACTAAGGGATTGACTACTTGATGTTATGAATTTTTGAGATGCGAGCTTGCGAGCATCCAGACCACCAAACTATACACTTTATTCTGACCTACATGTCCGCTAATCTGCATTTTTACTAAGGAATTGACCAATGCTCTCACCGAAACAGGTTGAACGGAATTGAAGAACTCACAGTTCTTCTTGTAGGGAACGGTTCCAAGTAGTTGCCGGGGTGGGGGACAAACTTGATCGTTCGAGAAGGTCTCGTATCATGAGATGTTCTGATAAAATGAGAACATAGCAAAAAGTGGCAAACGATTTTCCTGCTATAACGCATTGGTTGTAAGTGAAATAAATAGAAAAAGACCGTTCTATTTTATAATAATAATTTTCGCACTCTCTTATGTCAGCCAATAGACATATCCAAGCCAAAAAGAAAAGTACGTTACGACTAATTTGAACATTATTCAACTTCATAAGATCTTGGAACGAGCCCAACCTGAGAAACCTATTTCTTTCGGCTTGAAATATACGACAATCTGACAGCAGGTGGAGAGTGCTGTCGTAATCTCCGGAGTTATATAAAGGGTATGGTTCAGTTCCATCAAATTTTGATAAAAGGCGAGGGAAGTTTAACCTTCCAACTCTGTTACCAAAAATCCGAACTTGGCTTAAAAGCCGTATCAAATACAAAAGGAGATCTGATGAAAGATACCCAGAGGTGCCGATGGATAGAAGGGCATCAGGAAAGGTCAAAAAGAATCATCTTCAATAGAAGCCTGATCATTGGTAGCAACAATTTATATTTGATCAGGGCTGAGATCATTGTTTTTAGTTCGGGAGCGATTATATCAGCCCTCAGTATGTCCACTAGTAAAAACGATTTTAGTTGCAGCACCCAGTTATACTTTTTAGCTGAGTTAGTACCAAGAGCTAGTTGAAATAAACGGTTATAACATATTTTTGGCAATATTTCAACATTCATAGCTAAAAGCTTGTAGCACCAATTAAGCATACCTTTAAAAATTATATAGCAAGTGTGGGGAAGGTCAAGCTCCCCGGTTACGCACCGCGTAAGGCGTGAATCTCAGAAGGAAGAGCAAAGACTTGTACTCACGGACCTTTATTGTACTCTTATAAGCTGATCCGATTATAACAACCCCATTTTCAGCAAGGTACAAGGCGTTTGATCTTATTGCTGAGTCTACATTTTGCAGAGTCTAAAAATTGCTGAGGCTTTTCTAGGTGCAAGGAGAGTTGCATTGTGTTTTATATATATAACGGGTCAAATACTATTATATGCAGTAATACCGTTATTTACCTACACTAACATCAGCTTGCATTGAAATGGTGCTTGATCTACTGCAAGTTACGCCGAGGTAAGAAAAATGCCTCACCACTTCAATAGGCTCGCCACCGCAGGTAAACACATAATTCGATTGCCTCTCCGTCTGAAGACTATTATCTTTTCTGTTTTCCCTTAGTTTCGATTCTTTTATAGGGTTAACGTTCAAGTTCACTAGTACTGTTGTGGTTCGCCAACAAAAGAAATGTGTTTAAAATACATCTCAGATTAGTTTAGTAAAATTTACAGTACTTTACTGAGTGATGTTAAGAATCAGATTTTGCAGACCAACAAATTCGATGAACAGATAAGTCAAACTCGGTGCTAATCAAGCAGTGACGTAATTGTTGGGTGCAATGGAAATGTGAAGTGAAAATGGCCCTAAAGCTGGGTAAATGAATGGAATGAGAAGTTAACTGCCACTGTAAAGGGGCCTACACATTTAACTGCACAGTTTTCATGAGGACAAAACAGCAAAAAACTGTACGGTTATTTGAACCGAAGATGTTGTTTTTACAAACAACTTTATACCACTGGTTTTCAATATCCATTTTCTGATAAGAAGAAATAGAAATTAATACTTAGTAGAGTTCTTTCTTCTTTGTATAGTGGGCACTCTTGTAGTTTGTGATTCATATCTTCCATTGATCTTCACAGAACTCACATTCAGGAAAATCGCTTAGGCCAACGAATACAACCCATAAAAGTGCGTCACGATCATCAATTTCAATAGGGCGTCCCTCTTATAATATGCAAAGCCTTGCTAATATCACCTTCAACGATTGGAGCCTAGTCTATTTGTCTCAAATCGATTTCAATAGGACGTCCAATAGGATACAGAAGTTGTAATAAACTCGATTTCGGGAAGTCAGAATTCCATTGGAATTATATTATCAGCTGAGACAATTGTCATAGTTTTCATTGCGATTGTTGATATGTTTTACTGGTTACGATTCACTCATTGATGTATTTTTTTCTTGTATATGCTTTAGCCCTTAGGGAAAGAATACGAATGAACGCATTGCGACTAGGGTGGTTTCGTTCGATTCTTTGGACGGATTCCTATAAATGAAACTCAAAACATCATTACTGTTAAAAAGAAAGATTTCCAGATTTCGATTTTTAAATATTTCAGCCCTTAGGTTCTACCCTTTAGTGTTGTTAAAACGCGATGCCGATGTTACTGCACATCCCCGGCCGATAAATGACTTTTAAGCCAAATTTCTTTAAGTTTGGTCGAATGCTTTTTGAGAAAAGCTTCGGACTGCGTGCGGCGGACGGAAGGATTTTTTTTTTAATTCGATTTTTGGATTCTGCCTATCTTGAAACGTACCTAAACCAAAAAATTTTGAATGGGGGTCAACATTTTTTGACATGGTTGATTACAAAGGTTCATTATTGAAAATAATAAACCAAAAACTGTTACACTGTAATCAGTAAACAGCGTTTCCATGAAACGTCGATTTAAAGTTTAAACGTAGATTTATACAATATCTAGGAGGTATTTGCCCGCAAAGAGGGTAATAACGAGGTAATAGTGAGAGAACAGTTGTTAAAAACCTGAAATTTTCAATGCTTTTATCTTTTTTAATTCATTCTGACAGCATAATGTTTTACAAACACGTAGGCGTAGTGCTTTACTGCCCCATTATTTCGAAACTAGCGCAGCGATGATAATATATGGGTTTTTCAAGAATTGTGAATTTTAGTTTGAAGTAAAAGTTCCAGTCATGCAGCATGATCGAATGAGCGAATTTTCGTATATTATCGTGCTATATTATGTTAAATGTTTTTGAAAATTCAGGACTTTAGGTAAAAAGAAATTGTTAACTACAAATTTGGTTGCAAAAAACTCCTTTTAAATATTATTCTGCAAATTAAAAAAAAATGTTGGATTTTCAGCTTTTTTTGCAGTTTTTAGAGATTTTTGGGCAAATATTAATGAAATTATTTAATACATTTTTCAGCATAAATTTCTGCATAAATTTATTTATGTTCTAGTTCAATAGAGGGAAGGCCAACCCCAATGTGACCTCTGGCGGCATAACCTAAAATCAAGAAACAAACGCTCGAAATCTTATACACAGATTTATTATTTCCTGTAATAGACGCTGACCACTGTTCTATAGATAATTATATGAACGAATGCATGACACGTTATCTATAAGGCCCAACCTGGAATGGTTGATGTTTACTTTAAAATGACCACCAATCAAGGTAAGAGCCCCTAAGGAAGCGGGTGGTGATGCCACGGAGCACTCCTGCCGAGATGCTCAAGTTAACTCCGAGGCACGTTCCCACACCACACCCCGCGCCGTGGCTCGCTCGACGCCATTGGTCGCCACTCCCTTCAGCTCAGACATCGCTTGCAGCAGACAATTTCTATTTGACAACCTGGACGTCCAGGATTGAGGCAGACCCATCGGGCTTGACGGCAACGATATCCGGCTTCTTACCCTCGGTCACTCGGCATGTGATAAAGTCTGTAAGTACACAGTGCGTCTGTGAGTATGTATACTTATTTATACGCACATACATACATAATACATACATATGACAAAATATTCAACTCCAGTTGTTCCAGAACACCACACAATGGATTCCGACGTGGAAAATTTTGCAGGATTTTATTTTTTCAATTTTCAGGGCCATTGCAATTGCTTTATTCTCTAAGAGAATTCCGAAATCCTTGGTCCAATTCATTCCATGTCAAATCCACCGAAATCGTTGATATATGGACGTTGAGTTCTTCATTTGAAATATAAAACGGAATTAATCGAATGAATTATTCAAAATTTGTAACTATTCGAACATGAAATCCACTATGACTCTCAAATAGCGGACATGAATTTAATAAAATTGATGTTGGGAGGAATATCAGAAAAGTGGAGCTTACTAAACAATCTGTAAAGGAAAGAATGGTTTCCCGGTTATGCTAAAACCATCAAGACGTCGGAGTCGTGAAGGTGAGGTAGAGCCTGAATACACTTCCCGCCCATTACGAAGCTCATAGAAAATAGATTTTGTGCTTTTCATACTCGATATATAAATCATGTTTACAAGTTACATTGACATGTCCTCATTATGTACCTAATGCCCATTTTGATAATCGTTATGGTTCTTCGAGTGCTTAATTCCTATCTAAACATAAAAAAGTGTGGTGTGTGTGTGTGTGTGTGTGTGTGTGTGTGTGTGTGTGTGTGTGTGTGTGTGTGTGTGTGTGTGTGTGTGTGTGTGTGTGGAGTATAGACACCAAACCTGGACTCAACCGATTTAAATGCGGTTTTTCTCAAAATTATCAACGAGTTTCTGGAGCTATATTGAAATCCTCATAACCTAACGTAACATCCTTGATCGGGAAAAACCTATCAACGTCGTTCGGATAAACAACTCGGTAAATTAAATTTTGGTGATAAAACTTACTTCATCAAATGCTGGCAAACCATAATTTTCCCAAAAGAATTTTACGCCACAAATCCAACAAGATCAAAAGTATTCAGCCCTTTAAGCATTATCTTATAGGTATAATGCTTTATCTGGGGTAACATCCAATCACAAGTATAGTAGTAATGTAATACTTACCTGCTGTAGGATGCAACTATTGGCTGCAGATTACATTAGATGTAATTAGATAATAATACTGTAATATATTAAATTACATTATTGAGAATATATATATATATGTATATATATATATATATATATATATATATATATATATATATATATGTATATATATATATATATATATATATATATATATACATTTCAACCTATGTCTATGACGGTACCCCAATAGGACGTGTAACAACGGGTACAGTTGCGAAATTCGAACTTCGGAAATATAAGGTTGAATGAGATTCTTAAGGAAGATTTAATTTGTTATCATTACTCTTAGACCCCTCATTTTTGAAGCAGGAATTTTTTAACTTTAAGATGGGTACTTATACCTACTTTTGTGCCATCTATTGGAAACAATCTAGCAACGCAGCCGATAAGATTGCTGCTACCCAAACGCACTGGTGTATTCTAAAACTTTCCGAAACCGCCTGTTAATCTGAGCCAAAAGCGCCGGCGCGGCGGTTTGGACTAAATAATGATGGAAACACCATTAAAAGCTCCATTGGGATGGCAGTTAACGTTTACAAACGATGAAGGCGAAACAAACATGAGGACAAATGACCAGAATGATGTGTATAGTTTGGTGGTCTCGCAAGCTCGTATCACAAAAATAAATAAAACTATCCTAAGTCAATCCTTTTAGTAAAACATGAACTATTCCGAAAGCTGTGCATAGTTTAGTGGTCTTGATGCTCTTAAGCTTGCATCGCACAATTAAAAAAATATCCTAAACTAATTTCTTTGGTAACATATAGATTATATGAACAAGATTAGAATAATCTGCATAGTTTGGTGATCTGGATGCTCGCTACAATACTCACCAATTCTGTTCCACAAGCGCCTGGCATCGAATACGATGTACAACTTCTCATTGACATTAGCATGTAATTAGATTTGCTGCAGTGTTAATGCATTGAATCCTAAAGCTATTAAGGTTGGCAATCCAATTATGAGGTCATAGAATGTATGATTAGCCACAAATGACTCTGCAAGTATAATCCTTCGATTTGAAGATATCGTTTTTTACAGTAATTTCTAACCACATTCAATGTAGCACATGCATATTTAAGAAGATTGAATTGGATTGTTCCGTAGTTTGAAATGAAGAAGAGAGTAATGTCGGTCACACTAATTGGTTCAGAGGTAATTACAGTATCCTTAAGACTAATCCTACAGTTGTTCTCCTCGCCACTAAGAAAAGGGTCGATCGGCCTCAATGCTCGAAACTTTTTTCTCAAGTGTTCTCTAGGTTCCTGGACGTACTCATCAAAAAATCTTGTACCTAGTGGGAATAGAAGGCATATTACCATTTTCATGTTGAAAGTGGTAATCACCCATCAGTAATCTTTCCACAAGCTCGATATATTTGGCGCTTCTCGTAGTAGTAATCCATCCAGCCGCAGGACATGTTGACAATATTGAATGGTTAGATGATATTTCATCGTAGAAACGTGACCGACTACGCCAGTGTAAAGCAAACTAGCATATGAATTAAACAGAATGTACTATTTGTACAATAAAACAAATTGGTACATCGATTCTTCATGATACAAAACTTTACAGTATGTTTTGTTGATGTTGATATAGTTTTCTATAAATATCAACATTGTGATGAGTTACTAAGGACGACTTTATACTCAACCATACACATCCAGTAACATCGCATGTGAAGAAAATTTACAATGGAACAGGACCCTGCATATAATTTTGTATTCCTCGTTTTTTCCAGAATGAAAGGATATATGTATTTTTTATTGGTCATGTAGAAACAAACGTGAAGCCTCGAACCGATCATATTTTGCAAAACTTGCAGTAAGCAGATATCAAACTAGAAAACGAAAACACTATTAGTCAACTTCAAAAAGCATTTTCTCCAAAAAGCTAAAATCATTCCAGGGATTGTGTTTTTAAAATGTTCATTAAACCCTCCTGAATCGAAAAAAATTTTTCTCGTTTTTTCCAAAACTTTCCTCAAAGGCCATTTTTTAATTTTTTTCAGAAGACAAGTCAAACATTCTCATGAGAGATGTACATGAAAAATGGGTTAAGAGGACAAATTATGAAGACCGATCAAAATTTATTATTGATTTTTATGTTTAGTTTATTTTATGATGAATGAAATTTTATTTTTCCACTTTGGTTTTTATTTCTTGTTTTGTAAATAAATTTCTTCAACGTTTCTTTCGAATTGGTTCTTGATTTTCAGCCTTCCGTACAGCGTTTTTGTGAGTAGTATTGTTTTCTTTAGTAAGAAGTTATTGTATTAATTGATTGGATTGTTGGGGCCTAACAACTTTTGTTTTTTATCTAACAAGGAGAGCATCTTAATTATTCTTTTCTACTAAATATATGGTTTAATTCACTGCTTTATTCTCACTTTTATAACATCTCAAATCATGATACAAACATTATGGCTCATTATAATGTAAATAGGTGAATTGGTTTGAAAAAAATTCTTGAGTCTGGTTTGGAAAATCTAGAATTCGGTTTGGACAATCTTGAATTTGGTTTAGAAAATCTTGAATTTGGTTCGGAAAATCTTGAATTTGGTACGAACTTAATCACTCGCGACGAAGTTGTGGAAACCCATTTCAAAACGGAGGTTAGTGAAAAAACGTTGTCTATTTCCACGAAAAATGAAGAGTATAACTTAGAAAAATAAGATAACTTAGTTATTGTTGCTGATGATGGCCTAACCGTCGAAATCAATTTAACATTGTAACTCTTTATTTATCGTAGAAATAGAAAACGTTTTTTCACCAACTTCCTTGAATTTGGTTTGAAAAATCTTGAATTTAACTTGGAAATGCTAAACTCGAAGGACTGTGGACCGGTCCGATTTCATTCAAATTTTTTCCAGCGTGCCGGCCGGCCGGTCTCCAAGGGTTGGAGAAACGGGGGATACCTCGGTCGGGCTCTAGCGGCACCTGCGCCGCCGGCGCCCGCGGGGGAGTTTCCCCTCTTTCATGGGGCCTTTTAATAAAGAAAGAGGGGAAGGTGGTGGGCGGGGGTGGGTTTCCCTCTCCATCCACGCGCCGGCGAAGGTGAGTCAGTAGCGCTCAGGACGCCGCCCGTTTCGCTCCCGCTTTTCGTCCTATCTCGCGTCACCGGTCGCCGTTTTACCGCGTTCCGCGATCTTTTCACGTTGTCCTTATCTTAGGTCAGTGACTCCTTCATTTTTTTTTTTTACAAGGACGATTTTTTATCCCCCTTTTTCAAATTGTTAATTTTTTGTTCCTACTTTGTTTTGTTGTGGATATAAAATGAGTCAATAAACCGTAAGTTGTATGAATAAGCACACCTTTTATTTATTTATGTATAACTCACCTACCAAATCAATAATATCCAAGACTTTAACGATATTATTCAATTTATCACGTAACTGACATAGTACCACATTCAGCAATCACACGAATGTTTGTTACTGTTTCGTTCCAATAAAATACAAACTACTTCTATAAGAGGTTTAATGAATAGTATTGTTTTTTTTTAATTTTTTTAATATTTATTTTGTGGATTGTATGCTTTTTAATTTATCAGAATTCGACTTTCAAGTTTTTCCAACAAGTACTTGAAAATGAGTGAGTGAATTAAAATATTCGATTTTATATCAAATTGAAACTTCAGCACTGAAACATCAGTTTTAACTGGTCTAATACTGTTGAAAAGATAAACATTACAGTGGTTATCATATAACCCAGAAAAATAAAAAACAAGAAATATGTTTTATGACATATGTAAACAAATAGGAAAACGCGTTTGTTTGAGGGTCTTGTCACCTCAGGATCGGTTGATTTAGCAATTGGGATAACTTTTCCCCGCATTTTGGGGTAAATTTACCTCCATGCCGATAAAATTGGATATACCTACATTCCACACATTGGATAGACACAACATTCCACTTTTATTATAACGTGAAATATTTTTGGGTTTGTTGTTGACAAACTGAAATTGTCGCAAAAAATGATGAAAATTATGGTATACAAATATATTTACCTTGGTGAATCATCGGTAATCATGACAATGATCATGATTATGACCTATGAGTTATGATGTTTTGAAAGAAGTTACAAGGTTGGAAAGATACTGTGGTTGCTTTCGGTTGATGAACATATTTTTATTTAGGTCGTAACATGAAACATGAACTCTAAGGAACAGAGAATAGAAGATACGGAAAATCTGTACACGAGTTTCAATAAGAATAGGTAGTTTGATGCCAATAGGTAAGTAAATTTTTATTACCTCACACATATATTCTAATATTGTACATATCTGCAATTTTTAATGGTAAGAACCGTCGTTTTTCCATTCCTCCAAGTTTTTTTCGTCTCATCGAGACACTGTCATATACATATATAGTTGATACTCCATGCAATTCCGTAATTGTAGCGCTGCATAAGCTGGTATTCTGTTCACAGAGTTAACACTGAAATGATAGATAAACATAAGTTGATAGATGATCACTTTTGATAGATAAATTTACACTGCACCGTCTTTTTGACTGCTGTCTTGTGCTCTGGTGGCCACTCCGAAATTCCCCTCACGACAAGGTTTTCAGTATCTCGTACAAATTGTAACCAACCTTTGAGAATATAACTTGGTTTACTACTCTGTCGAAGACCGTACGACAACACTAGATGATGTATCTAGTAACTAGGGGAGATTTTGATGTTTATCTTGTTATCTTTATAATTTTATAATGAATTACCTCGCTCAGTATCAGTAACGTTGTCTTCTACTGAACGTAAGAGATGTCAGCGTCCACGAGTATCGAGAATCAACCCAGGAAGACCACGATCGTCAAGAATTTAACGAATTGCTAGTAAACACTCCTTTCTTATCTAGTACTCCGTAAGAGAAAACATTCCATGACTTTTTTATACCTAATAATTAACTAGCCAAATCAATAGAGTACTAATCAATGAGCCAGATCTCCACATGAACTTTGGGTAGGTAAGCAATTATATTCATGAATGTCTGTACCTACACTACAAACTACATCTAACAAATTGCGAAGGGCATTACCATTATTTACGGGGCCATAAAACATAACCTTGTTGTAATGTAATCAGCGAGTAGCGTTGGTTCTTTCTTCTGGTAAAATTACACTGAATCAAAGGATTTTAATTTACTAACATATTCGTACAATAGGTGATAATAATCATTTGCCAGCCAGTAGCTACGCATTCTACAGGCTACGAACTAGTTTGTGGAGAACTGCCTATATAGGTATATATTCACCTTCTCAATGCGGAGCTCTCCACGAAGTAAGTCTTGACTACAGTGATGGTTCATTTCAGTAAGTAGGTAAGAAACTTCTTACCAAGCAGCATGACCTTATGAGGGAATTTGCATTGAAATCTATTATCACATTGCGCCTATATCGGCTATATCTGTTTTTTTCTAAAATGTGAGCAATTCTTATGCAAAAACCTTGTTAAATATAGAATTTACAAAGAAGAAAGAAGTTTTTTTAAATCATATTTCACAATACAATTTCAGAATTTTCAATTTTTTTGCAGTTTTCATCAATTTTCCAAACAAATCTTAATGAAATGGTGCTAGTGGTTTGGCGAAATTTGATGAAAACTAAAATTTGGGCAAAGTTGAGTTGTTTGATAGTGAAAAAAAGGATTTGAAAGGTTTGTAGCTTGCGCATGCGCAATCACTCCGTCAGCTTTATGAGAACGTACAACGATGAAGATTGTGTTCAGGCAGCTTGAGCAGAGGTACACTTCACAAAGGAATTTTCTTGGTAGGTACTAATATTTTAGGTAGGTAGTTCACAATAATGAACGGATTATGACAGTCACATTCATGTTTCTTTTTGGTGATTCAGGTACGTCATTTGAAACTGCGTAGACACCTCAAACAAGAAAACTGAGACAGGATTAGGCTTGTTCCAGCTCCAGAAAATCATTTTGTGGTCCATATTCATATGGGTGATAGTTTTTGTTTCGCCCTAGTTGGTCGAGAATGGTGCCAGAAGTTCACACCAGAGAAAATCTAATGAAATCTTTCAAAATTCACACAAAATATGGCTCAAGAACAAAGTATGAGTCAAAATGATCGAATGAAATATGGAACAGCAATACAGGATGGCCCCCAATCGGAAAGTCAGGGAAAACCTAGAATTTTCAGGGAATTCTTTGCGTAGGGAAATGTCAGGGAATTTCGCAAAAACCACCAAATGTCAGGGATTTTTTAAAAATGAAAACTCGGTGTAATAATTTGAAGCGTTTTCAGGTATAACTTTTAAACAATCAAACTTCAATAGCGTACTTCATCATTCTAGGTACATATTAATTCATAGGTGAGTTATAGGAATGACAAAAATAATTACGAAGAGTGGTGGTTAAATTGTTCAAAAGTAACAACGCTACACGAGCATAAAAAAGGAATGGCTGTGCCATTGGTTTCCCTGGTAACTACATCACCTAATAAACCATTTGTGAGAAAAATCAACAGAGTATTGATTTAGGGAGAAAAAACCCAGCAGAGTAGTGGATTGATCCAGTAAGAGTCCAAAAACTAGTTTGTATGTATAAGCTAGGACTTCTCAGGAGGGTTAAGGAGGGGGAAATTGGCCCATTGGAATGTGGAGTCATGTGCTATAAATTCACAGAGCAATTTTCCAACGAACGATTTTGGTGGGATGGGAAATCAGGAAGTTATACTGTCTCTGGCAACAATTAGTGATAGGTGAAAAAAGCGTTACATTTTCGCTGTCGGACGAAAATTTTAAATTATCCCCAGAGCATTCATCCATTTAAGGAAAAAAAAAAAAATTAAACTCAAATGATTAAAATTTGTACTTCAACAAATAGCTTCAGATCACAAATTGAGAGGCCATAAAATATTAAATAGAAAGTCATGCAGCAAGATCGTATGGGTGAATTTTCGTAAATTATCATATTACATTTAGGTTAAATTGTTATGATATTTGAGCACTTCGAGGACAATGAAATTGTTAAATATAAGTAGACTAGATGTAAGTAGTCTGTTTTTTTCTTCTTTAAATCATACGATTTTCGTTTTAGAAGCATTAAAGGTACATTAAAATGACGAGAAAACAAACAAAAAAATTTGAATTTGATATTTTTTGTCAGGGAAATCTGAAGTTCGGTCAGAGAAATGTGAGGGAAATTTAAAATTTCATTTGGGGACCATCTTGCAATAGAGAATGGGGCTAATCAAGGTTCGCGTTTGATCCAACGACATTCGACATCTTAGGTACGTGTCCCAACTTAAGTTCATCAAACTGTGAGGGTCGATTGTAGAGCTCATTTCGATCGAAAGTTCTTCATAGAGATTCTTTTGTAAACGCTTCGTTTTCGAATAATTTAATTTTTCAGATTTTTTTGGTGTTTTCGACCTATTGTCACTAAAACTATCGTAACTCCCTTAATTTTCTGAGTAAATTCAAATTTGAGGATATCGTTAGAAAGAACATTCAATTTCCTATTGGAGACCTGAACTGTTTATATAATTAAATTTTAAGACATGAAAAAGCCTTCTGAAAAGAAACAGTCATGCAGCATGACCCCATGAGCGAATTTTTGAAGAAATCTTCGACATTTCAGTCGCTATTGATCGTGTAGAGAAATTTTAGTTTATGATTTTGATATACAAACATGGAATCAAATTATTAAAAATAATTAGGAGGTACTCTTACTTCCATATGAGTAGTCCAATCTGAATTTGGACAATGTTTCATGCAAATATTACCGATTTTTACAACTAGCGAACGGTATTATTTCGATTTTTGACTGATTTTTCATTTTTGAAATTTTTGAAAACTTGATACATATTCTTATAGGAAATTTTACGCTGATTCCGAATATACCACATGTTAGTATGCTGAAAAAATTATTTCGCACAACAAATCGCAAAAAACAGGCTATTTTGAAATTTTCGACTACATTTTTGAAAATTTCAACCTGAAGATGTAATCCGATCATGCTGGCCAACGAACTTGAACTTTCGTTTTGGGTCCTTAACATTTTAAAATTTGTTTGAAGTTTCTAGCACAATTCTACGGACAGTTATCGTCTGGAATGACACATACATACATATATACATACATATGTACATACATACATACATTAAAAAATGCGTTAAACTTCAGAATATGGTTCAGAATAGTCTGAAACGGATTTCTGAAAAAACTTTTTTCAAAAATTCACATTCTACAAATTTTGAGGAGAGAGCAATAGCTTAATTTTCTTCGAAAATTCGCTAAAATTAACCTAATTTGGTAAACCTTAGTCTTTTCAATCAGAAATTAAACTATGAGAACCAATATTTTTTCAAGATGCCAGAACGTTAAAACTGTGCCAAAATTTAACCTTTCCAATGGTGTAGGAAATTTTAGTGTTACTTTCCTAATTAGGAGGAAAAACTATGTTTTAGTGTTGAAAAACATTGTTTTTCAATGAAATGAAAGGGGTATTCTTGATATAATGACCATTTATGAGAATGCGATTATGGGGTCGGTTTCTATATTTTTTTACGCTGAATCGAATGCTAACACTTGCTGATATCCCCAATCCCGTTATAAACAAATTTTACAGCTCAGTAACTGGTTTCACCCCTGAAAACAGTTAACATTTAACATACTAAATGAACTCAAATCTGTGAGTTAAAGTGTAAAACTTGGTGAGTGACTATTCGATTCATCTTTAAAAAAATAAGTAGAAACTGACCCGAAACTCGTATTTTCATGGGTTATTTTTCAAGAAAACCCTTGATATCATTGGAAAAACAATGTTTTTCAACATTAAAACATAATTTTCCCCCCTAACTAGCAAAGTAAAAGAAAAATTGACTACACCATTGGAAACGGAAGATCTTGACTCTGTCCTTACCGTAAATCTTGAAAAAATATTGGTTGTCATAGTTTAATTTCCGACTGAAAAACTCGAGGTTCCCCAAATTAGGTAAAATTTGCTTACCATGTCTTAAAACTTGATTCTAAAAAAAACATCACGCATCTATTCAATAGAAAATTAAATGCTCTTTCCAGCGGTATCCTCAAATTTGAATTTAATAGTAAATTAAGGAAGTTAGGCTAGTTTTAGTGACAAAAGGTGGAAATCATGAAAAAAATCTTGAAAATTAAATTACTCAAAGCGTTTACAAAAAAATAAATAATTATAATAATAATAAAATAAAAAAATTAAAATAAAACTCTATGAGAAACTTTCGATCAGAAATGAGCTCTAAAATCGACTCTCGGAGTTTGATGAACTCATGTCGGGACACCTTGTACATAAGGCTGTGGAGTCGATAGGAGATGGTTTAGAAGTTAACCCGTACAAAACCTTGAAAATTTCATCAAAATCGATCCTCTCTCCTCATAGTTTTGCCAGCCACTACCAACTTTAGTTTTGGACATGCGCACTAGTTATTACTCAACCAATCGCGATAAAACGCATCTTTCTGGAACATGTACCGAACTACCCCACAAGGTTGAACGAAATCGGACCAATAGAATGATAATGAGAAATCGACTTTATAAGAAGTGCACGTTTGCGCATGCGTATATGCTACTATTGATCGAGAGCAATGAAAGTTGTGGAGGACCATCTAGAAGCTAACCCGTACAATCCTGACCTTTCATCAAAATCGAACTAAAACTTGGTAAGCTTGGAGCGTGATAATGACATGGATTTAAGTACCACAGAAAGACACGAAACCAAAAATGTTCAGCAAGCTCTGAAAAGCAAAAAGTAATTGGAAATTTAAATTTTGGGAGATAGACCTTTATTAATTTAATTTGATTGGATCATTGATGGAAATCTTTATTGTACTACACAGTCCGTTACTTAAGGATTTCCAATTTCATATTTGAACACCCTTCATGACTCTAATCCATGTAGTTTTCTCCAATATCCATGAAGCTTGGAGCTTACTAACTCAGGAATCTCAGGTAGTAAATCATGCTTATGGAAATCCGTGGCTTTTTTTGTACTATTTAGCTGCTTATTATCCAGCTCGCCATCCAAAAGGTAAAGTTATGAGTGCAACGCGAAAGTCCATACACAAGGGACTTCCTACATATATAAGTGCCGGATGTGTGGTAGAGGGAGGGGTAAACTGCGTCAACCAAGCAACAAAGTTAAAAATGAATATGTGTTATAATGATTGGTAGATGTACATAGTCACAATGGAATGGTTACATTTGCATTTTAAAATTAAAATCTATGATTTCTATACCTAGGAATTTGCCCATGAGGTCATAGGTACGGGACGACTATTTCTCTTATCAGTTTCAGATCGGTAAATGGGTTACATCAACGTCAATGAATGATATAACACTGTGTGGATCAGGATTTTATTGGTTATATTATCAACAAGATAGAACCATAGTAACCATCTTCTTTTATCTATATTACTTTCCTGATATAATTCAGAAAATGGTTTGAATATAATAGACTAGCCGGTTACCCGTGCGTTGCACGGACCCACATGTAGCACATTTCAACTTCCTAGGGTCAATCACCTGTCAATAATGAAACCCATGCTTCACACGGAACGCCCGTAGCAAACCTTCTCTACTTGTCACGAATTTCCGCCGCTAACAAACTGCCTATTTGCAACCAAGCGAAGGGTAGCTGTGTTTATGAAGTAGAAGGATGTTTTGGAGGTTCAGACTTAGCCTATGTTGTGCGCCAGAACTCGCTGATCATTTTACAACCTATCAGAATCGGTCTAGCCGTATATATATTGAAAACATTCATAGGCACATATGCACAAACGTACATAGATAGATAGATAGAAAAAAATTTTGAGTTTTAAGTATGAAGATATACTGGGTGTTTCGCACTTGATGTAACAAAATCAATTGGGTACATCTAGACTGAAAAAAATGGAGTAGAGTAAAATGCCGTAGGAATGAAGTAGAGAATTAGAAAATAACTTCGAAATGGTATTATAAATTTTGTGTCAATCTTTAGCCAGTAAGCTATGTTATGTAAAATATCGTTCATAAATTAAAAGGTAAAAAAAAAAAAAAAAAAAAGACTGAAAGTGATTGGGGCAGTTTTAAGTTCAAATGATTTGAAATCACAAAAAAAAAAAAAAAAAAAAAACGGCTTGAATATTTGTTCTACAAAGACGGGAATCATTAAAATTTGAAGTTTAACGCCGTAGATCCCTTGAAATCGCCCAACAAATAACTAAATACATGAACTATAAAACTCCGTTGTCCGATATAATTTATTCCGGAGCCATTTAAAAGCGAAGCAGTTGGAAATTGAAATTATTCTCATCTCAACAAATTTGGGAAGTTAGAAAAAGTGTCTGAAAATTTTTAAAACGTTAAATGTTCGCATTTGATGCTTATATTCAATACCTCAGGTGTCATCGCGAACAAAATAATTATGATCAGCATGAAATTTCGAAATAATTGCTGATGACATTATTTTTTGGTCTGATCAATATTTTAGTGCATGACTTGGTCCATTTTGCTATAGATTTCGGCCTGCCATCAGAGCTGGAGAGCTGGGATCGCTCTCATTTGACGCAAAAACTAATTCCCTGCAAGTTTTCTGATAACCGAAGTTTTTCAGAGCGGTGCTAAAGGGCTGTACATTCAAAAACATGTTTTCGGTGTTTTTGCGCTAGAAAATATATGTGGTGTGTATTTCTTTGGGTATAGAAGGGTATTTGGTATTTCCTGGGGTATTCGAAATCAGCGCGAAATTCGTGTAAGAATCGTTTACAACATTGCCATGTCGAAAAAAACAAAACGCATTTCGCTCCATTGTGCGCCGTGTCCGCTACGTGTGTCTCGTTCAGCCATCTCCATTGAGAGATTTGTTATCTCCATTCCAGAGCTTCCCAACATTATCGCGGTTTGGACATCGATAACAACGTAGGCAGCCTTGACACGATCCGGAAGCCACCCAGTTAAAAATCACGGCTAGCCTGATAATGGAGGTTTCTTGTTTTGTACACTTCACAACAAACAACTTTAAATGAGGCTCGTACATTCAAATCTTACACGAATATCGTATCGTACACTGGATCACCTGTCACTGACAATGATCTAAGATTATTAATCTGGGTTACAGTATACCTTCATCTATTCCGTACTGTATACATATATATTGCTCATTATCTATGCTCAGTGGTGTAAAAACCATCTGTAATTTTTGTGGGCAAGCGAAACGTTGTTTTTTGCACTATAATCAGCATAACACAAATTCGTAAACGAAACGTTTTAATACTGATATATTGCGCAATTTCAGGAATTAATATTTTTTGAACTACTTATAATCATAACATGATGATAAAAGTTAAGGAAATAGTTCAAAAACCAGTTATGAACTGGTTGCTGAATAGCTTTGATGTGGTTAGTACAGGCCCCTGCCAAATTTCTAGGTTGAACAGAACAGAATTTAGCTCACTCAGCTGATCTTGACGGAACCCGTTATTTCATTCGTATCTTAATGTCCTAGAGAGTATCCCCACGGAATTTCAACATCCTAGAGTGAAAAGGAGCGAATTTAGCTCATTTAGCTGATCAGGAAAGAACCCAACATTTCAATTGTCTCTTACTCACTCAGTCACTCACTGCTCGAGATTTCCATTAGAAAAAGAGTTTCAGGCACCCATAATCGGCTTATACTCTCCCTCAATGGAAGGCCTCTTTAATTTAAAAGAGGATTCCGCCGGTAACCACGAGTTGGAGTCGTCACAAGCAAATCCTTTGCTTAAATCAGAAAATTTTTTGATTCTTTTCCACTCAATATCTCTGAGGGAAGCACGTTCAATTACTTGTTTATGATGCCCAAATGCCTCCGTGCTGGATCTCCAGTACCGGTCGCATCTGCAAAGAAAGTGCTCTGCGGAATCCTCCCCGTGTCCGCAGGGGCACATAGGTGAGATGTTGTCATCTATAATGTTCAGCGTCCTGCGGAAATCATAAAGTCTGGTAAGGATGCCAATCATAGTTCTAATAGAATTTCTACTTTTACTTAGAATATACTCGTTTAGGAGCAGAAGACGTAACAAGCATTCTGGTTTGTCTATCTTTAGCTATATCTCTACTCCAGAGAATGTTGAGGTCCTGCGTGACCCAGTTTTTAATTTTAGTTTTACAGGCATTTTCGGAAATGCAGATGGCAGGAGAAGGGCCTAGAAACTGTTGTTCTGAGCCTGCTCTCGCCAAACCATCCGCATTAACATTGCCCTCGTGCCAGAGAGTCTCCCTATCAGAATTCAACTTCTTAGGACCAATAAGAGGGAATTTAGCTCACTCGGCTGATCAAGAAAGAGCCCGTAAATTTATTCGTCTCTTGATGCCCCAGATGGACTCCCTACCAAATACTTTTATTCTCGAAATGGTTTACGCAACGACAATTTTTCCGCTACTTTCGTGACACAGTTTGGTCTCGAAACCTGGTCCCACGACTTGGCCTCCCGAAAAAGTCTCTCGTCTCAGTTTTATGTAACTATAACTACATAAAACAATATTTAAATTTTTTTAAAAACATATTTAATATTTAAGAATTTTTCTAAAAACACCTAAAACATTCCCACAAAATTATGAAAGGTTTCAAATTTCCAACTGTTTTGGCGTAGGCTCCAATTTTCAACTATACAGTATAATTACATAATTCAAAAATTTCTAGGCTTCATTGTTAGATGACTCAATGCTGACCTGGCAGATGAAAATAATTGGATATAGCTTAATGAGTTGAGAAAAGGTTCGTACGTGAACATGGATCAGCGAGGTAGCTGAAGTATTATTTTCACTTTCGGGAGAAAAAAGTTTCTTTCCGTCAAAATCAAAATTTCATTTCGGTTTTATTTTCTTAAACTATTATGAGCAACTTCGGTTTCGTTTCTGTCATAAGCCCGAGTACCAAACTTCATTTCTACATTTGCCATCAGATTTTGATTACATTTTCAGAGAATGAGTTAGGCTGCTGTAGACGGCCCCCAATCAGTGTAATAGCACACAAATTTATGAGTCACTCTATGCATTGGGAAAGTAAAATCCATCTAGGATTCTCATGGCATATTCTTCCGGTCTCCCTCAAACTCGGAGAATAGTTGGAAAATGACGATTTTATATTCTATGTGAGTTTTATCACATTAAAACTGCTGTGCTTGCGAGAACTTCATATTCTTGAAACAAGCATCCGATTTCAACGAAACTGTCTAGGTTTGAACATTGAATGCTTTAGGCGGTGGATATATATATATATATATATATATATATATATAATATATATTTGTGTTTTCATCGCACAAAAATCGTTCGCCACTCGTTGGAAAGCGCTTGATTTATGTGATAAATGTTCACATTTCAAGCTACCAATTTCCCTCTCCTTACGTACCTGGCTACATTCCAAAAAAAATTTTTTTTTGGGCCCCCACTGAAAAGTTGCCTTTTCATGGTTAAAATTTCAAGGAAAAAAATAAATTTTTTTCTGATGTACCAAGCCTTTTAAAATTTGGCTATAATGGAAGGACTGCTGAGATTTGCAACTTTTGGGACTATGGTTGGTATGAAGAAGATGGGGGTGGTTCTCGGTGTAACTTTTCGTGCTGAATCCGAATATGGTCTCAGAATTTACCTATCCAGTCAAGAACCGGAGATATTTGAGGTTATGTTGGCGAAAAATAGCTATTTCAAGCGAATTGAAGTTAGACACATACCTACAGCAGTTATTCTGCCACCGTCTCCAGTACGGTTTTTGATTATATCTTGAAATTCTAAGGAATTGATCGAAGGGTTAATTGCTAGTTTGGATGATTTGCTAGAAGAACTGCTACTCAAGAAAACTTAGGCAGTCGGCAGACTCTGCCGTATATATATTGAGATTTAAAAGATCATTCCTTCGCCAAAAACCAAGCCATCAAAAATGAGGGACGATTTTGTTGGACTACACTTTTTGAGCACAATGAAGTGCTCAAATTTCATAATTTGTGCTTAGTAAATCACTAAAAATAGTAAAAACTGATAAACATCGTTGAATTTTTATTTTTTAGGCAAATAATCAGATAAAGTACGTCTACTATGAACTAGTACGAATATTAAAAATGTATGCCAAATATTGTACTTACTGAGATATGAACATAATTTCATTAAAATGTGCTTAAAAAAACAATGTATAAAAACAGCAAAAAGGGTTAAAAGTTCTACCTAAGTAAGGCAAAATAATATTTAAAAAAAATTTTTTTAACGCTACTATTGAAAATAGTTAAGTTTCTAGGCATACAAGGCATTTAAATTCGCTGATATGGACATGCTGCATGAACGGCTTTTAATTTACTATTTTCCTCCTATCACAAGAACCTCTTATGGGATCTTTTAAGGTTATTCAAGACATTCCTATGATCTACAATTTCATGTGACGGATACGGGGCAGCTATTTGCTACCACTACTTTTTTTTTAATCTGCTTTCGGACTCCTTAATATTCTTCATAATTTTCTTCAGGAAAAAAGTACACACTTTATTACCTGCAAAAAAAAAAGAAAAGTTTTTAAAGGAACTTGTGTAACATCTTTGTAAATCGAAAGTAGGTATGAAGGGATAAGAGATAAAGTACGCAGGTAAGCGTCGAGCTTAGCCTTTGGGGTTTATGGTCAGACTCAGCTAGTCTTTTTACTCCTTCTTTTAGCGAGTTTCCCTTCTCCCGAAAGATTTCTTGTATTATAATTTGTAACCCAACAAGGTAGCTTTCGAAGGAGACGGGTCGACGACCTTTCATCGTGCCAGTTTTTGGAAAACAGCTGACGCCAGTAGGTGAAACTTGGCCCTGGCGGGAGCTGAGGCCAACGACCCCCAGCTTCGGGACTCTCTCCTTAAAAATCCCCTTGATCTGTCCCTCGCGCTGGAAAAAGGGGTTTAATGCCCTATCGAAGGAATGACGTCACATACATGAATATAAAGGCCACTGGAGAGAGTCTGGTTCCGGTATAAATGAAATCAGGCATCTAAGATTCAATAATTGATAAGAAGAATTTGGTAAGTATGTATTACAGGGGCATCCCTATGTATGGGTTGTTTTGAGTTTGTTGAGAATGGCGATTAGGTGATTTTAACCCCTAACATAACCACCGTTATGAACTCTAACAGTTGTACCCAACAATTGTACCCTAGCAGTTGAACCCACACAGTTGTCGTAGAATGTACACTAACAGTTGTTGTAGAATGTACCCCATCAGTGTGTTACAAAGAAATTCCCCCCTCATACACCTACACCAGAATAAAGTATGAACTTCTTTTACGAATTGGTTGAAAATATCACGATACGAGTATATCGGTATTGACCCCCCATCCACCAATCCTTTTCTAGATTTTCTGTATGGATCATCTTATTCTGGAATTCGGGAGAAGAAACACAGACTACTTTCAGTTTTTTGGTAGGTGGTTAGTGATACGGTGTAATGTGATGGTAGGGATTGATGATGGGGAAAGTTTTTTGAGGGAAAAATGTATGTTTTCAGTTGATGCGGTTAGTTGATGGAGTTGGCTTGCAGTACTGAGTTGGATGATGGAAGGGATAGAGTGGCAGAGAGAGATAGCTTGTTGATTGTTGTAAGTTTGTTACCTCTTTTTGTTATTATTTGATTATAGGACCCATTATTATATTTTTATTTATTATTATGAGCTTTGTAAGATTTTTATTTTCATTAATGGGCAGATTATTTCCCTACTGATGTTGATTGTTTAGAGAATAAAGTGACTGGGGAGTTGTTTGTGATTAAAAAATAGTTTTCAGAAGTCATGTTCTATTGAAGTGTGTCTCATACTGTGGAAATAAATTACAGAGCCAGAGGAAGGGGCATCGTATCTCCCGAAAGCAGTCTGCGTTTCTTCTTCCAAATTCCAGAATAAGTAGTAAAATTGTTGAAAAAAGATAATAATCTAAATCGGTTGGGAATAGCGTGAAAAGTTGAATTAATTTTCCTCTCTATCATTCCTCTTAAAAAAAAAAAAGTTTTCAAAATTTAATTGAGGTGATCCTGAGAGATAATGGGAAACGTGTGTTGTAAAAAGCGATTTGTCACAAAACGCGTTAGAAGTTTTAGTTCCGCTGAGGGTGGTCTTGGCGTCATTATTTTGCATTATGAAGTTGAGGGTTAGCGAGGGTTGGTCTATAATTCAGAAACTCTTCTACTCCGACGTTTCGCTATATTTGTATAGCATCTTAAGGGCTACAGAACATCAGAGGATAACAAGTGCTACAGTCTGGCATATAGACTATAAAGACAGCAAAACTTGTCAAGTCTATATGCCAGACTGTACCACTTGTTATCTTATGTTGTTCTGCAGCCCTGAAGATGCTATTCAAATATAGCGAAAACGTCAGCGTAGAAGAGTTATTGAATTACTGACCAACCTTCGCTAACCCCCAACTTCATTATTATAACATAATTCACTATTTTGCTGCATTAGGTAATTCTCTCTTCCTGCATTTATTTTTCTGGTAACTTAGGTTGTCATTCTTTCTCCGTGTAATGAATACTAAGCTAAATTATGATCATTTATAGAAGAAGAAAAATAAGAAGGGGAAGGTTAGTATTTTGCTATAACAAAACCTTCCATGTTCCGGAATGCCCTAAGCTATGAAATATGACCCGTGATGTTACTGACTTCAAAGATCCATACCTCAAAAACTAACGAAGACAGAAATATGCTAAATTGTTACTGAACTCCTGTACTTTAATAAATAAAAATATAACAAATAATGGCGCAAAACATTTTTAAAACTTTCCAAACCTCTTTAAGCGTGTATGCGTCATCTTCACACACTCACAGCCACACCCCACAAAGCCACGATCACACACACGTTATTTTTTTCTTTTTCTTTTTTTTTTTTTTAAATGAAGCTCCCCCCCCTCAAAGGCAGAGGGAGCACACCATTAAATTGAAAAATAAACAAATAAATAAAACACACACACACACTATATCGTCAATCAATATTAATTTAGAAGATATGCTGTTATAACTATGTACTTTCCAGACACGAAAGCGAATCACATAGAGAGAGTGATAATGTGATAATAGAGAATGATAACTTTTATCAATGATTACAAAAACACGTTCGTACGAATGTGACCTACATTGTATATTTTTCCGGTGAGTCTTCCCTGTTACTGTTTTCATCTCGAACAGGTCGGTTAACTTCTACAGAAGTATCAACAAGAGTCTTGTATTTGATTCGAATATTGTAATCACCTTCGTTGATTTCATGTATACGCACAGAACGTCAACTGAACTCATAAAACAACGCAGCGGTTAGAGAAGTGATGTCCGTTCCATAACAACAACATTTGAGTGAGGAAGCAGATGAACAAAACACCTTCCTGCATCCTTGAACAGTTGAGACGTTCTGTTATTGATTTATCCAGCGCTGGATAGTTAGGACTGATTTGCTGGCTGGAATCATCGACAGAGATCCTGCCTCTGCTGTATTTGATATCAAATTTTTAGAACGCACGTTCATATTATTTCTACTTCCCTCTTCAACAGATTCATTGCTTATAAGCAAACAACAATCATTCTGATCTATTTGACGTTATACCTACTTGTTTCGCCTTCATCATTGTTTCAACGTTAACAACTACCACCGTCGCTTTTGGATAATAGGATTAACTGGCGCTTTCGGAAAGTACTTGTTTGATGAATTCACAAGATAACCCAGTCCAGGGTAAAATTCAGATCTCGCATCCTTTCCTCTATCCAAAGTCCAATTAGGGTAGTACCAGTCAAGGTTGAAGGATCCTGAACACTACAATTTCAAATTCAAATTGCTTGCTAGACTCAATTCACTTCAAATCACAACAATTCTGAAAGGCAAAGATTTTGACAGAGGGAGGAGAGGACTCACCCCAAATAGACCCGATTTTCAATTGTTTCTAACTCCCTTATTTTGGAAATAATTCATAGTTCATGTGGGCAAGATCACTTTGTACCATACTACTTTGTAACATCCCTGTACGGCGCAAGGTTTCGGAATTGTCAGAGAAAAAGTGGGAAACGCGCCATTTTAGCCATCTTAGAAAATCACGTGATTTTGATCAAAGATGCTAATTTCCAGGGTAACTTGGTGGGTACCATTCATAAGGAACGGAGACGTTTTATATCAAATCAGTCGATGTTTCTAGTCTGGGCTCCTGGACTATGATAGAGAAGTACAATTTAGAACCACGATTTTCGTTGCCATGTTTTTGCAAATGATTCATTGAATTCAGACCGTTATCTATAACCTTGAGTCGGCTGGCCCACATTCCAAATAGAACAGTGTAAATAGTATTTTCTCCCCTTTTAATCTTTGATTGCATTTCATGCTCCAAATAGCCTAAATTAGAGGATGAGATCTATTTTGAACCAGTAACTTTTTTTCGAACGTTTATAATACCAAATTACGGGTTTTGACAAGGAAAAAAACATTAGTTGTATACGTTGTGTTGTATGTTGTAATGATTTTTTTCCTTTTCATGACTGAAAAACATCTACCAGGGCGGGTCAATGACTTCATGCAACAATAACTCGGAAGTTGATGTTTTTCGATCTTTTATTATCGTACTAGGCGTGATGCCGTAACCGCGAGCGATCTGTTTTCATTAGCGATAAATTTATCTGTGTTAGTTTGTGGCACAATTTGCGGCCACACGCTTCGGCCCTACTACTCTTCCTCCTGTGCTGTAGCTCGGTGAAGATCGTACGATTTCGGAGACCTACGTCACTGGGTGGGTTTATTGAACTCTTCGTTGTCTTTAGTGAAAATATTATTTCATAGAGATTAGGTTAACGCTGTAACACGTGTCATCATCTCTACGCAAGGCGCGAAGCATGGGTGCAAAAATTAGCTGGTTTTTCCTCAATCGATTATTTTTTCATTATTTTTCCTATCTTTTGGCTCCTTAGAAATCAACCGATTGCAAAAACAATGAGAATAAATAGTGCGGAACAAGATAATAGTGACTCACAAAATCATTTCCAGGTGATTAGATATTGGAAGGATTGCCATCTGCATCGTACCTGTTTCCTGGCCGGAGTGTATTAAAGGTCTAAGTGAATAATAATAATAAAAATTAAATAAAAATAAATAAAATTCTTTCTTCTAAAAAATTCTTTCCTGTTCTTCTCTGAAACCAAGGGACAAGTTGGAGAAAAACACGTTTAATCTTTGCGAAAACGTATATTAGAAGACCCCCCCCCCCCCCTGGATGACACTATAGGCTCCAAACACGAACTCGCCCCTTGGGTATTCGTGTTCAGGAGCTCACCAGATGGGATAGCATAGAGAGATACCCTCTGGTTCCATATGAAGTGCCCCCTGCCCCACCTTTGACCATGTCTGGTATGCACGTTGATCTTCGCATGAAGGTTGGGGTCAAGGGGAATACACCCCCACACATCCTCAAAGGCCGATACGAAGACACCATCGAGCGATATGCTGGACACACTCTCCTGTTCACTGATAGCTCAAAGACACCTGATGTTGTTGGCCTTGCGCTTTGGCGCCCCAACTTCCAAGTCACTATACGCTTACCGCCAGTCGCGTCTGTGTTCACAGAAAAACTGTGGGCAGTGACACGGGCTGTTCGACACTGCCAGTTGTTGAAAGTTGAGAATTATGTGATCTGTAGCGATTCACTAAGTACCATCGAGACGATTAGGGATGCATATTCTGTTGATCCTCTAATACAAAGTCTACGTGTATCGCTACACCAAGCCTCAACATCGGGCTCAAAAACTTTCATGTGGGTGACAAGCCATGAGGGTATTCATGGCAGCGACTGTGCTGATGCTCATTGGTGATAACTCTATCAATATGCTGCCTATACGCATCGAGGATCAAATCTCCTACGTACAACATAAAACCAATTCCATCTGCCTTGAGCAATGGCAGGATGAGGTCACTGGTCTGCGTAGTGTCCTTCAGGACTTGTGCTCGGTGGGTCTATTCGTAACCCAACTTCCAAGGAGGGTCCGAATAGCGGTCAACCGGGTTGCCACTGACCATACCCGTCTTACTCACAGACACCTGCTTAGCGCAGGAGCTCGAGATGTTGTGTGCGGAAGGTGTGGGGGGGGGGGGGGATCTGTCCATCCGCCACTTCCTGGAGGACTGCCCATACTTCATGGACCTCCGAGTCCAGCACCGGCCCCCTCAATGGGTTGCGTTTCATCTGGACCAGACAAGGTCCAGTCCCTGTTGTCGCTGAACTCTACTACGAACTGTGATATCTGATCTCTGATATATTTTTTGTACAATCTAGTCATAGTTTTATTTCACTTTGGCGATTATATATAGTAACATGTATTTTGTTATTAGCCTGTTCTAGATCTAGTCTTAGTTGTATTAATTTATTTTTGAGGGTTTTCTTTATCCGCTCTAGGGGTTAATCAGTGGTCATCACTGTACGCCTTATTTTATCCACCTCCGATTTACCAGTTGAGTCCGTGATGGCACTCCGTTTGGTGGTGGAGGGTAGACTTCCAGTGTCCCTCTAGACACCTTGATCAATGCCACTAATGACCCTTATCGTTGAGGTGAAGCTTAAACCACTAAATAAAAAAATAGACGACTTTCCCCTTTTTATTCTTCATTTTAACCTTTTCTGGTAACTCGTCGTCAAGCTTTTTAGCTTGCTTATATCCTAACCAATTACAGCTAATGTCATCACAAATATTTATGAAATTTGGAATGTTGAAAAGATATCACCTCAGATTTGTACTAAAATTAACGAAATGGCTGTTTTTCAACCAAATTCGTTCCATATTATGAAAGTTAAAAAAAATATATATATATATCATTGACTTGCATCAGATATACAAAACATATTCATTTATATTACAGCTGTTAAATCAGATTGGTGGTATACACTTTATCACTTGACCCGTTGCCATGATCTACCGGTTGTTTCAGAAGTTATGGTCCATCCTCCCGCATTTCCTTATTTAATTGCATAAAAAATTGGCCCAACACCATTCTTTATATTTTTCGGTTATTTTGCGTGAACAAATCATCTTTTTAGGCGTGTGTTTGCTCATGTAATTTCATAATTTCCCATTCCCTTTCCCTCCTCTTTTCTCAGCCGGGCTGGGGACTGGATATGGCTGACGAGGGAGCTTGCAAAGGCTTGTAGATTGTGTCGTGCATACGGATTATAGGAGTATATAGTAGGAATTGCCCTATATCCTTACAAAGTTTTTACACTGATTCAGATTATCAATCCGATATTGGGGTCTGTGTAATGAACAGGTAGCAAGAAGAATAATCAAAATCACTCCATAAATAACTTAATTGGGAGATGCATTGATTAACATACGGGTTAACACCATTTGGCTAGCTCTAACGGCTGGTTGGTCGGCACAAAGATGAGCCGCGAGCAGGGTCACGTTAACAGTTCATTTTCCACCAGTAGCTTGTTTCCCGAACCTAACTTAAGGCGCTTGTAACGTGGTAGCTGCAGGTCTTTCCGTGGGATTCCAGGTGTCTTTGGTCTGCTTCGCTTTCAAATGAGATAACAGAAGGTTCTCACTCGCTAAAGCAGACCTCCCCAAGTTGGTAATGCAGATTTCGCTCTGATTCCCCTGGAAATGTGCGATCCTCATCCCTGTAGTGCAAGGCATCCAACAGGGTTGATATTCTTCGAGGGATGGTGTTAGAAAATAGGACTTTGTGGTGTTCTGTCTGGTTCATCTGAGTAGACCCCCCCCCCCCCCCCCCTACATGTTTTCTAATCTCTTCAGTTTTAAAATTTATTTTCGAAAAAATGCCATTTGTAGATGATTTTTTACATACCTATATAAAAACTGCAATTCGAACTGAAAACTTCTGGATGCATTTTAACTCAGTATTACCTTATTTTATGTTTGTATTGCAGTTGAGAAGTTGAGGTCATTCGAACCAACTCGCAAGTATAATATGTTGGAGATAATTCCTAAGACGAACTTTCTGTCTTGATTAGGTAATAACGGCATCGATTCACTCGACAGTTCAGTAGCTTGTGTGATCCCTTGTATACAATGAGTGCCATTTGTTGCAATTATTATTCTTGCATTTGAGAACGGGTTGATGATGGCGCCCTGGCGTGGACTCCATCGAGAAGTGCTCAAAAGAAATTTGAACAAGACAGACGTGAGCAGAGAGGCGCCGGAGTTGAGGTTTTTGTAGGTCGATTTTTAAAAAGGCCGTTCTAGTTTTCAAGATACTCTTACTTCCACGTCCATTTCTGACTTACTTTCCATGTTCCGATTCCAAATGGTCCTTCTTTCTAAAACTGCGAAGATCTGAGAGTGTTAAAATTCGATTTAGTCTGAAAAAAATTGGTAGAAACCGGCTCCAAACTCATATTATCTTATTTTAGAGGGTTATTTTTCACGAGAACCCGCGGTTTCATGAAACACTAATAAAAAAAAAAAACCATGTTATGCAACATAAAAACATACTTTTCTCCTCCAATTACCAAAGTAAAAGTAAAATTGACTAACCCGTTCAAAAGCTGACAGTTTAAGAAAGTTTTTCCAGTAATGTGCGAGGTAATTCTCCGGGAAACGGAAGATAGTGAAAAACGTTGTCTATTTCCACGAAAAATAAAGACTTACAATGTTAAATTGATTTCGACAGTTAGGCCATCATCAGTAACAAACAATAACTGTTATTGTTAATAATTATATATCTGATATTGTTAATAGATTGTAACTCTTTATTTTTCGTGGAAATAGACAACGTTTTTAACTAACTTCCGTTTCGTAATGGGTTTCCACAACTTCGTCGCGAGTGATTTAGTTCGTATTAATTCTCCGGGATTATCCATGCCGTCTAGTGGGTTAAAAAATACCTAGTTTTTAATTTTTGACATTTTTTTTTCACCTTGTGGTCAATTCCTGACTGTTACCTGTATAATCTGGAACGTTAGGTAGCCTATCCAAAAGGAAATTCAACGTTCTTTCCAACGGTATCCTCAATTTTTTGTTTACTTTAAAAATTAAGGTAGTTGTGTCTATTTTAATGACTTGTAGTCAATAACACAAAAAAAAAAAAAAAAAAAAAAAAAAAAAATTCCAAAATTGAATAACTCAAAAACGAAACGCTAAAAAAAGGAACTTTTGATCAGAAATTAGTTGTAAAGTCGACCCCAAAGAGGTTCTGGACCAAAAGTGTAAACACCCTGTATAGTCACAGGTGAAGGGAGGTTCGATCCCGTTGGTTGAGAGCAAGGAAAGAATGAAGGCATGAATCATGTATGAGATACAACCAATTAATTATTTAAAAAGTAAAGGGTATTATAGCTAACCAGATGAAGTTACAGAATGGGATGAACCACTCCGTCTGGTCTTAACAAGGGGATAATTCAAAACATTACAGAAATATTCTTACATTACAGAAATATTCTCATTACAGAGATATTCTTCAAACTGTCTATTTACCAAATCAAAATCGTGGCTATGATTGGATTCCCTAAGATGATTTGCAATGTCTGATTTACCTATATTTTCCCTGAAATCCTTTTCATGTTCGTCTATTCTTTCCCTGAATTCCCTACCAGTTGAGTCAACATTTGATCAACCGTGCACTATCTATTCCAATGAGTGAACAAAATTTATCAAAAGAAAAGTCAATTATTTGAAACAGTGCAGCAAGTAATGGATACGGAGGACATCTCGTTGATACCATATTGGATTAGGTTTTGAGGAAAAAGAGTAGGGAGAAAGTCTCCCATTTGGCTATTTGGTAACATTGAAAGAAAAACAATGGATAAGTATTCCTTACTAAGGGGACATTCCTGATCAAGTAGGTAAAATTCTATCATCGAGAGGTCACAAAGTGGATTTTAAAAATGAAAATAATCTTGAAGCTTTAGTAGGGTCCTTTAAAGACAAAATCAGTGTTCAGGATAAAAGTTGGAGTTATCAATTATTACAATGTTCTTGCGGCCGTGAGTATTGTGGTCAAACTGTTGGGAAATTCAGTGAAAGAATAGACGAACATGAAAACGATTTCAGGGGAAACATAGGTAAATCTGAATTCGCAAATCATCTTAGGGAATCCAATCATAGTTACAACTTTGATTTGGTAAATAGACAGTTAGTAGAATTTCTTAATTTTTATCCAAAGGGAGGTATATTGAATGAACTGGAAAATTTCGAAAAATTTATCAAAAGTGACGGATCTGGTAAAAGTTTAAATAAGGATATCCCTCAGTGTGTTCCACCGTTGTTTGTTCCATTTCTGTAAGTTTGGAATTATCCCCTTGTTGCAACCAGACAGAGTAGTTCTTCCCATTCTGTCACTTCATCAGGTTAGCTACGAGTATGTATACCCTTCACTTTGTACACTCTTATTGGTTGTACCTCATACTTATGATTTTTGCTTCCGAGTCTACCTATAGGTAGCGGAAGCATTGTTTTCACTCTTAGGAGAAAAAAATTTTTGGCTTCCAAAATCAAAATTTCCACTCGCGTTTTACGTTTTAGACCGTTCTGAACAACTTTGGTTCCGTGTCTGTCTGTCTGTCAGTCTGCGCGCGTGTGTGTGTGTGTGTCTTTCTGCCGTGTGTCCGCAAATCCTTGTAACAACCTTATTTTTCACAGTTTTCATCCGATTTGAATGAAATTTTCAGGGAACGTGCAGACTAGGGGACAGACAGTCCCCTATCAGTTTCATTGTTCTTGACTCAATACTTCACTCTGCGCATGCGCAAACGTAAATTTCTTTATGCTTCATTTTTTCACTCCCTAGTCGTTCGATCTCTCTCAAATTTGGATGTTAGTTGGGGGATGAAAATTTGATCATCTTACATCAATTTCAACATGGTTTTATCATTAATAGCTACTGCGCATGCGCCAATATGAAATTCTTGTAGCAAGCTTATTTTCCACAGTTTTCATCCGATTTCGATGAAATTGTCAGAGAATGCGCGGGATAGGTTGTAGATGGTACCCTATCAGTTCATTTTCGCCATATCAATACTTCTTTCTGCGCATGCGCAAACGTAACTTCCATCATGTTCAATCTTTTTACTCTCTAGTCGTTCGAGTTCGCTTAAACTTGGATGATAGTTGGAAGAAGATGATTAGTAAACGAGGAAGCTATGTTCCACACCCAACTCGGCAGACTTTTTTTAAATTTTATTTATTCATTCTTTTTAGTTACATATTTCATTTATTTTCTTCTGGTAGGTGACATCGACTAGGTATATTTTGATGATGCACCGTAGACTACGTTTGATAGGTAATTTTTATGGACCAATGTTTAGAAGGGCCATCTAATACAGAAATAATAAACCTTTGAGTAATAAGTTGCAGCGTTCTCTAGTATATTACAAAAGTTTATTACTACAAATAATGCAGTAACCCATCACTATCTGTCCCTCAAAAGCCACTCGCCGGTTGTCTGGAGAAAACTCACCCCCGCACAGGGTTCATCGCACTGGGGCGTCTGGCCAACAGCCGGTAGCCTTGAGGCAGGTTCCCCCTTCGGATCTCCCGCGTTCTCCATCATCAGCTAGGCCTTTTCACCCGCCAAGTTCACTGCCCTCTCCCAAAGGTAAAAACTCCCAACCATTTCCGCAAAGGAAGGGTCATACGCGGAAACATCTGCAATGTTTGACGTTAAAACGTCCGTAAGTTTTTGACGAATAGATCCTAAATCATGTTCCGGTGAAAGAGGTTTTCCCCTTTCAAGTTTGCCGAAAAAAGTATATTATTGCTCTTCGTACTGCTCTCTAGGTATGAATTCGTATGGTTTCCGGGTTGGACAACCCTCGTATAAATAAGATGGCAGAAGTGCGTGAGAGTTAGCACAATCTTACCTAAAGGTTTTCCCTCAGGCGGTTGTCAGCAGATTCATAAAATGCTCTTTTGTAGTTGTTCCTTTACATGACTTAACCATTGTACCTTCAAGTTGCAGATACTGAAGAGGAATGGGTGATTTCGGTGGGCTCTTCCGCGCTACTGAGGACCTTTGTAGGCTGACGAAAATGTGATGGGAGCGTAACGAGTTATTCCCGAAAAGGAAAATAAAGCTGCAAAATTCATCATCTTCCTCGCTTGTGTGATTCCCTTTAGTATTAAAGAACCAAAGAAGGAAAATTGGACAAACTTTGGTCTGATAATTAAATTCAGCTAATCCGATCTCTTTAAACAAAACCAAGTATAAAAGCCTTTAAGAACATTATTCAGGATTCAATGTGATTGGACTAACCATCAAAACATATTTCACAAGGAAATTTTAAAAAATGATTAAAGCATTTATCAACTGAATACCCAACTCTATGGAGATACCTCCTGGAGATACCTGTTAAAAAGATACCTACGCCTAAATCTTACATTTCTTGTAGTAGGTACCTACAGAAAATGTACTGCGAGTCTGTTTCACCTGTTTATCCAGCAAAGTTAGATGAGAGTGATTTTTCGGTAAAATTTCCTCATACTTTAGCTTTGGTCTCATGGTCTGCCTTTTTCATTTTTTTTCGGACTGTTAAAATTATTTCAAAACGTTAAAAGAATAGTCCTTGAACGGTTTTTTCATTATTCTCCAAGGTTTTCCCCTAGGAACTGGGACTTCTTCAGAGAGATGAAAATAAAGTCAAAATATCAAATTTAAAAATGTAAAATCTCTGTTTTTTCATTTTGTTCACATTTGAAATGATCAGTTAATGACAATTAAATATAAAATTAATCATCTTTATGATGATACCTGTATGTTCTACCTAGTTCGCTGGTGATGGTAACTATAAATTTAGAGTCCCTCAATCAAATAAGAGTAAATTTTCCTTGAGTTTAAATTGAGTGACTCTAAATTTATAATTACCATTATCAGCAAACTAGGTAGAGCGTACGGATAAACATTGTTACCTACATAAAGATAAACAATTTTAAACTTGATTTCCATGAAGAGATAATTTTAAATGTGAATTTAAAAAAAAAAATTTTTAATTTTGATTTAGATAAAAAATTTGATATTTTGAATTTTTCATTTCCCTGAAGAAGCCCCAGTTCCTGAGGGGAAACGTGGAGAATAGGTAATTAAAAAAACAGTTCAGGGACAAAAAGGCATTTTTTGTAAAGTTTTGAAACTTAAACCTTTACCTACATCTCGAACTGAATTACTTTTCCAAATCCACGCGTTTCTTTCATTGAAGTTGATGAAAAGAGGAAGTTAGAACACTAAGAAGATTCAAACTTGAAATTAGAAACCCTGTTAAGTAAGTATATTTTATTTTTACACTTAGATCTAGGAAATTTTTACACTTAGATCTAGGAAATTTTTACAAGTGATGACGTCATCCACTCAATTCAATAGCCAGATATGTACTTATTTGACAAAGGCCGATATTGCCACATTACTGAATTTTCTGAAAAATTTATTGGCTGTCCTTGGGTAAATCATTTTAAATTTCGAATTTGTATATTCATATTTAAGGTTTTGTGTGGTGAGGGCCTTGCTACACCGGAATACCTAGAGGGCATGTTTGCCTATGGGCGTTCTTTGGGGCTCTACGTGTCACCCCATCGGTCTCCTTGAGTAATTTCCTCCGTATTGCTGGTGCAAGGATATGGAACGCCCTTCTCATTGCCATCCGTCGTTGCCCTGACTTTTCTGCCTTCCTTTTGCTGGCTGAGAAACATTTTGGAGCTTGAATTATTTACCTATTCTCACCCACCACAATATTTTGATTATTATGTTTTACCATACTTTATTTTTCTATTTAATTATCTATATATTGCTTCCGAGACTGCAAGGCAGCGGAAGCTTTGTTTTCACTTTCGAAATGAAAAAAAATTGTTTGCTCCAAAATCAAAATTTCCACTCGCATTTTGCGTTTCAGAGCCTCCTGAACAAACTTGGTTCCGTGTCTGTCTGTCTGTCTGTCTGTCCGTCCACATTTCCTTGTAACAGCCATAACTTCCACAATTTTGATCCGATTTTAACCAAATTTTCAGGGATCGTGCGGGTTAAGCTCTAGATGGTCCCCTATCAACTTCATCATGATCTAATCAACGGTAGCTTCTGCGCAGGCACTAACGTGAATTCCTTGTGACGGTCATAACTCGGTCAATGTGGATTTCGGTCAGATTTTCAGGGATGATGTGGGTAAGGTCCCTTGAAGTCCCATAAGACAATCATCATAATTGCATTAGCGGTACGCTCTGCGCATGCGTGAACGAAATATTCTTGTTACGGTCCTTGCAACAGCCGTAATTTCCACAATTTTGATGCGATTTTCTTCAAATTTTTAGGGATCGTGCGGGTATAGCTCTACATGGTCCCCTATCAGTTCGCAGGCGCAAACAGAATTTGTTTGTTTCGGTCATAACTCAGGCAATTGTGAACGAATTTCGGTCAGATTTTCAGGGATGATGAGGGCAAGGTTTCTTGAGGTCCCGTATCACATTCCTCGCGATCATCAGCAGCGGTACGCTAGGCGCATGCGCGAAAGTGATGTTTTTGTTACGGTCACAGCTTAGTTAATTTTATCGGATTTTGTTCAAATTTTCAGAGATGATGTAGACGAAATTTTCAGGGAACATGCGGACTACATCCTGGATGGTCCCATATTAAAATCAAAATTTTCCTTATTAATTTCATTTATTGTATGTACCATTCAGCTTCCAATTTCCCACCTTATTAATTCCCTGATGCCAGAACCGGTCGTTTCTAGTTTTCTGGAATTTAATGGTGACGTACTGTTTTTTTACTACAAATACCTAATTATTAACTTATTTTTTTTAGTAGTTAAATTAACTATTATTTTAGTAGTTAAATGATTAACTACAAATACCTAATTATTAACTTACCTAATTAGTCTCTCAAAAAAGAGCTGATTTTCATTTTATTGTCATTTCAATTTTTACACAATTGAAAGGCCCACGAGGCTTATGTGTATACATTTTGTTGGCCAAATAAATCTTCTTCTTCTTCATTCTGTTGAGGGCTCCGAGCATGTGGATGTTATGACATAGTTGTTACAGAACATTCAACAAAGCCTCAGTATGATGAGACTGCGATAAATTTACGGTGGTAAAAGCAAGTTTGTTACGTACTTTTTTGATTTTTTATTTTCACCATATTATTTTTCTCCGAAGTTTGAGCTTATTTGAGTGTACAATTTGCAATGCTGGAATTTACAATACCTACCTACACAAATTTTATCTCAATAATTTTTGGAATAACAATCAACTGAAATATTTTTAGCATTTTTAAAAATGTGTACGTTCACATTCTTAGCACAAAGTTTTATGAGGTACCAATCAATAGTATGTATACCAATTTCTAGCTAAATATTTTTATGATATTTAACTTAAAAAAAAATAAAATTGTTGTCTTTTTTCTCTCTAAAAAAGTGCCTTGTTTTTAACTTTCCTTTTATCATTTGATACCCATTTTAATACTTTTGAAATTCGATAAATTTGATTCCCCTAAGTACCTAGTCAACTAATTTAAATTCAAGACCAATCGGCGAACGAGAAAATGATTGTAACAAGTTCCATTCCATAGAACAGGTATTTATAACTAGTCTTTTGTGATGCTTTTAGCCTTTATAATGAGTATTTGGATGTTTCTGATAAGGAAAAAACTGTTCCATCTTTTGAGAAAGATTTTACTGAAATATTATTATTGCATTATAAGGAAATTACGTGGTATGTTTATTATTTAATATGAAACATACTATTATCTTACCGAATAATAGACAGTAAAACTTCATCACATAGGATCATCGTAACTGGGTACCTATACTTTTTGATAAACGAATCTGTGTTAATTTCATTATTTTTATCCTATAATGTACGATTGATCGAGGTATAAGAATTGTAATAAAAACCTTTCAGGGTTACAGTAAGTGAAGAGACTAAAACTTATCAGAACTAAATGAACGTATCTCTCTCTCTCTCTCTCTCTCTCACTCACTCTCTCACTTTCTCTGGACGTGTAACACTCAATTGGTGGGAAGCGTCGGCGTAGTGCTGTTCATAACTTTTAATCTGTCTATAATTCTCGTTTTCAATTGTGCTGTAGCTCACAGTGTAAATAATTTAGAAATTACTCACGGAATTATCTGGAAACGCCGGTCATTATCTGTGCTCAAGCAGACAGCAAGTCTACCAAAAAATACCAATACTCCTCCTTGTTTTCCTTAGTTCAGTCATTAACCGAGTTATTATGATCGATTAGATGCAGTTACGCATATAAAACCACTTGTTCGATACGTGTCGATCAGCTCCAGGGGAAGGTGGTTATTTTTAGTTCGCGTCGGTGTAGTTAATTCTATTTGACTTCTTCAACTTATTTATTCGGTTTGTTTTTCTCCTGAGCCCATTAGAACAATCGTTTCCCGTTACGAAAACACAAACAAACAGTTCAAAAGGGGACAAGCCAGATAGCAAATGAGTGAGGTCGTCGTCCCCTCGAGTACGATTTTAATGTTATCACTGTTATCGGTTTCTGCTAAAAGCGTCTCTCCGACTTGATACCGGTCCGCACGTTATGAAAATATTTTTTGTGGTAAACGAGATGGTGCGATTCATGGAACATGTCTAATGTTGCAATTCGTATATATTTCGATAGATTATCAGTTGAGGAATGACCGTTCGTTGGTAGATTCCCTAAATCAGCAAAAACCATACGTACTTTACACCGGTTTAACACAAATATTATTGTCTGAAAGATTTCAGAGCTGCATATAAGAATTATGTTCTTCTTCAATTTTTCCTAGCAACTTGTTTATTGATTGTAAAATTTAGTTCAATCTAGCGGAAATTTTTCATAACAGCTCATTCTGTCTTTCTTAGAACGTTTTTATTTAAAATTCTAAGTAAGATGTTGTTGGTATCTCAATTTATGACCCTCAGATGCGATTATGTTTCGTTTTTCCCCCTATATTTCTGTGGAATGGGTTGCGTTTTTCTTAGAACAAGTTTATTTATGTAATTACAGCTTAGTGCTAATGATCACAATTGTAAATTGTAAATCTTTGATATAACCTCCTCTGCTCATGGATTTTTATCTGAGAGAGCTGAATAAAAAATTCATTCATTCAATTCGTATATAGTTCGATAGGTTATCAGTTGAGGAATGACCGTTCATCGGTCTTGAAAACGTAGATTTCCTACTCTGCAATAACCATACGTATTTAATACCGGTTTTACACAAATATTATTGTCTGCAAAATTTAAGAGCTGTACCTATCTTTAGCCTCGAGAAATCGAAATCTCGAATCGAAATTGAGAAATGACTTCGAGTGAAAATTATCCACTCATACCAAATCAATTATCACAGTACCTAATTATTGTAATAAAAGTAAGTATCGAAATTACATGCAAGCAAGAACTTTCGATTTGAGTTTTTCATGGCTGAATCTTTTTTGTATGGTGTAGAGGTAAGTGTTTGTTATTCCTTATTTCATGTCATATTTTGAAAATCTGGCTCTAGCGAGTTTTAAGCAGTGAGTCACTACCAGAGTCACATAACGTCACTATAAGAGTTCTCTTTTTCTCGGGTCTACAATCAATGCAAAAAAAGGTTAGCATTCATCGTGCTCGCTCTAACAGCTTGTTTTCGTGTTAACGAGAAATACCAATACGAGAAATACAAAAACTCTTCAATGACGCTCGGAGGCCCGTGGAAAGAAGGTGTTGGAGATTTTCAGGATTTTTTAAATATATTGCTATGTTTTAGCTAGTGTTACGGTCTTAAGATGGTACTTTTCAAAAATCAGAATACATCATGCTTATAGAAAATTCATGGTTAATTCCGAAAATGTGGTCAACAGTTAAAATTCAATGAAGTAAAGTGAAGAAATTGGAGTTTAAAAGGAAATATATACGATTTCCCTGAAAAAACCTTCAACAATTCATATATCGAGATAGAAATATGCAGTTGGCGGCAATTTACTCCATTTTTAATTTAATTCTACAAAAAAAATTCGTTTGAATCTGCGAGCCGTGCACCTTGTATAATGTGCTCAATGTAAATTGGATTGTAAATTTAAATTAATAATAATAAAAACCATTTATTATGCTAAAGACCAAAAGTGGTCAATATACAGCATACAGTTTTACAAGGATTTTGCATACATCTTATACTACGGCACGGCAAGGGATTGAATAGATATTGAAAATCAGACAAAAAAGGTGAAAATATTTTGATAAAATGTAGGAAGAAATCAAGGAATTATATACCAAAGGATGGTTCAAGTAGTTAAATTAAAATTAAAATAGATTTTGAAAAATTAAGTAATAATATTAAAAATAAATAAAATAAAAATTGAAAAAGCGCATTTGAAAAATCAATTGTCCACAAAAAGCCTCCTTACTGCCGCCACGAATCGACCAATGGTGGGCAATGAGTTGTGTAGAGTTCCAGACCCGCGCCCCAGCAATAGCAAATGACTTGGATTTGATTATAGTTCTATGGCGAGGAATCATCAAAGCATTGGATCTGTTGGAGGTTGCAAGTGTTAATAGGGAAGTCAGGTAGGATGGAACATTACCGAGTTTAATTTGGAAAATGAGTTTGAGATGCCGGCGGATGTCATATTTTTCTAATGGTCAACATAAAATGGCTTGCGTGCTGATGGAATGACGAGCTTTGATATCGTAAGCATAGCGAATAGATGCTCTATCTGGTCGCAACTGAAGTTTGACTTGCAAGAGATTTCCGATTCAAACCTCGGAAAGAAGTCGCGAAACGGTGTAAAAATAGCGCTCGGAGACCCGGGGAAAGAGGGTGTTGGAGATTTTCAGGATTTTTTTAAAAATATTGCTATGTTTTAGCTAGTGTTACGGTCTTTGGATGGTACTTTTCAAAAGTCAAAATACATTATGCTTATAGAAAATTTAATGTTGATTCCAAAAACGTGGTCAACAGTTAAAATTCAATGCAGTAAAGTGAAGAAATTTGAGTTTAAAAGGAAAAATACACTATTTCCCTGGAAAAAAAAAAAAAATTCAAAAATCCATGTATCGAGATAGAAATATGCAGTTGGCGGAAATTTACTCCATTTTACATTTAATTCTACGAAAAAAATTCGTTTGCATCTGCGGGCCGTTCACCTTGTATAATGTGCTCAATGTAAATTGGATTGTAAATTTGAATTCGCAATTTGAGATGCCGGAGGATGTAATATTTTTCTAATGGTAAACATAAAATGGCTGATAGAATGACGAGCTTTGATATTGTAAGCATAGCGAATAGATGCTCCTCTATCTGGTCGCAACTGAAGTTTGACTGGCAAGAGATTTCCGATTCAAACCTCGGAAGAAGTCGCGAAACGGTGTAAAAATAGCGCTCGGGGACCCGGGGAAGGAGGGTGTTGGCCCAGTCCGGCAGTAGGTTTTTCGGCATTACTTTCACCCGCGGCGAGGGACCTCAGCTCGCGTTTGTGGAGCGAGCAGAATAAAAAAAGGAAGAAAATCTTACGAGAAGAGAAGGAGTGGCGGGTCGTTGAACTCGATGCCGTACTCGCGATCCTGGCGGGTAAAAAAAGGACCCCTGGAAGATGGAGGAGCTCCTTCGGCTTTGGACGAGCCCGCGAAACGGCGGTCATTTCCCTCGCTGCAGTGAGGGGAATATCCTGAGCCGATTCAAAACGGAAGTCAGTGAAAAAACGCTGCAAATTATTTAAAGGTTTATTATTTTTTCAATTGAGTATGATCGTTGTTTTAGTTGGCTAGCGTACGTCATAAGGCCCGTCCAGACTCCTCGGCGTGTCCTACTTCGAGTTGCCACAACCTATACTTCTATAATTATATACGCATGTTTATATTTCTCGATTTGAGCTCCTATCTATTCAAATAGTTATTGCCTTAATAATATCATTATCTAAGTACGTACGAAAAGTCGAGAGGATATGTTATTAAATATGCGTAGGAAAAGCTTTGGTATTAACACACAAATATGACCTTGAAAAAAATATACATTCATGCCTCGAAGGAACGCCGGCGCCGTACCCACCACAAGGTGCCGCGGCGCCGGCGCCTCCTCTCACTCCACCCCCCACCCCCACTCACCCCCCTCACCACCCACCGTGACCCCCTGCCAAGCGTGCCAGGCGTGCGCGCGTCGAAAAAGACACTTTTTCGCCCGTTTTTAGCCCATAGCATCTATGCGAGTAAAGCGATCGGGATGATTAAACGTTAGGACCAACTAGACCCCAAATGGAGTCTATGTGCGAAAGAACGGGTTTTTTAAGTCAATTCTTAGGCCTTTTATGGCCCGGACGGCGAACGGCGAACGGCGGACGGGGGACAGACATTTCAAATTTGGATTCTACGCACCTTGAAACGTAAAGTGACAAAGTTTGAGGGGGGGTTATAAAAGTTTTTTGCTACACGATCACATAGGCTTATTATTGGAAATAATAAACCAAAACGTTGTCTATTTCCACAAAAAATAAAATGTTACAATGTTAAATCGATTTCAACTAGGGTTGCAAGATCTACTTTAATTTAAAGTATCCTACTGTATTTTTGTTCAAAATACTGTATACTTTATAAAAAATGTAAAGTGGACCAAAATACTTTATATTTGAAACGAAGAAGTTGGAAATAATAAACCAAAACGTTGTCTATTTCCACAAAAAATAAAATGTTACAATGTTAAATCGATTTCAACTAGGGTTGCAAGATCTACTTTAATTTAAAGTATCCTACTGTATTTTTGTTCAAAATACTGTATACTTTATAAAAAATGTAAAGTGGACCAAAATACTTTATATTTGAAACGAAGAAGAAAAGTTCAGCCCCCGCACCTAGGTACTTACTAGTCTAGGACAAGGTCTAATTTACATTTTTGTCAAGTATAAAGATTTCTTTCAAATTGTAAATTTTCAAAGTTTTTCTGAATTTTCAATTTCCACAGCTCTTTTCCGAATTTTTAATATTTTATAAGTACAGTATTTCAGAGAAAGAAAGAGGGACTGAATGAATGTAACTTTTCGAGTTCCTAAAAATTTCCTAACGTCCTTAGTCCTTACGTGCCCAATAGATGCACGAGATATTTTTTTAGTGAGAACGAGTTTGAAAATTATGTTCCTAATTACATTAATGTATGTAACACAACCTTACTGAAATATGGACTCGTTAAGATTGAAATGTCAAGTAATGTTTTCTTCGGAATAAAAATTTTGTGACCTACGTACAGTAAAAGTATTACCCAGCCATGGTTCTTTTTTAATTCCTCAAACCGCACTTTATTATTTTCAGTAATCTGACACATTCAAGCCCATGTGTGCAGATGCTGAATGAAAAATATCTCAGTTTGAAAGTCGAGAACGTTAACTTGAATGTATACTTTAACTTTCATTGAAACACTTTACTTTTCCTTGGTTGCAGCCAGGATATACTTTATATGATCCGAAAAAATCTGGCAACCCTAATTTCAACGGTTAGGCCATCATAAGTAACAAACAATAATTTGAAAAAATCGAAATGATCAAAAGTGACAGATCTAGTAAGTGTTTAAATGAGGATATCCCTCAATATATTTTACCAATGATAAGTCCATTTCTGTAAAGCTTGAATTATTCCTTCAAACTATTGAAACCAGTAATTCTTCCCCACCTTTCACTTCATCTGATTAACTATAATCCCCCTTCACTTTGCTTGCATATAGTTGGTTGTACCTCCTGCCTCCTTTCCTATCTCTTGACTAATGGGATTCAATCTCCCTTCACCTGTGACTATAAAAGCTGTGTCCTTTCTAATGTGTCTTCAGTTATTGTTTGTTACTGATGATGGCCTAACCGTCGAAATCAATTTAACATTGTAACTCCACAAGGTTTCCACAACTTCTTCGTGAGTGATTTAGTTCTGAGCAGATTGTCAGTTCTAGTATGACCTCCCACTCCGATCTTATCATTATTTTTGGTGCATTATATTTTTAAACCAGAAGCTTTTATCAAAATCGGAATGTAATTTATAATAGTTTTGCACGGGACAAAGAAATTCCACAGGCGCGTAACTACAATTTTTCATGAAGTTATGAAATGCAAAACAAACGTATTGGTCCTCTTATGGAAAGAACCGCATTGCTGTTCAAAGAATTTCAGGGTTGGGTTTCAATGTTCAAGATCTAAAAGACTGAAAAAGAATACAAGTTACGCAGAGGTAACCTACTGGGGGGGTTCCTAGAGGGTAGGTGGTTTCATTAAAATAGGTCAGTTACTTCAGTACTATGTGGTTTTTAATCCGATGTAGGGGCTAAATAGTGGTTATTGCTGTACCCCTCCGATTTGCCAGAGGAGTCCATGATGGCATTCCGTTCAGTGTCGGAGGGGAACATGGGCAACAATAAATAAAAATAAATCGAGAGCTTTCAAACGACTGGTGAACAATTTTTGTACGATGATAAATGCCTAAGATATAGTTCCGTAGCAACGATTTGGTTGTAAGCGATAATCATCAGACAAATTGAGATAATCGGTTTTGTGCGGTGATAAATGCCGAAAATCTTGCATACAAGTTTGCAAGACATGACCTTCATTTCCACAGTTTTTTATTCTGTTCCAGAAATAGTAAGTTGTTATGTATTCTATCGCCGATACGGGCTCTCCTCTCCCAAAAGCGTGGGTGAGATGAGGATGAAGGCGAGGCGACACAGAAACTTCCATTGCCGCAATCCAAAAACTTGATATTGACGCAATATCAAAATTTCAAAGGTATCTACTAAGATGTTGAAGAGGACCCAAAAAGCTACCACTAAACATGTAACAATAAACTAAAAGCTCTGACGAGGCCATTAGAATGCGAAAGCGCTTAGTGTACACTAGAGATGAGTCGATACCAAAATTTATCGATTCCCGATACCGACACCGATACCTAAAAAATCGATTCCCGATTCTCGATACCGATACCATCGGCGCATAATACCTAACTTACCTGTAGGTGAAAAACAAAAATTCCTCTCGAACTAGTAATATATTCAAATTTTTATTCTCTCAAATTCAGATTTATTCTTATTACAAATTCTAAATTTCAGATTTATATTTTCATTCAAGGCTTTAGTTAATTTGATTTGTGCAAATACAATATTTGATATTTTTTTGTTATCTATCAAGTATCAATTAATAGGCAACTTTTATTGCCTAGGATTGATTTCTTTCTGAATAAAACAAGTTAAGCAGACTGACTTCTTTTTTAGTTTTTCGTCGGTAACTGTAAGGTATTTCCAAATAAGACTGGCTCTAGGCTTTTATACTTGGAAAACATAGCTTTGTCTAATGCTTCTGTTGTCACAAACGAAATAAGACAAGCCTACTTGTAAAAAAAGTTATAATTGTAAGTTGTGTTTTGGACAATTCATGTTTCGCAACTGCTAACTTCACACAACGATTGCACGGTACAACCATCTTCGTTGTTAGATGGTTGCAATAGTACCGTAGTGTAATAAAACGCCCATCACCGGGCGGTATCGGTATCGGCTTTAGGCGATCGATTCTCGATACCGATACCAATGCCTAAGAATCGGTGTTATCGAGAATCGGTATCGGGAATCGACTCATCCCTAGTGTACACCAGTGGTCGCCAAACTTGTAAGCGACTGAGCCACCTTACAGCTAAAAAACATTACTGTGAGCTACCCAACAAAGTACGAAAGTATCACATGATTTTGCTTAGATCACACAGTCGATAATTACCTATAAATAAACATTTTCAGCTTATTTTAAATCTAATTAAATTACATTTCTAAAATTGCAATAATAACATAAAACTTGAATTAAAAAATATTTGCATTAGAAAAACGTAGTTCAGTGTGATGGGTGGCACTCTTTTTTGTGATCAACAATCTTCTTAATGTTAGGCTCGTTGTAGCGGCCATTTATGTACATTTTCATGTGTCGTCGGTCTGAGATGCGTAACGCAAATCAGATTAGCCAACCCAAGCACTCTCTTCTGAAATTTCCCCGCGAGCTACCAAAAATTTCCCTGCGAGGTACCAGTAGCTCGCGATCTACGGTTTGGCGAACACTGGTGTACACAATAAACTACATTATTTGAGACGCCTTGAAAAATCTCAACCCTCGAACACCAATACTAGAAACAGTAAGTTGTTATGTATTCTATCGCCGATTCGGGCTCTCCTCTCCAAAAAGAGTGGGTGAGATGAGGATGAAGGCGAGGCGACACAGAAACTTCCATTGCCAATTCTCTGCGAAGGATGTCTAGCACGTATCCCCCCTCCCCCCTCGCACCCTTTCGGCCGGGAAGGTCCTCCAAAAGATTTCTTTCCTTTCTTCATCTCCCTCTTTCTTCTGAGTGACCTATATATCCCGCAGTGTCCTACCTCCATCACGGGGCTGCTGGAAGAGGTCGTTACTCCGGATTTAGAAAACTCCTTCCAAGAGACCTTCGGGCCAAGCCGAAGTGGTCATCTCGAAACCCGATAATAACCTTTTCCAATGCTATTATTTCCAATGACCAACAAAAACGTTCGAGGTTTTATGTCCTACCTACTTTCCGAACCTAACCGATATCAGTTCCTATCGATTCTATTCTGTATGTCAATTTTCAACCAAAACTAAATACACAATATGTGATAGAGGTGTAGTTCTCTCCTATTTATAAGTAATAATGAGTAATGGATGCCAAATGTTGAACATTAGTTTCTATATATTTGTTCCTCCCTGTTTTAGCAATTGGTTTTTGTTTTAAGCATTTTATATTTGGCCCTTTAAAATTGCTAACCAAAATATTGTTTCTCAATACTGTAAGTTTGTTATCTTTTGTTTTGACTTCTTTTGGTTTACTTCTCTTACTTGGTGGGACTAACTATGCCCTTTCTTCATGGTTCTATATTTTTTGTTCTGGTTTTTCTTGTTGTTTTAGATTTCCCCAAATGAAATTGTTTTGGCTCTAACCTGGCTTGTTGGCTTGCTAGCGATTTTATGAGGTTTATAAAACCTCCTGTTTTTGACCCTGCCCTCTTTGAGGGCAAAGCTTTTAAGTAAGTCCTTGTTTTCTACTTTACCAACCTTAACATTAGTTTTAGCTTAGAGGTATAGAGCAATATGTTTGCAAACCATGTTAGTTTACCAGGTTTTTTGTTGTTTATAGCCTATCTGATTATGGTCACAGAATGGTGACCGAAACGTCATTACAATGATTACAAACATTTTGTAATTATTTCTTTCTCCTTGGGCCAAATCCCAACATACAACTATGAATACAAAATACGTAGGTAAATATTGCAAATATTTGTTTATGAGCCATTAAATCAATTTTTACAAAATCGGTAGTTTTGCGTAATTTCATTCTCATCAGAAGAGAAATGAATTTGAATGTAATCAACGTCATTTTCGGACAATGATTTGAACATAGATAATCTCATTGGTTTCCCACTTCCATTTCAACTTTTTTTTTCTTGTTTTTACATCTGAGTAGGAACTGTGAGTATAAAACTCCGAAACCATAGTGATGAAGACATTTTCTTAGGGAAGGGAAGCAAATAAGTCCTCCCCACCCCTCTGTTCAACTAGATACTAAAAGGGATAGACACAGCAAAAATGCGACAATATGTTCCGGTAGTGTAAAATCGCAAGAAAAAATATTGTATTTTCCAAGGGTTATAAATATTTATCACAGTTGCTCAAATAATAACTAGGGTGTGTATGCGCAAAACTGAAATTGGCGCAACTCCGGGACTAATAGACTGATTTCGATGAAATTTTCTGGAATTGTGCGCATGCAGACTTGGCATGCAGATCAAGTGCTCAAATTTCAAAACAAAGTATGATGATATGATACGATAATCTACAAAATTCGCTCATACAATCATGCTGCGTGACTGAAACTTTTTTGTTGTTATAAACTCTTCCAATAATTTGATCTGTTCAAATAAAGGAACGATACGATTTATTTTTTGGATGATCTTGGGCTCCTTGATCTTCCTTGCCATGAGTTAGCCAGAGGATTTAGGAGCAATCTACCAAATTTCAAGATCCTAGGGTGGAAAGCAGGACGGAGCCCGTCATTTGATTCGACTCTTGTTGTCCCAGAGAATCTCCTTCAAATTTAAATTTGCTTGAGCCAACAGGAGAGAATTTAGCTCATTCAGCTGATCAGCAAAGAGCCTATAATTTTATTAAAATCTTTATGTCCCAGAAAGGCTTCCTACCAAATTTCAAATTCCAAGGGTGAACAGGGGAGAATTTAGAAAACTCAGCTGATCAGGAAGGAACCCCTCATTTCATTTGTATATTAATGTCCCAGGGAGGCTGTCTATGAAATTTCACAATAATTGCTAGGATTAAGCTACCTCTGCTGATTGGATGGAGCCCGTCATTTCATTCATCTCGTAATGTCCCAGACAGTCTTCCTATCAAATTTCAACTTCTTAGGGTGAGTAGGGGCTCACTCAGCTGATCAAAATGAATCCCGTAATTTCATTTGTTTCCTCCAGATAGACAGACAAATGAATTTCAACTTTCTAAGGTGAACAGGAGAGAATTCAGCTCACGCAGCGGATCAGAATGGAACTCGTAATTTCAATAATATCTTAATGTCTCAGAGAGTCTCCCTTGCAAATGTCAACTTCATTAGGTGAACATGAGGGAATTTAGTTCATTCAGCTGATCCGGAAAGAGTCCCGCATTTTATTCGTTTCTTGATGCACCAGATTGGGAAAATCGTGTTGTACGCTAATAAAAAATGAATGGGTGGTTTTTAATGAATAAAAAAAATAAAATGTATGCTATTTTACTAAGTCTCTATGGTCTTGAAAATGTGAATGTTATTTGGATCACTCTTTATTATTAATGTTAATAATAGCTTTTTTATTTTTCTAAGTGTGAATTGGAGCTTAGTCCGTTGCTTCAAATAAATAAAATAAGTAAATCTGTACGAACCAGCTCCGAAGGGCGACAAGTCTTCGAGGAGATATCACAGTGCGTGACATTGAAGTTGGGGTGAACGACATGACTGCACCTTAAGATCCGAGAAGTTCAGAGACCTTTGCAATGCCGTCGAGATTCGCGAAGGTTTCACCTTGTCCCACTCCAACGTCCCTGATTTCTCGATCGTGATTCGCGGGAAAGTCATTGGCACCGGAGTTCGGACTTTGACGTGTAAGGTCACGCAGCTGCTTGATTTCGTGTACTAATGGATGGAGGTCCTTCGTGAGTTTGTTGATCCCGAGCTGTAGACCAAATGTCATTTAGGGTAAAGACTTTTAGGTATCACACGTAGGGAGGGTTGCCAGATTTTTTGGGATCATATAAAGTATATCCTAGCTGCAACCAAGGAAAAGTTAAGTATTTCAATGAAAGTTAAAGTACACATTATAGTTAACGTTCTCAACTTACACATTAAGGTATTTTTCATTCAGCATTTGCACACAAGGTGTAGGACCTACCTACGTCTACCTACAAGTACCTAACGATGACACAGCTAAAGAAGAAGAGGTTCTAAAAAAAACCGAATCTTTCTTTTAGGAGTCATTTCTCACTAGTTTAAGCAAACAACATCGTATATATCAAATCAAATAAACTTTATTGTACGGAGAAATATTATTCCCATTATGTACAATTAATAACTTAACAATAATTACAGCCGCTCGAGATCTAATAGAAGAAAAAAAAATAATAATAATAAAAAATAAAAAAATAAAAAAAATAGGCACCTACTCATTAAAAATAACCAAAATAGCTGAAGGAATCCTCATCACATAGGTATCTCATACAGAACAGACCCAGGGTATCACATTATTATGACAGATGACATCCAAAAAGTAAACCTTAGTGAACAGAATCATTGAACAGTTCGTTGCTGTTATTGTTGTGTATGGGGTTGAGCGCCCGGCGGGAGATGGTCAGCCTCCTCAGCTTCTCGAGTATACGTGATTGTCCTAGACAAATTTTCGTCCATGCAGGTAGGTAGTTCTGGTGTAGGTAGGTGTGGGAACCTTGTCCTTGACTAGTAAGTAGGTGCGGGGGCTGAACTTTTCTTCTTCGTTTCAAATATAAAGTATTTTGGTCTACTTTAAATTTTTTATAAAGTATACAGTATTTTGAACAAAAATAAAGTAGGATACTTTAAATTAAAGTAGATCTGGCAACCCTAATCACACGGTACTTACAGTAATAGATTCAGAAGTTCGGTTTGGGAGGGATCCATCCATTTGTCAATATCCAGGCCCGTATAGACGGAGGGGGCACTGGGTACAAGAAATTAAATGAAACGAAATTGTTTATTTGTATGAGCCTTCCGGCGTTACAAGGTCGGTGAACAATGTTTACAAAAATAATAATCACACTATTAAAGAAATAATGCCCATGAAATAGTAATATCCAGACTAAGCGGACAATGAATGTTAAACAAAAGAGTTGCAAAAATAAATAAATAAATCAGCTAGTGTAAGAAACCTTCGTTCAAAAAGAGAACTCTTATTCGTTTACAATTGTTAACAAAGCAAAACACTTTTTTACACAAATACTATAATAGCCACAAACCGTTGGGACTTGGTGGAACATTAGCTCGTGTCACCAAGGCTCCATTGAAGCCACAGCAGGAGCTGTGCCTCCTTCGAATGTGCTCATTGCCAAACCTAACCTACGGCCTAGTCTTCGGTAAGATTACTACAGGTGTGGCTAAAAAAGAGTTAGAACGTTAAGTTCGGTCTACTTGGTCTACTTGAGCTCTTTGCTAGGCTTACTGTAGGTGTGTGGGGTTACAAGGGTGATACATTTAGAACGAAATCAGACAAATAGATCTTAAGAAATCGTCGTTATGATGAATTCACGTCAATGCATGCAGACAAGCTTCTATTGATCTGACGGCAAGGCAATCCATAGGGAATCGTCTATAGAAGGTATAATCTGCACACCAATTTTATCGAGAGCTGGACACAACATAGCCATCAACCCAGACACACCGACAAATGAGGCGAGTAGTTTCAAAACCGGCTAAATCCACATTTTTTCGAAATGCACTTTTTTCCAATTTTTTCAAGTTCACGATGCACTCTATCACCCTGTGAAGTCTTACGAACCAAATGCGGTTCAATCCAATAGAAAAACCCCTCTGAAGTGGTGGTTTCGCGTCAAAACTGGCTCAATCCATGCTTCTCAGTTGAGCCGCTATGAGCGTGCTTGCCTTCGGCGTTGGACGTTTTTGTTCTGGTGTACAAAGTTTCACCCATTTTCCCGCTATGAAAGCTTTCTTTTTTTTTGCTCTTTACTGTTTAATATTCAATTACTCAATATTCTATCATTTTTCGGAGTTTTTAAAATAAAAAGAAGTTCTCAAATGTTTCTACAAGCCCGGTTTCTACATAGGCTGTTGCTATGCAGTCGTCTTTTTTGCAACCTACAAGCTTCTTACCATATAAATACCGAAAAATGTGATGTCCGACATGAATAATAAAATTTTTAAGGATATTCGTAGGAATATGACAACAGAGCCAAGTCAAACTACCCAAATTTCATCAAAACCGGCTCAATCCAAACTTTGATTTTGAATTTTTAGGAACCATTTTCAAAGTCAAAATTTGTGATAAAACACTCTAGGGCCTCCGGTTATACAATGAAATGGAACTAACGTGGTTAAAATGGAGTGCTGTACAGGGAAACGGGTTTTTTTTTTGTTTCCTGAAAAATTTTTAAATATGGATTGAGCCGGTTTTGAAACTACTTGCCTCAGATATAGACACAGACGGAACCAAAACTGATCATCATGCACTGGAGCGCAAAAAGCAAGTAGACATTTCGGTTTTGGAGAACCATTTTTTCGGCTTCTTGTACGAACAATAGTTTTCCTATAGTAGTGAGGAAGCAAAAAAGCTCACCCACAAAAAGGAATTCCACGGATAAGGTACGTTTAGGTTGACAGTGTTTTACGGTGCACAGTTAGGAATGGAACTAATTTGCATTTAGGACATTCTTGGAAAGTGTAGGGCTCCGTATAAAAAATATTTATCTTTGTGCTGTAGAATCGCCTAGTACCGTTCAACGAGGACTTAAAAAACTTGGAGGAAAAAACCGTTAAAAAATACCCACCTGAAAAAAAAGGCGGGTCAATGAGGAAAAACAAGGACGACCGGGGTGAGAGAGGTTTGGTGACATCCGAAATACGAAATGTGCTCTTAATAGCCGATGTCCGATCTGACCAGATTGTGACCTACCCCAAAAAGTCTGCTTTACAACGGTCGACTCCTTGAAAACGGAGCAAAAAAATTCTATAGAAGAAGGAAGGCTTGATAAAACAAAAAAACCAATAAAAAATAAAAATCCAGTGACGGAGACAGGATGAAAATAAGAAGTATTATTTAGGTTTGTCGAAACAGTTCAAAACGGGGTCAGCCCACGACGATGAGCATTTGGCAAACCATCCAGTTGGGAAAAGGAAGGGCGATGCCGGCACGGTTTGTCAAAAACCTTTCGAAGGCTGGGAGCGAGCCGGTTTTTGTGGGCCCTGTAAAATGGGCCAGTGCCCCCAAGAGAAGTAGATCCTTTCTCTTGGGATTTTCGATTTTTTTATCTTTTTTTCTCTCTCTCTCGCTTTGTCTTTCACGAAGTAGATACTGGGGGAAGGTAAACGCTTATTGGAAGGGAGTCGTGGAAAAATAGATCGGCAGCAAACGGATGATTGTTCGATGAGGTTTCAAAATGGGTTGGTGGCCGGTGGAAACCGAGTTGAGCAACATTTAGCTTTGAATTCGGGTTCAGTTGTGGGGGAAATAGGTGAAACTGCGTCTAGTCAACCAGGGTTTTATAATACTTAAATTTTCGCCAGGCTTACCAAGAGAAAAGATCACATACCATGATTTGGTGGCACAGGAAATAAATGCTGAAAATTATTACACGTGCAGATCGTTGTTAGACTGATTATATATCATAAATAATAATCAGATTTTATATCAGTTCACATTTGTAGATTAGGTTTTATAGCCTTCGAGTTTTAAATGATATAATATGAAAGAAAAGTAAAATAAAATATATAGTTCGTAAATTCACTCAATTAAAAAAATCCACTTATGGCAGTATTAAATTTTTTAATCGGTGCTTCATTCTTCTTTTGATGTACCAGATGAATCGGATCATGTGTCATTTGAAGGTACATAGCCGTTCGCCTACGCTCTGTACGCGCACTATGGAAGAATTCCCTCCGTAATTGGCTTTATGGTACTGTCAGTGCCCTCTTCTCTGTGCCTCTCTGCTGCTCGAAGTCGCCTAGACCTTCCAGATCTTCAAGCCTCTACCGAGAAACAAAGTACAACGAGGAGAGACATTAGGGTGGATCAGGTTTTAAAAAGATAGTATCAATAAAGGGGGAAAATTTATCATTTTATTTGTTTAATATCAACTCCTCCCTAAATTCCTAATCAAGTTCTAAATTGGGCACTGACAGTACCATAGAACCAATTACGGAGGAAATTCTTCCATAGTGTGCGTGCAGAGCGTGGTGAACGGCTATTTACCTTCAAATGACATAATTATGATCCAATTCCTCTGATACGTCAAAAGAAGAATAAAGCACTGATTAGAAAATTGCATACTAGCACAAGTGGATTAATTTTATTGAGTGAATTAACGAACTATATATTTTATTTTACTATTCTTTCATACTATATAATTTAAAACTCGAAGGCTATAAAACCTAATTTACAAATGTGAACTGATATAAAATCTGACTATTATTTATGATAAATAATAAATCTAATAAATTGTGTAATAATTTGCCGCATTTATTTCCTGTGCCACCAAATCATGGTATGTGATATTTCTCTTGGTAAGCCTGGCGAAAATTTATGTATTATAAAACCATTCACCATTCGTTGAAAAGCTCTCATTTAACTGAAGATTAGTAACTTAACATTGTACTTCAACGCTGAGTTCATTGATAGGAAAATGCAACCCCGAATTAGCTGGAAGAAATCATGTTCCATGTTTTATCATTTTAGCCGCAGGCTCAAAGCGGAAAGCAACCAGAGGGTCCAGGGGGGAGAAAGGCTTGATTTCTTTCTTTTTTTTTTTTTAGATAGGGTTAAACATTGATCTGAATAGGTTCATTTATCTATTAAATTTATTTTTTCAGTACCGAGCATTAAATGATCAGCAGGTATTTCAACAGACTCACATCTGATTTTATTTGCATACTATAGACATTTACACTAGACTTTCAAAAATCAGTTATACGTCACTGTGTTTTCAAGATTATTTGAAAAATTGGCGGAAATATTTGTAAGATAATTAATCCAGTAATGGTGACGATCTACATAACCCGTATATAAGTATTTCAATATTTTTTCCCCGGATTTGAGAAGAGGTAAATTAGTGTAACAGCTTATTGATAACAAACTGATTGATGAACAAAATATTCAGTATTTTTTCTGGATTGTGTAGGAAAAAGTTAGGAGTTGTTCTTACAACCGCTAGAGCGCTAGTGGTACAGCGTTTGCATCATAAGGTTCCTCCCCATCTGTCATGGTACGTGAGTCTCCCATTGATTACTTTAATCAATATTGGAGGTAGTAGTATGTGAAATGTTTTTATCCTCTGTTAAAACGGAATCATTATTTTTAACGAATAATTAAAAGCTTAGAAGCCATTTGGGAAGGTCCCTGTTCTGAACGTATGGAAAGGTTATTGTCGGTTAATCTCCCTATTAATCTCCTTAATGTGAACCATCGCGAAGTTGGCAAGTGCTCGTGAAGTCGTGTCGCAATTATCCTAAGCGCAGGTGCAATAAGGAGGGTTGCGAGAAAATAGCGAAAAAATTGTTAGAGACCTGGAAGTTATTTACTAATGCGCGTGATTGATGAAAGGCAGGCACTGGACTGCACCTCGAAGTTCAACAGTCGCTCTCAATGCCACCAGGAGTTCACAGTGTTCACCTTGGTTGCCGCACCCACCTCGTTGAAGATGCAGAAATCCCGCGATTTATAAAAGAGACTTCAACTAAACCAAGGCTAAGTCCCTAGTCAACTTGTCAGAGTATGATTGCACTTGGAGGAGGAAAACTTGGCAAGCATCATCCTTTTCATCGAGAATAATAAGTCGAGTATGGGCTCTTGCGCAAGGCTTGACCTTCCTTCTTCACTTGAAAGCCGCAGAATTGCTTTTTAATAGACGTCGATGGGAGGGCCGCCAACTAGCCACGTGCTGGCACTGAGGTGCATCCTAGATGCGGTGTTGCAATCGTGAAGTCAACAAACTCGTCAATAGCTCTTTTTCTAGCTGACCTTCACTAAAGGATAAACACCATCAACCTCAGTCGAATTGCGTCTTGGATATAATATCTGCGAACAAATAGCATCCGGTTGCATACAGCTTCAAACGAATTACTATTCAGTAGCTGAACACGAACCTGCGACAAATTGATAGTTTTCCCTCAGATAATTTACAAAATTGAGTCAAAGAACACCGCATCACCTATTATAATGTTATTTCCGTGTAGATAAGCATTTGGCGCAGATATACCGATCACATGGCTTGTGCAACACTTTGTGGGTTCTTGGGAAATCATTGTGTTGTTATGAATCAATTGAAGTGATTAGGGCTGAATTATACTCTGTAGCACTGAGGGAAATGATTGAGCTTATGGAAGCCACCTGATAGAGTGGCTTTTGGGAGAGAAATCTCTTCTCTCATGCTCCTAAACTACGTACAGCCTATGTCTTGACTCACTCTTTAGAACATGAATAAATCATTTCACGTCTCACAAAGTGATCTGTTGGTTCGATGTGTTAATTTCGTAATATATATATATTTTGTTTTCCAACACCCTGCTTCCACAACAAACGTTGCAACTGACAACAGGCTGCGTCCTTCTCAAGTTCCGCTAGTACGGTCAAAGCTAGATAAGACCGTACACTTGCATCCAACATCCCTATCCTTGGAAATGTCATCTAAATCTCGTGAAGATTGTGCTGATTTGCATGTCGCAAGATTTCGAGCCTTATCGTCGCCTTACCTAGGAACACCAGAAAATTTCGTTGTACTTAATCAAATAACTATTAAAGAATATATACATGTGATAGAAATTTCTTGTTTGAATATGAGCAGAAGCCACGGCTGATCGAAATATAATTAAATTCATCGGAGGATAATCAGTGTCTTAGGATCTCTCAGATTACAGATTCCCAGATTATTATTCGACGGTCACAGAAGCAAAATTAGATTGCGAGGTTGTTGTTTCGTAGAATTCTACTATAATAAATTGCTCCCTCTGACGCATTATTGAAGCACACAGGAACTGTTATTCGGAACGTGTTTACCTTCCACAACACGAGTTTATCTCGTTAGAATGAGCCGTTGTTGAGAAAAGTGTGAGCAAAGTTGAAAAAATCATCATTTGCTCAAGTTGATGGTGGTGGACTTTTGTAAAAAAAAAGAAAAAAAAAAAACTTTTTAGGATTGTGATAAAAATCCCGTTCTTGCGCGAAAAAAATCAAGCTTTCCAAATAAAACGATGAGTTTGTTGCCAGCACTTTTCGAGCACAATAAATTGCTCATATTTCGAAAAATGTACAAAAAAATCCCTAAAAATGGCTGAATCGGCCAAAAATAGTTTAATTTATAATTTTTTCAGAATTTTGCTTGAAAACAAAATCAACGATAAACTTGGACTTTAAAACAATTTGGACAAAATTATGTTGAAAAATGTACTAAATTTTATTAATATTCGCTGAAAAATCTATAAAAACTGAAACAACAAAAATCTAACAATCCAAAAAAATTTATGAATCGACAAATTTTATTTAGTATGAATTTTTTGCTATAAAAATGGTTTATTAACAATCCGTTTTACTCAAATTGCTCAAATTTCGATACGATTTGGCTTATTATAATGCGACAGGTAATTTGAGAAAATTGGCTCATACGATCATCGTCACATGACTGAGACTTTTTTCGATCCTGCTGAGCCTCACGTCGCAATCCCAGCGGGCAAGAGTAGGTTGACACCCGCGTGGGAATGTCCTCTCCTCACCTCGAAGTGGTGCTCGGGTGCAAACACCAGGCGAAAGTGTCAGGTTCGTTTCCACCGCCAAGACCTTTTCCGCCTCAAAAAGACCGAGTGTCGTATTCCCATCTCAGCTGCGTCACCAAGAAGCTGTCAGTCCTAGTCGTTCACATCTTTCAGTTTTGCTAACCGAACGTTCGGAAACGGGTGAATTCATGAATGCGAACACAAATAAAGGAAAACAAGAAAAACATCGAGGTGATCTTTTTTTGGATATAGAAAACTAGACAGACGCATTGCCAGCACAAAAGCTAATGAAATACTGATAAAACATTTCATGGAAATTAGCAGTTTCTTATGAACTTTATCACGCCATTTGTCATCAATACAATTATTCAAAGGGGGTTTGATAGCTCGAGAGCTTCCTTGTAGAAGAAATAGGGCTTAACTAGGCAAATAGAAGTGCGAGTCAGTAAAATAAAAAAATAAAAATTTGAGACCTGGGCTGGATTTTGAAATTAGATACCTAGATAAAGAAGACAATAACTTAATAAATAAATTAAAAAATAAATCTTAGAACAAAACCGCCAAAATCGGATTTGAGTCCTGTGCAAGATGCAAGACCTTTCGTCAGAAATGCATGCATACATAGATATGCATACTCTGATAGATCTTACTTCCACACTGCTGAATGTGAGAAAGCTTTGTGTTCGTGCAACATGTAATAATAATAAACCAAATTTATTAATAAATAATTTATTTATAAATTTATTATTTTTTTGCGGTTCTTGGCTTACCGATCAATTTTGGTTCCATGTCTGTCTGTCTAATATCTGCCTGTTTGTGGTGAATCAAAAGTATACCAAGGTTTAGTCCATGTGTGATGTAATTTTTAGTGCCTGTACAGGTTAGGTCTTAGATAGTCCTCTATAAATTTCATTGCCGTTGAACCATTTCTTAAAACATTGATTTTTCATGATCTATAGGTCCGACTTTTTGCAGACCGGGAAGAGGGAAGGAGGGGGGGGGATCAGAAGACCAATGGAATGACGGGCTCCTTTCTGATCAGCTGAGTATGCTAAATTCTCTTTTGCTCACCCTTGGAAGATGAAATTGTATGACTGGCTGAAACATTAGAAGATTATTGAAATCACGCGCTCTTCCCTGATTAACAGAGTAAACTGGATTCTCTTCTGTTCTGAGATGATAATATATCTGTGGGACATTACCAGACGAATGAAATGATGGACTCTTTCCGGATCAGCTGAGTGAGCCCTATAAAGTTGAAATTTGATAGGGAGACCCTCTGAAACATCAAGAGGCGAATAATATGAGGGCTCCACCCTTTTCAGCTGATTGATTTTTATATAGGGGAAAGTGATCTAATATGAGATCCTTTTTTTAAATGGTGGCAGAGGCCAGCCAAAATAAAAAATTGGAACATTTGGTTTTTACTATTATTATTCATTCACATCCCCCATTCAATATTTTATATCCATATTTCAATTAAGTTTCATTGAAATGCTCGAAAAACTCAAAACTAACGAAAATTAACTTACGATAAATTTCGTGATTGTCCAATTCGGCAACAGTTTACCCAATATGAGATACACAGCTCCCAAAACTGTCTCATATTAGGACAACCTTCATATTGTTGAGAGGCGAACTGAGTTATTATAAGAAGCGTTTCCAACTTCTCAATGAATTACATTTGCAAGATGTTTGTGTTGCCATGTTCTGGCGTTGTGTTAAATAAAATCACTTTTAGTGGATTTTCGTTCGAGTGAACCCGCGTCTTTCTTGTATTTTTATTACAATATTTTATCCAAATAAACTATTGAACTAAATACATTTTTATTATTCATTTTATGGTACGTTAATTAAACCTTACATCAATTTTGCTACGATACGGAGTTTAATACGCGGTCTGCACCAAGTGATTTATGCACCCCTACTGGTAATCAGCTATTAGTTCCATATAATTAGTATGTATACTCAGTAGTGGGATGTCACGCAATTTGAGGTCAGGAAGAAGATCGAGGTCTGTTGAAGACCTAGGCGAGTCAGGAGGACATGTTCAAGGTCAGGAGGACAGGTTCAGGAGGGTCGACTGAACTGGAACTGATCCGCGAGGATCTCGCAGCAACTAACCAGGCTCTGCAAACGCTGGTGCAAACTCTGCAACAGCATTCCTTGGTCGGGACATCGCTGGCAGGAGGGAACGTCCCGGAGAGAAGCGGCACGGTGCCAAATACGCCAGGAACAAGCCAGGTCCAAGCCATCTCTGGACCCAAAGGAACCTTCAACATTCGATGGGTCAACAGTTTTTGAAGACTTCCTTTTCCAATTTGAGCATGCAGCTAGAGCGAACCACTGGTCTGATAGGGAAATGAGTGCGAACTTGGTTGCAGTTTTGAAGGGATCCGCCCTAACAGCTGTAACTATGCTTAGGCTGCCAGAACCGACTTATGCAGAAATGTTAGTTGCCTTACAGCTGAGATTTGGGAGCGAAAGCCGTCACGAACTGTACCGAACGCAGTTGCAGGCTCGGAGATAGGGTCCTAGGGAAGATTTGGCAACGTTTGTTGGGAACCTAGAAATTCTTGCATATCGAGCTTGGCCTGGAGCATCGCCCAGGGAAGTTGATGACCATGCATTACGGCAGTTTTATAGGGGTATCTATAGTGAGAAGTTGAGGGTGGCAGTAGTAGGCAGGGAAACGTCGCTTCAGGCCGCATTGCAACATGCTATGAGAGTCCAGGTCTATTTAGAGGAACCTGTATGGAGGCCTACCCGCAACGTGACAGATACCGCTGAGACGGAAGATGTAGCTGTACAGAACATCCGCCAGCAGGGCCCGTGGGAATGTTTTGCTTGTGGGCAACATGGTCATATTGCAAGGTTTTGCCCAAGGCGAAGAAGACAGTCTTCTGGGGCGGGTAGACCTGCGAACAGTTCCTCACAGCCGGAAAACTGTTAAAAAAAACGGAAGTTAGTGAAAAACCTTGTCTATTTCCACGAAAAATGAAGAGTTACACTGTTAAATCGATTTCGACGGTTAGGCCATCATCAGTAACAAACAATAACTTTGTTTGTTATTGTTTGTTACTGATGATGGCCTAACCGTCGAAATCGATTTAACAGTGTGACTCTTTATTTTTCGTGGAAATAGACAACCTTTTTCACTAACTTCCGTTTTTAAATGGGTTTCCACAACTTCGTCTCGAGTGATTTAGTTCGTAAACTGTTCGTAAACCAAGTGATTTATGCACCCCTACTGGTAATCAGCTAATAGTTCCATATAATTAGTATATATACTCAGATTTTACTGTATTCAATAATTTTTATCGTAACTTTGTATTCAACTAATTTTAGACGACCTTGTTACTATAAGTGAGCAAGCTATACTGCCCACACAACTTGGCAGGTGTTTTTATACGGTTTGGATTCAGGATGGTCTGGAATGGATTCGGACTTATTTCCTTGCTATCAAAAGTTGTCTTTTTCTGAAAACCTAAGCAATAAATAAGACGTTCTCAATACCTCTAATCTATGAGAAAACATATTTCAAACGCCCTGTCGAGGTTGTACCAGCGCAAGGGTGTGGGAATCGTTATGGTGTTGAGACTCCCAGGATGAAACAATCAGAGGGGAACTAACAAAAGACCGAATAAGATCGTGTACAGTGTAGGAAGAGAGGTGCACAAATTCTAAGCCAGTGGGACACAGTTAACTCACGAATGGAAACTCACGACCAGTCCTCCCTCTTTCATGCCCTATTTTCTAACAGGAACGTTTCAATTATAATTCCTTCCTTTTGTCCCAGAAAAGGTGCAGCTCAGTTTATTTTCCTAGAGTCCAACATGACAACTGGAAATACAACAACCGTTTATTTTGCCATTAGAGATTGTAATCATTCAGTGAAAGCGATTTGATTTTAGAACACTACTTCTAATGCCGGATGTGATGGGAGGGGGGGGGGGGGTGTAGTGTGGTTTGATTCCCAGTATTCCAAATGATGCTTTGCACCTTGGTCGAATGGAAATTTCCATGGTTCTTGTTATTTTTTAAAATTATTATTTATTTATTTTGGCATTAATGGTGCACATTTTACAGCCATATTTTAAACATAAGTTACTTACATATTACATAGAACATTCTTTGAAACTAAACTGATACATACAATTCATAAAAATATTTAAATATAGCTTTGTAAATATTAATGTTATTTGTCCTAATTATAGATAAGCAATTGAAAGGTTGACAAATTAACTTACCTAATATTAATGATATAATCAAATAAAATGTCTCTTTCGCAATATAATAAGGGATACTCCATTATAACGTGTTCCAGTGATCCATTCTCCAGTTCACAGAACCTGCATTGTGGTGGGATCTCGGGGTGGATACGGTGCAGGTACGCTTCACAAACTCAATGATTTGTACGTAGTCGAACGACGGTTCTGCATAGCGCTTTGTGGACGGACAGCCTAACAAACTGGGACTTGGACTTGGGGCTGAATACTCTTATAGAATGATCCACAGGTCGAACGTAATATTTGTCTGGGTGAAGGTACATATAGGGATTGTTTGTAATTAAAATATTGACGCACTCGCCAAAAGAGGAGCTACACAAGGCACTCCAAGTTTGGATTGGATCCCTAAAGAAGATTTCTATCTTTTGATTGATCGATACTCACCGAGAAAGCTGGAAGAAGGAGTACGCCACATCACACAATGCAAAATTCTATAAAACGGCGGTACCATTGCCTCCTCATAGGCCATGGTTTGCGAGCGTGTCGTCGAACCGCCCAGAAATAAAGACGATTTGTCACGTACGCAGTAACCATGACCTATGTACCTCATATAATCACATATTTTTAAATGACCAAGCTTCAGCTATATGCGAAGAGTGCAAGAAGAAGAAGAGGGTATATTAGAACATATGATAATGATGTGTTCAACATTCTCCACGCCTCGTAAAATACTGTTCGACGACCTAACTCCGCTACTCGATTCCCCGTTCTGCTACAACGATATAATAATAATCAACTCGGCATTCCACAGAAATAAACAAAGACATTTAAACCTGTAAATAGAACTTGTAAATATTATGTTAAGTATGGCTGTATATACATTGTATAATGCCAATAAATAAATTTAAAAAATGAAATAAATAAACGGTCTTTTGAGCTGACAATTGCTGCCAAGAGGTTTTCAAATGCGTTGTATCCAAATCTGAGGTCAAAAGTGTGAAATTCCAACAGATGAAAGTTCCCCTTTAAAGAAGAAAGAACGTGGTTGGTAGGTAAGTAATAAATATTGAATTTCCAAAGATGTTTTTAATGGCAACAAATGGGAATTTAGGAGAGAAGACGTAAAGTTATCCGTACTCATAGTGGGTACCTACAAATTCAGTTTCAATGGTTTTAATTGTCAGTTATTCAATATATGTGCGAGGCAATTATACAATCACATCAGGGTGTGAAAGTTTTCACTCTACGTGCCTGTTTGACCTCTTTTCCTCATCCATTTCTAACGTTCAGGACAAAATCGACCAAATTCGTCCTGGCCTATCCCGTAGAAAAATGTCTATATCAAGAGTATCTACTTGGGAGAGGTCATCGACCTTTTTCACCGGTCCTTGTGCAGAATCTGCCTGTTCTAACGGCCGAAAAGAACGGTATAATGGGGACTACCTACAAGTGCCGCTACGCACTCCATTCCCCCTAACCAAAAGTATGAAAGGAATTTTTTTGATGGCACAACGGACGATGCTAGTGAACAGCTGATGAAAAATGTACGGCGGTAACCAAGTATGCGAGGAGGTGAAGGAACATTTGTGCGGAATCATCCTTGACATCGTTTTTCGTTTCAGAGGTTCTCGATCAATTTTTAATTTAGGTTCGAAATCCGAATCTCCCTTGAATCGTAGTCCTTAAAAAGTAAATTGCATTAAGATCAAGAAATTTCTGGAAGTTCTGTAAGTTTGTATGTAAATTTTGTGCACGAGTAGGTACATAAGAATAGGTAAACAGCAAATACTAATTAAGCAAGTTTTCTATTAAATAAATAATTTCAACTATAAACGATCAGGCATTTTTAGAAAATATTTTGAACTTGCTTACTCATGTAAAAAATATCGTATCTTTTAAGTATACGAACTAATGAATAAACAAAAATCTTTGGTATGCCCGGACTCGGAGCTTCGCGCCTCGAAGGGGGGGGGGCTTCGCCCCCCTGGACCCCCTAATCTATACTCGGCGCTTCGCGCCTCGCCGGATCTTCTCTCTTTTCTACTGCGTAGAATACGAGGATAATTTGCTATGCAATTCTTAGCCTGAATCAACTTAGTTTTGGAATGTAGCCAGGTACGTAAGGAGAGGGAAATTGGTAGCTTGAAATGTGAACATTTATCACATAAATCAAGCGCTTTCCAACGAGTGGCGAACGATTTTTGTGCGATGAAAACTGCGGAAGTTTCATTACCCTAACAACGGCTGGGTTGTACGTGAAAAACACTGAAATTGTGACACAATCTATAGCTACTACTCAACTACTCGGTTGTACGTGAAAATCATCTTTAATTTCGTTTGGGACGTTACAAAAAACATTATTGGGGGTCGGCCTAAGAATTGCATAGCAATTAATACAATTTCCTTGCATGTTTTATTTCTAAGCAGAACGTTTTTAGGGGTATTCCCTTTCCAAATCTTTATCCTTGGTAAAATTATAATCAGAAAAGTACTGGAAATCTCACATGCAAATAACAAATAGCATGTCTAAAGTGAAAATACAAAGAACTTTGCGAAATACAGACAACTTGCATTTTACGATCCCGATCTTGAAGGTGAAAACACGGCCATAAAACTTGAGTCAGGCAACGTTGATTCGATTTTTTCATTCAACTCTCTATTCGTTCTGCCGTAAACTTTCGGCAATAAGCGTAGTTTATGTGATTTTCTCGGCTTTCTATTTCATTTTAGCGAATTTTCGTAGAAAATGAAGCTATTGCAATTGCTCCAAAAATATTGAAATACAATTTTTCGAAGATGTTCTTCGTTGAAATCCGTTTTGAGGCAATCTGGAACTAATCATAGAGTTTAACGCAGTGACGGATTAATAAAATTCTGACACTACCCACGTAAATCTCCGTTTGATATCATGTGCCACCTACGCAGTTTGTAGGCCTACTAAAATTCAAACGAACAAATTAGTAAATTGGCCGTGACAGATTAGTAAAATCGGTACCTATCATCCCAGTTTCCCCACAGTATAAAGTTACTTCATCTATACTCGTATTTTTGTCAACCTACAAGCGCGACGGCGTGATTCTATTCTGACGTTCCCTCGCAAGAATTGTTTTGTCTGCCTCTCGGGGGGGGGGGGGGGGGGGGGCACCGCCCCCACCGCCCTTCCCTTTAATCCGTCCCTGGTTTAACGTTTATATACCTGAAATCTGTTTAAAATTATGCTAAACCTAGATTCGCTAGAACTGAAAAAATGATAAAAATACAAAATAGTTTTTGGATTGTTCGGGTTTTGTGCTATAAAATTTGCTATTAAGTTGGTCGATAGTTTACAATTTCTTTGCACTTGAAGTGCTCCGATTTCAAAACAATATAACATAATTATAATACGATGATATCCGACAATTCGCTCATACAACTTTGCTGCATGGCTTGAACTTTGTTCCTCTGGAAATAAATCAGTATCGATGGAACACAGAGTGATCGTATGACGAGGGAAAAGAATTGTTATTAGTTTTGGAAATCGGTATCATAATCTTAGTTGCGAAAGATAGCCAACGCAGTTCCTGAACCACAGCTCTTTGATCTTCAGACTGCGGTAAAACTCGGAAAGAACTGCTACCCAATAACAATCGAGTGTATTTCCAATAATAACAATATTATTTCATATTTTGCACTTATTTATTGTTTTGCCGACCGTGATGAGGTCTTTTCGTTCCTGTTTCTATTTAATAGTTGGCGATTCCTAGGCCCCAGATCAGCTATGTGGATCCTAAAGATAAGTTATTTACCCTATGGAGCTGTAATTCAGTATCTCGTCTCCTCAGGAATTATAGTTGACTATACTAGGTCTCGGATCAGCTGAGTGGCTGTTAAAGATAATCTCTACGTTATTTACCCCATAAAGCTGCAATCAAGTTTTTAGAATCTAGAGGACTTATGGTTGACGATGCCTAGGGACCGGATCAGCTATGTGGATCCTGAAGATAATCTCTACGTTATTTACCCTTTGAAGCTGTAATTCAGTATCTCGTCTCCTCAGGAATTATAGTTGACTATACCTGGGTTTCGGATCAGCTGAGTGGCTGTTGAAGATAATCTCTACGTTATTTACCCTATAAAGCTGTGATCAAGTATTTAGAATCTAGAGGACTTATTGTTGACGATGCCTAGGTCTCGGATCAGCTGTGTGGCTCTTAAAGATAATCTCTACATTATTTACACTATGAAGCTGTAATTCAGTATCTAGTCTCCTCAGTAGTTAAAGATGACAATACCTAGGCCCCGGATCAGCTGAGTGGCTCTTTAAGATAAACTCTACGTTATTTACCCTATGAAGCTGTAATTTAGTTTCTAGACTCTTGAGGACTTATAGTTGACGATGCCTAGGTCCCTTACGCAGCTGATAGTTTAATTAAAACATGGACATTGTCACCGCAAAGCAACAATCCAAGTACTGATCCACGTTGTACTTGAGTTTATTTTTGCCGAAAATATAGTTGTGAACATGCATCAATCATTGGTGAATGCTCTGACTGCAAGCTTCTCGCTTGCTGCTTTTTTTTATTACTTTCCCCGAAGTCACTACTAACTATCACATTCATTAGTGACCCACTCACCGAAGAAGTATTGATTAAGAAATTAAGTAGATGAATAAGAAATGTAAAGTCCTATCATGACCTAATGGGCAATTCCGTGCATAAAACGAACGATTTTTGACAAGAAAAGTACAAAGAAAGGTGTCCGGACAATTCGTCCCACGGACATTTCGTCCCCCAAGAAAAATGCGGACATTTCGTCCCACTTTGTGGAACGGCTACCTGGGTAGGGTTTGATAAATAGTCTCCAAATATTTCTAAACGGACACTTCGTCCCATTTGAGAAAAGGGTTGTAACCACCAAACTATACACTTCATTCTGACCTACATGTCCAACTAATCTGCATTTTTACTAAGGGATTGACTACTTGATGTTATGTATTTTTGAGATGCGAGCTTTCGAGCATCCAGACCACCAAACTATACACTTCATTCTGACCTACATGTCCAACTAATCTGCATTTTTACTAAGGGATTGACTACTTGATGTTATGTATTTTTGAGATGCGAGCTTGCGAGCATCCAGACCACCAAACTATACACTTCATTCAGACCTACATGTCCAACTAAATCTCTAATGTTTAAAAGGTTTAAAATATGATAAGTAGTTATTCGGTATATACCTTTTTACAAACCTTCTCTCAGGTGGGACGAAGTGTCCGTTTAGAAATATTTGGAGACTAATTATCAAACCCGACCCAGGTAGACACTCCACAGAGTGGGACGGAATGTCCGCATTTTTCTTTGGGGACGAAATGTCCGTGGGACGAATTGTCCTGTAATCACAAAGAAATAGTCTTGCACTGTTTACTTTGTGATTTTCATACACAATTTCATTGTACGCTAGCTTATTTATACGAATTTTTCGCATAAATAGTGTTTGTAGGTAATACGTTTTCTCAAGTAAACGACCGCTGGTTTATATTGAATTTGCCGACACCATTCCCCTCTTCGTCTATTTGACCTCTTTCTAAACCGGGAGTAAGTACTTTAACAACGTTTGTTGGCCTTATTCTGTAGTCTGCACTTAGCTACAACTCATCACACGCACAAGTGCTCTCCGAATCTGAATTCATGATCTCACACGCAAAATGTTTCCTTCTTTTTTTCACCCAAGACCGTTTGTTGCTGAGTCATTTCTTATGGAGGAGTAGCAGTCAAGGATCTCAATTCATTTTATAGTTTTAGTATTAATTTATATAAACATTCAGTGGCTTTTTTCCATGATTTTAAATCACGTAAGCTTTCATGTTCACAAACCAAGACGGTGGTGGGGGAATCGCCCAAGAAGGTAGTGTGGAACGACTTGATTTCAGTTTGCAGTATCCACATTTCCGTTTCGTTGACAAGGTGATTTTACTCCTCTTCGTGGGGCTGTACAATCTCCACGCCATTTTGCTCTAAATCAAACGAACCTAATAAGAATTTCTTTATTCCTAAGAGCGTCTAATATTGCTAGGCAACCGGATTCGGTAATAATAATTTTTTTTTTTTTTTTGCCAATTACATCCTCCAATTGAAGATGTTAGGTCCTGAAGGTAGTGTAAACCTGTACACTTACATTCGAACACTCATTAAAATTGACGTCATCATCCTGGAGCTGTTTTTTCGCATAAAAACGCACGAAAGTAATACCTGCCTATCCTAAAGCTTGGAAACGCACACACACACTAAAACTATTAATTTCAATTGTATCCATACACCGAACTTCTGCATCCCCTATGATTCATGGAGGGGCTCTGCCCACGTAGGTCAATGGTCTCGATGAACCCCAATACCTAATATGATGTTTTCAAAAATTAAGAGTGTAGGAAGTCTAACAATCAGATAGATACGTGTTGTTTAGCGTCACCTGCCGTTCTTCCCAAAGATCAATGCACTTTTTACTCCACAAAAAGAGAAAGACACCGAAAGAACGGTTTTATTGAATCCTTGACTTTCCGCGACACGCCGTTTTTGCATTCTCTCACACTTTATTTGTTATTGTGACGATGAAAATGTTGTTGAGCTGCCTGCCTTTTCCATTGTCACCAGGGTTTTGTTTTAAGATTCAATTTTTCTCGGGTGACTCGCCTCGATTAGGTTTTCACGGTTTTTTTTTTTTTAAGTTTTCCTAGACGAGTTTCCGCGTAAAGACGTGATATTCAGGACAACCGAATGGTCAGGCACCCACCTGCAACGGTTCATTGAATACAAGATCAAAAACTTTTAACCCAAAATAAGGAAGTATGACGAAAGACAAGATTCAAATTTAATCATGCTAGACCTGTCATTGACGACGCGACCGCACCACGCCTCAATAAGAATCTTTCAGGACGTACCTTTGAAGGTCCCTCGTCTCCCTTGCCTACGGCTTCGTATATAGGAGTTCCTTCCTATTGGAATTGATCCAGGAAGGTGTGGAACAATCGAAGCATTAGGCAACTGCCAAGTTGGTTGTAGGACATATCTTCCTTGAATCCGTGAAATGATTGTACAGATCATTGAAATATTTTGAATAATCTTGGAATATAATCCGCTCGATTCCAAAAAAGTCATCAAAATTGGATGAATTTATCTTTTGACAAACCTAAGGGTTAAAACATAAAATTCGATTGGAAATTTTGATTTTGGCGAAAATTGTGAAAACCGAATGTAAAAAACGATTGCATACGAGTCAGCAACACATTAGGACATTTTATATCTTTAGTTCCCACCACCACCACTCCCTCATTTCAACAAATAATTTTGACGAATAATGTTCAAAACAATAATTTTCATAACAATTGCAACAATTTCAATGATTTCAATAAACTCTTGTAATAAAGAAATTATCCCACGGCTTCATTTTGGCGTTTTCTCGAAGTGATTTCTAACGTGGAAACTAGTAACAACAAAACAAGCGGCAATGTTTACTACATCCATTAATAACATTAATAAATATAAAATTGGCGATATAAATACCGAGAACAAGTACGAAAGAAATGCCCGATAAATTGAGAGCTTTCCAATAAAAGGTGATTAAAAATTTGAAAACTTTGAAAAATTTTAAAAATTGAAAAATTTGAATTAAAAAAAAATTTTTTTTCAAGTGAAAAATTGAAAACTTAAAAAGTTTCAGTTCCTTAGAAACGGCTTGGTGGTACGTGAGAATCCTAAAATGTAAAATGCGAGTGGAAATTTTGATTTTGAAGACCGACCATTTTTTCTCCCAAAAGTGAAAACAATGCTTCCGTTACCTTTAGGTAGACTCGGAAGGAAAAAAAAGTTGGATTTCTTTGTTTTGGATAGGTAATCTATGGAACGAATTGTGAAAAGTGTTAAGATATGGGCAAGATATGTCCTACATCTTTTACGAAGAAAGCTGTCAATTTAGCGTTCAATAAAGTCAGAGAGACCCAAAAAGGGATTTTTTAAAAAAGTATTGGGAAATATTAGTGAAACATATATACGTATTTGTATTAGTGAAATATTAGTGAAACGGATATACGCACTTTTGAAGTTCTATATCGGTCTTTTGACACATCTTCCCACGTTTCAGCTATTAAACATGAAGTTTGATGTTGAATGTGGACAGACGTTCGGAATCTTCCTTGTCAAAGGTCGACTATATTCAAGGAAATCTAGATATTCTCAACAACAGGATGTAGGTTTTCTCAAATAATTCATTGACAAAATCGACAATCACTAATCAAATATTGGTGGAATTTTACATAAGGGTTTCCTGAGTATCACCCACAGCGCCCTGATTAGAACGGTATCTTCCATCACGTTGATATTTTTCTCACGAAATCTTAGCATCAATGTACAACAATATTTGCTTCAACTGAACTCCATGAATCGTTCTTATCTTGTGGTTGTCGCAGAAAAATGCTTCTAACGGATCCTTATTTTTATTGTGAAAACTCAAAAGGACATTCCCCTAGGTTATAACTTATAACGCTACTTCTGGTCACAATTGAGACATCGTAAAATCGTACAACTTGTAGATTTTATTTTCTTTTTTTTAGATAACGTCGAAGTTCAACAACCGCTTTATCTTGGGTGTTCATGTGGGCTCTATTCACACGGATATACTTCTTATAGATAAATCTTATTGGTTGATTTATTAGACTGATATTGTGAACTAGGGGAGGGGCCCCCAGGAAGGGGAAATTTTGATGACGATTATGAAATCGATGCTTTTATTATATTCAAATTAATAATATGTTTACCCACCCAGATCGCTTTAGAGAGGCCTTTGGAGGAACATCGCGTATCTAAACACGCGTGAGTCTGAACATGTTATAGGAATGTTCTACAAACTAAGACGCTGATATTTGTGGTATACTGAGAAAACATTATTTAAGTTATACTGAACAGAGACGAAAATTGAATTTATAAGAGGTTTATAACAGCAACGTGGACGAAAATACTCTCACAGGTCAAGAGTATTCTTACAACGGTCTTAGGGGTCCTACAACTTTAATTTTCGTCTCAGTTCAGTATAACTTAGATAATGCTTTCTCAGTATACCCCAAAGTTTTTTTCAGTTTTCACAGTATACCCAAAGATGATTTTTAAGTAGATAGCTAACTACTAAAGCTCTATGACGAGGATTGATATGAAATAAGCGTCCAAATACAGTTTTCGAAGCCCAGATGATGAAACTTAAATATTTCAAAACGTCGGCCAAGAATATAGACTTTTCATTGACCAACCCTGGAGAAACCCGAAACATTTTTCATTTAACTCAGTGGTCGAGAAACTCACCCTGGAAGTTGACAATTTATTTTAGAAGTCCTTAATTTTCAAAATAGTGTAACATAGTTGATATACTACGATAATTTACGAAAATTTGCTCATACGATAATGCTGCATGACTGTTTCTTTCTGGTACAATACGCTCTATGTTTGACGAAATAACCAACGGTCAAATGCCGTGACGTGGCCTGGAAGGAAAAAAAAAGAAAAAACTCTTGAAAATTTGCAGGTACGTGTACGACGGGACTACGTGGAAACTCCAGTCAGCAACTGCTGCATCAGCGGTTCCGCAACGGCGGCCGCCCACACAAAGAATGTCAACAGCAGCGAAAAAGGAACAAAATGGTTAGAGACAAAAAGGAGCGTGTGCAGCCGAAATTCTAACCTCTGCACTCCACCCCCGCCAACTTCCTACTACTCGCCCTTGTCCCCGGTCAGGTCGAGAAATTCGCGAAAAAATGTCTTCGAAGGAGTTTTAAGGTCGGGCGGGTCAAGAGACGGTGGAAACGTGCGATGCCACGAAAATCCGGGCGTTTCTGGCAAACTGAGAAGAAAAAAAAAAATCTTCAAAACGACGGAAATCTTTCCCGAAACCAAACACGTACTCGAAAAAAAATAACGGTGGAATGACATTTAATGAGAACGTTTACCTTTTGCGACTGCGAGTTTGGTTGGATTTAGAGAGTTCAGCATAAACATCCCTCAGGCCTCAAGTGAATCCGTAGGTACCTCAAAACTGACTCCTGTTACATAACCTACTAATGGAATCGGCTCTTGCTGAGATTATGGTTTGAGTTTCAACATTTGAAATGAGGACATCAGCAGACTTACGAGTGCATAGAGACTTCATCAGCAGTTTGAAGAGTAAAACTGTTTGAAACTTGCAGATGGACATCGAATTCATCGATTTTCCCTATCGATGGTGGTTGCACAATTAAACATGAATTTTTCCTTCCAAACGTTTCAATTTGCTTGAAACGGAAATTTAAAAACGTGTAGGCAATAAATTTAAAACTCAAAGATAATAAAACTGAGATGTAACGTCAAATGAGGACTTTCTTCTCGTGAGGTGTTGCATTGCTTTCACTGCTTAAAACACCAACAAATTAGCGGAAGTGTTTGACAGAATAACTGCGCGTATTCAAACTTCAAAAGTTCCACTCATCCAGCAAGATCGTACGAGCGAATTTTTGTAATTTATCTCATTGTATAATGTTAATTTTTTTCTTGAAATTTGAGCTTTTTGAGTGTAAGGAAATAATTGACTATTAATTTTATGGGAAACGGTCCATTCAAATGTGGGAGCTGATAGGAGACTATCCACATTGTAACCCCTAAAATTTCATTAAAATCGACAAAAACTGTGGAAATTAAGCTTGATACAAGGATTTTCGGACATACAATAGACAGACAGACAAACACACACACGCACACACACATACACAGAGAGAGAGAGAGAGAGAGAGAGAGAGAGAGAGAGAGAGAGAGAGAGAGAGAGAGAGAGAGAGAGACGGAACGAGAGTTGTTTAAGATGAAATGCGAGTGAAAACAATGATTTCCGATACAAAACTCGGGCCTCGCAAGGACGGGCCTGCGGCTAAAATGCTAAAACATGGAACATGCTTTCTTCCTGCTTTCAGCTTCACATTTCCTTAAAACTCTTCCTAAGGGAGTTACCAACCAATAGGTAGGTAGCTGAAGCATTGTTTTCACGTTCGGGAGATGAACAATAACTTTTAGCATGGAACATGCTTCAGCCACCACCTAACAGGTCAAAAGTGTCACGTTTCTATGTCACGAAAAACTGTCACACAAATGTTCTTATGGGTTTCACGTACACCCAAGCCGTTGGTAGGGAAATGGAACTTCCGCAGTGTTCATCGCACAGAAATCGTTCACCATTTGTTGAAACGCTCTAATTTTACTGAAGATTAAGTGAGATATTTATGTCGTAGTTTTATATTTAATTACAAAATATTAATGCGATAATGCGATGTTATTAAATGGTTAGTAAACAATGCCACTTGTAAGGCTTGTTTTGTTGTCACTTGGTTGAGGTGGTAATCTTGGTAATAGTTGTGCCGCTTGGTGGCAGGCTAATCAGTTCGACAACATCATAACTATAAGAAAACAAAATAAAATATCCCGAATTAGTGGGAAGAACAAAAATGGCACCCCGAATCAGCGGGAAGAAAGCATGTTCCATGTCTTAGCATTTTAGCCGTAGGTTCAAAGCGGAAAGCAACCTTGCGATGCCCAAAGGGCCAAATTTTGTATCCAAAATCATTATTTTCACTCACATTTTACGTTTTAGAACATCTTGAACAACTTCCGTTCCGTGCATGTCTGTCTGCCTGTGTGTGTGTGTTTCTGTCTGTCGTGTGTTCTTGTATCAAGCTTAATTTCCACAATTTTGTAGATTTTAATGACATTTTAGGACGATTTTAGTGGTTATGCTGTGGATAGGCAGTCTCCTATCAATTTCATTGTTACCGAATCAATACTTCAATCCGCGCATGCCAGACTTAAATTCGATCAAGCATTATTTTCTCGCGTCCTAGTCGTTCGATGTCGCTCAAATTTGGAGGATAGTTGGGAGGATACTTTGATCATCTCATTAATTTCAACATGATTGTATCATTATTACCTGCTAAGCATGCGTGAACGGGAAATCCTTGTGAAAACCTTAATTTCTACAGTATTCATGCGATTTTGATGAAATTGTCGGGGAATGGGCGGGTTATCCTGTGAATGGTCTATCAGTCTCATTGTTTCCGAATCAATACCTACTTCACTCAGCGCATGCGAGAATTTGAATTCCATCAAACATAATTTTTTACGCCCTAGTCTTCCAATCTCGCTCAAGTTTGGTGGATATTTGGCGAAGAAGATTTGATCATTTGCGATCAATTTCAACATGATTATATGATTAGTAGCTGCTGCGCATGCGCAAATGTGTAATCCTGTAAAGAACTAAATTTCCACAGTTTTCATTCGATTTAGATAAAATTTTCAGGGAATTTGTGGGTTAGGCTGTAGATGGTCCCTAGCCGAAGTCATTCTTCTCAAACCATTACTTCCCCCTGCGCATGAGCAAACGTCAATTATATCACGCATAATTTTCTCGTTTTTTTTTCTCGTTGTTGACCGTACACCACTTAAATGGCCAAAACTTCCTTAATTTATGTACTTTACACTGTTGGAAGGGACGTTTAATTTCCATCTCCCTTGTGCTAAGTCACATTTTTAAAATATTGTTCAAAAGTTTAAAATTATACTTAAAAAAATAATAATGAAATTAGAATAAATTAGAAAATTTCCCTTTTTGACGACGCTTTCAGTTCCAAATGATAAAAAGTCTCAAAAAATTCAAAACAAAATCACATTTGAAGGGTCCAGGGAAAAAACCGACTAAGTCACTTTTTTTCAAAAATCGAGTTTTTTATATCATTGAACTCAGAAAATGATGCTCTTCATTTCAGTAACTAGAAAAAGAGGAAAAACCGACGTAGTCGGAAGTTATAAGGCTTGGAGTTTTTGGTGTACAGGGAAATAACCGACGATGTCTTCGCGTCCAGGGAAAGAACCGACGATGTCACTGTTCCTTGACTGAACCCGCGCAACAGATGGTCCCCACCACCTTGCCGAGGATTTGTGCATAAAAAAAATGTACACCATGTTCAAAGAAAACCATCGTAATGTCGTCACTTCCTACGAAAGTTATCGAACTATTTTTAATACAAAGTTCAACATTTCATTCGGATATCCTCGCACTGACACCTGCACAACATGTGACGAGTTCATTGCAAAACTCAAGAGCTTATCACCTGACAAAGATCAGGAAGAAATTAAAAAACTTACGGACATGAATACGTTGCATAAGAAAAAAGCTCAATGGTTCTATTACCGCAAGATTTGGCGAAGAAAATGTCTAAGAAAGACCACAGAAAAGAGGCGATTTGTATTGATTTTGCTAAAAACGTTTCGCTTCCTAATATCCAAACGAATGATGTTTACTATAAACGACAGCTGTCAGTATTCTCCTTCAATGTCCACGTACTTTCCACTGGCCAATCGGTTTTCTACACTTACCATGAAGGAGTTGGGAAAAAGGGTGCGAACGAAGTGGCATCATTTCTCTTCCATTTCATCATGAACTACCTGGACGATAAAGTGGAAGATTTGGAAATATTTAGTGACTCAGCAGGTGGACAAAATAAAAACTACGTGATTTTTCGTTTTATTCACTATCTGACTAAACACCAAATTCAGGGGCTGAAGAATGTTAAAATGACATTCCCGATTCGCGGCCACTCGTATTTGGAATGCGATAAAAATGTAGGTCTTTGGAACATGAAATGGCGCAAGGAGACACCTAAAGAATTTAGGGACATGGTAAAAAACTCAAGAGTGAAACCTACACCATTCTCAGTCGTGAATGTGAAACAACTCTTGATAAAAGACTGGAGATCCTTATTGGAGAAACATTATGGAAAAAATGTTTGTTCAAAATCCAGGAAATTAAGGAAATTTATGTTTCCCATGACCATCCACGACTGGTGAATCATCGTTCATCGTTCAACGGCATTTTCTCATCCAGTGTGATTGGACCAAGACCCAATGAGCTGAACATAATGAAGCAAGGAGAATTTGAATTGCACCTTCCCGCCTACAAAGGTAAGCATCGTTTGATTATACAATTCAGATTAATACAGAGATAATACAGCACGCCATAGTACAGATTGACATTCGTGGGTTTATTTTTCAGGTTTGCTATCATTCTCATCACCCAGGTACGGCGACATAATGAGCCTCCTGAAATTTTGTGGCCCAGCTGCGGTCAAATTTTTCTCAAAACTTCGGCACGAGTGATGTTTGTAAGTATGGTCGAGCTCTTACTTCCGAAAAATGATGTACTTTCTTTGTAAATCCTTAAAAAATGAATTCGATACCTAATGAATGGGAATGGTTTTCTTTTGCTTCAGATGGTGAAAACAGTTCAAAAGGCTACCAGGAAAAAAAACACCTCTACCTACGTTCGTCAGAATTTAAAATTTCATTTTTGCTTGTTTTTTTTCCACTGTAATATAATTAAACGACGTTCGAACAGAAAAAACTTGTTTTTTCTCCATTGGACGAGAATTGACATCGTCGGTTCTTTCCCTGTTTTTTAGGGGGTTTGCTCAGTTTTTGAATTTTTTAACAAGTAAGTAGTATAATAATAGCATCAACATTTTGTGGAACACTTCAATAGATGTTTTAGTGCATAATAAGACTTATTTCAATTTTTTATTTGCATCTAGTCAAACACAATCGCGTTTCAAACTTTCAAAATGAGTTTTCTCGTTTGTAAGAAAAAGTGACTTAGTCGGTTTTTTCCCCTGGACCCTTCATTTGGGGTCTTGTTAGAACTGAGCTCGTGCATCACTGAAATGAAGGGCTGAAAATTTTGAAACATCGAGATCTCGGAATCTTTTGAAATAATGATAGTGTTTTTAAATTTGCTGTTAATAGACACCACTTCAACGAATCGAATGAACCACCCCGATGGCAGTACGTTCATCCATTCGCTCTTCCTAAGGACTTGAGCTTTGGCAGTCTAAAAGAAAATCAACACGTGTGTGTATGGGATCATTAGTAAAAATATTTAAAATTTCCTAATTAACTACGACTAAATATTCTTATATAATTTCAATAGAATACCACGAATTCGAGTTTATTAAAATTTGTTATATTATATTGATGGACTGGTGAAGCGCAGGTTGGAGTTTTATCTAATATTGAGCCTTTGCAGATATTTTTCGATTGTAGTGTACCGTGGCACTTGCTACGAAAAGAGGGACTAACAGAACGTAGGTTTTTATTTAATATCATTATATTTCTCCTCTTTATGTGTCTACATTAGGCTCTAGGCTGTACAGGAGAGAAGTTAGCTTTATTGCCTCCTAATGAGGTATGCTTATACCAAAAGATTGTCACTTAGAAAATACGTGCCGGTGCAGGAGTGCATCTTACCTGAATGTATCAGGGAAAACTGAGCAGTCACTGAAGGTGGTTGGGTTGAAAATAGTTTAGAAAGAAATTATAAAGCACTTTTGAATCTAAGCGTCCATATTCACAATTCCCTCAAAAGTTTAATCAACTAGTAGAGCCATAAAAAGCGAGTGAAACAGACTGGCAGAATTTTTAATTTGAAATTTGAATCCGTCCTCCGCTTATCGCAAGGAAGTGCTTCCAGAGTGGTGGCCATTGTCACTACTCTCACTATTCCACCTGTTCGCAAGAGACTGAGTACCTATCAGATTTTTGAGCTCTGCTGTTCTGCTGAACTTTGGTCTAATGAGAAATAGGTAACTTTGTGACGGATTTCCCTAACGCAATTATCGACATTATTGTTACAGTATTTCCGATGATTCCTGCTTACAACCAAATCTTTGTTAAGGAATTGTACCTTTGCCATTTTTGATCGTACAAAAATCGTCTTCCAGTCGTTGGAAAGACATCAATTTATGCTAAAATCTTACGCTGTCTAAACCACTTCGAAAGTAAAAGCAGCTGATGAACACGCAACGTTATTAATGGACTATAAACAATCCAGGAGGTATGATAACATGATTTGGTTGTAACCATGCTGGCTTACAACAAAGGCGAACTGTTACCGGCTTTTCATACTTTAGACGTCGCTTATCGTAGCCTGTCGACTACAAAAGTTATTGTTTGCCACAGATGATGACCTAACATTGTAACTCTATATCATTTAACTTCCGATTTCCTCATTGGCTATCTAATACAGAAATGACAAACCTTTGTGTAATACTTGGCGGTATCTTATCCCCGAACTGATGAGCCGAGCTCCCACACAGCAGTTTCAGTGAAAACTCGCTGATTATTAGTATATGGGTGATATTCTCGAGACTTGGACACTAGCGCATCTTTACATCTAGGCAAGGCGAAGTCGAAGTTATTTCACCTTGTTGTCATGGTGACGAGTAAACTATGCGAAAATGCGCCATTTTTAGCCACAGCTGGACAACTGCATAATATAGTTTTACCTAGTTCCAGTCAATATTTTCATTATTTCTAATATGCAAGGTGATAAATTGTATGCAAATTACATCAAGTTATTATCAGGTGATGACCTCAAACGCTGTGAACGCAAGGTTTAATCTGTGGGGTAGAGATCCATATGAAATGTGTGTTGGGGAGTTGACATACAAGTGTTCTAGATGTTCCAGACATCAGCCGCGAAGATTTGGATTACCTATCTAGTTTTAGAACTGTTCTTTGAATAAATTGAAACTAAAAATCTTTGGAGTACTGTGAAAGTGGTCTAGTGAAAGGATGTGTTATGAGAGCTCTGTTAGGCGGGGATAGTAAGTATCTCATGTGGAAAGGTAAGTACCTAGAGGTAAGGTATACCTACGTACTTTCCGTATATTATTACTTGTTCATTTACTTCATTGATAAAAACGAAAGTAGGTACCTAATTACCTATTTTTGTCCCTAAAATTTGGGTAACTGCAAAACTCGCACACTGCCAATGCCGTCTTTATGAAATCTTACCTTCAGAAGAATGCATTTCAAGGTTTTTTCCTTGCAACTGGTTTTTAATTCATGTTGCATATTCCCTGATTCGATATTTGACAAACTTGCTAATCAGAGGTTGTATTCGTCGGCAAAGCAACGACCCACCTACTTTGTTTAGGCACTTTAAACCAACAGCAAATTTGGTAGGACGTACGTACCTACCTAAGTAGTTTCGTTTCTTGGTGTAGCAACAACCTGCCTTGTTTACTTTGACAAACTATCAAATCTCTCCTTTTATTCATTCAATATAACAAGTAAAGCTTCCTCAGTCAAGCATAGTACTACGAACTTATAATAAAATGCTGATGAAGCTACCTGAGTAATGGCTAGGTACCTACACAGCACTACAGACACCTGAGGAATTTTCAATAATCTTTTTTTAACTATTTTTCAGGTTAATAATTATTCTCAAAGCCTAAACGAATGAAGTTCTTTAGTTTTCTGACACTGATTAACTGCAATAGTTAGTAGGCTCCTAGTCCAAATAAAAACTCGTTCACGTTAGATTGGTATAGTTGACAGCAATCTACAATCAATTATTGCGCTGGCAGACACGATTATTATAATATTTAGTCGAATTTAAACTTTGTATTGCTACAATATTATACTTTTTCAAAACAAAACTGTTGAAAAATGGCCTTATAACCACGAATTATGTTGACGTGAGACGGCAAACCTTGTGAGAAATAGGTTGGTTGAGTAGCGATTCATTGACGTAGGGCAGTCATGGCCGAAATTAGCTAAAACGCGAACCTACTCCAGGCGTGACGTCACGAGAATATGGGCCATAGTGACGATTTTTTAGTCTATACATCCTCGGCATGTGGGCATGTTACATATTATTATTTTTCCTTTTATTGGTATAGGCAAATAGCCATTCAACCATAATTTTACAATTATTTGATTACAGTAAGTATTTACATGTGTACATAAATTCGTTTCAAATATCTATTAAAATTGGTTGTCACAAAAAAGTCATGTAACGAATCGTATATGTTCAAACTCAAAACGTGGCACATGTTAAATGGTTGCTCTGCATCTGCTTCTCGTGATATGGCGTGGCGATTCTTGTCGTAGAGTTTCGTAGTGGGGGTCCTGGATGTACTAGGTAGTACCCATGCGTAATCCAGGAAACCACGCTCCCTCCAACGAGGTACTGTAAGAGGTACAATCCCGGAACGTAATGTGCAATGTTCCAGGAGTAGCTTTCCTTACTAATAGCTGTGTGCAGTGCTATTTTCAGGAGCAGATTGGTTTTCCTTTTCTCGGATCCCCATCTATCGCCAACCACAGCATTTCAACAACGTGAGCATGACGCTGACGCCCGCCGCGGGAGCGACGAAGGCCCATTCTCTTGGATTCTGACGGGAACTGTCACATATTTCTTCCGGGCATGCTCTGCATCCTGGGGACTGTAATTTGCCGATCATGTGGAGGTATTTGTTGGTGATACCGTGACCGGTCCTCAGCCGAGAAATAGTTCTGAAATACTGGAAAACTATGGTTGTTTTGCCACTTTAGGGAACATGTTAACATAGTTCCGTCCTTTCAGGTACGTACAGTGAAAAATTTGCCATTCCTTCATATGTCTTTCTCGTATGTTCCAGTACAAATCTGTGTACGAGAAGATGTGTCGAGGTGCTTCTTGTGGTTGGTTTGTAGCTCGTTTTGCAGCCGCATCAGCAATTTCATTTCCTGGTGTACCTGAATGGGATTTGAGCCAGACAAAATACACCCGCTTTCCTTTCGTTCTCAATTCCCCTAATTGTCGTAGGATGTGTCCTTCAATATTAGAGAGTTCCTAGTAGATCCGTAAAACACAATCCGGTGCCGTAACTCTGACCCAATGAGTTACGGTGACGCATCCTTCCGTACAGATACGGTAACGGATCGCAATCGTCCAAAATAACTTTTTTCCATGGACTCAAATAACCTCCTAGGGATAATTTCCTCCTTCCTTGGATTTAGCGTTACAACTAGATCCGTTTAGGACCTGACGTGACTCTAAGGTGCGGTAAATGTTTCTCGTTACCGCGCACCATATTGAGACTGACGGATCTCTAGGAACTCTCTATTGTTTAAGTTCGACGTAGGGTTAATATTTTTAATTTTCATCAGTGTGCTTTGGGAGTCTGAGATTATGATCACTTCTTGCTTATCATCTTTTAATGTGTTTGCATATAGTATGCTCTGCAGGATGGCTACCTGCTCAGCAGAAAATATTGATGCATGATCCCAGAGCCTAAAGGTTTTCAGAATATTTGTTGTCGAGTCATAAAAAGCACATCCAACCCGGTCTTTTATTCTTGAGCCGTCAGTGTATATGAAGTGGCCATTCTGCCATTTCTATCGTAATGTGGTAATGATGTTTGAGTATACCCATTCTGAATCATTACGAATTGTCACATGCTGTGGGTATAGAAGGGTGTTGTAGAGAAGGAAGTATATCTCTGGTCGTTAAGTAGAAGCGATCCACGATTTCACTGCATGTATGTTGAGGAAACTACTGCATAGTGGTGGTTCGAGCTTCTTTTTCCAGTATGGTTGAGTCAACATATCAATTGCAAGTTTTCTGATTTCTGAAAAACGGTTTTCATTTCTACTGTATGGTGACACCAAGTACCGGTCATGTTACTTAACTAGTCCCAGTGCTGAGATTTTGCTGCTGTCACAATTTTTACTGATAGCCTTTGACCCACTTTGTTTCAATAACGTAAGATTAACTCATTCGGCAGATTCGTTCAATCTCCAGAACCGCCATAACCTTCCAAGATAAAACGCAAAATGATTCTTACAATCTCCCGTTTACTTGACAGTTGTTCATTGTTTCCGAACTAGAGTACAACGCCTTTTACGGTCATGTTGTCATCGTTCTTTATTTATCTGTTTCCGCCTCTTCATCATCTCGTGGTCGGACATTTTGACCTATTTTTAGGATGATCAGATCAGGTGAGCTCGAAAAGCAAACATCGAGACGTGCTTTGTTTTGATTCTCGGGTTTTTTTTCGCACCCATCAAAACTCTTAGCTGACTCAACCTACATCACGTTGAATAATGCGGGTCAAGACGAGATTTCATCACCACAGAGCCACAGTAAATGAATTTTCTCAAAACACAGGTTCCGTTGAACTGTATCCGAACTACGTATTTTTTAATTCCGTTTCTGGATAAGAGGATTTCAAAATCTGTAAATAATATGACGTAACCACACTTTAAAACAGAAGGTGTAATAATTGTAAAAACGCTACAAGTTACTACGCCAATGGTTATTACTTTTGTATTGGCTAGCCTTTCTACAATTTCTAGGTATCTAATTATATCTGCCTCGATGTAGACATGAAAACTTTTAGTCCATATAGCTTGACCAGTATTGAAACTATATAAACTTATTGTATCTATTGTAAAAACTAACGTATATAAACTTCAACTAAAATTTGAGCACTTGGAGTCCACAAGAAAGTTACTTTTTCAAATTTATGGCAACTTTTTGAAGAATACTGCGCAATAAAAATAAAATCTTCAGGTTTTTTATTACTATTTTTCCTTTAGTTTCTATAGATTTATTCTGAGCAATTTAGAGAAATCCGGGCACGTTTTTATTTGAAGTTTAAACATTTTTCCCAAGAAATATTCTGCTTTAAAATATAAATTGAATAGTTTAGTGTTTGAAATGTCGAACTTTTGTTGTTTCTTGCCTATTTTAGTGATTTGTTCAGTACATTTTTGAAATGTGAGCATTGGGTATTGCACTAAAATAGAGTTGTGCGGAGATATCGTCGTACTTCTCTTGGATCGATTTCTTGGCTAACGGTTTTATCTAACTCAATTATAAGAAATGATTACCTGCAACTTGAAAACCAGTGCAACTTGATTACCAGTGCAAACTTTGAAAAATTATAGAAAGAAAACTACTCATCGTAGGAGAGTGCGGATGGTATCAAATTTCTTGGAATGGAATCTATTTGCTTCTAAAAATATATAATTAATACGTGGGTAACGCTCATTATCAGACTACTAATTGTAATAATTATCATACCTATCTTGAAATTAATTTCTTCACGTAATATGTCATCTTTACTTGGTTGTTGTCCGCATCGTTACCAAACTTTGCTTATCGAATAGGTAGCTTAACAACAAATATAGGTAACCAGGAGAGTGAGGTCTCTAAATAATGAAAGCCGATAATACATTCCTTTGGGTAGTAAAGATTTTTCACTAACTCCCATGCCAACGACCTACCTATTGTTTATGCCGACAATTATGACAATTCAAGTAAAAAGAAAGTTCATTACAACTAGGAGTACCTTCCTAACTAACCAAATGTTTTGGTGGTAGAGACATGACAAACGTTTTGAAAAAACGTGATTCATTAAAACATATTTACCAGAATATCTAGTTACCAAACAGCCGATTCATAGAAATGTTGATTTTACGATCTTGAATATCGTCGTACATCGTCAAATATCGAATTCTCAAGTTTTCCACTCACACTCTCCCATCTCCTCAAGATTTGATTAGAGTCCGCATTGGTCAGAGAATTATTGACGTAAATATGATAGTGTCCTATCATTATAATATTGACCGGGATAATATCAAGTTCTTGGAACTTGTTATTAACAAGAACGCCTTATCACTGACGTCATTCCTCCCACATAACAGTGAGACTTGGCGGCGTATGTTTTTTATGCGTTTTCCATTAGAACGATTACAACCATAACAGATAGTAGTTTTGTAATCGCCCGAGTACACAAACCAATAAATGAAACCCAATAGACGAAATGATAACAAAGGAACTGCGTACTGCTGCTGTTTTTCCGCCAACTACCAGTTAAGTAATTTTTGAAATAAATTTCCATATGCCAAAAAAGTGTATATCTATAGAGAATTGAAACACCAATGGTTTCAATGGTATGATGAGTCTACTTCGGGTAACTGAATTGAATTTAGTGCGATTTTTTTTTTTTTTTTGTTTTGCCATAAAATTAGTTTTCAACCATTTCTTTCTACTGAAATTTCTCAAATTTCAGTACACTGTAAAATATTATATTGCCGTAGGTAATTATTAACATTTATTTGCTCATACGATCATACTGAGTGACCAACTTTTTCTTTTCTTTCATGTTGTCTTAACATTACCTTTCATATGAAGTGGACGATGTGAGCACGTGCAATTATACTTTACCAGGTATTCCTGTCTTAGAATAACATGGTTCCCAGGGAGAGAGTAACTTACTGTCCAGAGGAGAAAGAAAATTGTAGGTGCTTTTCAGTCTCCACGCATTTATCTGAATATGTTTATGTAAACATACTTCAGTCTCGTTCAACGAATTGTCTATATTAATCAAGGATCTTACTTTGGAACTGACTTATTTTATCAAGCAACCCCACGTAAATCGTGTGAACGTGATGTCATTTTAAGGTCATACAAGTAGATTAATGTTCCGCAATGAATAGTAGTAATAGTTCCAGTTAGTTCCGCAATACCAGTAGTTCCGATGGAATGTAATGTTTGATAAAATTTTCTAGGGTCATAATGGCGAATTTATCTCTGGTAAAGGTACGTCCGGAATAAATTGATTTTCAAAAGTTTATTTCCTATGGTCATGCCAGCAATAGAAATATAGATTTAATTTATTATAGGACTTGCACCAGTGTTTTCGAAGTGGTTATTTGCATTTTGATCAAACTGTAAAATGATGATTCACTGAAGAAACGTCTTTCGAAAACATTCGCCAGTAAAAAAGTTATTATGTACCTATCAATTTATTTGCCAAAGTGATTCGCGTAAGATGGTGATCAGGTTGCTCATATTCCAAAAGCATACACTATTCAACAAAATATACATTACTTGGGCAAACAGATCGTTTCTGAGTTACCTGTCTCTAGAAGGTTGAGCCATGAAGAACCTACCTACTCCAATAACCAGTTTTTGATTAGGCAATCAGTTTTGAAGAGAAAATTATGATAGATTAATAAAACGATAATGTTCAGTAAGATCAATTCTTAAATAAATAAAGGGGGTGTGTTTTGACGATTTACCTTAATTTAAATGGAGTTCACTCCCAATCCTTACCTTGTGTGTATTACACAATATACTTAAACATCAGTTTGTTCCAAAAGGTGAAGAGAATGTTGATATTAGAAAACATTAAAAGAGATTCGGGTTTCCGTAGGTACATACGAACTTGCGTATTAGCGTTTTTAAAAATGTAAGGTTCGAACTAAATACAAACTTTTTGCTAATTTGGTACGAACTTTTAATTGTCCAGATCTGGCAACACTGGCGAGTGAAGCAAAAGGGCGATGTGTACCTAGCTACAAAAATTTGAGTACACCTAGCTTTTTATATTTTTGTAGTTGGCTATTGAACTATTGGGACCTTTGTAGATCTTTACTCTCCTCAAAGTTCATTGACTTGCCAGCCTCGTCCTTCTGTTTCGCAACGAAGCGCCTCTCCTTCCATTGTCCCCTACCAGGCCACAATCAGGCACCCAGAAGGACACAAAAGACTTCCATTATCGATGTGTGACCGTCTTCAATCCACTAAACGAGCCTGGCAAATGACGACCCTGATAATGCTGTTTCTACGCGTTATTTATATAAAAGGACGACGAAATCTCAAAGGAACCCCTTGATGGGACATCACTAACCTTACTCAATACTGGCCTTGAATGAGTTACTGTACACTATAAGGACCGATGCTCGTCATCTGGGTTGTTTTTTATTTTTGTTCGTGTTCTTATTAATAAAATGGATGGTGCTTGAGTCTTTTTACATCAGGCCGAACAAAAGGTTTTTTTTAAAGATTGAGGGAGGGGTTCTTGCATGTAACGCGGACGTGAGTCCATTGACAGGAAACCTTGCAGTTAAGGTCACACTGCATGCCGCACCTGGTTAATAAATCATCGTCCTGGACACTGATGCAATTCGCTACAGGAACTTATTGGGAGGTATATGCTAATCTCTCCCATAGATTTGATTTTGGACGCCCCTGAACCTCCCGTCACCTTGAAGTACACCAATTCCAGCAAAGTTGTTTATCACTCTTTGATAAACAAGGTTATTTATAAAGCCCAAGAAGAAAACAGAAGTTAACGAAAAACGTTGTCTATTCCCACGAAATGATGAGTTACTATGTTGGAGAGATCTCAACTGTTTGGTCATCATGAAAAAAGAAAAAGAAAAAACAATAACTTTGTTGTTGTGACGAACTACAACATTGGTCCAACTACAAATGTGTATATATACATACATATATATATATATATATATATATATATATATATATATAAAATCTCTTTTTTATTTGTTTTTTGTTTTTATAGAACATAACATGGGATAAACATGATTCAATATAATGAAGTACAAAATAAACCCCCCCCCCCTCACCCTAAGCAAGCTTGTAACATGGCCTCAAGACCCTATTATTCGTTCATTCAAAGGTAACTACGTTGAGAGAAAAGAGGTAGAAAGAAATACAATAAGAGATAGCTACTAGAAGAAATATCACAAGACAATGAATCGAAGTGGGAAAATGAAACAAAAGAAACAAATCGCCCCACGTAAGGATTGCAACTGCTTTGATGATACATGCATCGCTAATTAAACTTTCTTTTCACACTCCATACGCCAGAGACCATTGCAGAACTGCAATACTATACACTCGCCAAAAACAAAAATCAAAACAAATTTTTTGAAATTTCTTCTACATTTTCAAATATTTACAATTTTTCAAAATTTATTTAAAAAAAAAAAAAAATTAACGCTTCCAAAATTTCCTAAAAGGAAACGAGAAGAGAGACGTAAAGGGGAAAACATTTCAACGTATGCAATTGCAAGAAAATTATCAACATCAAACAATAATTCAAACTTAGGTACAAAGTCATCTTTTACAATATTCAGGTTGATCCATCGTTAATCGCATTTAATAATTTTCATATGTTATGTTCCTTTATGTACAAATTCTTATGTAGCAAGCTAAGTAATACAATCTCAACAACAAAAATCTTGAAAAATCCTTGACATTTGATTGATTCGTGACTGAATTGAATCATGATCGTTGATTGAATCTTTTTTTCGGAGGTTTAATTCCATTTCATCAATGAAATTTTTTAAATAGAATTGGATATAATGACGTCTTATATGTAATACAATGCGATGCAATTAAATGAGAATTCTACTAGGGAGATGGGGTTGACACATTAAGAGGCATTTTGAGTTTGACAAGCAATTGAGTTATGTTTTTTCGTTTGTTCAAACTTGAATCTTATATCTATTGCTGCATCAGGATGTCCTCAAACTGCTCGGTATTGAAAAAATCACTAATTCGAGCCACAAAATATCATAAATTCGTTTTTTCGAAATCAATTTTTTGACCCAGTATTTGACAGCCACATTTTTTGTTGTACCTGTGATTGACACTCTATGATTGACACAGCAGTTCTTCTGCAATAAGTTGAAAATATCACCGGATGTTTCATTACAAAATAGGTACAATGTTCTCTCGATACCATAGGCACAATACGTTTCTAATGGTAAACTAGCAGCTTGTGAGTTGCTATGTATTTATATAAATATAAAAAATAAAGAACGAATGACAAGAACGAATAGAGATCTATATTGACAGCACGGTCAATCACTGAGGGGAGCATCAGTTTGGGAACTAGTAATTGACATTTGAATTTCCACATGTTATCTTTGATTATTTCCAAAAAGTGATAGCATAAATGCATTCTACACACAAAACAATTATTGAGAAAAACCGTGGAAACAATCGAATTTGAAAATGTGGAGGCATGGTGAACCAGAATAAAACGCTTACCTCCATAGCAAAATCACAAGAAACAGCTCCAAAGAAATTATAACACGAGGTTCTGTTGGGTAAAACACTTTTGAATGCCTTATTATTAAAACTTCTCGGCAAAATGTCAATTACTGGGTCCCTGTCAACCACTGGTCCCTCCACCCTAATCGGAATTTTGTTGAGTCCATGCTAAACATTTTCGTTTTACCAAGGTAATTAGGGAAGCACCTTGCATTCCTTTCAAACGCGCTAATGATATCAATACACATTAGGTGTACTCGTAATGTGTAATGGTAGTGTTTGCCGGAAAGTGTAGCATAACTCAACATAACAACACAATTTCTTAACACATACCTTAGCCTATTTATATCAATTTAATGTAAGGTAAATACAAGTAGGTAAATACAAATCATACCAGCAATATTCCCTACGATTTTTTCCAAGCATTCGAAGAGATCTTGGTCAATTGATACGAACTGTTCGATGACGGAAATGAGAAGAAGGATATTTGAGACGGTTCCCAGGTCAACCACTTCGGCTACAACCGAAGCGCATGGGAACGACAGATTTTTCGCTCAGTTTGGGTGAAATGAAATTGACAACGTTTCTCTCGAATGATCACTCACTGCTGAGGTGTCGTCTGGGGTAACCAGACACTAGCCAATCGCTTTTTTTTTTGTGTTTTCTTGGGAAGAGTAACAAGAAATCGTCCAATTTTAAAAGGTTCAAAACAACGCATACGTTCTTCAACATGATGTAAGCCTGAAACTCTGCAGATCTCATATAGATTTATGTTTATATTAGAACTTGTATCATTCGACACGGAACTGTAGTAAGTATGCAAAAAGAGATGCAGAAAACTTAGGAAGATTAGTATGGGAACTCCATTCAGCTAGTATTCACAAATTATTGGTTATACTTACCGAAGCATTGAATCGCAATTCATCCAAAGGAATTTCAACATGATCCGAATGATTTGATCCTTCACGTACATCATGCAGCATGAGAAAAGCCGCACAATAGGGCAATTCAGGGCCTCAAAAAATAAAAATTAACTCACTTGTAACTAAATTTAAAAATTATCTTTGAAAAAGTACTCAATCATACATAACATGGCTAATAGGGAGAATTTTCGTATGTTATCTTATTATATTTAGGGTAAATTGTTTTGAAATTTGAGCACGTTATAAGTACCAGTTTTATGGACAAAGAAACGTATTCTGCATAATATTTTGCCAGCACTATACTTCAGTATTTCTTTCATTTTATTGCCGTGATCTCGAGCTTCTGCACTAAGCAGGTGTCTGTGAGTAAGACGGGTATGGCCAGTGGCAATCCGGTTGACCACTATTCGATCCCTCCTTGGAAGTAGGGTTACGAAAGGGCCCACCGGGCTCAAATCCCGAAGGACACCACGCAGACCAGTGACCTCACCCTGCCATTGCTCATGCCAGATGGAATTGGCTCTATGTTGCAAGTAGGAGATTTGATCCTCTATACGTATAGGCAACATATCAATGGAGTTATCCCCAATGACTCCCCTTGCAAGAGCATCTGCACACACATTGCCACGAATACCCACATGGCTCGGAACACACATAAAATTCATGGTAGAGCCTAATGTCGTGGCTTGGTGTAGCGATCCACGTAGGCTTTGTATTAGGGGATCATCAGAATATGAGTCACTAATCGCCTCGATGTACTTAGAGAATCGCTGCAAATCACATAATTCCCAACTCCCAATAATTGGTGATGACTTTGTTATAAAGCGTTTAGTTTAGTAAGATTTACTAAAAAGTATAAAATTTGGGGGTTCAAAGGGGTGACGCCTCTCAGTAGCATGATGCAAAGTTTATCTATTAATATAAATTATCTAAAGTTAACTATTGTGCTTTTCCCATAGCATCGGTCACGTATCGGACAGATCTTTTCCGGAAATCGTTTTTCTTCGGGTGGAAAATTCACCACGCCGATAAATCCAACTAACGACTTTTCAATTCAACTGACGAACGAGTTTAATAACCGCTCGGTCAGAATATTAGATCGGAGATACCGCAAGTCCGGAGTACAGCTTCGGATCGATATAATCGGTAGTCCGGGCATAATAAGTCAATTACAATGGGAATTCAACAGGTTGGTTGAGAGTGGAGTGAGGGGGGGTGCGGGTCGCCGCGACACTTTCACTCTATCTCGCCTCGCGGGCCACTTTAGCCGGCCGGGTTGAACGACCTATTCGCCGGTTCCTCATCCTCTTTGATCACAAAAGGCCGAAAATTCGGGCAACGGGGTATCCAGAGGTCTTTGAACTCTTTCTGGTTGAGGCCTGAGCTTTGGTGTCTATCGCGTTTTCGCGGACCTCTTGTCGCAATTCATTGTCATTAATTGTCTCAAGCGTGCGAATTATGAATTTTGAGCTTTGATGTTGTGGATATATTCCCTTTAAAGGGGAATTTTAAAGTCTTTAAAGAAACGTCTCTGCCAAGTTGGGTGAACGTCTAGGAGCTAGACAGCACAATCTTTGAAAATTTCAAAAAAATCGGTCCATTAGTATCGGAGTTTTGTCTGTGTCAATCGATATTAGTTTCGCGCATGCGCAATGATTATTACTCAACCACTATCACAAAAATTTATAGGGAATTTTGTAGACCATATACCCAATTACCTATCGAATTTGAACCAAATCGGACCAATAGATGATGAGAAATCGACGCTATGAATTCACGTTTGCGCATGCGCACAGGCTATTGTTGGTTTGAAGGCATTGAAAATTATAGGAGACCATCTAGGAGTTAACCCGCACTATCCCTGATATTATCATCGGAATCGAACTGAAACTTAGTATATTTTCGGGCATGACAAGGATTTACCACAGACAGACTGACAGGCATTAGTCAGACAGACTGAGAGGCATTAGACAGACTGACAGACACGGAACCAAATTAATCAGCAAGCTCTGAAACGTAAAAAGCAAGTGGAAATGTTGATATTGGGGCACTTTTTTTTTCCAATCACGAACACAAACCTTCCCTTCCCTCCGTAGTGAGGAAGCAAAATTGTATAGTGTGCTAATATCGGTTGTCTTTCACGACTTTACTGATTCGAAAAAGAAACATATTTAGATGGTTGATATTTCAAAAAAAGTTTCTCATTATAAAGATACTAGCGTTCCCCCCGCGCACGTTGCTGCGCCCAAATTTCTCGCTGGATAAATGTTGGTTCATTTTTCAATAATAAAATTTAGTAATCGACTAATTAAAATCATTTTTCAACATACCGAATTCGTTGCTTTATGTTTCATGATGCGTAGAATCCGAAAAACATATTAAAAAATAAGTAAATAAATAGACATAATCCCTCCTCCCTCCTCCTCCTCCTCCTCTTCCCTCCTCCTACCTCACTCCTCCTCCTCCCTCCTCCTCCTCCCTCATCCTCCTCCTCCTCCTCCTCCTCCTCCTCCTCCTCATCCTCATCCTCCTCCTCCCTCACTCCTCCTCCTCCCTCCCTCCTCCTCCTCCTCCTCCTACTCCTCCCTCCTCCTCCTCCTCCTCCTCCTCACTCTGCCTTCGGTCTTGGCTTGGGTAGTTAATTTTGTAAACAATAAATTTCTAAAACCTGACACTGCACCCTTTTATGCCCTCTGGGTCAGAGCCCTTTGAACGGATTTGCACCAAACTTTACAGGAACAATCCTTGAATCATGCCTAATAATACCTGAAAGTTTCATTACAATCTGTCGAGCGGTTTCGGAGTCTATAGGCAACATACATATATACATACATATATATATACATACATCCTCTTTTATAGATATAGATTAATCCATGTTGGCGTCCACTAACTTGATTCTTTTAATTTACAAATAGTGCTATTTTCGACGGCCTGATGATGATGTTTTGACATCGAAAACGGTCGCCCCCGGTACTCAACTTGCTAGTGACGACGGATTCCTCCGAAAAGTACGTAAATGATAATTTTACTATTACTACTACTAGCGCAATTGGGATTGCACTTTCTGATTTAAAAAACAGTAGCTAACTAATGATAAAATCGTATCATTAATAACCGGTTGTGAAGTTGAAAGATTACCCTTTGCAACCTACATGGAATGGTCATCTATTGTTGATTCCAAATTTAAGGATTAGATACTAATTTCATTATAAAAGTCTTATATAGTATATCAAGTAGTATTAGTATTCTTAAAAAAGTATATTCTATGTAATTTTTCAGTGTTATTTATTATTATGACTTCAAAACAACAAATAATGGAAGCCTTGAAGCGAAACGCGCGTTGACATTCGGTTCAGTGAAAAGTCGGCAAAACTATTTTATTTTTTACTCAGAACAATGGGACACGTTCGCATGATACTACAACATGCAACTGCCCTACTAGGGGTCATTGGACTGAAGGAACAAAGCAAGAGAAAAAATCTGTCTTGTGATCTTAAAACCTCATAAGTTACTCATTATGTGATACAAAATAACATCTCACTTGCCTTCCCTCGCCAAACATTGAAAGCTGTGGAAGCCAAATAACGTAACAATTTCCCTTTCTCCAAATAATATTTTGTACAAATTTAGGCTACTGCAATGGCTTCATAATTTTAGAAAATAAAGTTCCAGTCTTTTATTTACCCGAATATGAAAATGAAAATTCTCTTGTAAGAACTCCTGAATTTTTTTTTTATTTTCTGGCTTCTGAGTCTACCTGAAGGTAGCTTGAAGTATTGTTTTCACTTTCGGAAGAAAACAATTTTGGTCCCCAAAATCAAAATTCCCACTCGTATTTTACGTTTTAGACCATTCTGAACTGTCGTGTGACCGCAAATCCTTGTAACAAGCTAATTTTCCACAGTTTTGATCCAATTTGGATGAAGTTTTTAGGGGATGTGCGGGCAAGAGGGTAGACGGTCCCCTATCAGTTTTATCGTTCTTGACTCAATACCTCACGCTGCGCAATGCGCATAAATTCCATTATGCTCCATTTTCCAGGCCCTAGTCGTCTGATCTCGCTCAAATTTGGATGATAGTAGGGGGATGACGATTTGATCATCCCATATCAATTTCAACATGATTTTATCATTAATAGATACTGTGCATGCGCCTATGTGAAATCCTTCTAACGACCTTTATTTCCACTGTTTTCATCAGATTTCGATGAAATTGCCAGAGAATGCGAGGGTTAGATTGTAGAAAGTACCGTATCATTGTTGCCCAATCCATACTTCATTCTCCGCAGGCGCAAACGTAAATTCCATTATGTTCCATTTTTTCACACTCTAGTCGTTCGATATCGGTTAAATTGGGATGATAGTTGGAAGAAGATGACTTGAATACCTCATATCAATTTCAACTTGATTGTATCATTAATAGCTACTGCTCACGTTCCAATGTGAATTACTTGTAATGACCTTAATGTCCACAGTTTTCATCCGATTTTGATGAAATTGTCAGCAAATGTGAGGTTTAGGTTGTAGATGGTCCCGTACCTACGTATTTTATTGTTTTCAACTCCAGTTCATGTTGGGCTTGCACAAACGTAAATTACATTGCGTATAATTTTTGTGTTTCTTAATTGACCAATTATGACATTTCACGCTACTTCTTGATTTACTCTTCCGCTACGGATTCATGATTACATTCATGATAGGTAAACGAGGAAGCTATGTGCCACACCCAAATCGGCAGACTTTTTTTTTTTTTTTTTTTTTTTTTAAATGTCATAAGAATGGTCATAACCCCCCATAGTTGACTGGAAAATCAAGATAGGCACAGCGTTAGAAACTGCGTAAAGTTTTCTTTCAGAATGTTACTCCTTTATGAAAAATATGTCTATAATGAAAGATTTTATCATCCCAAAATCACTGCAATTCTCAAATGGCTCTACTGGAAAATAAATTTTTCCCATTTTTGTAACAGGAGAAAATTTCAGAAATTTCCCCTTTCCTACGATATAGTAAATTTTACTTTTATTTTACCATTCAGGAGAGGAAGTTATGTTTTCATGTGGAAAAACGCCGTTTATTTATTTACTTTTATTATAATGATTTTGTATATTTCAAATAAATCGAGGGTATTTTTGAAAAACGAACATCTATGATCCAACATGTTTGATGGTTGACGAATTTTGAGTATAAGTGCCAAAGCAAAGTCTAGAAAATGCCAATGAACCAAAAATACAATAGTTGCTTGATCGTAAACACCAACCTTATTATGACCTTATCGACACTTCGTACTTTTCACTATTTTCCCTAGCAATGTATTATTCAGTTAAATGTGAACTAATGGAGTGAAATGGTCTCAAATCCACATTCGAATACTTGAATGCTGCACATTAATAACACATAATTCTGTGATAGGAATTAGGGTTTTTTCTTTTTTTCATGCAAAAATACGAATTTTTTCTAAACTTGATGGTGAGGGAGACAAATTATGGGGTTGGATGACGTGACCTCTGGCTTGCTGAGTCATTACTACGTCCACGGCTCGTGGGGTTCATAGTACGGGAACCACGATGTGATGACTGTCGGGAAAAACTGACCTGCGGGACAAGAAAAACGCTGTGGGATGCTAATCCTTAGTACGGAAAATGACCTCTGTGGCCACCTCTCTGCTCGTTCCAAACTGACCTACGATTTCTGATGATCGTCCAAGTGTGTTCACCATCGACTTAACGGGTGTTTTAGCGAATTTTCGTAGAAAATGAAGCTGTTGCAATAGCTCAAAAAAATTTAACATTGAAATTTTACAAAATTTTCTTCAACGAAAACTGTTTGGGGGTATTCTGAAACGAATCCTACAGTTTAACGCTTTTTCATACATATATATCATTCTAGACGATAACTCTCCTTAGGATTGAGATAAAAATTCCGTTCTTGCGCCAAGAAATCAAGCTTTACAAACGAAAGGATGAGTTTTTTGGCCAACACTTTTTGAGTTCATTAAATTGGTAACATTTTAATAAATGTACTCAAAAAACACTAAAAATGATCAAAACGGCTACAAATTGTTAAATTTTTTACATTTTTTTCTTTTTTATCCCTCTCAAAATTTGTTGGTTTACGTTTCAAGATTATTTGTAGAATCCAAAAATCGAAAAAAAAAAAAAAAATCAGTCCGTTCGCCGTACGCCTTTTAGAGCTTTTTTCCAAAACTACTGGACCAAAGTTTATGAAATTTGTCTCAAAAACAAGGCCTACAGCCATCAGTCCGTCATTTTCTTTTTTTTATTGGAAAATCGTCAAGTTTGAGCTAAATTTACTATCGCAAAAATGAACCATCTCAGTTGAAGAAAGATTTGTACTCTATTCACTCTCTTTCAAAATACATATTAGTACAACGCTTGCCTAATGTTGATAAATTATCTATACAAAATGTTTGAAACGTGTTAAAAAGTAGGAATTAGTCAAGGAGGGAGCAAATAATTTGTTCCAGACATCATATCATTATCTACAATCATTTTGAAGACCATTCTAGTTATTTGCAATGGAAAGCAATTATTCCTCATTTTATTGAAATTGGGCAATCCGATTCAGATACCTAAGCGTTCTACCTGGGAGAATTCACTTTTCAAGGCTACACTGGAAATCATTGTAATTATTTCTTATACGTAATTTACTTCAAATTTCTTCTATCAGACTTCTTCAGACTGGCTTTCAAACAAAAAACTCCAACATGCGATAGCAATTATCATCTTCTCCACCCTCTTTTACATGCGGATACTAATGCACTTAGTATGTACCAAACCAACTCAAACTTTGATTTTAGTTTGTGATTTCTGTTTTATTGTTTTATTTGAAGGCGCTGATGATACCTCTCTAAAATTCTACCATGTTCTAGAGCAGAGGATCCCAAGTGACGAGTCGCAACCCTCTGTTGGGTCACGTTGAGATTCCAGATGGGTCAATGTTCATCAAGAAAAAGAAAATAAATAAGTAAGTAATTATTTATTTTTAAGTAAAAAAAAAATATCGGCCTCAAAAATAGCTACCCCTTCTACAAAACTGGTTTCCTAAGCTGCTAACAGAGTGAGTTGGCATTTTCTCTCCTAATTCCGTGCCTGAAAGCCGATAATTGGGTGTCATTGTCGGCGAGAGGTTTACGAACTCGTAAGAAGGCATTTCAGTTGAGGCCTACCTAATTTTGCCACCAAGGTTTTTGGAACCATTTGTGGTGCCAATAACTTCATTTTCTACGGAAATTCGCTAAAATGCAAGTGGAAATTTTGATTTTGGAGACAAAAATATTTTCATCTTCCAAAAGTGAAAACAATTCTTCCGCTACCTACAAGTAGACTCGGAAGCAAAATTAATTAGTTTTAATTTGTTCGTTCTTCACCCACCTTAAGTAATATCGAAAGTGCGATTTTCATATACATTTGCACAGTCATTAAAATTTGCATCATAGGGTTTTTAGGGTACTAAATCTAAATTAAAAGACAAACACACAGCTTTTTCGATAAAGGACGCGACGGCCCCATAGGACGTCTGAAGCGACTCGCGATCAGAGCCAGCTGAGAAGGACGTGCGAAACGATTTTCGCCCGAGGACTCGACTTCCCCGCACTTTCTACAACATAACAACTTTTGATCTGGGTCGGGGTCGGTGAACCCGCGCTCCGATTTGCATAGTAGGTACGAAGGCCTTTCAAACAGGGCCTGTTCCGTCCCTCCCCGATGTGTGCCACTCTTCTTCCTCACAGCCTGCTGACTCTCGAAGCCTTCGTCCGGAAGTTTCCCGAACACCACCCGGTCCTGCCTTTCTGGGGTGGACGCTAGGGACGCAAGGATATTGTTTGATTAATCATGAGACACTGTGGAACCCACAAGGCATTCTACGTTGGCAAGAACATTTCCAGTTATTGAGAGGAAAGATACAAATCAACTCTATGGGATAGCCTTATAGAATCCGCACAAACGGAATATATATACTCATATATAATTATTTATGAGAAAGGAATTTAGACAGATGTATAGAATGAAAGTATTGTTTCTAATATTCCGAGCAAGTCTTGTTCACAGAAAATGAGGGTCTGTTAGCTCCTAGAAACCATCGGTGAGCTAACCATATATATATATATATATATATATATATATTCTATTTTTGAATAAATTGAACGAAACGTCGGCCTAGATAAACCGTTTATTCATTTGACCAACAATCAAAAATCAATACAAGAATTTATATATATATATATATATATATATATATATATAATCCCTATTATAAACCTTGGTGTAATAGTATGCTGCGTTCTTATATTTATGTATTCTTCATCACTTCGCTTGATGTTTCATATCCCCTCGTTTGCTACCTCCCCTCGTTTGCCCACCAAGCTGTCTACGCTCTTCAGCCGCCACCTTATCCGGCCAAACCGCGACGGCTTCAAGAATACTCGGTAACGCCGTCTGTTTTCTTAGAAGAAATATGATCTCCCCGTGGAGGGAAACGAACTTATGAAAGACGAAGAGAAAACCCGAGAACCTCTGAAGAAGGAAATCTGGTCCGGTGGTTTGTTGACAATCGTAAAGAAAGGTGTCGTGTGCTTAGAAGGCATCAGAAGACGGGATGTGGATTATTATATACGTATATATAGGATAGGACCAACTTTTCTGCTAGCTCATCATCTTCACTGAGTTTCCTTCAATGCGGTGGGATTCGTCCAATATGGTCAGTTCCCACTTGTCACTTTATATTACTTTACTTGGTAGCTTGGCTATCGGGAAGGGCTGGCGAGTTGATTAGCCGCATTCAGTCTACTAGGCCAGTACCCCGTTTTGCCTTTACAGGGTGGAAAAATTATTTCATTTTCTCTGAAGAAATCAAAATGGGTAAATAAGAATTGTGAGAATATCAAAAAGTGTATCACCTTTCTGTTTCTCTACTCAGAATAGTATTTGAAGTGATTCAAGTACATGTATTTCTACATACTCGAATAGGATCAATCTTATAGAGAAGAAACCGTAAATATATCTTTGTACGAGTTAGAACTTTACATTTCGCTCGCCGAGGTTGACAGTCGTGTGTTAAGATCTGTAAACTTCGTTCGCTTGAGGATTTCGGGAGAGTTGCTGACATTTTTGTCCTTCAAAGACTCCTGAATGGTTTCCAAAGTGCCCATACCTGCCCATGCCTGTTCAACACAGTCAATGCCTCAGTTTGTCATACGAATCTCTACATACGAGAGGGATCAGAATCCTACATTCTGATCCCATTCGATCCAATCCAGACCCTTTTATTGGCCCTATATTGACCCTTTACAAAGAGTTCCAACGTTGATCGATGCACTTTTTGATTCTCAGGCTGACTTGGACCCATTAAACGACCTCATACACGAAATACACCCAGCTTCCTCTATTTTGTTTAGCCTGATCACCTCAGCTTAGCTGATTACCTCCTTCCGAACGACGCGAAATGATTAAGTATAGATCACTCGTCCAAAATACCGCTTTTGAACAAGAATCGGTTCGTTTCAAATGCCATTTCCCTACGTCCAATTTTTATGAAAGTTGGTATGGATGTAATTTATAACAAGGCGAGAATATAGATGCATGAGAGGGCTTTGATCAGCGAAGTGAACCATAAAGCCATTCAACGCAGGAAGCTGAAATTTGAGAGGGAGGCTCAAGGGAGAATACTGAAGACGCACGAGAGGTCATCGATCAGCTGAGTGAGCTCCAAAGCCATTTTGTCTCCTATTCAACACAGGATGCGGCTATTTCAGGCGGATCTCCTTACATGAAAATGCGTTGTCCTGTGTTTCACTTCGTGAACACTGATCTACTTGTTCTGTGCTGAGCTCGACAATTTTCATAATTCATAGTTGTAAACTAATGATTGTTTCAAATATATCTGAAGCTGGGTGATAAGAACTTTAGTCTCGTTTTCATCGTCTTCATAACTTGATGATTTAAGTCCGTTCTCTTTTTGCAATCTTTAGAATACTTCACCTTAGTCACTTTGCCATCCAGACTGCGAGGAGGCTAAGCCCTCTGTCTTCATTCATGTATTCAAGATAACTGTATGCCGATACCTACCCATCGAAATTCGGCTACGCGGTGAATAGGTGAGTGGGACGCGATTACAATCTTCTCCCTGTAGCGGGTGAGGTTGAGCCGAATTATGTAAATCGGAGCAATCAAATGCAAATTGATCCAGAAACTCGGGGCCCCACAATCCGGCATAACTGCTTCGACACCTCTAATGCCGACTAGATAATAATTTCATCTTGGGTAATACGGCACCTCTGAAGCCAGCTTGTAACAAGGTGTCATGATTAAAACGTTTCCCCGAAAACCGCTCGTTATTATCTACTCAACTGATTATAATCATGGTGGGGCTATCAAGTTGAGTTTAGCACCTATAATATTTTGATGAGATTTATCAGCACAAATTAGTATCACTACCTGCCAAATGTTTATCAGATATTCATCATTTCTTGAACAGTTTTCTCACTAATGTTATTATATACCGATTAGAACTATCAACCTATCAACCTTTAATGACTTCAAGTGAGTTCAAATCATAAGGTTAAAGACAATGACCGTGGGTTGGGCTACTGATCCTGCAAGATGACACGATTCATCAACAATAATAGAGTAATTGTTTCGATGATCAATAGCAACTTCTACCCCAAGTAAACAAGAATCAAACGTGATCATCGTTAGCAAAATCCTTTAGATCACATTAGATATATTTTTCGTGTCCTAAAACCGTATTATTAACAGTGTCAGCTAAAACATGGTTTAGGGAGGCCCCCAAATGGAAATTTTAAATTTCCCTGGCATTTCTCTGACTTTTCCCTGAGTGACTTTTCCCTCAGATTTTCCTGATTTAAAATATCAAAGTAAAATATTGAATTCCTTTCAATTACCGATGATAAAAGTAGTATTGTAGCATTCTCTAGAAAGTCAAATCTGCATAATCTGGTTTCTGCACAGTTTGTGAAATCTACTCGTCTGTTCCGTCTGCCCGTCTATGCCTCATGATATGATACTGCTGCTCACAGGAATGCGCAATATTTGCGTGATTATTAGTTTCGCGATTATGCTCTTTTTCCTTCCAACATAAGAGCAACATATCGGAAACCAACCAAACGGCATAAGTTAAATTAATGCATTAATGCATAAAAAAAGTGAGACGGATTCATTCTCTAATCAACCTACTAAAAAACATTAATTGTAATTAAGGATTTCATGAACAAAATTTAAACCTCCAAATGGATTTTTTCTTTACTGGGGAAAACATCTGATCATAGATATAAATGTTTTTCGCAGTAAGGGGGAAATTAAGTAATTTGCATGCAGTAAAACTGTCATTATGTCAATTTTATTTTTCAACTAGAATTTGAAGAAAATAACTATCTTTCAATATATTTTGTTTGTCAAGCTAAAATTTACTGGTAATACCTATTCATTGATATTCTAGAATCTGAGTACGATTCGTCTTTCAGTGATTACATAGAACATCATCCAACAAGGCAACTTTCTTTAACGAGATATAGAAATATGAGTAAGTGCTACCAACAATATATACTCTGTAAAAGCAGGTTCAATTTTATGTGGCCACTTTTAAAACTCTTGTAAACCTGCTTAGAACTGGTGTATCACCAGACAATGTTGAAAATACAGTGTCCAATTTTTTTGCAAAAACCTGCTATTTCTGACTGAGGATTCGATGACATTTGACGAGAGCGTGGAATTTGATACACCCGAACGAATCTAGGGGGGGGGGCTTTGAAAAATGATGACCGTGAGAAGAACTACTAAACCCGATCACTTCGGTATTGATACCTTCCAGCGTCACCTCCTTTCGTAGTAGCTGTTGTAGGAAGGTACATTTTTCTTCTTTTTGGTTTATAATTTTCAATCAGTATTCGCTTCGAAAGGTAATTGCAACTATGTATATTACGTACAGATGGACTAATAAAGTTCAGCTGTTTTTCAAATCGAAGATTTATTACTACTATTTTCACCAATTAAAGGTAGTCTAGTGAAGCATTGGTAGCTGTTTTATTTTACAATGGCTCCAAAAATTTCATAATCAAGATTCTCAAAAAATTTCTTCTTTGAAATCCGTTTTTTGAGGTACCTATTCCGAAACGAATCCTTGAGTTACCTATATATATTATAATTCAAGGATGTATATATATATACAATTATATTTATATATATAAACAATATATACAATTAAAATTATATATATATATATATACAACAATTTCCTAAATAGGAATTTAGTCACTATATATATATCAGAAATTTTATCTAAATCATCCACGTGCGGAAAAAAAAGCCGCACGTGGATGAATTTAGATAAAATTTCTGATATATATATATATATAGTGACTAAATTCCTATGTAGGAAATTGTTGTTACTACCACGTTATTGTTCTCCTAGAGCCCTTTATTAATTGTTATCTGTTATTGTTGTGTTTCATCCTGTCATATATTGGACGCTGTGAGGCTTGCTGCACGCTTTTGCCACTCCCTCATAAGTTTAACTTTTCTTTTATGTTGGATGGTTTCACAAACATTGATGTTCTTGAAGGATGCTCGGAGTTTTTAATTTTTTTTTTTTTTTTTTTTTTTGCTGAGGATGGTCTGTGTTAAGACCGAAACCGGTATCAAATAAATTGACGCTCCCTTACAGGGGAAGTAAGGAATTAAAGGACCATTTTTCTTCACTTCCCACACCCCCTGCAGGGAATAATCCGCAGATTACGCCACCAGTTTTTTTCAAGACTTAGGAGTTCTGATGTTTCTGGTGGGATGTCCAATTTAGTAACATTTATTAGCCATTCAGTTGTATTAGGTTTGTAAGATACCTTATTCTTCTGCAAATCATTGAACTTGTGTATTTGGGATGTTTTTATTTCAGTTATAATAATTTCTCATAAAATCTAGTTTGTTTGCTGATAATTTTTGGAAAGTGTAATGCACTGATGTTTTGTAATGCAAAGTAAACTAGAACAAGTGTTTCACCAAAACAAAGAGTACAAGTGTAGAAAAGTTAAACTTGTAGAAGCCAAGTTTACAAGTGTAGCAGAAAAAAAAAAAAAAAAAAAAAAAATGGCGTGTGGGGACAAAAGAAATGAACAGCGTCAAGTGGGATGCCGAAATTGAAGTTTTGTCAGCGAATCACAATATAAAATCGGTGTTAAGTACACGATAGGATGTTTATCGTACATGAAAAGGTGTAATGATTGGAAGACATTCAAATTATAAACTGAAAAGTGGAGAAAGTGCGTATTTGATTTCAACTTATTCTGATGGCTGGCATAATCGAATTTTTCCCCTTCATTCAGTGGAAATGATCAATCAGTTCATCAAGTCATAATGCTGCTGGGTTAGGAATGTCATCTGTAACTTCGAGATGATCTTCACACTTCACTTTTTTCTTCAATGATAGGGAGACCCGATCATGAAAAATTGCACAGGTCACACACGATTTGAATCTTTCAATGGTCTCGGAAGACATCCTAAATCTCTCGTTAAACTCAAAAATACACACGAAATGAGCGTGGCCTAAAAAATCTTTGGCGTCTTCTACGCTGAATGCTTCTTTCTTGTCAGTATTCTTCAGCAGAAGATGATTCCCACATATTAAACATCGAAAATTTTTCACTCATAATACTGGACGTAGGTTAAAAATCGGCCATTTTTTACAACTGTAAAACAGTGACTTCAAAATGATGGGGAAACACTTGTCACTTGTCCGAATTTGCCTGTACACTTGTTAATTTTCACAGTGCATTACGATTCTACACTTGTACCTTTAGAAACGCTTGCACAATAATTGTTTTACAACTTGTACATAAAATCGGCTTGTAACTTGTCACTTGTTGCTTTATGAAATAGGCCCCTGATCCAATTCCAACCTCATTTGACGTGTAAAGTAGTTACTCATAATAGTGTTTTCCTTATTTACGAACTTGTTTACCGGGGCAACGTCGTTAGGGAAGTCCGAGATGACGATGAAGGAGGTGGTTTGGAAACTTTTACTGTAGCCTAAATGTTGATCCGCATCGCATTTTGCAAAAATCCGCATCGAAATCGGTCAAGCCGTATGAACGTGAATCAACCTTGCATAGACACGCAGACATACTTCTCTCTTTTATATACCTAATAGGATTATTGTACAAAACAAATGAAAAGCAACTTTCACGTTAAATTTGTCGTTTCGTTAGTTGTATTGCAACACCTTAGCACAATTATACTTCAAACTCACCGATGTTACTTTTCTTACACTATAATCATCATTTATCTAAAGAACAATAGTGTAATGGTTAAAAGAGACCTTTTAGAGACATTTTACCATAATCTAAACCAACAAAGTTCTAGATACGATTTTTCAGATGGCTTACAATGTTTGAACGCTGTTGTCTCAAAACGAAGATCCAGGCCTTTGTCGAGTCGACGATTTATGAAGTTATTATATTGAGATAAAGTTATAAAATCCTATAGTAGAATGCACTGCAACTTGTACGAATTTTTCTTCACAATCGAGACATTTTTAAGCAAAACACTTTATGTTATCTTTTAGCATGGAACATGCTTTAGTCTTGGACTAACTAGCGAAAAACGTTAAGCGGATGTGTCACGAAATTTTTTCTTTTTTCTTATGATTTTCACGTACAACCAAGCCGTTGCCTGGGAAATGAAATTTCTTTAGTTTTCACCGGACAAAAATCGTTCCCCACTCGTTGAAAAGCTCTCGATTTATCACGCATTTCTTTCGTACTTGTTCTTCTATTCATGTCGTAGTTTTATATTTATTTATGTTATAAAGATATATAGTAAACGATGCCGCTTGTTTTGTTGTCACTTGGTTGAGAAGTTACAGAAAACAGAAAATTACCTACCAGGGTAATTCCTTCTAATTTCGATTCTTTTTGTCGTATGAAGATCCTGAGAATTTGGTCACTTCTGCCAGGCATGTTCCATGTTTCATGACTTTTAGCCACGGGCTCTAAGTAATAACATCCGGGGGTCTGCCTCCCCCCCCCCCCCCCCCAGGGGGTCAAGGGGCAGAGCCCCTTGCGAGGCCCATTGGGCCGAGTTTTTTTTTCCACTATTTCTGAACTTCTAAATGTCCCAACAATCAAATTATATAGTCTGAGTAGGTCTGCTATAACGAGGGTCTTCTGATAATTGCACTGCTCGCCGGAGACAAGCCAAAATGGTTCGTGGAACTCTAGAAAGTGATCCTAATTCCGGCAATTGCGACGACCTCCCTCCCGTTCTTGTTTATTCCAGACTGCTCGTACTGACATAAATTACAAGTGGTAGAGCAAGGAAATTTTTGCTCTTCTTGTTGCATAATATTGACGACAGTTGGTGTTTTCATATTTCATATATTCAGTGTATTGCACTACTTACCCAACACTTAATTTTTGTTTATTAAGTGGGATAGAAATACATATTCACCGGAGAATCCATTACTTTTCCAAGTATAATAAATTTAAAAGTCACTATTGTAAGCATGTTAACTTGCTGGTTGTAGAAGTTTTTCGTCTGCTTATTAGGAATTCCCTATGTTTTCCAACTTCGTATTCATCGACAAATTTTACAACTAATACTCCATTACATTTTATTTAAATAATTGAATTGAAAATGTACATTACAGTTGGTATTTATGGGTTCTTACACCTGGTAAAATATAAATATAAAACATACGTAGGGTTTTTAAGCATTTATTCTAGCTGAATCACGTGGTGGCGCCCTATTGTCATGGATATGTAATCTGGTTTGGGGTCAATCAAATTTGTCCGTAACAAATTAAAGTAACGTCGCAAAAAAACGTCTGCCAAGTTGGCTGAGGCACGTAGCTTCCTCGTTTATCTATCATGAATAGGTAAAAGTTTGAAAAGTTATAAATGATCTTGAAAAATTCCATAGCGGGAATTTCAAGAAGAGGGTAAAGGAGAAGGGGTAAATTAAGAACATGCGTGAAAGGCCATGATTGGTCAATTAAGAAACGAAAAAAATGATACTCAATGTAATTTACTTTTCCGCAAGCGCAGAATGAACTGTTGAGTTGAAAACAATGAAATTGGTATGGGACCATCTACAATCTAAATCGCGCATTCGCAGACAATTTCATCAAAATCAGATGAAAACTGTAGAAATTAGGGTCATTGCAAGTATTTGATATTGGAGTACGCGCAGTAGCTATTAATGCTACACTCGTGTTGAAATTGATATGAGGTAATCAAGTCATCTTCTTCCAACTATCATCCAAATTTAAGCGAAATCGAACGACTAGAATGTGGAAAAATGGAGCATAATGGAATTTACATTTACGCCTGCGCAGAATGGAGTATTGATTGTGCAACGATGAAAGTGATAGATTACCATCTACAACCTAACCCGCGCATTCTCTGACTGTTTCATCGAAATCTGATGAAAACAGTGAAAAAAAGGTCGTTACAAGGATTTCACATATGCTCATGCGCAGTATCTATTAATGATACAATCATGTTGAAATTGATATGGGATGATTAAATCGTCAACCTGTCGTGAAGTTATCAGGATTGGGGCCAATCCTGATAATTTCACGACAGATTGCTGCGTTTGGGTCGATTATCATTTATTCTGCATTAAATCGTCATGCCCCAACTATCATCCAAATTTGAGCGAGATCGGAAGACTAGGCCATGAAAAAATGGAACATAATGGAATTTACGATTGCGCATGAGCAGAGTGGAGTACTGATTCGGCAATAATGAAACTGACAGGGGACCGTCCACCCCTTAGCCCGCACATTTCCTGAAAATTTCATCCAGATCGGATGAAAACTGTGGAAAATATGCTTGTTATAAGGATTTCATATTGGCGCATGCGCAGTAGCTATTAATCACACAATCATGTTGAAATTGATGTGAGATGATCAAATTTTCATCCCCCAAATATCATCCAGATTTGAGCGAGATCGGACGAAAATGATGCTTGGTAGAATTTACGTTTGGGCATACGCCGAGTGAGGTATTGAGTCAGGAACGATGAAACTGATAGAGGACCGTCTACCCCTTAGCCCGCACATCTCCTGGAAATTTCATCCAAATCGGATGAAAACGATGGAAAATAAGCTTGTTGCAAGGATTTGTGGACACGCGACAGGCAGACATACAGACACACGCACACACTCACACATACACGGAACCAAAGTAGTTCATAATGGTCTAAAACGTAAAATGCGAGTGGATATTTTGATTTTGGAGACCAACAGTTTTTTTTCAACCGTAAAGGAAAACAATGCTTACGCTACCTTTTGGTAGACTCGGAAGCAATAGTGACGTAACAAACGATAAACTACTAGCTAGAAACGAGGTAAGTAGTTAAGTTGTAACTAGGTGGTAGGAAGATAGTGTGAATAAGATTCAGCGTCTGTGACAGTTATAAGACACATCAATGTAAAATACCGATGAATCTTCGCGCAGTGAGTCGTTTGCGCATGCGCAGTTGTATAGTTTATCGACTTTGTAGTTTTGTACAAGGATGGTAATAACAACCTAGAAACATGTGACAGAGCTGTGCGCTTACCATGACGATAGAGCGACAATGGATAAGTGAATTAATTGAATAAAGGGAAGTTTTAGAAATCAACCCAGGTAGGCGTATAGTAGGTGCGTACCCCCAATAGACTATTTTTTTCATATTTAAATTGGTTTGTTGATTGGTTTTTTTAGGGGGGGCAGAGGTTGAGTGACACCCTTGCAGTTCATCCATCTTCGCTTCGGTTTAGCTGTTCAGGCTGAGTGTCTACTATTGTACGTTAACTGGGTAATTAATAATAAATCACGGAACACAAGTTAACTCACTGACTCACAATATTTTATGTTTTCTTAAACCTTGCGGTAAATTATTAGCGTGTGTGTGTGTGTGTGTATGTCCGCAATTTCTTTGTAACAAGCTTAATTTCCACAATATTCAACAGATTCTTATGAAATTTTCATGGAATGTGTGGGTTAGGATGAAGATGGTCCCCTATGAGTTTCGTTGTTCCCAAATCAATACTTCACACGGCGCATGCGGAAACGTAAATTCCATCAAGCATAATTTTCTCACGCCCCTGTTGGCCGATCATGCTCAAATTTGGAGGATAGATGAAAGAAGTTAATTTAAACATTCTCTAGGAATTTCAACATAAGTAGCTTCTGCGCATGGGTAAATATGTATTCTTTTTTAAAAGCGCCTAATTTCAACAGTTTTTATCTGATTTTGATGGAACTTCCAGGGAACGTGCGGGTTAGGCTGTAAATGGTCCAATATTAATTCCATATCTCACATCATCACTTCATTTTGCGTATGCGCAAACGTAAATTCCTTCAAGCATCATTTTTTTACGCCCTAGTCGTCCAATCCTGCTCAAATTCGGTGCACAGTTGTGGGGACATTGGTTTAATTATTACTTGTTAATTTCAACACGATTGCATCATTATTAGTTCCTTCGCATGCGCGAAGTGTACTCCCATGAACAAGGTCTAGTTTTAATAAGATTTTGATTACATTTTCTGGGAATTTGTGGGTTACTCTGTAAATTCTTCCCTACCAATTTCCTTCTCCAATCCTTACTCCATTCTGCGCCTGCGCTAACGTAAATTACTTCAAGCATCGTTTTCCCGTTTTTTTAAACATCTTTACCGTGGAGCGTCAAATTACGGGGTCTTGGAATTTTAAAAGTTTGAACCCTTCTCGAAGGCACAATGCGCTCCTAAATTACGAGGTTCTGATCGTAAATTACATACGAGGTTTAATAATTATTATAGACCAATGATCTGCGTAGAAAGGCTGTCTAATACAGAAATAATGAATCATTGGGTAAAAATTTGCAGCGTTTTGTCTAGCAACGCCCCTGGCGATGAGAAATATTCACGTCAAAAATCTTCGGTACGTTTGTCTTCATCAAACCACCATTCGGCTCGCCTGCGGTTTGCAGCTGCAGCGTCGGTGTTTCATACAACCGTAGGGGGAAACAAAGAAAGTAAAAAGTGCATTCGGCATTTCTTTTGAGCTCACTTCATTCATTGTCATTACGTGTTCGAGAGCACATGCGAAAGTGAGGACGAAAGGAGAAAAAAAAGAAAGGTTTGAAGAAGGGGCAAGTGACATAGCACCAATCAGAAGGAACGGGAAAGTTGTAATCGAGGAGTCGTAGACAGTAGTAACCTTCGAGTCTCCTTTTGAAACTGTAGAGAGAATGAGAGAGAGAGAGAGAGAGTGAGAGAGAGAGAGAGAGAGAGAGAGAGAGAGAGAGAGAGAGAGAGAGAGAGAGAGAGAGAGAGAGAGAGAGAGAGAGAGAGAGAGAGAGAGAGAGAGAGAGAGAGAGAGAGAGAGAGAGAGAAGTAAAAGTCTCAACCTGGATAAAGAGTATTTGTCCACCCTCTTCCTCTGTCTTTATAGGTGTCAGAGGGTGAATGGCCGCGGCCCGGTCTGACAGGGTTCGCTTCTTTCTAGGCGGTAGATCCTTTTTCTCGAGGGGGGGCCCTTGGGTAAATGCTATGCTTCTAGGCCAAGTCCCTTCCCTTTGCCCTCTATACGGCTTCGCGCTGTACTTAGCGCTCGGTTTTCTCCAGGTTTATCGCTCCGCCTGATCTCGGAGCGTCTTATCTGCGTGCGTGTACCTCCCCGTATCCGACTTCCGTTGAAATTATAGGCGCTCGTACGGAGAGCCGACGACAAAAATAGTCGTGCGATTTGCTCTAGTTGGGATACTTATCATTAGATAGTATAATGAAAAATTCTAGTCTACCCGCTGGTTTACGTTACGAACATGTACTTATATAATTAAATGTAAGTAGACATAAACAGATTGGTATGTATATTTAGAAAGAGGCAAATCTCCACATTTCCACATGTTCCTTGCTAACTTCCCAGTCATACTCATTATAGCTTAGGTATATTGTTTAGAACAATAGTTACCTGCAACGCAACTTAATTTTTTCCAAACCATCGAAAACCCATGAATCATTTCAGAATCTCTAAAACGGATTTCCACGAAAAAAATTTTCATTTTTAATTTTTTCATAAATTCGCTAATACTTCACAATTCTCCGATTTTCCGTATCAAAAAACTTGGCAGCCGAGATTTCCTAGGTACAATTTGTTTAAATGAAGGACTACTAAGATTTTACTATACATCAAATTACGTAGTACCTGAAATTGGCATTTCAGCGTAATGGCTAAGTTCCGTTTATTACCATTTATCTGGACAAGGTCCAGTCCCTGTTGTCGTTCCTTTGAGCCGCTACGAACTGTGATATCTGATCTGTGTTAAATTTTTGTACAACCTAATCATAGTTTTATTCACTTTGCTAATTATATGTAGTGACATATATTTAGTTATTAGCCTATTCTTGATCTAGTCTATTCTAGTCTTAGTTGTATTATTTTATTTTATTTATTTTATTCTTTTTTTTTAATCCGCTTTAGGGGCTAAACAGTGGCCATCACTATTCCCCTCATTTTTTCCCCTCCCTCAGACTAACTTGCAGTGTCCCTTGGGAAACCTTGTTCAGTGCTGCTGAACCTTCTGGCCGAGGTGCGGCTCAAACCATTAAATACTAAATAAATTGCCATGTGCGTTTTTAATTGACATAGCAAAACATAAATGATAAATTAAATTGCAAACAATGCAAAATGGACTGGATATATTGAGTATACAGGTTGGAGTAGTCTCAAATTCGGCTCAATCAGCTCTGAAAGAGGTGGAGGACTGGCATGGCACTGAGGACCTAAGTGTAAGCCCGAATAAAACCACGCTTAAACCTGAGGAGTATTCATGAAAACTTTTTCTTTAATTCCAGGGTGGCTTTTCAGCACGAGGTTGAATATCTATGCGAATATTTGGATACAACAATCACCTCACACAAGCACCTATAGGACACACTGCAAACAGATGCAAAGGTGAAATTATGGGAAATCATGAGGTTTGCATGCGCGGATGTTCCCTTGATGTACACTGAGTTCAGCGTCTGGACTGTCTAATTATCACTGGAGCAATGCATGGTACACCCACTGCAGCGATGGAAGTCCTAATGGGCTTACCTCCCGTAGATATCTTCATGAAAGGGGAGGCCAGGATGGTATCTCTTTGGCTGAGATGGAATGGCTCTAGGAGGACGATTTCCAAAGGAGATCACACTAACTTCAATCACTGCTCGACATGGTGGCTGATATCATGCCCAAAAGACTCTCCCTCTCTCAACGCCCACGTCAGCTTCCTCTCCTACAGTCAAGCCTCGATGATAGCTTTAACAACTCCTACCATCACATCACGAGCAGTCTGGTTATATTCCTACCCTCAACACTTTCGCAAAACTCAACCGGGTTCGCCTTAATTAGGTGTGGGGTATAGAGGCATTATTGGTAACGAAAAGGCAGACGAGCTCGCCTGAAGTGGCTCGCGAACCCCATTTGCAGGGTCTGAGCCAGCAGTTGGTTTACCAAAAACTACCTTCACAAGAAGCATCAACACAATGAATGGGTCAACCAAAAAATTCAATATTACGGGACATGTCCTAAGACTCGTAGTAAGCCCAACCCAACGCCAAACCTACTGAAGAGATACTCAGAAAAAACCGTGGGGAACTATACGGTTTTATAGTATATATTTTTGTAAAACTAATGGTCGGTCTCATAACCGGCTTCGCACCCCTGCGGTTTCATTTACATCGCGAAGGTGTCACTCAAAGTTCAACTCTGTGCAGGCTATGCGAGGAGATAGACAGAACAGCATCACACATTATCTTTGAGTGCCCTGTACCTACCGCAGATTTGATTACTTAGGGGCACCAACGCCAATGAGATTCATCGAGGACCTCACGTCCCTTATTAGAGGTGGTGTCTCTTTGATTAAACGTAAAACACTCAGGAAAGTAAAATAAACCCACATCTGCCCCTTCCTTGCTTGCGGCACAAAATCCTCTCCCTGAGAGTTTTCCTATACATCTACATCTATCGTATCCAGTGATTTTAACGGGAGGCGTGGGGGTGATACCAATATAACGTACAAAAGGGGTTACTTCAAGAACTTGCCCTGTCCCCATTTTTCAATCAACTGAGCTGATTTTTTTTTAATTCACTCGTCACGTTGTCATCTTTCGATTGATTGGAGAATTTTCTGGTATACGATGATGTTTTGCATGAGTTGGCAAAATTGGAGGTTTTATCACGTCGTTCCTTCATCCACCAGCTCATGCCCCCAGGAAATGCCCAGTATTTTTATCAGTCATTCAATTCCCACACTTCTCACGGTAATTAAAAAAAAATTCGATCAGATACGACAAACAGGCCAGACAAACAATGTTCGATGAGCGGAAAACGTCGTTTTGAGGAAAACGCGATTGAAAAAAAGTCGGCTCTCGCGGACGCGCCGCGACTCCGGCCGACTAGCACTCGCTCGTTTCGTTTGATGGAAACTTCTCTGCAAAATTCTACTTCTCTCAAGAAACTATTGAAACACTGTCTGACACTGACGCAGGCTAGGAAAAATAAAAATGATCAACACAAGTAGAAGAAGAATAAGCTAAGCTGATGGCGGACTGTCCTATGCCGCTGGTGAATTTTGAAGGGGCCTGCCACACGCGAGACCGTACTTCGGTGAGTTATTACGATGCGCTTTCATGTTAGTAACATTTTGAAAATATATTCATTTTGTTCAGAAAATGATGTAGTTTTAGAAAATGTATTCACCCCAAAATCGAATTTCTTGACCCCCCCCCCCCCCCCCCCCCCGCCTCACGTTAAAGGGACAATTTTTAGACATGGAGACAAGGACATGTTAGCATACAAGAATTCTGAAGTAGTTGATTATTTTATTTGTACTGACAATATAACGTTTAGGTTTACTTTAAGGCAAGCAATTCAATTCATGTGATCAGAAGTGAAGGAGTTGAAAATATTGGAGGAACAAGGCATTATTATGCCAGTTAATACAACCACAGATCCTGTGAAACGGGCAGCTCCGCAATTATTGACGCGATGACTAAAAATTATGATGTCACGGAGAGCGAAAACTTAAATTGCTTCAGGAAGTGATAACATTAAAATATGGCAATAACTAATATTAATAAATAACAATAATAATAATGCTGTCTTTAAAGTTGATATTTCAAATTGTGTAGATATTGCAGATCGAGGGCGATACTACGTGTTTAAGGGGCTGGTGGGTATGCAAATATCGCATGACGTAACGGTCTTGAGGGGTAGGTAGCTCTCCAACGCCTGAAAACAGAAAAAGATTTATGAGGGCTCGTTAAAAGGGCTTCGGCTAATGAACCCTTTTAAAAATCTTTTCTGTTACTTCTGGTATTGAGTATTGGAAATTTGGTCTTGTTCTTGAGAAAAATTGCAACAACCTTTTGTAAACTCGTTGCAACCCCCCCCCCCCCCCCCGTTATGTCCTTTTTCAATCACATGTAAATAATTTGTTTTTTAATTTTGTTTTTTATTTTCAACTAATCAAGTGATCAATCCCTTAGTAAATATTCAGATTAGTTGGACATGTAAGTCAGAATGATGTGAATAGTTTAGTGGTCTGGATGCTCGCAAGCTCGCATATCAAAAAAACAATTGGAAACGTCCTGTTAATCATTATTAAATGATAAAAATTTCTTGACACACCTGCTCAAGATGTGTCAAAAATATTTCTGTTCTAGAACCAAAAATTTCAACCATGTATCATGTTTTCTCCTCGATATTGATTCGAAATTCTATGAAAACATCAGAAATTAACAAGCGGTTGCAATCATGTTCACAATATCAATTATTGAGAATGATCACCTGTGTGTAAACAATTATTTATATAACCATGCTCATAACTCAGTTTATGGACACGCACTTCGCCGTAGTTAACATAATATTGTTGGATAAATCGAGAGCTTTCGAACGAATGGTCAACGAATTTTGTGGGATGAAAAACGACGAAGTACCATTTCCCTAGCAACGACTCGGTTGTAGGCGGAAATCACTGTAATTAATTTCGTGAGCGGAAAAAAATTGACTCGCAAAATTCGCTAGGACCCCAGGGCTAAAACATGATACATGTTAATACGAAAATACTTTTCGCAACCGTCTGGGGTTATTCTTTTTAACATGTATCATGTTTTAGCCCTGGGGTCCTAGCAAATTTTGCGAGTCAATTTTTTTTCCGCGCACGAAACATAGAGTGTTACAGTGATTTCCGCCTACAACCGAGTCGTTGCTAGGGAAATGGTACTTCGTCGTTTTTCATCCCACAAAATTCGTTGACCATTCGTTCGAAAGCTCTCGATTTATTCAACAATATTATGTTAACTACTGCGAAGTGCGTGTCCAACAAACTGAGTTATGAGCATGGTTATATAAATAATTGTTTACACACAGGTGATCATTCTCAATAATTGATATTGTGAACATGATTGCAACCGCTTGTTAATTTCGAATCAATATCGAGGAGAAAACATGATACATGGTTGAAATTTTTGGTTCTAGAACAGAAATAAGCATTACATGGGGTACATGAACATAACTATATATCTGCATCTTAGGTCGGTAGTCTTCTCTTTTAGAGAGTTTTTCACAAAGTTATATAAATTAATTGCGTCCACTTTATCCTCAATTTTTAATATCTTATACATATTGTCTAAGGAAATAAAATCGGTCCCATAAATGTTAACTCTTAGGCTAGTAAGTCCCAGCCAAACACCAAGAAAATAGATGAGTGTCTGGCTCTGCAGAGGCGCCTAATGGGCACTCACCGGAGGCTTCAAAAGGAAAGGGGGTCATTTCCACCAGTAGAGATCGCATACTGTCCACTACCAGGCATTCTGATTTTTTAATCGACTGTTTTACTGTTTTGCTCGCTGTGTTTGGTCTTTCGGTCGAGAATCATTCTCAGTAAATTAAACTTTCATTGCGGTAGGTTAGGGAGGGGGAAAGCATTTGGGTTGTTGGAGGGGGGATTCATAGATAGTTTATTTTTATTACGGATGCGATGGTAGAGGCGAGGATCTTGTAATTCAAGTTAAGTTATAATGGAGGGGGTCACTAATAATATCACAATCTCTGCAATGTACAGTCCTTACCTAAACATGTTCATGTAGTTGATGCATTTCTTACCAATATGTTTATATAGTGTTCAGCAGAGATGGGAACACTAGTTAGTAAGTATTGACAGATCTTCTCAGCTATAAATCCAGATAAAATGACATTACTCGTTTTTGCGATGACCTACCGAAAAAAAATCGTCACAAAAAACCGACAGAAAAAACCGTTATGCGCCTTTTATAATGATTTTCACGTACAACCAAGCCGTTGGTAGGGAAATGGAACTTCCGCAATTTTAATCGCACAGAAATCGTTCACCATTCGTTGGAAAGCTCCTGATTTATCCAACCATATTATGTTAACTACTGCGAAGTGCGTGGCCATCAACCTGAGTTATGAGCATGGTTATTTGAATCAATTGTTTACACACAGATGATCATTCTCAATAATTGATATTGTCAACATGATTGCAACCGCTTGTAAATTTTCTTATGATTTTCACGTACAACCGAGCCGTTGGTAGGGAAATGGAACTTCCGCAATTTTAATCGCACAGAAATCGTTCACCATTCGTTGGAAAGCTCTCAATTTATATAGTATTTTTCTTGTAGTTACATATTTATTTATATAATATTTATAGGGTTTTAGACCAAATTAAATGTCTAACAATTATTTATTTTATTATTGCCAAATATTGTTATTATTCACGTGCAACCAAGCCGTTGGTAAGGAAATAGAATCATCGCAAAAACACATTCTGTGTTCCTATGATTTCATACAGAGTATGGAAAAAGAAATAAACCGGGGGGTGCAGGGGGGCGGAGCCCCCCGCCGAGGCGCAAAGCGCCGAGTTTTCCCTCAACACTTCATATGTCAGGGAAGCTGTGTGAAGCCTCTCACCCGATGTTTATTTATTAAAATAGAATAGGATAGAATAGTTTATGTGCTTCCTTTTAACACAGAATGTGTTTTAGCCATGGACTAACTAGCCGAAAATGGAACGCGGGATGGTAACGAAATGTGTGACGGATGATTTTCACGTACAACCGAGTCGTTGCTAGGGATATGGTACTTCGTCGTTTTTCACCCCACAAAATTCGTTGACCATTCGTTCGAAAGCTCTCGATTTATCCAACAGTATTATGTTAACTTCTGCTAAGTGCGTGTCCAACAAACTGAGTTATGAGCATGGTTATATAAATAATTGTTTACACACAGGTGATCATTCTCATTTATTGATATTGTGAACATGATTGCAACCCCTTGTTAATTTCTGATGATTTCATTGAGCTTGTGTTTCGATGATTTGATTCATAGCAGGTGATCTGAGTATTACGAAAACGGTTTGATTTGTGAAGCGGAGGTTAAATAATTTGAATAGGTAATTTCTATACTTTACACTCTAGGAAGCTGTAATTTCGTTTGTAGCCTCTTTAGGACATTTACTTGACGATGCTCAGGGTCCGGATCAGATGTGTGGCTCTTAAAGCTAATTTCTATGCTTTACACTCTAGGAAGCTGTAATTTCGTATGTAGCCTCTTTAGGACATTTACTTGACGATGTCCAGGGTCCGGATAAGATGAGTGGCTTTTAAAGCTAATTTCTATACTTTACACTCTAGGAAGCTGTAATTTCGTATGTAGCCTCTTTAGGACATTTACTCGATAAATCGCTCTTGATTTATCACGAATTTATTTCGTATTTTTTTTTTCGTAGTTTCATACTATAACTATATAAATTGATGTTATAAATGAATAGTAAACAATGACGCTTGTTTGGTTGTCACTTGGTTGCGCGACAACGCAAACACATTCTGTGTTTCAATAATTTCGTCCGAAGTATGTAAATAGAGGTAACCGGGGGTCCAGGGGGCTTGCCCCCTGGCGAGGCGCGGAGCGCCGAGTTTTTACATGAATATTACAATATAAAATAGTACAACAAAAGTTCTTAATTCGGATTACTGAAACGATGGTGCTGCCTGACGCTAGGCGATGAGTCTGCTGCTAATTTATAAGTATACAGGAATCTAAATTATTCTACAAATTACATTTTAATTGTAATTATATAGGTACCTAACTTTAATTTACATACAGTTTTACAATACTACTGAATTACTTATTACCAAAACTACTAGCAATTAAATGCATATTCTATTAAACATATAAGCTATTTAATAATGATTCAATATGCATAAATCCTGTTGTTATTAACCAGGATCGTACGTATTTTTTGTATCTGGATCTGGGAAAGTTTTGAGGAATTTTCAAGTGGCTCTATGAATGATATAAATGACATAATATGAGCTATGAGGGGTTAAAGTCAATCCAAGTTTAGGAGCAATAGCATTTCCTGCAGATATATATCGAGTTATATACGTATTCGAACGCTGAGTAATTACTATATTAGGATGCATATAGTATTGTAGAAATAGGTACTTAACATACAGTTGTCTGATCCTGAAAACCTTGGCAATATCAAATAATTCGTTTGATGGCGTTCTCCTCGGAAATGATTGCATAATTTTCAAGATTATTTTTTGCCAAACGTGAAGTTTATGTATATGAGAAATATAGGTACCACCCCAAGCTATTATCCCAAATTGCAATAACGATTGTACCATACTATAGTATATCAGTTTTATTTTGTTTGTCGGCAATAAGTGTATTAAGTTAATTTTCTTTATTAACTTGTTTACTAATCTCAGAAATCTTTTCGTGCATTTGAAATCAGAGCGTCGAAGGGAGAGTCCCAAGTAGGTAGAATACCAGGATGCGGACGTGAAGGCAAAAGAGAAGGGGCGTTGATAGAGAAGGAGAAGCAATAAGGAATGAATCGAAGTTGATCCCGAAGAGAAATGTTTTGGGGTGCAGCGGAGGTTGAGGGCGGGTTTACCAGGACGTTGACCCAAATAACCACAAACTCTCACGCGCGTCCTCCAACTCTCTTGCATGAGACTTTACCGCCCGGTTGCATTCGTGTAAACATCCGCGCAGCAAACCCGAGAAACCACTTTAAGGTGAGTCAGAAAGGAATTTTTTTAGAAGCCTCGAACGACGGCTGAGATCAATATTTTTCGACGAATGGTGAGGTAGTTAACTGATTTAATCGCCGAGCTTCTCAATATTTGGTCGTAGAACGACCGATATTTTGTTTTGCTAATCTGATATAATGGGGTTCAGGGAACTTGGGGTCTCTTCCACATTTCCCTTCAAAATTAATGATATTTCAACGTTATCCATGTTTTTGGTCTATCCCATAGGTTTACCAATAACGAAAACGGACAAATATTTCCGTCAAATAAAATGGGGAACTTTATTTTGTTGGAATTTCACACGTTTGACCTCTGATTCGGATTAAGCGCACTTGAAAACCCTTAGTAGTAATTATAGAGTTTTTGTTCTTCCCGCACAATTTTCCCACGTAGAGCAACGTCTAGAGCAAACAACTGCAGATGCTAGTTAATAGCTCTTCGCGTATTTCTACACGTATGTACACGAATGACCAAACGCTATCGTCACGCTAAAGTCTCTTTAGTATTTCAAAGTCAATGATTCTCTTGAATTCGAGATCGAGTTGTAAAAGTTTGAAATAATTTTACACTCTGCTTTATCAGCTATCTTCACAGGCATCAAATAACTAGGTTCGACTCAAGAAAAAATAGTATTCACGAAGGCATATTTCGTTGAAAACATCGGTTCTCGTCATATCACCGAAATAAGGCAACATCGGGCTTGGTTAGTACTTGGACGGGTGATCGTCCGGGAGCGCCGGGATTACGGCATCTTTTTATTTTTTGTCGAATTATTCAATTTTTTATCTAGCTGCATCAAGTTTACGTAATCAGGCCTCGAGGAATAGTTCGTTTTGAGTGCCTTCCCTGCTTTATCAAATGGTAATTTCCAGGATCTGATATGGTACCTGGCACAAATTCTACTACCAACCTACTCAATTTGCTATTGAACTATCAACAGCTTTTGTATACAAACTTATTATTTAATCACAGACCTGCTCTTTGTCTGAATCTTTATGTAGGTAGATACAACTTTGTAGTACAAAATGTACTTGCGAATGCAATATACGAATATGTATCTGCTTTAAAATCGGAAAAAGTATCAACGACTGCATTTACTCCAAGTACGTGAACAGGATATCTGGCTGTCGGACGAAGTAGGTACTTTGTTCAGACAATCAACGGAATTTGATTTATTAATACAATTATACGTATATGTGCATTTATCATAACTTCGTATTTGATACCTGATCTGCGAAGATCACTGGTTTATTTGTGAGGCCCTATCCACACGAGAATTTTCGGCGAGCCGAGCATTCGAAAGCCTTTAATACTGCGAATGCTCATCCAGTTTATTCGAATCATCGAACGCTTTAAGAACGTCCCTGTGAAGCTATGTCTTACAGGCATGGCTTTGCAAACAAGAGGAATGCCTATTAAAATTGATCCAGGGGGGTGGGAGACAACTCAAGCATGAGAAAAACAAGTGACCCCACAAATTCGTTTCAGACCATTCTAAGACCAATTCCACGAAAAAAAAACCATTGGTGTATAAGATAAATATTATTTGTGTGTGTTTGTTTAACAAATTTTATCGAAGCTATTCAGGCCACAATTCTCAATCGATTTTCGAGATTCTTTCTTTGTTCGATCCCAATTTCAGTCTAGTTGTGCAGAAAACCCCGGGAATTTTGAATTTTTTGGTGAAAGAGGAGGAATAGAGGGTGTAAACGCGAAATAATGTGGTTTTTTTTCGACGAATTTTTTCGATGCCACCGATTTTAATTACAATATACATAACAAATATATATATTTCTGTAACAAGTAACAAGACACAGAAAAGTATCAGTTCATGTCATGGATCCCCAGGAACAAGAAGTATCGTAAACTTCACTAAAACAGCTAAAAGCCCCAGCCACAAATATAAATAAATCAACTAATCAAAACTATTGAAATAGTTTAATTATACAAAAAGCTTTATGTGGTCCATTCGTAGCAAAATTTCCATAACAGTTAAAGAACTTTCCTTTGTCAGTTCGAGATATAGAAAAAAAAGTAGGTCTAGCAGAAGGAAAATCTCGAAAGGAAAAAGTAGAGGCCGTCCTAGAAGGAGGTCATGGAAATCCAAAGGAGAAAGACCTGGGGCGGAAACTGGGTCGTGTTTACACTGTTGTGCCTCTAAACTGGTTCGAGAGGGTTGAGATGAAAGTTCGCGGTGATTGCGGTCTATGATCTAACAGGTTATTCTGGGACATTTCTCCTTGTCCAGTAGGTAACTCCTGAGCCGGTCCACTCTGGTCGGGTTGCCAACGACCGCGATTTCAAACCATCCTCTCTATGCCCGAACACATGTTTTCAAGTCTTCCTTCTTCTCTCGAGTGAAATGGTCGTTCGCTGTTCTACATTATTCTCATCAAGTCGTCCAAACAAATGCCATAACAAATAGAATTTTTATTTAATCTGTGCGTCCAGGGACAAAAATTGTGCTTCACGCGGCCGGTTGAGGGGAAAAATAGATACCTACACCTGCGTCTCTGATGGTGAAAAGAAAGTACTCCGAAAACCGTCAAAGTCGTGGATTTAGTTCGATAAAACAATCTACCGCCATGTATGGGTCCAGCAAGGGACTAAATAATCATCCCGAAAATCCAACTAAGCTATTAATGATACAACCATGTTGAAATTGATACAAGATGATCAAACTATCATACCCCCATTACCATCCAAATTTGAGCGAGACGGGACAACTAGGGCATGAAAAAATTATGGTTGGTAAAATTTACATTTGCGCATGCGCAGAGTGAGGTATTGAGTCAAGAACGATGAAACTGATGGGGGACCGTCTACCCCCTAGCCAGCACATCCCCTGAAAATTTCATCCAAATCGGATGAAAACTGTGGAAAATAAGGTTGTTACGAGGATTTGCGGTCACACGACAAACACCCACACACACACACAGACAGACATGGAACCCAAGTTGTTTCGAATGGTCTAAAATGTAAAATGCGAGTGGAAATTTTGATTTTGGAGTACAAAATTTGTTTTTCTCCCAAAAGTGAAAACAATGCTTCCGCTACCTTTAGGTAGACTCGGTAGCAAAATGTGAGAGAATTAGGACAAAAATTATGAACATAGGTGTTTAATATTGCACACAGCTAGATAAACACTTCGAGGCACTACTAATGATACTAATCACTAGCCTATAAGATACGAAAGCCACAGGAAGAAGTAGAAGAGCGATATACCTGATGTGAAATGGGTTTAATTGACCACCAAAGTTTGCAACTCCGGTTGATGGGCAGGTGAGAATTAGGTTTTGGCTTTTGAACTTAAATTTAGGTATGATACCTGAGGGCTATCCATCCAAAATTTGATTGAAAATTAAGGGAAGGTTAACTACTAGTAATTCGGCACCAAAAGATAACATAACAATTATCGCAGAAACTGTACCGTTCCAAAACATGAATTCTGATCGCCCATATTCTATTCGGAATTTTTAGCAAGTTGGAAAGCTGTGAGGTTGCCTATTGTTGGTATAATTATCAGTTATCTCGGGTCGGTCGTACTTGTGCGCTCAGCAGTCACTAAACGAACCACACGTGGGTTTTTATCGAAAGACGTGAGGCCGGAAGGGAAGAGATCGGGATAGGAGGCTTACGTTCGCCGGGGGATACGGGATTCAAATCCAGGGCGAAAGAGCCCTTGGCAGCCCGAATGACACACTTACCAAGATGGATCCTCCAGCCGCCCTTTCACCGCACAACTCACGGAATACCAAGTTTTTAGGACGTCCTTCTGAACCTATGTCTTATAGGCAAGGCTTTGTAAATAAGAGGGACGCCTATTGGAATTGATCCAGGGGGGGTAGGGGTGAACCCAAGTATGAGAAGAAAAAAATGACCGCATACAAATCCGTTTCAGGCCATTCTGATCTATCTATTAATAATGACCTCTAGTAAAATTATCTTCTATTGAAATCGAGTTACTCGGTTCATCCTGTGGGACTACTAACAAATATTTTTCATACTGTAAGAGATTATAAACGAATCATGAAGTACAGAGTCCTCCGGATCAGCTGAGTGATATCCGAACTGTTATATGCTGTTATGTTATATATAACTGTTATTATGTTATATATAACTGTTATATCCGAAATGTTATATATGCTACTCAACCGATGAAGCTGAAATTTGGAATGGAGGCCCCTTGAGGCATCTCGAAACAAATCATGAAGTCTAGAATCCCTCTCCCCCCCTCCAGATTTCCCCTCCATCTCCCTCTAGCCGTGCTTAGCTAAGACAGACAGACGGACTTTCAGATTTATAAGTTTCTTACTACCTATATTATATTATAGAATAGTACGATTTTTGAGGCTAGTTATAAATTTGCCGCTTTTCCAAAAATACTTCTGCTACTACGACATGTGTGGGTACATTACAACAGATTATTTCTAGAGCATCGTGAATGAAAAGGTAATTTCAGATCTGATATTCGTCCCTCCAATTCCTATGACTGGCAAAATCTTTCAAACTCATTGATAGCCGACACAGTTATCAATTCATCATATAACTTATACCAGAAAGCAAGGATATATTTTTTCAGTAGCACTCAAGTTCAGGTAACTTTTTTCAGTTGGGGAAAAAAAAAGACGTGGAATGTCTTATCATTGTACCTAAATCAAAGTCAACCCTTGTAGTTTGAAGTATGTCAACCAAGGTATGTAGAAGTACGTCCAGATTCTACCTCACATCTTATATGTACCAGTTCATCACGTTTTGTAGATACACAAAACGCGATTACGACCAAATTGATTCCACAAAACGTAAACAGTGCAATTAAGTTTAGTTACGTTAAGCAAACTCATCGCAGTAGAATCTTTACGGTTGTAAACAATGTTGATTTAGTAACACATCACTTCGAGATATAATGTCAACTACGAAACGAAGAAAACAATCTGCTTACCTAGGCCGAAGGCTTATCAAAGTTTGAGTTTAGAGTTCACGAATTCAATATCATGCTATCTTGTACAAAACATCCTATCCTAAGGTTATGCTTCCAGAATCACGAACCCATGTTGGTCCGCAACGTAGTCCAAATCACTAAAAGATACCATAATGATTTTGTGTCGTTGATAAATGTGGTATTTCTACAGTTGATGACACGGTTTACTTTGAAATCATATCAGTGCTGATTTTACAAAAGAATAACAAGAGCCACGTGTTGTTCAGTTGTTTAATGTACAGAGAGTCCATTAGTGAGAGTAGAATCTTTAATTTTGATTCGTCAAATCATTTATAAGATGGAGTTTCCCATAAAATGTATTTTAGGACTGCTATTTTTGGAAGTATTTTCACTTCTGATTAATTCTTCCATTTTCGATAATTTGTTAGATGAACTCACCCAACTTATTATACCATCGGAAAGGGTATTAAGTTCCCAATTTAATAATTGTTTATTTCTTGTCAACCAAGATCAATCGGAAGCAGTGTGATCAGTTTCGGAAAGTGAACTTTTTGTATAATAAATCAGAATTTCAACACAAATTTTAGTTTTGGATGCCCTTCAACCCTTTCAGTTTCGTATCCACCCCTTCCCTAAAATGAAATTAAAATCGTAACATATCTAATGATCTTTGTGTGAGCTAAATAATTCTGCTGGACGGACAAAACTATCTATTTACACAAGCCTACTGTACGATTGCAATGAAAATTTTACAGGTTAGGCCCTAGCTGGTTCGTAATGAATTTTATTTATACCGTATCACAATATTAGCGTTTAAGGATGCAAAAACTTAAAATTCTAGAATAATAGCAATCTCTACTGTTTTGATCTGATTTCAATCATACAATTTCGTGAATTAAGCGGATTGGAGTCGAAATAATTCCCTATTTCATTTTTTCTCGGGTGGATGCATTCGCATAACTAACAGATCTTATCATACAGGGGCCTAGGTTGGGATATTATTAAATTCAAATATGGTTGCTAAGGACCTTACAAATCTTCTCGATCCCTAAAAAATCACATGGCTCTAAACCTCTAGGTAACTTGTTCTTCATTTCGACTAACCACCACGTGGCATTCCCAACGCTCCAGTCGCCGTGTTGTCATTTTTATCTTCCTCCAGGCCCCCCACTGTTATCGTTCCGCCACCCAGATACTATTTATCCAACTAATCTGAATTTTTACTAAAGGATTCACTACGTGATGTTACGTATTTTTGAGATGCGAGCGTAGCGAGCATCCAGACTACTGATCTATGCAGCAAAAAAGCTGTGTATATCTGTGTAAAATCTGTGTAAAACCGCATGGCCACTGGAGCGTTGGGAATGCCTCGCGGGGAGTAGTCAAACTAAAGAGCAAGTCAGGGCATAGAGCCCCGTTAAAAAACCCATCAAAACTGAATGAAAATTGAGATATTTGCAGGCATACTGACAAAACAGTGAGTACCTATTCGAATTCTCAAAACTAGGAACTAATTGAGTGGTTAGTTGGTTAGTTAATTAAACCACAAACGGAAATCAGCTGAGAAAAACCAAAAATGCCGAGATCATGGATTATCAACGAACAGTTGATTTGCGGTGTTTGTAAGGGCCTTCGATTATTACTAGATACAATAGAATTAGGATAGTACACTATTGCTAGTCTCCCTACAGCATCGTTTTCACTTCCTAAAGTTAAAACGTTATTTTCTCTCGTATTTTCCGTTTTTTAGCATTCTGAACAACTTAGGTTTATTGTTTGTCTTCTGTGTGTCGATGTGTTGGTAAATGACGATTTTATTATCCCGTATGAGGTTCATCACGACCGTTCCAATAGCGTATATAGTCTACGATGGCTATAATATATAAAAACCCTTTTATATTTTTATTTATTTATTTATTTAATATTTTATTTTCTAGTTTGGCATTTATTTCATGAGTTTTGGTTCTATTTGAAATTGAAAAACTTCTATTGGTACACGAGGGAGGGAAAAAATAATTAAGGTGCTAACATTTTTCACCGATTGTACCATTAGTGAAAAACCTAGATAGATAGTGAAAAACCACCAGTTATAGTGTTATAGTGAAAAACCTAAATGAAACTGTGTTCATTTCCATTTAATTGTTTGTTTTGTTTTCATAACATGATGTGAATTATAGGTAGCTGACTTATTCAGGTAATAATTACGATTTCCGTTGTATTATTTCAACATTGTAGAGCGAGCATGTTAGATTACTATAGGCAAAGCACCTAATTTATAAATAAAAAGAAGTAGTGTTAAATTAGAAAAGAAGTTTTATGAACAATATCCTCCGAATTTGAGCGAGATCCGACGATTAGGTCGTGTAAAATGATGATTGATGGAATTTCTGCTTGCGCATGCGCAGAGTAAAGTATTGATTAGGAACAATGAAACTGATAGGGAACCATCTACTGCCTAACCTGCACATTCCCTGGAAATGCCATCAGTATCGGAAGAAAACTGGAAATTTAGCTGCTTACGAGGATTTCACATACTCGCAGCAGCGTCTACTAATGATACAATCACGTTGAAAATTGAATCGGATAATCAAATCGGATCACGTTGAATCACGTTGAATTTGAGAATCGGATAATCAAATCGTCTTCTCCCAACTATACTCCGAATCTGAGCGAGATCAGACGAATAGGACGTGAGAAAATTATGCTTGGTGAAATTTGCGCAGAGTGAAGTATTATTTTGGGAACAATGAAACTGATATGGGACCATCCACTACCTAAGCTGCATTACATTCCCTGGAAATGCCTTCAATATCAGGAGAAAACTGAAAATTTAGCTGCTTACGAGGATCTTCCATTCTCGCAAGCGCAGCATCTACAAATGATACAATCATCAAGAGAATTGATATCGGATAATCGAATCGTCTTCTCCCAACTATCATCCAAATTTGAGAGAGATCGGTCGACTAATGCGTGAGAAAATGATGCTTGGTGAATTTTACGTTTGCACATACGCAGAGTGAAGTATTAATTTGGGAACAATGAAACTAATGGGGGACCATCTGCAACCTAACTAGCGCATCCCCTGAGAACTTTATCAAAATTGTATGAAAACTGGGGAAATCAAACTAGAGCATGTACACGGTGGTCCGCTAACTGATTCAAGGCCGTCTGAAATGCCGACGAAAACTGACTACAAGGCGGTGTTCCGGAACCTTGTACGAGTAGAAATTGACCCCCCGGGAAATCCGAGCTGATCGTTTACTCGTACAAGACGCAAATCAAACATTCAGTTTTCGGGTGTTGTAACAACCTAAATTATGGACTCAGTAAAAACATTGGGTGAAACTAGACCCCAAATGGGGTAGAATGCCACCAACCGCACTTTTTTATCTTAACATGTTGCCGAGATATGATTTTTTCAAGTTTTTTTCGACAAAAACACATTTTAGACCATAATCACCTCATTTTCTCCACTATCGATACACTTTTTTCAATTTTTGACCACATATCTGAAATCAGCGTTAAATTTCGCATAAGAATATTGTTCTCTGGATCTTCAGAAGTTCAATCCTTAAACCATATTCCTTGTTCAAACGTGAGAAAATTATAAAAACCAAGTTTCCCGAAAATCTTCGAAGCTGTACTGTCTCCCAATAAATAATCTTGAGACTTATTAAACCTCACAAATTTATTCTTCATTTAAAGAGCTTTCAAACGATGGAGTCGCTTTTGAAATTTCTTTTCAAATTGGTGCAGTTATTCAACCTGGAATATGAAAAAACGTGTTACCTTTTGGTTGTTTTTTTCTTGATGGACGGGCTGGGATGAAAAAACAAATAAAAACTTGGCCACGGAAAAAACGCAATTTCAAATGAAAATTACTCCTGGATAAAGAGAAAACAAATTTACTTTTACATTTAAATTATTGCTTCAAATGCAACTCACAATTTTGTGTTTTCGAAGTGGCTCCCTCGACTGCGGATGCAACGCGTTGATGAGCGACAGAGTTCAACTATTAAATGAGATTAGGAAGTCTTCGTCGTTTTTTACAGCCGCCGTGTTTTTATTTGTTTTCTTATCCCAGTCCGTCCATCAAGAAAAAAAACAACCAAAAGGTAACACGTTTTTTCATCTTCCAGGTTGAATAACTGCACCAATTTGAAAGGAAATTTCAAAAGCGTCTCCATCGTTTGAAAGCTCTTTGAATGAAGGATAAATTTTTGAGGTTTAATAAGTCTCAAGATTATTTATTGGGAGACAGTACAGCTTCGAAGATTTTCGGGAAACTTGGTTTTTATAATTTTCTCACGTTTGAACAAGGATTATGGTTTAAGGATTGAACTTCTGAAGATCCAGAGAACAATATTCTTATACGAAATTTAACGCTGATTTCAGATATGTGGTCAAAAATTGAAAAAAGTGTATCGATAGTGGAGAAAATGAGGTTTTTATGGTCTAAAACGTGTTTTTGTCGAAAAAAAAACTTTAAAAAATCATATCTCGGCAATGGGTTGAGATAAAAAAAGGGCGGTTGGTGGCATTCTACCCCATTTGGGGTTTGGTTTCACCCAATTTTTTTTACTGAGCCCATAATTTAGGTTGTTACAACACCCGAAAACTGAATGTTTGATTTGCGTCTTGTACGATTAAACGATCAGCCCGGATTTCCCGGGGGGTCAATTTCTACTCGTACAAGGTTCCAGAACACCGCCTTGTAGTCAGTTTTCGTCGGCATTTCAGACGGCCTTGAATCAGTCAGCGGACCACCGTGTGTACTCACAGACGACAGACAGACAGACACTGAGCGAAAGTTGTTTAGAATAGTCTGAAACGTGAAATGCGAGTGGAAATTTTGATTTTTGAGACAAATTTTTTTTCATATCCCGAAAGTGAAAACAGTGCTTCCGCTACCGATAGGTAGACTCGGAAGTAAAATTGGATGACTGGTAGGTACACGGGAGTTCTAAGTTTCTGAATTCTTATGTATTTACGTAATTATTCAAAGTTAGGTACCTATGTTCTTTTTCTTGAGTACATGGCATTCATAAACTGATTTCGACCTAAATTTGGATTCTGCGTGGAAAAATTGATGGGGATACCATTTTTGGGCGTCTTAGTACAATAATGTGACTTTTGATGTCTGTCTGTTTGTTTTTCCGTCCGTCTGACTGTGGTGAATCTTTGTCATGCCCAAAACTATACCAAGTTTTGATCCGATTCCGATGAAAGTTTAAGGGATTGTGCGGGTTTGCTCCTGGACGGTCCCCCATAATTTTCAATGTCGTTGACTCAACAGTAGCCTGTGCGCATGCGCAAACGTAAATTCATAACCTCGATTTCCCATCATCTGTTGGTCCGATTTCGTTCGAACTCGGTCAGTAAATGGGTGTATGTTCTAGAAAAATGCCCTATAAATTATATCGCTGTTGGTAGAGTACTAACCATTGCGCATGCGTAAAACAAACATCAATTGACTCAGGCAAAACTCCAAGACTAATAAAACGATTTTGATGACATTTTTATATATTTTACGGGATAGCTTCTCGGCGGTCCCATACAACTTTCATTGCCACCACATAAATAATAGTCTGTGCGCATGCGTAAACATTATTATATCGTCGATTTATTATTATCTACAGGACCGATTCTGTTCAAACGCGGATAATAGATGGGTATATGTTGGATTTGTTAGATTGGTGGAGTAATAGAGAGTTTTTGTACTTCTCGTATGGCCTTTCCGAAACGAGAAGAGGTTTTCATTACGAGGAAACGCTTTTCGGAACGGGAAGAGCCAGCTTTTCTCGTGCTCAGCTTTTTCGGAATCGTAATTTCGAGACGACAACTTGACCTTTCTCTAGGATAACCCTGACTGCCTAACTTAGCAACTAACATGCAGTTGGAATGGACACACATACACACACACACCCGACAAAATCTCCTGATTTTTCCCTGTACCGTCTTTTGTTGTTGGTTTAACCTTTGTAGGTATTTGTCTTTCTTTCGTGGTTTTTCCCCACATTTCAACCAGAAGGGTCATTAGCGGCATTTTGTTCTTGCTTTCGATGTATTATCGACGATTTCAGGTTTTTCATTATCAAGATTTCGTTTCAAGATTCATTTTACATTCTTTAAATATTTGTGTTATCATGTCAGAATCTTTTTTGTATGATGTAGAGTTAAGTGGTCTTTGTTTCTTACTTCATGTTATATTTCGGGAATTGTAAAATGTGACAATTGAGCAGTGACTGACTACAAGAGTCACGTTAACGTCTGTATAAGAGTCCTCATTCTCTCGGGTTTACGAAAACGCTACGAGAAATTAATGCGAAAAAGGTTAGCATTCATCGTGCTCGCTCTAACAGCTTGTTTTCGTGTTTACGAGAAATACCAGTACGAGAAAAACAAAATCTCTCCAATAACTATAGCGCATGCGTAAAACTTTAATTGATCGACGCAGACGAACTCCCAGACTAATAAACCAATTTTTATAAACATTTCAAGGATTATGCGGTTTTGCCCCTAGACGTTCCCCTATAAATTTCATTGCCGTTGAATAAATAATGGTCTTTGCGAATGCGCAAACGTTATTTTCTTGTAACGTCAACTTATTATTGTTATTCCTATAGTTATTGTTTGTTACTGATGATGGCCTAACCGCCGAAATTGATTCAACATTGTAACTCTTTATTTTTCGTGGAAATAGACAACGTTTTTCACAAACTTCCGTTTTGTGATTGGGGCAATTTTGAGTGAATGACTTGAAATTACAAAAAAAAAAAAAAAAATGGCTGGATTATTTGTTCTACGAAGACGGGAATCATTAAACCATTAAAATGTGAGGTTTAATTCCGTAGATCGCTTGATATTGCGCAACAAAAAACTAAATACATGACTTCACACAAAGTTTGAACTATAAAATTCCGTTTCAGATGTTGCCTATTCCGGAGCCATTTGAAATCGAAGCAGTTGGAAATTGAAAATATTCTCAATTCGAAAAATTTGGGAAGTTAAAGAAGGTGTCTGAAAATTTATAAAACGTCGAATGTTCGCATTTGATAACTTATATTCAGTACCTTAGGTGTCACCGAGAACAAAATAATTATGATCAGCATGAAATTTCTAAATAATTCCTGATGACTTTTTTTTTGTCTGATCAATATTTTAGTGCACGACTTGGTCCACTTTACTATAGACAAGAGCTTAATTCTGGCCTGCCATCAGAGCTGGAGAGCTGGGATTGGTCTCATTTGACGCAAAATCTAATTTCCTCGAACTTTTCTGATGAACAAAAATTTTTTAGAGCGGCGCTAAAGGGCTGTATAGGTATTCAAAAACATGTTATCATTGACTTATCAATCATTTCTACTTGTGCATTGTTCTTCAAATAATTCCATACGCCCATGTTGCGCTGTGAGGAAGCTATACTGCCCAAATAACATGGCAGACGTCTTTCAAAGCACTGTGCTGTGCCCCAACCAAGTCTTTCACCGAAACAGACATAAAATGTTTAAAGAGTAAACCCAACACTAGTTCAAGTATTGTTGAGGAGATGGGGGCGAATGCGAACGGACGGCTCGCGGTAAATTCTCACGTTTTAACTGCCTCGACTTTTTTGTGTTCCTTCTGCCACCCATACGCGCTTCTTGAACCCCGCGGTTTGATGACCAGGTCGTAACCCCCGGGCGTCGCGCAGGGCTGGGGGAACACAGGTGTGCGGTGCTGACCTACATACGGGTCCCCACCACACCTCACCTCGCCATCTCATCTACAATACCGTCTCCCCTTCCCCATCCCACTCATCCCGTCTCTCTTCAACACTTCCTTTACTCCCTCGTACCCTCCCTCTCGCACTTCCTCCCATCACCGCCGTCCAGACGATCTCTGGGGACTGAGGGCTTTTAAAATCTGTCTGCAGCAATAAACCGTCTGGGGTACGAGCGTTTATTATTCGTTTTTAAGGGAAGAAGCAAAAGGCGCGAGTTTTCTTTCTGCCTTCGAGAACAAAGAGAGAGGTCACGTGGTTAGACCTGCCTGAATCCCAAAATACAATTTAGCAACATGACTCCGCTCCTGAAAAATCATCCAAGAGGAACTTTTAAATGTGGGTCATCTCCAGTGTTGGGCATAATCTCATCGTAGAATACGAATACAATTGTAATCGCCATAATTATTCGTTGCTTCTGAGTCAACTGCGATTATATTCGCGAATTTTAGTACGCCAATACGAACATTTGAAGTCGCGTTATCGTATTCGTGTAATCGTATACATGTAATCTTATCCCCAGTCAGCGATTACACGAATACAACCCATGAAAATGCATTTTCTCATTTTTATACTAATTTATCGCCAAATACATTCCTTTTTATCATTTAATAATGATTAACAGGACATTTCAATTTTCCGACCGTCACGTCACGGTCATCAATTGCAATAGGGCGTCCCTCCTATGGCATGCAAAGCTTTGCTAATATTACCTGGCTTCAGAGGGAAGCTCCGGGCCCTGAACTGCGTGTTGGCAACCATATCAAAATTTCGGGAGCCAAAAAAATTGGTTTTCCGTGACGCGTTTCGCACGGAATATCAAATTCCTGTCCAACACTTATCAATAATGAAACCCATGCTTCACTCGGAACTCCCGTAGCAAACCGTCAAGGCTTCTCCACTTGTCACGAATTTCCGCCGCTAACAAACAGCCTATTAGCAACCGTAATAACAAAAGTTCGGGAACCAAACAAATCATTAGCGAAGGATAGCTCCGTTTTTGAAGGAACAAGGATGTTTTGGAGGTTCAGACCTAGCCCATATGTTGTGCGCCGGAACTAGGTGATCATTTTACGACCGCTACCATCAGAATATGTCCAGTCATTACATTAAGCCGTATATTGGGAATATGCATACATACATAGATAGATAGAAACAAAGTTTGAGTTTAATATATAAGGATTCATTATATTTTATATGTTATACTTAATTATTTGCTATGTTCATTCCCACTTCACCGCTTTGTCATAACTTCTCTTGTCCAATATGATTTTAGTAGGTACCCTTCGTGGCGATGACTCCACTGAACTGGACGTTTATGCACGTCCGTTCTCAATAATTCCTTGATAACCAAAAAATAAAAAAATAAAAAAAAAAAAAAAAAAAAAAAAAAAAAACGATAAATTTGTCGAAAAAAAACGAACATGGAACGAATTCGAAATTTGAAATTTGCGCGTTTGACGCGAGGCGGCGACGGCAAAAATCGAACTATTTTGGAAATCAAACTGAAGCAGTTAACGCCGTCACGTCGATGCACGGCCAGGATCAAGTGACAATTTCTACAGATTTCATTGGTCCACCGCCAGAACGCGAAAACGCGTAGACGTGTGCGGCTAATCCACGTAGGACACTGGGTCAGACCCATCTAAAGCGTGGATTGTAGAACGCAGAATGGTCCAGGTGGTCTCATTAGATGCATTACACTATGTTCTACCTCATTCAAACAAAAAAACTTGTTTTTGACATGAACATGCTTTAACCACCTCCAAACTGGCCAAAATTGTCACGTTTTTATGTCACGAAAAAATGTCAAACAAACTTTCTTATGGGTTTCACGTACAACCAAGCCGTTGGTAGGGAAATGGAACTTCCGCAGTTTTCATCGCACAGAAATCGTTCGCCACTCGTTGGAAAGCGCTTGATTTATGTGATAAATGTTCACATCTCAAGCTACCAATTTCCCCCTCCTTACGTACCTGGCTACATTCCTAAACTAAGTTGATTGGACTATAAACAATTTTAATAAGCCGGTTACAATATTCTTAACGAAAATCAATAGCATCATTTACTCCACTCCATAGGAAACATTTTCATCCTCTTGACAACAGTCGACTATTAACAACAACAACTCATAGCAGTGGCTTCTCTCCACAGTTATTTTCGACATTTCTATAAGTAAACCGTTGTTTTGTTGGAATTAGTCGGGAGGCGGCCCAGGGATTTGTTTGAAGTTAAAGGATTTGTTTACAACTCTCGAGGACAACCGTAACGAAATCCCCAATCAAAGACATATCCATGTAACATTGTATCTGCTTGTAAAGCAGATAGTGGAACTCGTTTACGAGTTGTTTATTTTGTTGTCACTTGGTTGAGGTGGTAATCTTGGTTATAGTTGTGCCGCTTGGTGGCAGGCTAATTAGCTTGGCAACATCATAACTATAAGAAAAGAAAAGAAAACACCCCGAATTAGCGGGAAGAACAAAAATGCGACCCCGAATTAGCGGAAAGAAAGCATGTTCCATGTTTTAGCATTTTGGCCGCAGGCTCAAAGCGGAAAGCAACAGGGAGGTCCAGGGGGCCGAAGCCCCCGGGCGGGGTCAACGAGTCAAGCCCCTTGCGAGGCCCGAAGGGCTGAGTTTTTTAATTAATTTTTTTATTAGAAAGTTGGAGATCCCGATGCTTTAATCCTATTCATGGTCCTTTTCGAAAATCAAATCGCCAAAAATCGAATTCATTGAGATGTGATGGTTTTCATGAGGCACCTTCGTCGAATCGTCTAAACTGGAAATACTAAGTAGTTCTATTGCGAGAATTGGATTTAGGCCTCTAGAGGGTACCTAAGTCCCTGACATGGTAGCGAGAGCGTGGTTTCCTGGATTGCGCATTGTTATACCTAGTGCATTCAGGTCCACAATTTCTGTGAGCGTTAATGTTTCAGAAGAAACATGGCCCGGGTTTCTAGAAGGAAAATCAATCTTCCTGAATATAGCGCATTACGTTGTTATTAGTAGGGGAATATTATGGAACTAACACACCCCTCTCTCTCTCTCTATACAGGGTGATTCCCTCGCAAATGCAAAAAAAAAATTTCGGTGAAACTACATCAAAAATGGAGTAAAATGCTGCCAACCGCATATTTTTATCTCAATCCGTACTCGAGATATGATTTTTTAAAGGCGTTTTCAGGAATACCGTGTTTTTTCATTTTAAACTCGGATTTCTCCACTTTGCCTCATTTAATTTTAACTTTGAACCTCATTTTCGGTATCAGCATTAAATTTTCTATAAGAATAGTGTACTTTGGTTCTTAAAAAGCATCATCCGAAGACCCTCAAATCAGCTCAAACATTGACGATTTTGAAAAAACAATATTTCTGAAAATCTTTAAAACTTTACTACTCTTCCAAAACGAATCCTGAAAACTGGAAAATCTCATGAAAACTGCTTCGTCTAATACTCTTTCCAACGCTATAATCAAGTTTACTTTTATTTTATTATTTAGTGGAGAAAATAATGTTTTAATGTTAAAAAATGTGGGTTTTTCAATGAAATTGTTGGTTTTCTCGAAAGATGACCCTCCATGAACCAACGAGTATGGGGTCGGTTTCTATGTATTTTTTCTCGCAGGATCGAATGGAAACTCTTGCAGATCTCTCAACTACGTTATAATCGAGTTTTACACTTTAATTAACTAGTTTTACCCCATTACATACATACATTTAATAGTAACAATCAAACTAAACATTTGCGATTTTAAGTGTAAAACTCGGTTATAACGGAGTTGGAGAGATCTACAAATGTTACCATTCGATACAGCGTGACAAAATACATAGAAACCGACCCCATACTCGTAGGTTCATGGAGGGTCATCTTTCGAGAAAACCAACAATTTCATTGAAAAACCCACATTTTTTAACATTAAAACATAATTTTCTCCACTAAATAACAAAATAAAAGTAAACTTGATTATACCGTTGGAAAGAGTAATAGACGAAGCAGTTTTCATGAGATTTGCCAGCTTCCAGGATTCGTTTTGGAAGAGCAGTAAAGTTTTAAAGATTTTCAGAAATATTCTTTTTTCAAAATCGTCAATGTTTGAGCTGATGTGAGGGCCTTTGGATGGTACTTTTTAAGAACCCAAGTACACATTCTTATAGTAAATTTAATGTTGATTCGGAACATGTGGTCAAAAGTTAAAATTGAATGAAGTAAAGTGGAGAAATTTGAGTTTAAAAGGAAAAAAACACGGTTTTCCTGAAAAAACCTTTAATAAATCATATCTCGAGATCGGATTGAGATAAAAATATGCCGTTGGCGGCATTTTACTACATTTTTGATGCAGTTTTACCCAAATTTTTTTTTTTTTTTTTTTTTGCATCTGCGCGGGAATCACCCTGTATAATGCGCGGATTTAGGCCCCATTGCACCTCTGGGGGCAAACTAAGTTCGTGACAAAGGGAGGTTCAAACTTTGGATTCCGAGTATGCTATAGGCTCTTTCCTGATCAGCTGAAAGATAAAATAATTTTCATGTTCACCCTAGAAATTTGAAATATAATAGGGAGGCTCTTTGGGATATCTAGAAACGAATTAAATAGAAGACTCTGTCCTGATCAGCTGAATGAGATACATCTACTATGTGCTCACCCTAGAAAGTTGAAATTTAATAGGGAGCTTTCTGGGATACCTATCTCGAGATGAGCGAAATAATGTACTCCGTTCTGATCAGCTGAATGAACTGAATTATCTGCTGTTCACCCTTGAAAGTGTGCCATTTTCGGTGCCATGTGACTATATCAACAGAGTGCTGCGTTGATACTTTTTAATTCGATTTAGTTTAAGATTTAGTATTTGGAGTTAGGTAGCTATCAGAGAACCACTCCCTCAGAGAATCTACTCCTGTATCGCCAGAAATCAGTAGATAAGTCCCCAATAGATAACATCCTGTACGTTTAGTTGTAAATCATCTATATAGATAAGGAAAATAGTCGCAATAAGGTTCCACCGTGAATCACGCCGTATTCTGTTTCCATTTTAAATTGACACTATTTGTTTCCTGCCAAGTACTTGAGATCTGAGATGATAATGAGCCTGTAATAAAATGATAGGTAGATACATAAATATTGCTCAGGTACATGAAACGAAAATGTAAGAAATAATGTTGCGAGTTTATATTAAAACTCCGTTGGTTGTCTCATCTGCGTGTCAGAACCGATTCCACCCTCGCCAGGTGGTTGAAACCACAAACCGACTGAATTTATGTTCGCCAATGAATCCATCCTTCACAACCCAACAAACGGTCGTATCTCAAGAAACTCGTTTCATTCGATCCGGGCTGACCCACTTACGAGGTAGCTCCGACAACAAAGGACCTCACCAGCCAATGAGAAATACGAGATTTTAAAATCTTATAGCCACCGCAGGGGGGGTGGGGGAGGGTGGGGGGGGTGGGGGGGTGGGGGGGGGGCAATAAAACCGTCTGAGTCGCGAGGAAGATGATTACCTACACTTTTCTTTTTTTTTCAAGATGGAAGGAATAAACTTTGAACTTTTGGTTTATTATTTTCAATACTAAACCTTCGTATTTTTTCAGTCCGCTCAGTGAATCGAGTGACAATATGAAGATTCGGCCAGTGTTCGGTTCATTAACCAAAATTGTATCCAAAATTTACCACAGTAGAAAATTCGAACCGTCTCCTTCAGTCAGGAATCTAAAAACATTCTAAGTAAGTTTACATTGATATGTCTATTGGCTGGCCTACGTGAGTGCAAAAATTTGTAATATAAAATGCAACATTTTTTCTGTTTCTAATTTTTACGAACAACCAATGCGTTACTAGCGAAGTGTAACTCCCTTGGTTTTCACAGCAGGAAAATCGTTCGCCTCTATTTGGAATGCTCTCATGTTAACACAACATCTCGTGATCCTTAAGCCACTGTAGTGTCAAGGAAAGCTGATTCATTACGCCAAGTTATAAATTAATGTTGCTAAGTAACCATAATGAACTAATAATGTGAAAAGGAGACACTACAGTGTAGGAATACTATTCAGTAGTAGGTTCTTTCAAGCAGTAGGTACTAGACGATTCATAGACCTCTGATCAGCTGATGGACTCCTGAAGCTGATGGGCTCCTATAGCTGATTTCTATTCTATATAATCTCTGAAGCAGAAATTAAGAGTCGATTGAAATGATCGGCTCATTCCTACTCAGCTTAGCGAGCTAAAATTTCTCCTGTTCATCCTAGGAAGTTGAGATTTGGTAGGGAGACTTCCTGGGACACTAAGAGACGGTTGAATTTTGGGTCTTTTCTGATCTGCTGAATGAGCTAATTTAATTGAGATATTTTTAACTTGAGACACAAAACACATATTCCACAGGAGGGGAAATAAGACATATCCATGTACCGATGTATCTGCATGTAGTGTAGATAGTCAACATCAATTTACTTACATCAGTGATTTCCTTAGGGAACGTTCTTTTAAGGATCTGCAGATTGCAGATTGTACTGCAAATAATAAAATATGAGAACTTCTGGATTGGTCTGAAGGTTCATCCATTTGCCCTCCGTGGTAAAATGTTAGAAAAAAATAAAGAAAAAACATCAACATAATTGTGAATAAGAATGCGTGTACGTTTTTTCTCCTTTATTGGTCTCACATTCACATAAATGTCATGTATTTAGCCATATACTCGTATTTAGTGAAGTAATTTTCTTCACACTAAAAGGTTCAAATTCACTGGACTTGAGAAACGTGACCAATGCACTATATAAGGTGTCCCACGGAAAGGTTACACCCACCTTCGTTTCCCCTGAATTCAGCGTGAAAAATTGGAACCCACTCCATGCTTCATAATTTTTTACGTAGATTTCAGAAAAAATAGTTTCGCGCGCGCCACTTGCGCCAGAATTGGTGCAAATGACATAAACTTTGTTCATTTCAAATGGGAATCCCTCTTTTTTTTATTACATATTCGAATTTTACTTGAAATTTCATGAAGACCCATCACTCGATTTTTAAGTGCACGTGAATGGGCGCATTTCGCTCCAAAAATGCGCAATTCCGCTGTAAAAGTGCAAAAGTTGTGAAATACCGAGTTTTTGAAGATATTCAACAGCCACATGTAAGTCATGATTTTGGGGTATTTTTTCGAGCTGAACCTCGTAATGCTGTTCATCTATTGATATTTGCAACACAAATTTGGGAAAATACCGAAAAATCGACCGGAAACGCACTTATCTTACTCATTTCCACACAGCACAAAGCGTACTAAAATGAAGTTTCTTCGGTGTTTTCCCAAGTCGGTGTTGCAAATATCACTTTATAAAACTTGCAGTTAATAAATTTCATTGCATCACAATTCTCACATTTCAAATCAATTCATCATGAACATAATACGATTGTTAACAATTTCATTGCAGTCAAAGTACTCGAATTTCTAAACAATTAAACATAAAAATAAAACCACAATTAACAAGAATTTGCTCATAAAACCATGCTACATGATACATGGTTTATCAAATTCAATGTTTGACTAATAGACAAAAATACTATTTCCACTCATATTTACCATTTCAGAGCTTTTTAATGTCATGTTTGGCTGATTTAGACTAATTTATTTTTTTCTAAGTTAGATTCTACAGTGGATTACAATAACAGAAGAGTAAGCTTGAATTAAAATAATGTTTCAATTCTAATTTTATTAACCCCCTCAGTCCCAGTGTCCATCAATCTGAACGCAACTTTGAATGATAATTTGTCATATCCAAACATTATTATTGCTCCATTGGCAACATATGTGGTTTCCATGTCACTGTGGTTCTGTCGCTATTGAGTAAGATAACGTCTAGTGATAATTCTTGTTTGAAGTGTAAATTACTGTGTTTTTGTATGCGATTTCAACAGTATATTATCCACCATGGCAGTTAAGTTAATTTTCCATAACTTTTTAGAATTTTAAGCGAAAAACCCACTAGGATGGCACTTAGTTTTGTTAGTTTACATTGTCAACACTAGTTATAGCTCTCCAATACACATTACCAGTTCCACAGTAAATAGAGTAATTTTAAGAGTGCGTCCACTACTCTGAACATCAGGACTTGGCCTCACTCGTTTCTCACTAGAACATAGAACATCATGAATCGAGTTAGGTAGTTAGATACTTATAATACCTACTTCCTTAGATTTTCATATATTTTGTACCCTACTTTTGAAGTAAGGAAGTAGGTATAGGTACATTGATTAATTTTTGTAAGTAAATTTTTTGCAGGTAGACGTATTTTTGATATCGACGATATAGAAGACATTGGACTTCTGCACGAATGGCTGGACGATTCAGACTTGGAAAGTCTGCGTGAGGAACTTGGGAGAAAAAAACGAATCTCCTGATTCCTTCGATTACACGATCGATGTGATACCATGTTCAACAGCTCATCGAGTAGGAGGAAATGTGGTTGGGCCAAACATGTTGAAGAGAAACTTATTTTGGTGATGATGATGACTAGCTAAATTATGCTTACTGAAAGATAGAAACTGTTTTTACAACTACCATGATACAAAATAATTCTGATTTTATTATATTTTAACAACATTTTTAAAAATCCGATTTCTTGACATAATAAAACTATATTATTTACCATTATATTGGTTTGTTTTCATGTTCTACTAAATCCCAATGTCCACTAACATGGACATGGAAAAATATGCTCTTAGTTCACCTCGATCCTGAGATCCATCGTATTAGACACATCGTATATATTCAATAGGTGCAACAATCTGCATAAAATTCACCATGTGAGGTCTTTGAACCATTACCAATCTACCTCCAAATGAAAAAAAAAAAAATCTAAAAATCTAAAAATTTCTGTTTTAATCTAAAAATTTCTTTCAATCTAGATGGAAAAGCAGTTTTCCTTATTTAGGCGCTGGCGGTACTTCAACCCACGGCCTTCGCACATTTCTTCTGGCAAGGGCAGCTCAAAAGATCTTGACCATCCCGAGATGTTGTTTCGTCAACATTTCTACTGTTTGTTCAATAAACAAAGGCGCCCGGTTCGATCTTCACGAGAAGGAACGTGAGCAACTCAACGTAAGTACTTTTGACTTTTACATCCTTGAAGAATAAACATCGTCAACATACGGATGAAAAACCTTAAATATTTTTATATAATTTACTGTTTGGAACACGATTCGGTCTTGAAGTTGATCCCATCCCATTCTAAAGGAATATGTTGGGGCATATACAGTTTCATCAGTAATTAATTCTCGTTTGGGATGTTTTTTGATAAGCTGGTAAGAGGCTTCACACTATTTTCCAATATTATCTTACATTCAAATACGGCACCTCACAAAACACTGTCGTGGTATCCAAGTAACGATTAGGTACCTCTTATCGCCCAATGCTTTTGGGACCCTCCATCAATTGTAACAACAAATGAAGCTCTCACAAAAAAAAAAAAAAAAAAAAAAAAAAAAAAAAAAAAATTCTATGCAATATGTATCTTTACTTCTTAAAGTTAAGTTCTTAAAGTCTTCTTTAAATCTTTAATTTTTCATCATAATTATCAAGTATATAGACAGTCTCCAGTTAGCATGTATCAAAATAGTGTACAACTGCAATGTGTCCAGCTAGGATTGTATAACATGCAATGAGGACCTAAAATTTTCCCTGCTCCACTAGTAAGCCCTGAAGATGCTATACAAATATAGCGAAACGTCGGCGTAGATTTTTATATTTATTGACCAACCCTCGCTAACCCTCAAGTTCATTATTATACAAGTTGTCGAGAAGATGAAATGATAAAAGTTTCGGCCGTGCAGCATGATAGTATGAGCGAATATTCGTAGAGTATTATATATATATATATATATATATATATATGTATATATATATATATATATATATATATATATATATATATATATATATATATATATATTACATTGTTGTGAAATTTGAGCAAAAAATGTTAACCACCAATTTTATGACAAAAAATATCTAATATTGTGCTCTTCAAAAACAGATCGAGGATTCTTAGCTTTTTTAAATCGATTTTTCAGCAAATATCAATATAATTTAGGCACTTTTTCAGCATAGTTTTGAGAATAAATTTTTTAATATTTTAGTTTATCGTTGATAAACGTCATTTGACTATAAATTCTGCTAAAATTTAATTTGACAATTTTTTTAGCCGTTTTTAGGCATTTTAAAAGATTTTTTTAAGCATATTTTTCTTTAAAAGTGAGCACTTTAATGAAGGTGCCTACTCAGAAAGTACTGGCAACAAACTCACCCTTTTATTTAGAAAGCTTGACTTTTCTGCCGCATGAACGGAATTTTTATTTCGATCCAAAGGTTGGTTATCGGCTGGAATGGAACACACATTCATTTATACATACATATGAAAACGGTGCAAATTTAAGTCAACATTTGCTCCCATGATGATGATTTCGCTTCCTCACTACTGAAGGTAGAAGGCTTTGTGTTCGTGATTGAAGTCGAAAAAAATGTTGTCCTCCAAAATCAAAATTTCCACTTGCTTTTTGCGTTTCAGAGCTTGTTGATAAATTTTGGTAATTTTGGTCTGTCTATCTGTCTGTGTAACTGATGACTGTGGTAAATCCTTGAAAAGCCCAAAACTATACCAAACTTCGGTCCGATTCCGATGAAATTTTCAGGGATTGTGCGGGTTAGCTTTTAGACGGTCCCCTATAATTTACAATTCCATTGAATCAACAATAGGCTGTGCGCAAACGTCGATTTTTCATCATCTGTTGGTCCGATTTCGTTCAAAGTCGGTCGGTCGTTAGGTATATTATGTTCTATAAAAATGCCCAATAAGTTATACCGTGGTTGTTAGAGCAATAATCACTGCGCATGCGCGAAACTAATATCGATTGACACAGGCGAAACTCCGAGACGAGTGGACCGATTTTTATGCAATTCTCACGGATCATGCGGTTTAGCTCCTAGACGTTCCCCTATAAATTTTATTGCCGTTGAATTAATAGTAGTCTGTGCATATGCGCAAACATTATTTTCTTATAATGCGACTTATCAATAATTTCGACTCGTACTTTGTTCTTCAACTAATTCTATACCTCCATGTTACAATATGTGAGGGAGCTATACTGCCCACACAACTTGGCATAAGGATGTACATACAGCGACCCGGGTGGTTTCATCCGAATCTTTAGGTCTATAAATGAGACCCTAAAAAACATTACTGTTATGTGAAAGTTTTTGAAATCTCAATTTTTCAATATTTCACCCCTTAACTACAACCCTTTATGGTTAATCAAAATGTATACCTTTGTCGCTGACACATCTCAATATTTACTTAATAACCCTTTTATGTAGATCACTAGCCTTACCTAATGGAATATAATCCACTTAAGACCGTCTGGTAAAATTCGTCAATATCAAATAAATGTGTAAAAGATCATGTCAAAGAGCATGTTATTCAATATTGAGGAGCTAACCCATGCAATTGTGAAAATTCCATATAAATCGGAAGATTATAAATTGAGATATATTCGTACTCGCAGGCAGACAAGTTATCACTAGTCAAATCTGTCAACTACAACCTAATTACTGATTATCAGAAATCATCTATCACCTTTATTAGTACGAACCATCAGTATTGTTAGGTCATTAGATCATCAGTAGATCGTTTCCTAGATTTTAGATGTTAGATTTTGATTAGATTATGTCATTAGTAGATTAAATCTTCAATACCTATTAGTAGGTCATTATAAAATCATTACCTATAAAAAAAAATTAAAAATCAAAATGGTACTCGATCTATGCCAACGAAGTTTCAAAATAGTGTTACATCAAAAGTTTAGACTCTCAGGACTTTAAGAGAATTTCATTTGACGATTTTCAATAATGAGCCTCCGGAAATTATCCAAATGCCACTAAAAGTTCTAACCTACGTCGAAGGAGTTACTTCAACTTATTAAATTTCGCAGGTTGGATCGTGGTGCATTAGCGATTCCAAGTATTCGCAGTATCCTCATAATTACTTACATACCTATACAAGCAACCTCTTAACCTAAAGGTCATAGGGGATTTGATTGAAATTTTGACTTTTTCGACAAACGCAACTTCAAAAAATCAAGAAATAAAAGAAATTTTACTAGTCGCGGAATTTTTCCAGAAAAGCGAAAGTAATGTTATATGAACCACTTTTTATTGACATCATAGACCTGCCAAGAGTCTATAAACACTGCTGGGTTAATTTTTACGCTGTTGTTCAGATCACTAACTAGATTGTAATGCTATATACAAAAATCTTTGCAATCCCAGACCCTCTAGACTCTCCCATTGGTTCAGAGTTGAAAAACGTACCTATTCATATAAATATCTCACAGAACGTTTCAAAGATCGGAAATGTTCCAAAAAAGTAGAAATAGGTATATGTGGACTAAGATGAAAAGTTTGAATAGGTAATTGTGTCAGATGCTCAAATAGCATGGAACGATAACAGAAAAGTAAATGTTCATGATTGAGATCAATGCACGCTGGCGTTACTCGTTCGTTTTTGGATGAAGAATTCTACCTGGAACCTGAAAGTCCTGTCAACTGGAAGGTAAGAAGACAGAAGGCTGGGACGCTATTCATTTTCCTGAAAGCCACTTACAGCTGCTGGACCACAGATTTTTGTTCGTGTGTAACGACCGTGAAGAACTGAGGCAGCTGCACAGAAAATGTTCTACAACTGGGCTTGAAGGTTGCTGTACGGTAAAACCACCATTAGTTGGCACCCCATCCAATTGTGGGCACCCTCAATGCTTTTCACTAAAACATACTGGTAAGCATTACAGGGACGTCCCTATGAATGGGTTGTACATAATTTTGGTGAGAGTTAAAATACGAGAAAAAACAGAATATCAAGACTTCCCGGTATTAGAGTGGAGGGACCAGTGTTTGATAAGGACCCAGTGATTGACATCTCACCAAAAAGTTTAAATAATATGGCATAAAAGGGTTTTACTGGCTTGATCCTTTTGAATGTTGAGACAAAATACCTTCTCAGTGAAGTATAAAGGCGATCAAAGGTTTCAGGTTGATTTTTGTGAAATTTGGAGAAGTTTACTCAACAGAACCTAGTGTTGATTTTTCTTTGGTGCTGTTTCTTGTGATTTTGCTAAGGAAGTAAGTGTTCTATTTTGCTTCACCATGCCCTCCACATTTTTAAATTTGATTGTTCCCATGATTTTTCTCAATCAGTTTTTTGTGTGGATTGCATTTACCTTATCATTTTAGCATGAATATGCTTTAGCCGTAACCTAACTACCGAAAAATGTCCCACGAGAGTGCAACGAAAGTAGCGCCAATAATTGTGATGATTTCCGCTTACAACCGAGCCGTTGCTAGGGATATGATACTTCGTCGTTTTTCATCCCACAAAATTCGTTGACCATTCGTTCGAAAGCTCTCGATTTATCCAACCATACTATATTAACTACTGCGAAGTGCGTGGCCAACAAGCTGAGTTATGAGCATGGTTATATGAATAATTGTTTACACACAGGTGATCATTCTCAATTATTGATATTGTGAACATGATTGCAACCGCTTGTTAATTTCTGATGATTTCATTGAGCTGGTGTTTCGATTATGTGATTCATAGCAGGTGATCCGAATATTGCGAGAACGGTTAGATTTGTGAAGCGGTGGTTAAATTATTTTAATAGGTAATTTCTATACTTTACACTATAGGAAGCTGTAATTTCGTATGTAGCCTCTTTAGCCTCTTTCTGTAATAAAGTGAATGTTTACTCGCGAGTTTCTATTAGGAGATCATCATCTCACAAGAGCTCAATCGTCGTGATCATTTCTATAATAAAGTGTATGTTTACTCGCGAGTTTCTATTAGGAGATCATCATCTCACAAGAGCTCAATGGTCGTGATCATTTCTATAATAAAGTGAGAGCGAGGAGCTAAAACATGATTCCATGTTTTAGGATTGATGGCAGAATGATAAACAGAGTTCAGAGGCCGATGGGGGGTCGGGTTCAGAGAATCGACGAGGAGTGAGTCGTGTACGGCTAAAGCATATTCATGTTTTTTAATTTTAGCCGTCAGGCTCAAAGGAACTGTGGCTTTTTTTTATATTTATATAAATACATAGCAACTGAGAAGCTGCTAGTTTACCATTAGAAACGTACTATACTTAGGGTATTGAGAAAACCTTTTACCTACCTATTAATTTGTGATATTTTCAACTTTGTCTTTACGAATTCTCACATTAATTTTATATTTAGATTAATAAAACTAAGTTTGGATGCTCAATTCATTAATAAAACGTTAAAATAAATGTTTTGTTGACACACGGAATCATTTATCGCAAAAGAAGTGTTGTGTCACTCATGGGGTGTCAATCACAGGTGCATTCAAAAATTTGGCTGTCAAACACTGGGTCAAAAAAATTGATTTAAAAAAAAAAAAACGAATTTATGAAGTCTTCTGGCTTGAATTAGTGATTTTTCCAATACTGAGCAGTTTGAGGACATCCTGATGCAGCAGTAGATGTAAGATTCAAGTTTGGACAAACGAAAAAACATAACTGCTTGTCAAAGTCAAAATTCCTCTTAAGGTGTCAAACACTGGCCCTTCCACCCTACCAACCCCAACCCCCCCACCCCCACCACCCTATTAGACCCTCCACCGACAGTGAACTTCCATCATAAAACTTCCAGTATGGAGTTCGAAACTCCTGATATATTTTCCAAAAGTAGACCAAATTCATAATTGAACAAGAAAATGATCACCAAAACCTGACGAGAATAGTTTAAGCATCATGATTCATGACCATTACCCCCTCCATTCACCCAAATCCATAATGAAATTTGAAACTCCTGATATACCACCTGAAACTAGAACGAATTCATAACTGAACAAAAAAAATCACGAAAGTCTGAGATTAGATAAAACATTATGATTTATTACTCTTACCCCTCCATTCACCACTATCTATAAAGAAATTTGAAATTCCTGATATACGATCCAAAACTAGACTGAATTCATAGTTGAACAAAAAATAATCACGAAAATCGGACAACAATCGTTGAAACATCATGGTTTAACACTATTACCCCCTCCATTCAGCCCCTCCCATGATGAAATTTGAAACCTCTTTAATACCTTCCAGAATTAAATCAAATTCGTAATGGAACAAAAAAAGAATCACGAAAATCGGTCGACATTTGTAGCTTGGACACTGCTTGAAAGAATCATCCACCCCCTGGACTCTACCAAAATTTGAATTGAACCAAATAAGAATGACGAAAATCGGTTGAGAATCGTAGCCTGGGTTGCGTCTACAAAATTCGTCGAAAAACAAAACACGTTTTTTCGTTTTTACCCCCTCAATTCCCCCTCTTCCATCACGGAATTCAAAATTTCCGGGGTTTGTTGCACAGCTAAACTAAAATTGGGATCGAACAAAGAAAGAATCTCGAAAATCCGTTGAGAATTGTGACCTGGGCTGCGTCGATAAAATTTGTCTCACACACAGACATACACTAAGTTTTTTTCATTGATTCGGTCTTAGAATTCTTAGAATGGCCTAAAACGGATTTGTAAGCGGTAATGTTTTTCTCATGCTTGGGTTGTTACCTTCCCGCCCTGGATCAATACCAATAGGCGTCCCTCTTGTTAACGAAGCCTTGTATACAAGACGACCTAAAAAGGGACGTCCAGAGGGACGTCCTAAAAATAAAAATTGGGTGTGCCCAGGGCGGCCGCAAAAAATATTTTTAGGCATCTCTGCTCAACTGTACCACACAAGCGATTTTTTCAAAATGATATGTTTTTGTTTTTTTCGACTAGTGGGATTTATTGGGACGTTGTACCTTGTACCCCACTAATTCACTGTTAAATAGTTTTTATCTTGTAGCCATTGTCAATTTTATGTCAGCAACCGAGGAATTTTATAGAAGTACTCGAGTTAGCTTTTTAGATATTTATAATGACTGTGATTAACTTGTTAATTGTTGAATATTTTTATTTATTTAGATTTATATAAGTTGTATGAGTGATTGTTTTAGTGGGTTTGTAATTTATTGAGTGTATGGCTTTATAGCGAGATAATTGTTTAGGCTCGCGGCTCTCAATCGGCTCGGGGGCGGTCTTATCTGGTGATTCTCGATAGCGCGATTTATGAATCGCAGCCAGGGTAGCTTACCTAGTAATAGGTGGCCTGGGAGGCCGCCATGGTGGGTCGGGTCGGGGGTTGTTGGGGAAGCCCCGGCTGAACCGCCTTTTAGGCGGGTTAATGATCAGTCTACACTATTTTATTTCATTTTATTATTATTATTTTAATTAATCTATTTTTTCTCTCTCCTTTATTGGCTACAGGAACGTTAATTTACCTAGGTACTACGAATTTTATTATGTTAACGATTGTCCTACATTCTATCATGTTATGACAAAAAATACGATTTTGATTTTTTTTTTTCTTTTTTTTCGTAAATGCAAAACTTGTTACTTAGTTCGACTCTAGTCGCTAGAAACAGTTGTGGGTGAAGCGAGAGAAAATGGTTTCTGCCTGTCATCAGCAAGCTTCCTTGAAAAAAAAAAGAAAAAAAAAACACGTTTCAGAGCTTTCTTAACAAATATTAAGCCTTTGTGTAATAATTTGCTGCGTTTGTTCTTTTTTTCCAAGTTTTAGGAGCCAATTTTCCTTGTTGAAACGGTTCTTTTAACTCAAGTTTTCTTGAACGCTCAAAACGAAATTTCTTATAACTTTCTCAATTATGTACTTAGATGGTTTCTTTACCCTTGTCCTCTTCTTGTGTGAAAAATTGTGAAGGATAACAATCCCCACGTTTTAAGTCAAATAGGTAATAATCGATTTCACTAGTTCTGTCGTGACTGAACAGAATACTATCAAGGATTTATTGAGTCCACGTTGATCATCTGACCTTGTTACCGAAAACTACTGCAACCCGCGATATAATAGAGCTGTTTCCCAATACCGTCTTGTAGATATGATGATTATATATAGAGAAATAGAGATAGATTATTAAAAATGTTAGTTTGTTGACCGGTAGTTGGCCACGCTGCGGATTTATATCTTATCCGGATGTACGATTTTTACCCGGACTCCCCTTGTTTTTGCAGCCCCGTCAGCTCCTATAAGGTTTTCTTCGGGAATCTTCCCTATTTATTCGTTTTCAACTAATTAGTTTATCGTTAGGGCGTTGAGGGCAGATAATTACGAAGGATTTCTCCATCTTCGAGGGGGTCAAGTACAAACTACGTGATCAGCAAAAGTGTTTGTCTTTCCCTCTTCCGCCCCGGCCAGTCCTTCAACTCTAGGAATAAATATGAGGCTAACGACCTGAATTCTGCGTTCTGAAGAAAAACACAGATGTGGAAATCGCCACACATTACAGACCTGAGCCGTGTTACGTAAAATGATGGTTTCTTCCCCGATCAGGCCACGTGATAAATTGGCCTTATAGTCGGTTAGGTGAGATGGAAGGAACGTGATAACTTTATTGTACAATTTTGTATTGAAGTTGGGGTTTATCACCTGGCTACAGGTTGTCCCAAAAGTAACCACACCCCATATATTTTTCCAAAAAATCCAAAAGTTTTTAGAGTACCCAAAGAGAAGGAGTATGGGTTACTTGTTTCCAGTTTTTAACAAGTGACCCCTCATTTTGAAGATTCGTTAGCGCTGAACTCAATGCTGAAGCCATAATTACAATAGGTGTGTTCCAAGGACCCGTCTGAATTCATGAACACGCACTGAGTTCACGAAATTTTTAGGTTCAAGAACCCGTCGGTGGGAACACTATAGTTCACCTGACACTCAATGCACTAACCAGCACCAGCGTCGTCTTCAGTAACGTGAAAACCTCGTCACGGTTATTTATGTGAGCGACATTCCCTCATTCGTTCTTTTATTTATTGTTACTTTTAACTCCTTCTCCTCGTCAGAACTAAGGAGACTCTCCCAATCGGCAATGGAAGCATACCCTTCCTAATCCGAATCAGAATCTTCTAGGAAGAGCCCCGCTATTCTATTAAGATTAATGACATAAATAAAGTGCAACGCAAGCCAGGAACTAAAGAGATGTGAAAAACGATAATGCGACAAGCATCAAGCAGGCGACTGACAAAGCAAGTATTTAGCGTGAGGGTTCGCGGTGAAAGGAAATTTTTGTAAGGTTCAGAAAGGTTTCCTTCAGTTCAAGTTCTCAACCCTGTCCCCAAGCAGGTCTGAAAAGTCCATGAACTCACTGAACTCAGTTTATGAACCTGACGCGGTGGGAACACCTAAGCGAGTGTTGAGTTCATGAACTCAAAACGCTTGGAACCCGATTCACGTGCGCATATGGTTCGGCAGTGTACCGGTTCCAAAAAGTTCATGAAACCACGGTACTTGGAACACAGGTAATATCTCAATCCGTTCTTATTGGCGCTAATCATTTAAGAAGCGCGGCTTTTTCTAAGGATAGGCCTGTGTGATGAACTGGATTGAAATATTGAACATTGAACTTCGAAAATCTATTTTTACTGAAGGTTTGTGTATCTAACGAATAACATCAACAATAATGTAAGAGTAGAAAATACAATCACCTCCTAAATGAAAATGTTTGAAAATCCCTCCTTCTACTGAAATACCTACCCACTTATTCTTGAAGCGAATTCTTCTGCAACCTTTGTTGCAGTTTGTGATTTCGCTATGGGGTGGAACCTATAATAGTGTTATAGAACCGTTATTTATTTTACAGAAAAAAATCCTAAAAATTGGTTTCAAGAGAAAAAAAAAGAGAACCGACGTATAATTTGTTCAAAGACCTCGAAATTTTCAGTGTTCATCAACTATATACGTACAGCACGTGCAGATACATCTTGAAAAATAAAAATGAATTCAAAGATAATATCAGAACTTCTAGAGGAAAGCCGTATAGATTTGAGCTACCGAGAATAAAATCAAAATTTTCAGGGCATAGTCCTAAGTATAAAATGCTATTAACTTTTAATTATTTGTTCAAAATTTTATATCCCTTATTCACCAACACTTACAACTCTATACATAGATCATTAAATACAATTGAAAAATATATATTCACAGAAGACATATTAATCAACTCCAGTTCCAAATTAAAACACCCTTCTTATGCTCACTAATTTATTGAAAACCTAACTCTTAAATTCAAATATTTATTTCATCTTGAATTATTCGAATTTCTCTTTTAATAAATTATACAAAAATAATATCAAAAATATACCATAAAATATGGTTATTCACTGGCAATAGTAAAGTAATTCCTATAATATATACGAGTATATGGTTATAGTCTCACATGACGAAATTGGCTCATGCATGCCGCCACAAGCTATGCTTACAGGCATGCATACCCTTCAACCTCATAATTGTTAGTTTATTCTATAATACTATATAGATTTATCATTCAACTATGGAAGTTCATTTTCTTTCTGTATGGAAGTACTAATTAATTTGATATTTTATCTTTTATATTATGCTGTATATCATGAAGGAATAAAAACTCATTCATTTAATCATTCATTCATTATCTTACGTTGCCAGGGGTTGCAGTGGAAATCGCGGCACTAGAAGAGATAGTTGTATTTCATACCCTTTTTAAACCCTTATTTACATTTTGATGTTATTCAATAGACCCGCAAACCTTCAGTAAAACTGGTTTGTCGAAGCTCAATGTTCAATATTTTAATTCAATTGAAGGGTTTCAGGTACAAAGAGCCTAAGTGCCATTTCCGACTTTTTCCCGATAATATTTTTTCCAAGACCTATATACCAGTAGCAATTTTTCTAGAAAGGGCCGACGCACCAACCATTTTAAATCAAACGCCACAACGCAATGTTACCAACATTCTTTGCCCAAAATTACCCGTTTTTTCCCTATGTCTTATGTCGATGAAATATAGAAAGGGCGTAAGCGCTACGGCAACTTCCTATCAGGTTTCGTTTGTCATTCTCGTTGTTAATTTACATGTACGTTATTTTCCTTAGTTTATTGTTTAAAATTTTGTATGGAAGGAATTGAAAGATGTGCTAGGGGAAGTGGAAGGTGGCGAGATGAACAGAGCAAGAAAAAAAAAAACTTCTGCCAAGTTGGGTGGGGCACATAGCTTCCTCGTTTACCTATCATGAATGTATAGATCATTGAAAAGTTTTAAATGATCTTGAAAAATTCCATAGCGGAAAAGAGTAAATCAAGAAGTAGCGTGAAATGTCATAATTGGTCAATCAAGAAACGAAAAAATGATACTGAATGTAATTTATGTTTGTGCAAGCGCAGCATGAACTGATGAGTTGAAAACAATGAAATAGGTAGGTACGGGACCATCTACAACCTAAACCGCGCATTCGCCGACATTCATAATCGGATGAAAACTGTGGACATTAAGGTCATTACAAGTATTTCGAATCGTGTTGAAATTGATTGATGGTAATCAAGACATCTTCTTCCAACTAGCATCCAAATTTAAGCGAAATCAAACGACTAGAGTGTGTTGAAATTCATATGGGATGATCAAATCTTCATCCCCCAACTATCATCCAAATTTGAGCGAGATCGGACGACTAGGGCGTGAAAAAATGGAGTATAATGGAATTCACTCTTGCAAATGCGCAGAATGAAGTGTTGATTTGGCAACGATGAAATGATAGGGGGCCTTGTACAACCTAACCCGCGCATTCTCTGACAATTTCATCGAAATCGGATAAAAACAGTGGAAATTAAGGTCGTGCCAGCAAATTTTTCTACAACACCATAGTTTTACCAATGTACAGGCACGTAGCCAGAGGGGGGGTCCATGGGGTCCAGACCCCCCCCCCCCCCCCGAAATTGTTTGATGGATTAAAAAATTATTCATGGTTAGGGTAGTATATATTATTTCACGAGCACGAACTACCAACAGAGAATATTCGTCTGATGTGAAATTCTTCAGAAATTATTTTTATAATACTCCTAGGTTCTGCTAATAGCTCCAATACGTAGAAGTAAGATTCCTGAGATAAGAAGTTAGATATTTCGGTACACGAACATGGGTCATGTATTATACGATCTTAAAGACAGATCAACGCCTCTAGCACTATACCTGAAAGACCCGTGTAAGCCTTGTCGTGTAGCAACTCTTCATACCTTTCAGCACTCCACATTTTTATTATGGTGTTCAGAAGCCTTCTGACATCTTCCCCTGAAGAGATTCCTTTCTCTCTCTGGAGGACAGTACTACAGAGGAAGAAAATTCTCTCCGAATCTCGTATTCCCTCGGCTAGCCCTTTCACTTCATCAGCAAGGAGTGACACGCCGACCGCTCCCTGAGGTAACTCGTACTGCTTTCCTTGCAGACGCAAGGCTCTCTGCTACAGCATGTCCCATCTTAATGTGGTCCAGCCTCCTGGAGAATTTAACATCCCGTCCCCGAATCCTCTTATGAAATAGTTCTAAATAGGATCAGCATTTGGTATTGATATTATACTTTGAGTACCACGGTTGGTATTCAGGTTCGCAATATTTGGATGTCTGGAGCGTATATGTAGAGTGAGTTCTCTTCTTGTAAAGCCCCTAGAACAATGGGGACATTGGGTTGCATTGTCTCTTTGACTATTCACCAAGGTATCATCCATGTTACTGAGCTACATAATTACGCTGGTCCAATATCACAACAATAACAATAATTAAGTTAACATTTTTGGGATGAGTGAATGAGACAGAATTTGGCACTCAACTTCGAAGTAGGAATTTGAAGAAGTATGGCTGGTAGTGTGAACCTATCTGGTACGTTTTCCATCTTTTTGGTTTAAAAAAAAAAGAAAAAAAAACGCGATCTAACGCTTCGAAAATCGATTTTCTTGCGGAAAGGAAATTCACACAACACATCACCATCCGTTCCGGGATTAGAAAATTCATAAATTTACTTCATGGGGTCTTGCAGTCTAGGGGAAATTTATCTATCCTATGTGCGTCACGGGGTTCAGTATTCCGCCCCACACTCCTTACAATATCCTACGGGGAGAATGTTCCTAGATGTCTTCCTAACTTTTACGTTACGGGATCCTGCAGTACCTTAGAAATTAAGATTAGAAAAATACCTTAGAAATAAGATAGGTAACAAACGCCTTTCTCATTTGACCATGATGTCAATTCATTATCCACTGTCGTTCACGGCTGATGTCGTGCTGGATTTGTTGTCTTTAAAAGCAAACAGAAAAGTCACTATAAACATTTTATGATCAACTAAATACCTAAAAATTGAACTTTTGTTGTTGTACAAAGATCAAGATTTATCATGATCATAAAAAATTGTTTTAACTGTCACCTAAAATCCAATCACCTATTTTTGCCTTATTAAAGATAGTATTTCATCATGTTTGTAAAACATTTCTTCTCCTGTGACTTAAAATTCGTATTTTAAAATTTATTGAAATGGGAAGCGAGGGGGGGGGGGGGGGGGGGATCGGGACCCCCCCCCCCCCCCCCAAGGCAAAATCCTGGCTACGTGCCTGCCAATGTATGCATCGAGGCTAGGCACACACGTATACCCATCAAGATCAAACAACACGGTCCAGTTCATCCGATCATGACTCAACTTTTTTCCAACCCCATTGTCCACTTTCGATCATTACATCAGATCACGGCGATGAGGCTGTGTCGCGGACCCCAGGCGTCAGGCGGACAAATTAATCAATCAACAAGGTTCCTTATTATACCAAAAACATGCCGGAGGGGGCCCGGTAGCCCGTGAAGGGAAGGTTGCTCACCGATATAAATAGCTCCTTCGAGATTCTGGAAGGATATAATAATCGAGTTCCCAGTTGAAAGACCCCGCTCGAGGTCTTTCTGGAAGGATTTTTACTCCTCCGACCGCCTCTCTCCATTTTACAACAGATTACCGCGTATAGTACACGAATCTCCGCTTGTTACGTCTGCGATACGATAAGAAAACATTGTGGTAGGTTGTTCCTTAGGAAAATACCCACTTTCTTAGTGGTCTTGAACGAAGAAATCAAACCACCTTTTTAGTTATTATATTCGTTTAATTTATTATTATAAAACTTACATCTAAGAAATCCAAATACAAATATATAAACTAAAAAATAATTATAATAACATTTATACGGTTTTAGATCTTAAATCGCTAAATTTTATTTCAAAAAACTCTTCAATAGAAAAACGTGCCTTTCTTTTTAAACTAACAGTGATACTTTTTTTGTACGCTTTCAATGGCAGTTCCTTAATTACAAATGGTAAAAAATTATAAAGCTTTATGCACCAGTAGTTGACACTGTTTTGACTGGTTTTCAGCCGATTGAAGCTAGTCGCAAGATTGGCATTTACGCGAATAAAATGTTAATGGACATCAAAATTCTTGCTAAACTTTTGTAAGTTTTTTTTACATGTAGTAGGCACTGCAGGATAAAAATAGAAGGCGAGGTCAATATGCCTAGTGATACATAGTGTTCCCCACATGCGTCCCTATATCCTACTCCCGCAAGAGAAGAAATGAGAAGATTATGTTCATAGACGGAGAATGGCCCCATACCAGTAAAGCGTAGGAGGTAAGGCTATGGAAGCATCCATAATAGCAAGCCTTCAGAATCCTACTTGAAACGCTCAATTTGAGGGAACGGAGTAAAAACACGTTTGGACGTAGTTTAATGGCTGAGTATAATACTAGAATACTAGATACTAGAATACAAAATATACTAGAATACTGGAATCCCTCCCCTCATCCCCATTTCCAGATCCCCCACTGAACAAAAATATAAATGTAAAGCAGTTCTTAGCAAGCTGATTGGTCAAGACATTGTACAGTTTTTATTGGCCTTCTAACATTAGTCAGAAACCAAAAGTTCCCACGGAAATAGCCAGTATATATACATATATATATATATATATATATATATATATATATTATCAAATAACTTTTTTCGAGAAACTTATCAATTGCAAGATCATGAATTACCGTTTATGAATTTCTTTTCCACCGAAATCATTGTCATTGTAAGAGATAGTTAATTCGTTTTTTCGCTGAATAGAGTCGAATCTTTTGTAAGTCAATTGATCAAGGCAATTGATAGCATCTAGCGGAAAACTATTCTGGAACATTCCAAATTTTTATGAGTCGAGGTGAGCGACTAAACCGAGAGCTTCGAAATTTGCAAACCTTAGGGAAATTTGCTTGACAGCAATGCTTAACAGATCGTTCCTCTTTTCGATAGAGATCCTTGCAGTGTTAAATAGAAGATAGGGTTAGAGCTCGCAATTGTTGAACAGTGATTTTTAGCATGGAGCATTAAACTATCTATCATCAGACCCCAGCGTCCATAATCAACAATCACCATCAGGGAGATGACATTACACTTGAACCGCTTACGATTTAAAAAAAGTTTTCCAAATCGTCGTTTGAAAAACTGTTCGGTACACACAGAATCACTGTTCAGAATACAGTTTAAAAAATGTACCACAAGGAGACTTCCAGTCAGTTGAGTTGTGATAAATTGAAAATGCCACCTGCTCCTTCTGCAGCCTCTGCTCCTTCTCCAGCAAACTGTATTCAAGGGTCAAGGAAACAACAGCTTCTTGATACTTATTGTTCAGTCTGCATTATGATCTTTATTATTTAAAGAACCTTACATTAGTCCAGAATACATCTCATATTCTTCTAATAAATGAGTAATAGTACTGAACAGTTTGAGGGGGTTTTTTTTTTTAACGACGATTTGGAAAACTTTTTTTAAATCGTAAGCGGTTCATGCGTAATGTCATCCCCCTGATGGTGATAGTTGATTATGGACGCTGGGGTCTGACAATAGATAGTTTAATGCTGATTTAAAAGTGTGGTGAACATCTCAAAAATTGAAGATAAAAATATTAAGAAAGTGTTGGTAATGTCTAAAAGAAATCGGCGATTTTCTGTATTTCGCAAAAAGTGGAATAACTCAGAAACGAAGCCCCAAAAAGAAAATTTCATTGAGGCCTTTTCTGTTCCAAATCCAACCTAGAATCGGAAAAAGCAATAAAAAAGGGGGGTCAAGAGGAAACCGTAAGTTTCAATCAATGATTTGAGACATGGAAAAATAAAAATCGGACTTCCGCAAAAAGTGGAATAACTCAGAAACGAAGCCCCAAAAAGAAAATTTCGAGGAGGCATTTTCTGTTCCAAATTTAACCTAAAATCGAAAAAAGCAATAAAAAGGGGGGGTCAAGAGGAAACCGTCAGTTTCAATAAATGATTTGAGACCCTAAAACATGGAAACATAAAAATCGGACTTCCGCATCGTGAAGCTGAGTTGAAATACTATAAAAAAGGTCCAGTTCAATTTTTCGATAGCTCGCACCGTAAGGCAGTAATTTCCCGATGGGCCCGTTTAGATGGGACACCCTGTATAATCAGCAAAGTGATATAAAACCATGACTAGATTGTAGTAGAGCTCAGCGGCTCTCAGGTACGACAACAGGGACTGGACCTTGTCTGGTCCAGATAAAAAGTCAACGCACTGAGGGGGCCGATGCTGGACTCGGAAGTCCATAAGGTCTGGGCAATCCGTCTAGCTACTGCGCTTAGCAGGTGTCTGTAAAACGGATATGGCCAGTGGTTACCCGGATGACCACTATTCGGTGCCTCCTTGGAAGTTGAATTACGGATGGGCCCGCTTCCTGAAGTCCTGAAGGACACTAAACAGACCAGTGCATTGATCATGCCTGATGGGATTGGCTTTATGTTGCATGTAGGAGATTTGATCCCCAATGCGTAAAGGTAACATATCCGCATTTATCTGTAAGTGGCGGAAACATTGTTTTCACTGTCAGAAGATGAAATGGCTGTAACATGACAATATGAACGAATTTCTTAATTTTTTTTCCCTCATAAATGCGCCAAAATAGTGAACAAATTTATATTTTTCTGGTCAGAATGCATACAAACACTGATTATTATTAATGTTTTACATAAAAACTGTCACATAAAGCCATTTTGCGCGAAGACAATTTCCCGCTACATATTTACCGGTTTCAATTTTGATGTTTTCAATGGGGAAAATAATTATCAATTAGTTATCATTCGCGCGAATAATGATTAAAAACTAAGAAGTTATTAGTTACCAGTAGCAAATAAATTTTGTATAACTAAATTAGTTTTAGTTTCATTGTACCTATGTAACTAATAACTAAACACCAATTATCTTTTAGTTGAAGGGATGTTACTGAAACCTAATTCAGGTGAATCCAGCTATAACTAATAAATTGAAGTCGCAGTTATGAAGTCCCTACAATGGTGTCCATGTAGGCAACAGATACCGTGAAATGAATCCACGGATATCAACAAAGCCATGGTTCTCTCTCTAGCTCAATACAGCATCAGAAATACGCATAATCGCTCGACTGCACGTTAAACACGCTTTGTGTGGGTCATGCTAGCATCGGATTGGTCTTGTGAACTCTTCGCATTGTGTCCACTTCCTCGATCAAGAAGTCTTGAAAATATCTTCATGATATGCCCCAAGCACTCTGGAGCGCGAAGAAGAATCCTGGATACAATTCCAAAATACATGGACAACCCAATGAACTATCTTCAGATCATTCATTCCAGATCTGTCAAAGTTCACCAAATGATATGTTCATTTATCAAGGAAATATTTGTAAAAATTTAATTTAATGTAAAACATGTATCATAGAATAAAAATTATTTCATGGCTATGGCTTTTGGCTAATGCCAATTGAAAAAAGTCACAGTTATTAATTACAATGCTAGTTACACCAAAAAATTAGGTTATCAAATTTAGTTATGGGTGTTAACTAATAAGTAGTAGTTATACCCATAACTAAATTCCACATAACTGTGGCTTCAATTTATTAGTTATTGGCTAAATTAATAACTAATAGTTATTTGTAACAGCGTTAGTTGAACTAAAAAATTAGTTAAGTAATGCCCCACTCAGCCGGCTTCTGAATGCTCTGTTTCTAACCTACATGAAATCATCAGTGCTGAAGTGACTATAGCCATACTCTCGTAGTTTTTCAAACAAAAAACCTCTTTTCCCGGCGGGACGCCGCAATCTGCTTTCTCAAGGTTTCATCCCTTGGGAAAATTGCGCCACTACGATTACTGCACGAAAAGAACAGCAAACATACAAAGTAGGATGTGAGATGAACAATATTAATAATTAACTATGACAAGCTTAAATTTTTTAATTGGTTTGGAGTCTGAATATGGTGTTGAAAACATCAGTGGACGACGAGCAGTGATTGCTCACATGCAGTATCTACCTATTGTGTAGGGACATCAGTTAAATTTTCGATCTATTCAAGAATCTTCGATTTGAGAGTGTTTTGCTACTTTTGGCCCTGCGAATACTTCATTATGGTTGTGTGAGTAGGATTTTCTCGTGGAATATTCATATTGAGTTATAATGGAGTTATAATTACAATAGAATAGAATATAGAATTATAATGGAAAAATGAAATTATATAGAAAAATGTAATAATAACAAGAAAAATAATAAAATGTGATAAATAAGAAAAATAAGAATTTGATAGAAAAATATAATTACATGGAATTATAATGGTTATATAATTCAATAAAATCATTTTCTATTCGCTATCCTCACCAAAATCACCAGCCAGACTTCGGCACGTCCCTGTAATTCATGCATTGCTTATGAATATGTTGATAATTTATGCAAATGTAAAAATTCAGTATTTTACCACTTATTCAAAAATTGTCTCCTTCATAGCGTTTTGTCTTTAAAAATAATAGTATTATTGAGGTGGGAAACATTCTTTCGTATCCCCCACACCACCTCAGGATGAGCACCCAAGGAATGCAATGAGGTGTCTTCCCGAAACAATACCACATTGTCAGAGCTCGGTTTTTATCAAACAGAGTCTTCAAATTAGAAGAAGCGCCATCGAATGCCAACCATTAGCACTTGGCATTTTGCACAACATATAACGAAGAAATGTGAAATACAAATGAACTTATATGTCATTCTTTTTAGCATGAATATGCTTTAGCCGTGACCTAACTACCGAAAAATGTCCCACGAGAGTGCAACGAAAGTAGAGCCAATAATTGTGATGATTTCCGCTTACAACCGAGTCGTTGCTAGGGATATGATACTTCGTCGTTTTTCATCCCACAAAATTCGTTGACCATTCGTTCGAAAGCTCTCGATTTATCCAACCATACTATATTAACTACTGCGAAGTGCGTGGCCAACAAGCTGAGTTATGAGCATGGTTATATGAATAATTGTTTACACACAGGTGATCATTCTCAATTATTGATATTGTGAACATGATTGCAACCGCTTGTTAATTTCTGATGATTTCATTGAGCTGGTGTTTCGATTATGTGATTCATAGCAGGTGATCCGAATATCGCGAGAACGGTTAGATTTGTGAAGCGGTGGTTAAATTATTTTAATAGGTAATTTCTATACTTTACACTATAGGAAGCTGTAATTTCGTATGTAGCCTCTTTAGCCTCTTTCTATAATAAAGTGAATGTTTACTCGCGAGTTTCTATTAGGAGATCATCATCTCACAAGAGCTCAATCGTCGTGATCATTTCTATAATAAAGTGAATGTTTACTCGCGAGTTTCTATTAGGAGATCATCATCTCACAAGAGCTCAATGGTCGTGATCATTTCTATAATAAAGTGAGAGCGAGGAGCTAAAACATGGTTCCATGTTTTAGGATTGATGGCAGAATGATAAACAGAGTTCAGAGGCCGATGGGGGGGTCGGGTTCAGAGAATCGACGAGGAGTGAGTTGTGTACGGCTAAAGCATATTCAGGTTTTTTAATTTTAGCTGTCAGGCTCAAACGATCTGTGGCTTTTTTTCATTGTATTTATCATCTTCTCGAAGGTGCTGGACTACTGTGGCTCCATACGTCTTATCCTGTTGAGTACAAATCTCCCCAAACCACTGGGAGAGGAATGCAGAAAAAGACATCTGAGAACACAGCAGCAGCTGGCCTCGCAGTCCTTGGAATCCACAAGGAAAACGCTTACGGTGGGTTTTGATTGTTGTTGAAACAAACTGCCAGATTTGCTTACATTGTACCACCTGACATTCTCATTATGCAGTTGCGAATTCAATGTTACGCGAGGCTATCTGCGTGTGAAGTTGGATACACTCTGGACCACCTGAATGCTTTGGAGGTGGAGGACCAACACCGTATAAAATTATTTTCCTCCCTTGCTTTGTAACTAGATGGGCAGAAAATATCACATAGCAAGACAATTAGTTTAAGACTATTGAGACTAGACTTTAGTAGTAGACTTTAAGATTATTGAGGGGTATAACATGAATCTATGGGAAGAATGTACCGGCTATGGTTGAAAGATCAGCCGTAAATCAAATCCAGATAATTTATTGGAAACGTGTTCGTACTCATTGTATCCAGAATTTTAGCATCTGAATCTGATGATATTTGAATGTGGGAGGTTACTCGGCTAGCAAGGATTTTATGTTTCTGCGCGCTACGCCTTCCCCTGTCCACATATTACAGTATTTCGTATGTCTTTAAAATCAATTCCTATTAATAGTATCAATTATCATAATATACTACTAGTATATTTTTGATTCATCTGAACAAAACCTGTGCAGTACATGTTTACTTGATCAGAGAACAATTGAATTGTTCTTTATGATGGTTGATCTGAACGTGAATTGATTAACCATATTTTAAGAATTTTTAGCATCTCAACTAGAGTGCTACTGTGCAACATTTCTGTCAATTACTTAACTGCAGTATGAATAATTGAGAAGATTACCAACGGAAATGATGCAATACCTTTCGAAAGTGCGGAAATAAGTCTACCATTAGTATAATAATAAAATTATTTCAAAATCGGAGTCGATTCATGACGAGAAATTTGAACTGTTAAAAGATCATCTGTTATCATCTGTCCAAGTATTATTCTGTCGAACAACATAACATGTTTCCATTCACATCATAATGACCATTTTTTTCTGCCAAGGAATTATGCAATCGTGATGCAATTCATATGAAACTACTAAATCGTCTCTTCCTAGCTATTCTCCAAGTTATATAGCGATATAACGCTCCATAGTACTCCTAATCACCCTTTAGTCCATAAGCACGCAGCTTCCCATAGTATGATCAACCGAGCACTATCTACTCCAATAAGCTAAAAAAATTTATCAAAAGCAAAATCCATTATCAAAAGCATAGCGGCTAGTAATGGCTACAGAGGAGATCTCGTTGATACCATATGGGATAAGGTTCTAAGGAAAAAGAGTAGAGATAAAGTTTCCAATCTGGTTAGGGAAGATGTAACTTTAGAAGAAAAACAATGGATAAGTATACTTTATGATGGGAAAATTTCTGATAAAATCGGCAAAATTCTATCATCGAGGGGTGACAAAGTGGGTTTTGGAACTAAAAATAGTCTTAGAGCATTACTAGGTTCCGTTAAAGACAAAATAAATGTTCACGGTGAAAATTGGGTTTATAAACTAAAATTTTCTTGCGGCTACGAATGTTGAGGTCAAACTGGTAGGAAATTCAGGAAAAGAATAGAAGAGCATCAGGAGGATTTCAGGGAAAATAAGGGTAGGTCTACATTTGGAAAACGTCTTAAGGAATCCAATCATACTTAAATTTTGATTTGACTGATAGACAGTTTGTAGAATTTCTTCATTTTTGTCCAAAGGGAGGCCTGTTCATTGTACTTGAAAAATTCGAAATGATCAAAATAACGATCTGGTAAATGCTTAAATGAGGAAATCCCAGAATATATTTCACCTCTGGTAAGTCCATTTCAATAAAGCTTGGAATTATCCCTTCAAACTATTGAAACCAGTGAGTTCCACTCTTTTCACTTCATCTGATTAGCTATAACCCCCCTTCACTTTGCTTGCACTTAAATGGTTGAACCTCCTGCCCTCTTTCCTTTCTCTTGACCAATGGGATTCAATCTCCGTTCACCTATGACTATTTAAGCTGTGTTTTTTCTATTGTGTCGTCAGTTATTGTTTGTTACTGATGATGGCCTAACCGTCGAAATCGATTTAACATTGTAACTCTTTTTTATTCATGGAAATAGACAACATTTTTTCACTAACTTCCGTTTTGAAATGGGTTTCCACAATTTCGTCGCGAGTGATTCAGTTTGTGTTTAGTTTAGTTCTATGATTGTATGAACAGCCGTTCTGCTTGCCATCAAATTACGCATCAAATTATTAAACCAGAATTTTGAGTCAATATCTATAAAATTGAATGACTTAACTTCTCCTCTTCCATGTTTCAAGAGAGTTCTCATTCTCAAGTCCACCCAGCAGTCTTAGGTGAAGATGAACGGCCCAAATGGCCTGCACGTCCTGTGGGGACCAGCTCCTTTCCCCTCGCCAGTCAAGGACGTCTCCAACGAGTCCACGACCCGCATTTTGTCCTCCACGAGGTTCCTGAACCTTTGATTTCGAGACCCCGTCAATGCCCTGCTTTGTCCTTTTCCAGCCTCCATCCTCTCCTGCATTCATGAATCTACTTACCGTGGAGCTGCCACGTGGTGGAGGTTCGAGAGAGTTCTTCAGCCGTCGCCTTTGAGTATCAATAGAGAGTTTTTGTTCTTCCCGTAATTTTCAACCCGTGTACGCAAAAATACACAATGCAAAAAAAAACACCAACTGCGCATGCGCGAATCTTCACTTCAACGCGTAAAACTACGCGTGTACGGGAAAGAGGACTATCTACGCATTGTCGGGAAAACTGCTTTCGTTGGAATCCCATCCTACGCGTAGTCATCATAATCTGACACAAAGGTGACCACAATTTTAAGAATAGGCATTGGTTCTCGAACTGGGGATCTGATAGGGGAAATATGTTTGGATTATTCTAACTTAAATCACAGGCTACTTGAAATTTTTCAAATCTGCCCCATAGGGGGTGTTTTAGGGGAGGAGGGGGGATGGGGTATCTTTGTCATCACTGAGCAAACTGGGACTTTGATTGTCGAATATGTTGGGATTACTTTAATTCAAATCGAAGATCACTTTTTTCGAATCTTTCAAATCTGACCCTCAATGGAGCGGAAGGGGGAGGAGGGAGTTAATGCCAAATGGCAAGTAGGGTTAAAGTTAGTTGACAAATCATACAATAGCTTCCAACCAAACCATTTCAAAATGAATTAGCGTTGGAAAACTTTCAAATTCTCCTCCCTTTAAAACTTGGCAAATGAGAAATTTTCCCATCTGGAAATTTGAACAGACTGATTGAGATGTAGGAATAAGGAGGGAAGCGGAAAAATTGGTGAACGGAAAATAAGAGGACAAATTGGCTATTTGGGAATTGAGCCTCTTGAAAAAATATAGAAAAAACTTCTGCCAATTTGGCTTTGGCACATAGCTTCCTCGTTTATGTATCATGAATGAATAGATGAGTATAAAATAAGTATAAAATGATCTTGAAACATTTCTCAGCGGAAAAGGTGTAGCGTGAAACTTCATAATTGGTCAATTAAGGACCGAAAAAATTATACTCAATGTAATTACGTTTGCGTATGCGCAAAATAAACTGATGATTTGAGAACAATGAAATAGGTACTGGACCATTTATAGCCTAACTCGCGCATTCTCTGACAATTTCATCAAAATCAGATAAAAAGTTTGGAAATTAATGTCTTAACAAGAATTCCACATTGGCGTATGCGCAGTAGCTATTAATGACACAATCATATTGAAATTGATGTGGGATGATCAAATCGTCATTTCCCAACTACAATCCAAATGTGAGTGAGATCGGAAGACTAAGGCATAAGAAAATTATGCTTGGTAGAATTTACATTTGCGCTTGCTTAGAGTGAAGTATTGTTCGAGTTGAGTTGCCACGTTCGTTGCAGGTGTTGCAAGTTGTTAGTTACATGAAAGTTTGTGATTCATTAAAAATCTAGGAAAGGTGTTTCATTTATACAAAATTCTACAATTGGTGTCAGAAGTGGCCGATGTCGGTGTGGGTGGTTATCAGTGCTTGGTAGTGTAGAAGGTGTGTTCCTACAACGAAGCCGACGGCGAGAAGGCAATGGGAGGAAATGTCTGCTTGGGAGCAACCGTTCGGACATTAGGCAGAACTCGGCCGAGGCAAGTACAGGTAGCATCTAATGACAATACCCTAACATCTGAAGTCGTACAACAAATGCCAACAACTGCGACAGCACTACACTGACCAGTCCATGTCAAACCTGGGTCCTTCGATGGAATAAGTGATTGGGAGGACTACAAGGTATGAGGAGGTCAGAGGAGGAGAAGGCAACGTAGTTGCTAGCTGCTTTGCAAGGATCTGCTCTAGTAATTTCTGCTCACTTGGGCATACAACCATCATTTGCCAAGATAGTTACAGCCTTGGAGCATTGTTATGACTCTCAGAGACGGGAGCATCTGTTTATGCACCAACTGTGAGGCCGAAGACAGTTGCTAAACGAAGGGCTAGGTGAGTTTGTAGTAGCCCTAGAGATGTTAGCTCGGAAGGCACTGACCAGGCACTGGATCTGCTGTTAATGATGCAATGGCACTACAGCAATTTTATGATGGTATCAGCAGTGTATAATTGCGGAAACTGGTATTGGCTTTCCTTACAACCACCCTTCGGGATGCATTTGGGTATGCAATACAAGCAGAGGCTAACCAAAATCGGGCTAGCATTGGTGATGTTGGTTCAACAGTCTGCAAGGTTGGTATGAGTGAAGAGTGTGAGATGGCTCTACATTTGAAGGCTCCCGATGGTACAGTGCCACAACCCATCAGTAGGACAATAGAAGCTCACAACCGAGTGAACTGCAATTGTCGAGCTGGTCAGAAGCCTTTGCTTACTTGCTGGGCCTGTGTTAAAGAAGGGCATATCAGTCGGCAGTCCCCTCAGAAACTTAGAAGCTGTTTGTGTAATAATCAAGATCAGGGAAACGACAACGCACCAGCTTGGAGAGCCATAAGCTGGTGTGTAAAAGTAGGACCCAAGAAGTTCCTCTGTGGGGGATTATAAGCGTTTCTCACCGCAGCCTTTTGACAGTCAGTGGAAGGGCAGAGTTGTAAACTGGTTATAGATACAGGAGCAGTAGTGACTGTAATAAGAATGGACATGGAAAACCAGTATTTTGCTCTTGGCAAGAAGATCAGAAGGAGTGCCAGCGAACGCTAAGGTGCCAATATTGTCAGCAGAATTTGGCCGAAAGGAATGTGGGGAAGCCCAGAGGAAGGACGAAACACTGAGAAAAGTTGTTGACTGTGTGGAACAAGGGACATAGCCTCCTTCAGAGGAGTTGGAGTCCTGTAGCTTTGAAGAGAGGGCATATCATGCCATGTTTGCCTCATTAGGGCTGGTTGATGGACGTCTACACCGGAAATGGGAGTCAACAGATGGGAAGAAGATCATGTGGCAAATGTTAGTTCCAGAGTCTTGGAAGAAACAGTTGTTCGACCAATTCCACAGTTTCGGTTATTTTGTAGAGGCAAAAACAGCTAAGATAATCCGAGCAAATCATTATTGGGTTGGGATTCATCGGGATATTAGGAAGTGGTGCAAGTCTTGCGGGGTTTGCCGTGAACATACCCAAAGACAGTGGTACAACTTGAAGGTCAAGAAGCAGAATTATTGTGAAGGGGATACGGTTTGGTTTTATAACCCGAAGAGGCAGAAGAGTCTACTGACAAAGCTCCAGTTCAGTTGGGAAGGGCCTTGCACCGTAGTTAAAGCTCTCAGTGACGTTGTGATCCAGATTCGGACGACCATAGGACGATTGAGAGTTGTCCATCACGATCGTTTGGCTCCATTTTTGGAAGAGACGGAGTAGTGTTAAAGTTGAGTTACCAAGTTCGTTGCAGGTGTTGCAAGTTGTTCGTTACTTGAAAGTTTGGTATTCATTAAAAATCTAGTCTCTTGTGTAGGAAAGGTGTTTTATTTATACAAAATTCTACAGTATTGAGTCAGGAACGATGAAATGATAATAAGGGACAGTCTACACCCTATCCCGCATATTCCCTGAAAATTTCATCAAAATCGGATGAAAACTGTGGAAAATAAACTTGTTATAAGGATTTCACATTGGCGAATGCGCAGTAATTTTTAATGATACAATCATGTTGAAATTGATTTGAGATAATCAAATCGTCATCTCCGAACTATCATCCAAATTTGAGCGAGATCGAACGACAAGGGGGCGCGAGAAATTGATGCTTTGTAGAGTTTACGTGCACAGAGTGAAGTATTGAGTCAAGAACGATGAAACTCATAGGGAAATAGGTTGAAAATTATTTACGTTTTTTTCTGGATCCAAACAGCAAGGTATTTTATAGAATATTTTCCGCACTCACACATACAGGTAGTTCACTACTCACAAACCCATAAGCGCCGAATTTTCTTTATCTCGCCTTTTAAAAATTATATTAGAGAGTTTTCACAACGCTGAGTCGTAGTCGAGTGGTAGGAGCTACGAATAGAAATGGAGCACTGCGTATGCGCTCAAAATGCTAACGGTTACCGGTCCAATCGTTGTACGAATAGGATTCAGATCAGCGAAAATTCGTGAAACTACTCAGAACAAACAATCACAGTGAGCAATATTAGGAAAAGGACCTCCAAACGACGTGGACGTATCGTATTAGGACATTGCACTCAACGTATTGGTAGTAGGTCCATTTGATCATACCCGTGTTTATGTTCAGCATAGGCGCTATAATGGGATAAATTAGGTAACACCGATAGCTCCTATAAATAAAATCGTAAGGAATTAATAGTGACAGAATTACTACGATTAAGAGACCGGGCGGGGGGGGGGGGGGGGGGGGGGGGGTCTGGGTAGCGTCGACAAAATTTATTGAAAAAAAAATCCACGTTTTTCCGGCTTTACCCCCTCCATTGCCCCTCTTCCATCACAGAATTTAAACTTTCCGGAATTTTTTGCACAAATAGATCAAAATCGGGATCAAACAAAGAAAGAATCTCGAAAATAGGCTGAGAATTGTGGTCTGGGCAGCGTCGACAAAATTACGTACTATTACGTAGGTAGGTACTATAATCCATTGTGGTGAAAATTTTATTTATTTTGTTGTTAGGCGAAAGTATTTTCGTCTCTATTCAATTTGGTTTTATTATTTTCAATAATAAAACTATATATTTGATTGATGAAAAACAATTTATTATTTAGTTTAAATATAGGTGGCTGCTCCCATCTGTGTAGTTGCAAGTCAATAATTATCTACCTTAGACCTCCAATTATAATCATCTACAGACTAGTGATCTGCATAAGGGCTATATAAAACAAAATAAACTACCTGAATAATAAATAAAATAAATGTATAATTAATAAATAAATAGTAAATCCTAATAAATAATAATATTTATTATATTTATAATAAATAAATAATATATAAATAATAAATAACTTACCTTTGTATAAAATTTACATTTTCCAATACCATGCTATGAAAACACACCTACTTTTAAACGTAAACCAACGAATTTTGGGGGAGTTTTGAACAACCACATATTCTTCTTGATCAATAATTATGCATCATTACCGAGAATAATTAAAATTGAAAAACATCATTACACGATCGCCGCTAGTTTAATTCCACAAACTATCTCCGTTTCATTAGTTGGATTGTCGGTCAATAAACTTGGGAGAAAAATATGAGCGGTCCTCGAAAAGTTCTATGAACTCAAGCCAGATTGATATTTTGATCTAGGGAACCTTAGTTCGTTGGCCCAAGACAAAAATAGAAAATAAAACCAAGGTCGCCACACCTGGTTTGGTATTTCCTCATTCGATCCTAGTTTGCATATTAACCATCTTGTATAGGCATTCTACTGAATTATTTATACATAAGGCCTATCGTTGATTGTCAATCACTCGACACACGGTAAGCGTCAGCTTAATAGTATTAAACGCGGAATCGAGCAAGTTCTTTGAACTCTTCCTGAAAATGTTGTTTTGATCTAAGAGGCTCCTGGTTCACTGTCCCCATCATTCCTGAATAAGGTTGGCAAAAATAGAAGAGCGCATAGAGAAGTCAGCGTGAAGGCCGCTCTCCGATTCAGGTTTCAAGGACTTTTTCGGGAAGGTTCCTGTCAACAAACTGGCGTATTAGATCCCATCAGGACGCCAGTCCTCGGTATGTGAGGCGCAGTTTCTTTTTGATCCATCATCATCTTTTGGCGAGCCATCGCCCACCCTTAATCACCTGGCCTTACCATCGGATGCACGCAGTCATTCATCAAAACGCTGCACCAAGGAGATTCGCTCCTGGAGGCCAAATCCAAAAGCCTACCGGTGGTTATGGGAGCGTCTGAATTAACAACATCCTGCTTGCCACCTGCTCCAAAATACCAGCCACCGACTGGTTTGACTTAATTGCGATGACTTGCATGCAGTTATGAACGAAACGTGATGGGATGGTTTGATAAATTGGAATGACAAAGATAAATGTGGAACTCATGCATGTTTCGCTCTCTTGGTTTATTATTTTCAGTTGCTACCACGTATTGAAAAGAAAAAAGTTTTTTCAATCACTTGCCAAAATGAGCTTTAGAGGGTTTTGTTCCTCGTAGTAAGGAGAAACTTCAATGTCGAAAAAGGTTAGCTCAGAACTGAATGCTCTAATCACGAAAAAATATGATGCACAGTCGTTATAAAATTACTGGCTTCGATTGCGAGTGTTTTGCTTTTTCTCTCATCCGCACAGACTGGAAGATTCTTCCACACTCGAAGAATTTTAAGTTAATGAGGAACGTACAGCATGCTGCAGCAATGAGTAACATATATAATTATTGTTAGAATTGCATGCCTAGGTATGTAAAATCCGGACCCTATGTTAAAATGTCCTGCGCTTTGATCAATTTTGGTTCCGTGTCTGTCTGTCTATCTGATGTCTGTCTGTGGTATATCCTTGTCACGCCCAAAACTATACCAAGTTTTAGCCCGATTCCGATGAAATTTTCAGGGATTGTGCGGGTTAGCTCTTAGACGGCCCCTATAATTTTCAATGCTATCGAATCAAGATTAGCATGCGCGTTCGCAAACTTGAATTTTTTATAACGCCGAGTTCTCGTCATCTGTTGGTCCGATTTCGTTCATACTCGGTAGGTAGTTAGGTATATGTTCTGAAAAACCTCCCTATAAACTATATCGCGATTGTTGGAGTAATAACCAGTTCGCTTGCGCGAAACTAATACCGATTGACACAGCGAAATTCCTCGCCTAATGGATCAATTTTGATGAAATTTTTGGGGATGTACGGGTTCATTAAAACTGCCATTGCCGTCGCATGAACAGTGGTCTGTGCGCTTGCGCAAACTTTAATTTCTTATAACGTTGATTTCTTATCATCTATTGATCCGATTTCGATCAAACTCAGGGAGTAGATGGGTATATGTTCCAGAAAAATCTCATATGAATTATATTGTAATTGATGGAGCAATATGTACAGCGCATGCGCAAAACTAAGAGTGATCTACGCAGACAAAACTCCCTGACTAAAGGACCGATTTTTATGAAATTTTCAGGGGTCGTGCGGTTTAGCTCCTAGACGGTCCCCTATACATTTGATTGCCTTTGGTTTGATTGTAGTCTGTGCGTATGCGCAAACGTTAATTTCTTATAACGTTGATTTCTTATCATCTGTTGGTCTGATTTCGTTCAAACTCGAGAGGTTGTTGGGTCCAGGGTGATGCCTTTTGTATTTTATCGCGTTCGCTTGAATAATAGGTAACTATTGCGTATGCGCAAAAACAACATTGGATGACACCCCGAGAATAAGTCTCGATTTTGATGAAATTTTCAATTATTGTGTGGGTTAACCTTTAGACAATTTCCGCACATGCAAACATGAATTATAGCCCTATTTTGCATTCTAGCATGCATAATATATATATGATTTAGATACTGTTATATTTTGCATTTAATCATTTCGACTCGAACTTTGTTCTTCTACTAATTCTTTACGTCCATGTTACAATGTGTGAGGAAGCTATACTGCCCAACCAACTTGGCAGACGTTTTAAATACGTACTGGGTAAGATTAACTAATGTAAGTGCTTACTTGTCAAAGGTCTGTAGGTATCTATACACTCGTAGATCAAAATTGGTTAGGGAATGGAAAAAGAATGAACCACACCATGGGAGTATTCCTCAACAAAAACTACAACAAACTCAGAATTCAAAATAATATTGATCTCACAGTCGTTGTAATGAAATAGAGGCATGTAAGCACAATAGGTAGTGTGTTGAAGGAAGTTTTGGACAGCATATTTATGTGGGTGCCTTACGAATGACAGCAGCATGACAAGTACACACAGGTATACATTTTAGAATTATCTTTCTGGCTTAGTCTTGCGAGCTCATTCGTAAATGGATTTAAGTATACCTATAAAATTTGTGTACTCAATGGAACTGGCAAAATAAAGTCAGTAAAACTTGTAAAGCTTTCTCAGTCATAGCAACACGAACGTAGACAAAGTACCTAGCTGACGAAACTGTCTGTGCATTGGCCGTGTACTTACCCCGCAGTATAGTCAGTCATTCGAGGTATTTTCTATATATTTTTTTCTTCATTATTTCCCAGGTTATTCAATTTAAAAATCTTAAACGAATGAAGTTCTTCAGTTTTCAGACACTGATTAAGTAACTATAAATATTTTTAAAAAAATCGGTTATAAGACATTTCCTCCTCTACAACCATGAATATGTTTTTTGGTGTATAAGATTATTTATGATTTTCATCGCACCTGCCAAGGAGCACTCAAAATTCAACTTACTAGGGAGACCGGGAGAAAATTTAACTCATCATAGCCCATCTAAACCCATCATATCAATCGTCTTTTAATGTCCCAAAGAAGCTCTCTATCAAATTTCAACTTCCTAAGGTGAACAGAAGGGAATATAGCTGATGAAGCTAATCAGGAAGGATCCCATAATTCCAATCGTCTCTTAATGTCCCATTGAGTCTCCGAATAATATTTCAACTTCTTAGGGTGAACAGGAGAGAATTTAGCTGACTTAGCTAATCAGGAAAGACACCCCCCTACATCCCAATCGTCTCTTAATGTCCTAAAGTGTCCCCCTATTAAATTTGTGTACTCGATGGAACTGGCAACACAAAAAAATTGTACCTTGTGCACATCGAACGAATGAGCACTTTGGAAGCAGCTCGACTAAAGCTAATAGGAGATTCTGGAGGAGCGCCTCGGTAGGTTTCTTGGATGTTGCAATCAGAAGACTCAAAAGTGACTTTCAAAGCGGATGCGTTCAACGGGAGGTCAGGCGCAAGCGGGCCCTTCGTCCCTGAATGTATCAGTTCCCCAGGGTTGGATGGAGGATGGGAGGAGTTGAAGGAACTCCACCAGAGTTCCACGAACTCTGGGTCTAGGGGTCCTTCATCCCTATCAACCAGCTCCAGACGGAGGCCGCTGTGCCTTCGCCCATTAATTCCCAGCCCTTTCTCCTCCCAAGAGCGCGTCTGCCCAGACAGACGCACACACAAAAAAATTAAAAAAACACCGTAAAAGGTAGAGATATTTTTAGAAAGGGAACGCCAGCCCTTAACAAGTTATGATGCAACGCTTCCTTTCACATTCTTCCCATAGACCGTCCGTCCATATTTCAAATCCAAACGGACACTCCTGTTTCACAATGTCTTGCATCATCTACCATCCCTAAGAGATTCAACTCATCTCATGCAAAGGACACAAGGCAGGCGCTCATCCACAATCGTCAGCGAGTACCTCACAGAAAGCTGAAAGAAGAAGTGTATGTACATACAAGGATGTCATTCCGCTTAAAGACAGAAAAATAATGAATTCGTACACAACAATGATTCGCTACCATTTCATTCCAATCTAACAAACATTTCAAGGCTTTTTTCTGAAGAAAAAAAAAAATTAAAAACACCTTGCGCCTAAATGCTAAAGAGTGATGAACGTTGAATATTTTAACCTCCATTTCAAATTTTAGCTTCATTGGTTGAAAAACAAAGATATTAGCCTTGGAGATCACGAGACAACGGTATCTCCAGTCATCTTGTATACATGCCATTTTAACGTAGCCTTGTTAGATGATATTTTTCGGCAAAAAGGACTCCGTAAAATTCAGTAAAACTTGTAAAGCTTTCTCAGTCATACTAACACGAACGTATAGAAAGAACCTAGCTGATGAAACTGCCTGTGCATTGGCCATGTACTTACACATGGACTTATGGACCCGCAGTATAGTCAACCATTTGAGATATTTTTTATAATTTTTTTTCTTTGTTATTTCCCAGGTTATTCATTCTAAAAAGCTTAAACGAATGAAGTTTTTCAGTTTTCGGACACTAATTAAGTAACTATAAATATTTTTTTTAAATCGGTTATTAGTCATTTCCTCCTCGCCAAGGAAGTAAAACATGAATATGTTTTATGGTGTATAAGATCATTCATGATTTTCATCGTACCTGTCAAGGAGCACTCAAAATTCAACTTACTAGGGAGACCGGGAGAAAATTTAACTCATCATAGCCCATCTAAGCCCATCATATCAATAGTTTCTTAATGTCCCAAAGAAGCTCTCTGTCAAATTTCAACTTCCTAAGGTGAACAGGAGAAAGTTTAGCTTACTCAGCTGATCCGGAAAGAGTTCATCATCTCAATAGTCTCTTAATGACCCAATGATTTTCCCTATAAAATTCCATGTTACATTGCAATACATTTTGACATATTCACGGTAAAAGTAGGGTCTCTTAAACTCCAGAATCACTTCAGTCTGGTGAAAACTAATGAATTTGCATTCCCCTCGGAATGGCTCTGTTATTGGCAGAAATCATTGGAAAAGTAAATTTAAATAAACACGATTTCGTGAAGCGAGAATTCCATTGAAATTATATCAACGGATACGATCGCGCGGTTTTCCTGGCGATTTTTACTATGTATAGCCAGTTGCGGTTCACTCCCGTGTTGATTTATTTTTCCTTGTTAAAGTTCCAGCCATTAGAGAGAGCAAACGGATGAATGTACAACGACATAGTACCAATGATAGATTATACTAAATTGGCGTTATAAGACTTTCAGGTTTACGCATGCGCACACGCTTTTATTGATTCTACGGCATTGGTATTTATAAGATACATCTCCATTTCCAAATTTTCTTTAATCTAAATTGGGCTAAAACTTTGTATAATTTTGGGATTTACAATGAATCATTGATAAAATGTTATCCTATAGTGATAATATTTCCTATAATGCGCTTTATGGTTCTCGAATCCATGTCAAAAACATACATCAAAGAAAAAGAGGTCCTCACTGCAAAAAGAAAGTGGCGATTATGGTTTTGGGGGATAAGAATTTATTCACTTCTTTTTCACTGTTTTTTCTCCTCCGCTTTCCCGACACAAAGCTCCTCGTACCTTCGGTAATGAGGCAGCAATAGCAATGTGAACTTGGATACAGGATAATCAAAATATGATATTGAGCTATTGACTGGGACTTTTTGGAACTGATTCGTATACATTCCAAACCGTTCCAAACAATTTTGCCCAACAACTATCATGGAACAATGTTCTAGCCACCTATTTAATAGGTCAAACAATGACGACGTAGCAATGTGAGACATTCTGATCGCATTATAGTGTTATGAATTATGAAACGTCAATTTAACTCTGGGTTAGTAGGTATCTGTCATTAAAGAGGTTTCGTGACAAATTCACGTTCAAGGCTGATGTACATTAGGCCAGACGTCTGGCTAATGACCCTAACCTCCTCTGGAAGCTCATTTCGAGATTATAAGGCTCAAAACATGTTTCTCGTTTGACGTCTGACCTGTCTGCCTCAGGCATTTTAGGTTCTCGAACTGTCAGTTTGTCAGTTTTCTAAATAGGTAGTTAGATTAGAAAATTGTTGACAGCTTTGAAAATTTAATAATAACTTTCGACGCACATAATCCTTGCAACATCGAAAACACTTCCGTTAATAGAGACAAGGAGTTGGTACTAGGTACATCCGTGACATATTCTTATTGATATTGCGTTTCATTGCACATATGTCAATATGTTGAAATAAGACCTGTTGTTCCAGGAATAGGAATGAGTTTTTTCTTCGAATACCATAGCCTTTGAGTATTCTTGATGGTAACTTGAAAAAGTATTTTGGTACCTCTTGTAACTTACATCCTCAGATCTTTGGAGCACTGAAGTGCAGAGAGAGGCATCATTCTCCACTTTTCCCTGGATGTCATAAAGCAGGCTGACGCATTGGGCTTTTTGAATGGGTAAGGGAGCACATTTTGTATTGGAAGGCAGGAACTGGTGATTATTATACCATCGTCCAGATATAGCATTAGTTTCTTGAACTGTCTAGCATTTCAGATTCCTCTTTCTTGTTTGGGGGATTCCAGCTGGTAGATCGTGAGGCAGTGTTCAAATTTATCGTTGAATGACTGAAGATTTACATCGGATTTTTTTACTTGCCCTGCACGGTAGAAGCATAGAGACCTGTAGAATGAGCGACTGTTGGAACTATCTTTGGCCTTTCAAGTTATACTGATGGGTCCCATCCGTCCGAAGGTGGCGATCTTGTCTGGGGCACTGGATATAATTTGTTATATATCGTTTTCCGTCGTATATTCTTAATTTACTTATATCTTTCTTCCTCCTCAATTTTTGTTACCCAAAAAGCTGTTAAATGCAGAAAGCTAGAGAAAAAAAAAAATAGTCAACCATAAGCATAACGCATTCCTACCTTGGTTGTGGTAAAGCAAACATCCAAAATCAATCCTTTTAAAAAGTACAGATTAGTTGGACATAAATGTACTACCATATATAGATAGTAAAAGGATTGATGGAGGGCATTTTAGATCACCTAACCATGCACTCTGAACTACTCTGTACAAACCATGCTCACTGGGTTTTTTGCACTTCTTAATTTTGTGAGCAATTTTTAGGTTTGTCTCTGTTCCTGCCTCATTCCGGGCAAAATTTTACTAAATTTTTCAGTGAAATTGATTAAATTTTCAAAGGTTTTGCTGGTCTTGGACGGTCCACCATAATTTTTATCATTGTCGGACCGTCAGTAGCCTGTGCGCACGATCTAATGAGAATTTCATAATACTTCTATTTCCTTTGATGTAATCGACAAATTTGGCTCAAATAATTTATTCAAAACTAGTGATTATCATATCCATTTACTTTTAATGTTTTGTTTTTCATTTTTCAACCGATTAATATCGAAAATGAATTGGGTGGTTTCAAAAGTTCGAGGTCATCCCATTTCGATTGCAGCTCCAGCAGACCGAATTAAAAGTATTGATGTAAATGCTGTGGACTTCACGTGATGAATCATAACATAAATTTCAGCGTGGAAGTATAAAATAGAGTCAGGTTTCCGTTCTATGAATTAGTTTTTGTTTTTTTTTATCTTTAAGAATGCTGATCGAATACTAGTGCACCTCATTTAAGGATGAGGATATCTCCTCATAGATAAATGTCGACAGCTACGAGTATTAAGGAATGACAAAGAAATTTCGTCATTTCTAAGTAATAGGTATGTAATGGATGTAAATAACTGAGGCTGCACAAATCGCAATCCATAGAATGACCCCTTACGTAACTCTGATCCCACAACCCTGATCCAGACAACCCCCAGAGGGACGACAGGATACGACAGGTTTCCCGCCTTCCTGCCTCTCCAGCCACGCGGTTCTTGACATTTAAAAGTGATACAATAAGAGAAAACACTAAAGAATAAAATAAGTCTTCTTTCAAGGTTCGCCCAACGGGTGTCGTAGCTCCCACATCGTACTCACACACAAACACTCACAAATGTAGTCTCATAAGACGGCCACACACACATAAACTCAACAGGTAAGTTCCTCGAACTGGAGAATGGACAGGACTCTCATTTATATTTGTTCATTATATCTTTTTTCGTTTTTCAGTTGTCTATTTTTTTATAATCTTCTTTTTTGTCACCTTGAAAGGGGACCTCCCGAATGTCAACAGGCGTGTAAACCACCACGTGTAGTCAACAACTCCACCTTCAGTGTGTTTTTGCCCCAATCTGCAAGCCTGAGGTAAGTGGTCAATATTTTTAAAGAAGCCATTTTCCGTGATAGGATATTCTTCACCGTCCGATAAAACGAAAATTTTTCATTTAACCAACACTCGAGGAGTTTAATGAAAAGTTAAGTCATCAACGAGAAACTTTTTTCCAAATCCAACACATGGGTGAGATCCCTAGCTGAAATACCACTCAAAATCTGTAATCACTGTAATTTTTTGAGAATTAAAAAAAGAAAAATGAAACAAAAGTATCATTATTTTTCGGAAATCCCTCCCCATTTAACCCCTTCGCCAACAGTAAATTTGGAACTTCCGAGGTTGCACAACTGGACTGAAATCTGGATCGAACAAACCATAAAGAACAGTAACGAAAATTCTGATAAAGATAATACAAATATCACGATTTATCGTTATTACCCCCACCCTTCGCCCCTTTCCATCATGAAATTTGAAACTCCTGTTACATTTCCCAAAACTAGACCAAATTCAAAGTTGAACAAAAAAGAATCACGCAAACATGATGATTTATCAGAATAACCCCTACAGTCACCCTCTCCCTTGATGAAATTTAAAAATCCTGACATACTTTCCAAAACTATATCGAATTCATAATGGAACAAAATAAAAATCACGAAAATCGGTAGAGATTTATAGCTTGGGCAGCGCTTGAAAAAATCGGTAATTATCCCCTCCACCCCCCACCTCGACAGCAAATCCTAAATTTCCCTGGTAGGTTGCACAACTAGACTAAAATTGAAATCGAACAAAGAAAGGATTTCGAAAATCAGTAGAGAATTGTGGCCTGGGCAGCGTCGACAAAATTTGTCGAAAAAACTGTTTTAAAAAACGCGGCAGGCCGCTCGTACTTTCTCTCTTATGAGAGAAGAGCTATGAGCATTGAAAATGTCTCAGTAATTTCAATGTTTTTTATTGTTTTAAATAAAATAACAATTAGAAAACATAAAATAATTAATGACACACAATTACTGAATTTACTGTAAGCCAATCTCGATGATGCCCAATTCTTCCACGAATATGAATTCACAGATAGGTAATTTTCTGTTTTGGTGCGCGTCTACAATTACTATAACCAAGATTAACTTCTCAACCAAATGACAAAAAACAAGCGGCATTGTTTACTGTATCCATTTATAACATAAATGAATATAAACCTACGACATGAATAGAAGAACAAGTACGAAAGAAATGGGTGATAAATCGAGAGCTTTCCAACGAATGGAGAACGATTTTTGTCCGGTGAAAACTAAAGAAGTTTCATTTCCCCAGCAACGGCTTGGTTGTACGTGAAAATCAAACACCTAACCTGTTTATAGGTTGCGTGACGTTTTTTTCTTTGTGTAACAAAATTTCCGGTTGACCCATCGACTAAGACATTTTCAGTGTCAAAAAAACAACAAGTTTTTTAGGCTTTATCCCCTCCATTTCCCCTCTTAAATCTTTAAATTCCAAATTTCCAAGGTTTGTTGCACAACTAGACTAAAATTGGGATCGAACAAAGAAAAGATTTCGAAAATCAGTAGAGAATTGTGGCCTGGGCAGCGTTTACAAAATTCACGGATTCGGTCTTGGAATGGTCTGAAACGGATTTGTATGCGACTATATTTTTTCTCATGCTTGGGTTGTCCCCTACCCCCTGGATCAATTCCAATAGGTCGTCCCCCTATTGACAAATCCTAGCTTCTGAGAGACGTCCTAAAAAAATACAGCCGAATTGGATGAATACAGCTATTACAATAAATTATTGTTAAATAAACATGTAGGATTGACTAAGACAAAATGAGACGAAAAATTACTGAATATTACCCATATTGATTACCAACCTACTCGTTGGCAGCTGTTTAGTGCGAGTAAATTTAGTAGGTATTGAAAATTATACAGGGCCAAATAGGATTAAATCCGTTCAATATTTTGCAAATTTCATTCAATCCGCTGGAAAATATCGGCATTTTGATTGAGAAAGAATTTTACAATCACGCGTGTGCAGTGGCTGTATCCGATCCAGACGGTACAAGATGATAAGATGCAGCAGTCAACTTGAGACTCATTCGCAGCAAGTAGGTACTTAATTTCTCAAACTTTCAAACACAAATTGTCTCTCCATCGGATGGAATTCCTCCAACCAGCTTTGAAATTTTCCTGTGTTATAATATTGTTTCTATAGATTTATATCCTCAACAGACCGGGCGTCCATTTAAATACAACTTCAAGTTCCCCGAAGACCATGATTTTGAATTCAATCTTTTTCTCTGTATTCATTCTGTTGTCATCAAATTGTGGCATCACTAATATTCATATCACTGTTATCGGTTATCAGTACGTCAAGCCTCAGAATGGAAAAGAAAACGAAGCGCTCATTTCTCGGTAAGTTTTGGTAGTTTAATCATCTAACTGTGGATCAATTTTCATTGGATTTTGTTGCCTAGAGTCTCCTGGTGACAACACTCAGTAAAGATTTGAAAATATGTGTAATAATTGTTCAGCAACTCAGTTTTTTTAGTGTCCATTTAGATGGACAGTCGGACTGTGTACCCATCCACAGCTGTCCATTTGAATGTACATCAGGACTTTGTGCCCATCCTGGGTCGTCCATTTAAATGGACATTCTTGGGACTCAATCAGGAACCAATTATAGGTGCTCAACCTTATTTCAATTAGTCAAAAGTATCCATTTCAATGGTAATCTAATTTAAGTTCGCCGATTATTATTCTTCAGAGTTTGTTGTTTGCTGACAACAACCAAATTTCGCTGGAAGAAGACATCGTTGTCGCCATTTTGGTTTGGGGCTTCAGAGTAGAGCTTTGCGAGTGGAGATGTTGATGAGGAGCTCAATTTTGATGATCTAGAAATACAGAGAGTGGTGCCTAATGGTAGAAGTCTCTTTGAGAGGACGTAACTAGAGATTATGACTGGTGAACTCCTGTGTTGTTACAACAACAACTTTGAAGAACAACCCTGTTATGAAGAACAGGAAGCAGGTGACCCGAACTGTGAGACTGATGAGAATGTGGGCTCAAACGTACCTTCTACCAGTAACTGTATTTAAGAGCGAAGCCAAAATTCGTAAAACGAATCCCAGGGAAGAAGGGTGAAAAAAAAACGTTCACTCTGTGAATGATTGTGATAGAATGATTGTGATATGACTGCGGTGGCGCGGGAGGGGGGGGGGGCAGAGTCTCGATGTCCATTTATTTGGACATTTCGCAATTTTTATCAGAAATATATTTTATTCAAAATGTTCACATTTTCGTCTTATTATAACAACATCCAACACCCCAGAAAAACGAAGAAAAAAATTGGTAAGTGTTGTTAATGCACAACATGCATGTGCAATTGCATGTTCAGGTCTGTGGAGGATATTGAACTGAATAGATATTTGCCAAATTAATCTGTAACAAAACATTGTGAAGTTATTTAACGTTACCTGTTTACAGAACGTAAATTGAGGCTTAACCGACTAATTGGTAATGGTTTTTGTGTACATTTTCATTGAACTATGTGAATATTTTGCAAATTTAATCAGTAATTAAACATTGTGTAGTTATTCAAAAATAACTGTTTACATGTCCGACAATATGCGGTGGTGCTGCATCGGTACTGATTGATACTTTATGCATAAATGTAAGCCTTACGAGTAAACACATCCCTTCTGTGTGGGTCTATTTCGGGAACAGAAGATGAAGTGCTGAAAAACTCTCAGGGACGCGGGAGGGTCAGCGGACGGACGAGCATTCTACGCAGTTAAAACTTCGGTGGAACAACTAAAAATAAAAGTGGAGAAGGAAGAAATGAGATAAAAGGGAAATAAAAGCAAAATGAATATAGCTGAGTCTGGAGCATCGGATCGTCGACTTCAGACAAGTCATGTTGCTAATAAGTTCACTGGCCGAGGGGGTCACGAACCTCTCCGGCCGGAGAAATAAAAACTAAAATAAAAGCTGTTTGCCGCATTCAAAACTTGGAATTCGACGCTCTATAGCTAGAGGAACTTGAACTGCATTGTGATGGGTGACCACATAACCCGTTCCTAAGATGGAAGGATGTGCAAGAGAAGAAGAATCTCCCGCTTTAGTTCAACACCCCCAAACCGTTTTCAATATTACTGTACTGGGTAAGCTTTTCGCTTCCTTACTACAGAGTGTATCATCATGATCCTGCAAAAATTCAAAAAAATTGTTGTGCTCCAAAATCAAAATTACCACTGTTTCGTGTTTCAGGGCTTGCTGATCAATTTTGGTTCCGTTTGTATCTGTGTATATATGGTAAAACCTTGTCACACAAAAACCTAGTTTTAGTCCGATTTTGATAAAATTTTCAGGGTTTGTGCGAGATAGCTATTGGACGGTCCCCTATAATTTTCATATCCGTCAGGTCAATAGTAGTCTACGCGCATGCGCAGACTTGAATTTTTAATAACTTCCATTTATAATCATACTTTGGTTTGATTTCGTTCAAACTCGGGAAATAGTTGGGTATCGACACCTGTAAGATGCCTTAAGGAACATGTCGCAGTTTGTTGCGTAATAATTAATTATTTCGCTTGCGCAAAACTAAAACTTGTTGACTCAAGCAAGACTGTGAGACTAATGGACCAATGCTTATGAAATATTCACGATTTGTGCTCGTAACGACCTTAATTTCCACTGTTCATCCGATCTCGATTGAATTGTCAGAGCATGCGCGGGTTAGGTTGTAGATAGTCCCCTATTAGTTTCATTGTTGCCAAATCAAATCTTCATTCTGCGCATGCGCAAACGTAAATTCCATTATGCTCCATTTTTTCACACTCTAGTCGTTCGATTTCGCTTAAATTTGGATGGTAGTAGGAAGAAGATGACTTGATTACCTCATACCAATTTCAACTTGATTGTATCATTAATAGCTACTACGCATTTACATAGCTTAATAATAAATCAATAAAATAAATTCGTAAAAAGTGACAGTCATGCAGCATGACCGTATGAGCAAATTTTTGTAAATTACTTACCGTATTGTTCAATGTTAAATTGTTTTGAAATCTGATAAATAAATAAAGCTACTGCGCATGCGCCAATTTGAAATACTTGTAATGACCTTAATTTCCACAGTTTTTATCAAATTTTTATGAAATCGTCAGCGACTGCGCGGTTTAGGTTCTAAATGGTCCCGTCCCTATTTCATTGTTTTCAACTCATCAGTTCATTCCGCGCTTGCACAAACGTAAATTACATTGAGTATCATTTTTTCGTTTCTTAATTGACCAATTTTGACATTTTAGGCTACTTCTTGCTTTACTCTTTTCCGCTATGGAATTTTTCATGATCATTTAAACTTTTCAATGGTCTATATATTCATGATAGGTAAACGAGGAAGAATGTGCCACACCCAACTTGGCAGACTTTTTTTAAATGTGAATAATCTTATTTATTAATGTTTTAATACGACTGGAATTAGGTACGTATTGTTCTGTTAGAAATAGTTATAAGTTGCGTTTTTTTTTGTTTTTTTTTTCTCTCAATTTATTGTTTGGCAAATGTTCGATTTTGTGTGATTAATCATCAGTAAACACTTCTTTTTTATTAATTTTTCTACTTCAAAATTAAATTTTTGTTTTATCACAACTAAAATTATCTGCGGTGATGGGGAAATGAATCCAACTTGCACACGAATCTTTGCACAAATAAAATTAAGTTGATATCGCCAGTAAAACGGCCATAATTCACTTTTGAATGTTGCTCAAACTTAGAACGCGTTTTTCTCAAAATGAGGTTTCCAGACCAAATTTGAAAAATCATATATTTGGAACTAATAAAGATAGAATTTTTTTTAAAATACCAGCGTTTTCAGCAGGATCTCAAAAATCCAGACTCAATATATAACTAATATAACACAATATACATTTTACACAATATAACTCAATCTCGAAATCCAGTAAGATAAGGCCCCTTTTCCTAGGACATATAAGATAATTTACGAAAATTTACCTACTCGTGTGTTCATGCTGCATGACTGGAATTTTACAAGGTGAGTTGAAAAAAGCCGGCCTCGAAACCATCTTACCGAGTGTGTTGAATCATTGAATGTAAAATCAGTTGGTCACCTGAATCGTTCATTCCCGCTTTGTCGTTTTCAGTCTCTCAAGGCCACAAGATCGTGGAAAAAAAGTCGTTTGCCTCGTTTAAATAATTTATCAAACGATGAATGGGTGCCTTCAGTCCAGGTGACGGTAGTAAATGGTAAACGACAATCATTTCACGGGATGTAGTATATTATTCGTTCTGTCAATGGACCTGGTGTTACATATTGTCTCCTCTTGTTTCTAACACAATCCGGACCTAGTAACCCCAACAGTGGCCTTGAGTGTTGGATATTTCATCATAATTGCCTATGTAATTCGTTATTCCTCAGTACCATTACCATGTGTAACCCATTGTTTGCTTCTAGTTGATCCAGTTTTCAGATATGTTGACAAATCATGAACAACCTTCCAACACGTTTTCCAGAAGCACGTTTTCCTCGATCGTGATTTCATGGAGTTGTAAACACTATGATTCACCTGGTTACGTACTAATTCAAATGAGCTAACGTCAAAATAGAAACTGAACACTAAGCTATATCTCGGCATTCCCTTTTCCATCAAAGACGTATCTATAATGTCCTATCGTGATCGTCGGTAGTCTTAGAATTTCCTCAATTTAAAGTAGGTGTAGCAATAATTGTTACAAACATTGTCAACAGTAAAATGATAATAATAATGATATTAATAATCATGAACCTATTTTATTAAAATAGTTCTGCTGTATCACCCACGAACAAACATAACATGATAGGTTCATGTTGTCTTGGTTGAAGCTGAAAAAAACGTCTGCCAAGTTGGGTGGGCAGTAGGTATAACTTCCTCACATATTGCAACATGGACTTATAGAATTAGTTGAAGAACACAGTACCAGTCGAAATTATTGATAAGGCGACGTTATAAGAAATTTACATTTGCGCATGCGTAGAGACTACTATTCTTGTGACGCCAATGAAAGCTATAGAGGACCGCCTAAAAGCCCTGAAAATTGCATCAAAATTGTTCCAACAGACTCGGAGTTTTGCCAGTATCAATCAATATTAGTTTCGCGCATGCGCAATGGTTATTACTCTACCAATTGCAATATAATTTATAGGGCAGTTTTCTCAAACATATACCCAATCACCTACCGAGTTTGAACGAAGTCGAAACAACAGATGATAAGAAATCTACATTATGATAAATTCACATTTGCGCATGCGCACAGGTTACTGTTGATTCTGGGACGTTGAAAAACCTATGAGACCGTTCAGCAGCTAACCGGCATAATCCATGAGAAATTCATCGAAATCGGACTGAAACTCGGTATAGTTTTGGGCGAGACAAGGATTTACCACAGATAGACAGACAGACACGGAACCGAAATTGATCGGCAAGCTCTGAAACGCAAAAAGCAAGTGGAAATTTTGACAGCAAGTGAAAATAAGATATATTATCTACTGTCGGTCTTAGAGGAAGTTCATCAATGCTACTGTCATTGCTATTCATTGCGATGCAGTAGCTATGTTATTGTTAGCATGGAACATGCTTTAGCCTTGAGCTAACTGGCGAAAAGTGTCACGTTTTTCGGGAGACGCGGTTTGGAGACGGCGATGTGTCACGAAATTTTAGCATGGAACATGGTTTGAGCTAACTGCCCGAAAACGTTACGTGGAAGTGTCACGAAACTTGGACTAACTAGTGAAAAACGTTACGCGGATGTGTCACGAAATTTTTGACATTTTATGTCTTTGCTATGGCACATAAACTAAAAAAAACGTCACGGAAAATTGCTCACGAAAATATTTTGATGATTTCCACTTACAACCGAGTCGTTGCTAGGGAAATGGTACTTCGCCGTTTTTCATCCCACAAAATTCGTTGACCATTCGTTCGAAAGCTCTCGATTTATCCAACCAAATTATGTTAACTACTGCGAAGTGCGTGGCCAACAAGCTGAGTTATGAGCAAGGTTATTTGAATAATTGTGTACACTCAGGTGATCATTCTCAATATTTGATATAGTGAACATGATTGCCACCGCTTGTTAATTTCTGATGGTTTCATTGAGCTGGTGTTTCGATGATTTGATTCATAGCAGGTGATCCAAATATTGCGAGAACGGTTTGATTGGTGAAGCGGTGGCTAAATCATTTTAATAGGTAATTTCTATACTTTACACTCTAGGAAGCTGTAATTTCGTATGTAGCCTCTTTAGGATATTTACTTGACGATGCCCAGGGTCCGGATCAGATGAGTGGCTCTTAAAGCTAATTTCTATGTTTTACACTCTAGGAAGCTGTAATTTCGTATGTAGTCTCTTTAGCACATTTACGTGACGATGCCCAGGGTCCGGATCAGCTGAGTGGCTCTTAGAGCTTGCATACGAGTCTGCAACACATACTTGTCTTCAACTAAAGACATAAAATGTCCCAATGTGTTGCAGACTCGTATGCAAGCGTTTAGTTTATCTATAGACCAATCATCTGCACATAAAAGTTTTCTTTTGATTTTCACGTACAACTAACCCATTGCAGGGGAAATGAAACTTCTTTAATTTTCACCGGACAAAAATCGTTCTCCACTCGTTGGAAAGCTTTCGATTTATCACGCATTTCTTTCATACTTGTTCTTATATTTATGTCGTAGTTTTATATTTAATTATGTTATAAATGGATATTGTTGAGATGTTAATCTTGGTTATAGTAATTGTAGACGCGCACTAATTTCTATTAGTAAAATAGTTATGCCGTACTAGATTGTACTAATCATCCTTCCCTCGCTTTCTTCTTTTCATGATCCCATTTGGCAAGGACCTTATTATGGAGAAACAGGTAACTGTTCTCTAAATTCCTAGCCAACACGTCCAAAGATAATATGTCAGCAGTTCAACCAAGCTTTAAGGCAATTTTTTTCTCTTTTTCCAACCAAACAATCCAAAGAAGTATTGCTGATGATTTATCTAAGCAAATGAAAAGATAAATATCATAAGGTGCAGTTTTGAGAAACGGTTTTGGCTGCTTTACTATAAATGCATGAATGATTCATACATGGGACGGACTGGCATTGGACCATGAGACTGATATCATGAACTTCTAACCCTATTATCGATCTGTTACTTAAACCAACTAAATAAAGTAAATCGTCCTTATTATCAGCATGATGAATGCTATAAGAAACACAAAAATAAGATTTTAAATGTAAGCCACAATCACAGAAACATTGAAGCATGGTACTGACGCGAATAAAAATACTCCCCGACCTACTGCACTCGATCACCGTTGGGCGAGAACTGGCGCAAAAACTGTTCCGAAAAATGCGGCAGCCTGATACGCCGTTGGTACCTCTACAAAACAGCACCGAAAAAATTCCGTTTTTCCTCAAATACTACACTGTGGATTATTAAGTCAACAGACCCATGGTTCTGAATGTTTTTCAGGTTTCAAAGTTTATAACGTGGTACAGTAACACAATAATGTTTTTAAAAACTTGGTAACTTAGTATATAAACGACGATGGAAGTATCCAAAAACTGGATTCAAACGATTTTTTCACTCGATTTATGTTTTTTGGTCAAGTTTTCGAAGTTGAGTATTGTAAATCAGGACTGAAATATTCTATGTTAAACATCAAACATTTTAAATTTAAAATATTTTTACAAGGGTTAAGAATGTTGTGCTAAATGCCGAGATAATGTAGGATGACCGAGGAAAAACAGATTCATTCCGGCACTAAAATCATACTGGTATCGTACCAGTTTCTTGAAATTCGCCCTTCTACTGAGAATCACCCATATGACCATATCTCACTTTTTCGTTGGGATTACTCACCCATGCAGCCATTGTTCTCTTTTTGTTGAAGATGAGTTAACAGGAAGTTGACGCCGTAGGAACTTGATTGGGTCCATCCCAGAAAAGACGTGAGCTAGAAATAAATGGAAAAGAGGGACATTATCTCGAATCCTCGGGAGTTTCGCAGAATTACGTTCTTCGGATTGGTCTGAGTCATATTCCGTGGTGGTATCGCGGCACGTGATGCGACCCCCATCATTGTGTAGGTATTAGTAGTAGGAGAGGAGAGAAAAAACCGAAGTCTTCTCTGTGGGTAAAATAACCGCCAAGTCCGCCGCGGTTTCCCGCCGTTTCCGTCCCAGTTGAAACCCTTTCCCAAGCCCCGGGCACTTGAAGGAGGGAGGTGGGTTGAACCGGAGGGGAGGGGAGGGGTGGTGAAGTCACAGTGATGACGTCATTCGACGCCGAAACCCCTTCAAGGTCATCCTGACTCTCGCTTCTTCGGATGCACTTGTTTCGTCACTCGGGGCTCTTCACCTCTCCCCCTGCACCCCTCCCTCCTGGCATACTGGTCTTCAGGGGGATCCAGTGCATTGAACCGGACTCACCTTGCAGCCCTCACTATTCTTGGCCCTCGTGTAAAGCTCAAGTATAAAATGTAAAACGATTCAGGGATAATCAGAATTTTTATGTCGGATGGTTGAGGTGACCAGATTTCAAAACCCTTATAACAGGACACTCTAGTTTCATATAATATCAATAAATAAAAATAATATATTTATTTTTTCATTTTTTAAAAATATTATTTCTACCAGCAAAAAGAAGAGAGAAGAAGAAGAAGAAGAAGAAATATTTTATCTATACAACAGTTTTATGAAAACACTGTGAATTACAATCCTACATCTTAGTGTTCAAAGATTGAAAGGAAAAACCTCTCTAATGGGTGATTGAACCACAAGCTGATATTCCCTAATTACTCACCACCTAGGTCCTGGGAAATGAACATGTAATTAAAACATCCTAAAACAAGGTTGCCCCAATATCTCACTTCCTTTTCCTCTTATGTCTCAAACAAGTCACACTGAAAAACTATCCTCAATTCAGTTCCTTCTAACATAATGTTGCTGCCTCTTCGAAGCCGACTTTGAGCGGTGCGATAAAATCTTCAAATTCAAAATCAAAATTTACCCAACAAATTTCTAGGAAAAGAAAATTGAAAAAATTCTAATAGAATGGAACATGGGGTTTTATTATTTTTTATTTTTATTTATTTTTTTTTTTAATTGAAAAAGAAAATTTGTGGCTCTGTTTATTATTATACTCTAATAAAGATTTATCAATAACAAAGAAAATATTCGTTATGATTCTTATGCGAATTTAAACAATGATGGTCATAAACTTGAAAACCTAGTCCTTCGTACCTGACGGAATCTATGGAAGCACATTTTAAAATTGAAGCAAAATTTAATTTAAATTATTCATTTCCAAATTGAATTTGACATTTTCCCAATAGAAATGGACATTTTCCAAAAAGGTTTCGACATTTTCCAAATAGGTTTCGACATTTTCCAAAATGGTTTCGACACTTTCCGAAATGGTTTCGACACTTTCAAAATACAATTAAGGAACTCTGCGATATTTTACAAATAACGCTTTATTAGATACTAATATAGGTAGTTAGGTCCTGAATCGGACGCACCTTGCAGCCCTCACTATTCTTGGCCCTCGTGTAAAGCTCAAGCATAAAATGTAAAACGATTCGGGGATAATCAGAATTTTTATGTCGGATGGTTGAGATGACCAGATTTTAAAACCCTTAAAACAGGACACTCTAGTTTTATATGATATCAATAAATAAAAATATTATATCTACACAACAGTTTTTTGAAAACACTATATGAATTAATTATATACCTATATCTAAACTTTCTTTCCAAACATCCTTTATTTTTACAGAATTTTCTTAGGAAAAGAAACTATTGAGTCAGGGACGGATTAAAGGGGGGGGGGGGGGGGAGAGATTGAGGTCGTTACAAGGATTTCACATAGGCGCATGCTCAGTAGCTATTAATGATACAATCGTGTTGAAATTGATATAAGATGATAAAATTGTCACCCCCAACTATCATCTAAATTTGAGCGAGATCGGACGACTAGGGCGTGAGAAAATAATAACTGGTGGAATTAACGTTGGCGCATGAGCAGAGTAAGGTATTGAGTCAAGAACGATTAAACTCAAGGGGACCGTCTACCCCCTAGCCCGCACATCCCCCGAAAATTTCCTCCAAATCGGATGAAAACTGTGGAAAATAAGCTTGTTACAAGCATTTGCGGACACACGACAGACACACACACACAGAAACAACAGTTAAGGAACGAAAGTTGTTCCGTGTGGTCTAAAACGTATGCGAGTGGAAATTTTGATTTTGGGGACCAAAAATTTTTTTCTCCCGAAAGTGAAAACAGTTCTTCCGCTACCTTTAGGTAGACTAGGAAGCAATACTAATCTGTCGCGGCCAATTTACTAATCTGTGCGGACTTGAGAGGGATTCAAATCAGAAACTGGAGAAGAAATTTGGACAGGACGGAATAGAGGAGTGTGATTCTGGAGGCCAGGGAGTAAGTAAGTAATTAAAGTATTATCAACAAGAGAAATATCGGTACAAAACAGCACCGAAAAAATTCCGTTTTTCCTCAAATACTAGACTGTGGATAATTAAGTCAACAGACCCATGGTTCTGAATGTTTTTCAGGTTTCAAAGTTTATAACGTGGTACAGTAACACAATAATGTTTTTAAAAACTTGGTAACTTTGTATATAAACGACGATGGAAGTATCCAAAAACTGGATTCAAAGGATTTTTTCACTCGATTTATGTTTTTTAGTCAAGTTTTCAAAGTTGAGTATTGTAAATCAGAACTGAGAACTCAGAACAAGAGAAATATCGGTACCTACAGTTACGAGGCTTTTTCGTATTTTTTGAGGCTTTTTTCAAAACTTTTCAAATTTATTCATGTTTTATGATTATTTCATAAATTTTCAAAATGTTATTATTTTCGAACCGCTGCTTACCTTTTGGATGTACCTATCTAATTAAGGACTTCATGCACCCAAGATAGTGAGTTGAAGTTTAAACAAAGGAAAATTCATCCAATTCGGTGAAATGGTTGCTGAGAAATGTACATTGAATATTATAGTAAGAACACTGGCGCCAATAAAATGAAGGATTTTACGATGTAAATATCAAAAATTAGTGGTTACCCTCTTGGCAATGAATCACGGGGGACAAAGATACCTTCCAATTTGTATATAAGTTAAATTTTAACTAAGTTTTTTTGGGTTCTTGAGAGTCGGTCAGAACTAAAAAAAACTGTGCTAATTATCACCTAGCGGTCAACAAACTAAACCATATTGTTAAATTTTAACTCGTAGATTAATTAGAAATGAAACTAAAATACCATATCATAAAATTCAAGAAAGCGTTGGTTGATCGAAATTTCATATACGTCTCGTTAAGAATTGACGAAGTCGTAAGGTCGAATGTTTGGACTGTTATCCATTAGGTACCTCTTTACATTTTATTCAGCACTTAATCCTCAATTAACCGGTTATACTAAGTCAGAGGCTAATAGGATGAGCTTCTTAAAAGGTTCATTCATGTATTGTGCACATTCGTGAATGAAAATAGACCGCAGTAATGTGAATCGAATTGTGATTGATTCGGCATGGGAACGAAAGTAAGGTGTTGATTGATTGTTAATTCGTGGGAATTTGTCGGCACTGGCTTAATGGATGGCAAGCAATTAAGTACCTAAGTGCATGTTAGCGATTAATTGAGCCATTAATGTGAGTATCCAAAAGTGCTCTGTACTGGAATGGGAAAGAGAGTATTTGGCTCAAAAGCCCATTATCAGAGCCGTCCCACCAACAAAAAGTTCCAGTCATGCAGCATGATCGTATGAGCGAATTTTCGTAAATTATCGCACTATGTTATGTTACACTGTTAGGAAAATTGAACACATTGAGTGAAAAGGAATTATTAATTACAAATTTTATAACATAAAATTCTTTCTAAATGATAATCTGCTGTTCAAAAAATGATTTTGGAGTTATTACAGATTTTGTGCCACAGATGGGTTCCTGGTAACAGTTTTAGCGCTTTTCCTTCGAAATTGACCTTTCTGCTTTTTTTATGATATGGGTAAGCTGCCTGACTTCTTCTAGCAAAAGAGCCCTAATGTGCATACTGGACCAAATTAGCTATTCACAGAGAGAAATTTCTGAAAAATAGAAGGAAACAGTGGGCAGAATCAACCTTTCTGTCAAGAGAAAACGTACCTACCAGCTGACCCTTTGAGTCTGAATAATTTCGCGCTTCTGTATATCAAGTAAGGTAAGAACCGTAAGACTTAATGGAAACTATTTATTCAAATACTGTGATTCCTACTTTTACTATTTTTTACATGCTCTACCATTGAATTTTAACTATAGGCTATAGCTGCTGTTTGGGGTATCGTAGTGTTTGTTGATTGGTCCCCAAAAATCTTTAAATACTTTAGATGGACAAGTTTTTCTCGCCGAATTTTCGCATTGGAAAATTTTCGTATTGGCAACATTGTATCCATACCTGCACTTATTAAATAAGCTTTTCTAGAATTGGATGAAACTGATTTTCACATTTTCGACTGCCCTAAACCCAAACCGTCAGTAAACGTCTTCTAAGTTGGGTGGTCAGTATAATCTTCTCATTTATTGTACCTAACGCATTAGGTACTTGGCTACAAAATGAGGCGAAATTATAGAAAATAACGTAGGAGCTACAATTACTGATATGTTTGCCAAGATCGGTTGCATTCGTAAGCGTTTCCGGTCAAACCGAACAATCCCTCACAAACGGGCACCGAACTAATGTCCAACAGTTCTATTTCCACAACCTACTTGCTCGACTCACTTAGCATTAGTATCTTTTCGTCAGACTCCCTTCGCTCAATTCCTTCAACTTCTCTCGCACATAAGAACCTAAATAGATACCTATAAAATTCACACGAGAAGTATTACAAACTATTAAATAACCGTGTGAAGTGCATTGCAAATCTTATTGATTGCTCATGGATAGTGGCTCAACTTTTCCTCTCGTTATTTAAAAAAAGAAGGGATCATGAGGAATGGGGAATCATCCATTCATTGTGAAATGGCTCACGAATCCTTCCAGGAAAATTCCATTAAAAGCATCCGACGGGATCCACACCAATTTATCTGGTCCTAAACTAGACAAGTTCCCTGGGGATTCAGTCTTCCCCGCCTCCAGGATCTTCCTACGAATCAGATCCTTCTGGACCTTTGTAGTCGTTGAGTCATTCAGAGAACGTGCGACCTTGAAACTGAGCCTGGCGGGTTATTTTAGGCTACGAAAATAAAAGGGAACGAAATTCTGAGAAGTTCCGCCGGTCGGACATCAATTTCGGGGGGTCGGGGAGATAAGCAGTTAAAGTTGTTCGAAGACAGGAAGAAAATAGAAGATTTTATCGCTTTGAAACAGGCCAACATCTCCTACCCTCCGTGTGGTCGAATGAAGTAGGATGTACCTAAACAAGTTATAAACCTTGGCACCTTCTGGTTTGAAAAAATATCATGGAATTTAAAAAAACGTCTGCCAAGTTTGATGGGCAGTATAGCTTCCTCACATAATTATTGTAACATAAACGTATAGAATTAGTTAATAATAATAAAGTAGTAAAAGTTAATTTGACTATACCGTTGGAAAGCTGCGAGTCCGAGGAAGTTATTCCTCTTAAATGCCTCTCAAAAGCAGAATGTATTAGAAGCAGAAATGCCGACGGAAAAAATTCAAATTCTTAAAAATTTTCAAAATTGGTACTTTGGCCTTCTTTTTTACACATTAAGTCTGTTCAACAAATATTTATTTGATTAACATCAGAGTGATAGGAAATTTTACTTTCCTTTTTTTATGTTCTTTCCAACAATGTCCTTATTTTTTTATTTACAATGATTCAAAGGGGAGGTATGGCCGTTCTATTGTTATAAAGTACAAAACACGGAAAAAAATCGTAAATGTTGAATAAATCGAAAACAAAGCGTTAAAAAAATCTCTAGGAGGAACTTTCGATCAGAAATTAGCTGTTGTATCGACTCCTGAAGTTTAATGTGTTTAAGTTTAACTTAAATGTGGACACCCCGTATAATGGCTTAAATGGTGAATGCCGTTGGATTGTTGGTAGGGTTTGTTATTTTGCAAATTAGCATGTCTACACATACATTACTGTTCTATTTTGCATTCAATCATTTTAACTGGTACATCACGTTACAATAATTAGGAAGCTATACTGCCCACTCAACTTGGCAGACTTTTTTTTCTTATTGATAGATAAATTATTGTAAAGAATCAAATGAGACCATCCGGATCACTGTACGTTCAGTCGTTTACACTTCCTAAAGGTCACCTTGACACGAAATAATAACGTCAAGATGAATGAAAATACCCCTAACATATATTTGTTTATTTATATATCAATGCAAGAAATCTAAATCATTATCAACTTATGTTACTTATTGTAATGATGGCTTCTTGGGATGCAGGATTTGAAGAATAATAACTCCAAGAAGTCAGAAGTAGAAGTGTTATATTTCAGTGGCCCTCTTGGCTCTTTTATACATGCTGGCCTGGTGAGGGCGGACACCTCCCAAGGACTGATAAGGGTAACATGACTCCACGGGTCCGGGTGTATACTACACCCCTCCCCCATTTTTTTAGATTTTTTAGCCGCGAATCACATGAGTGCGAAAAAAATTTGCTGAAATTCTTGCTGACCGTGTTACAATTATGACGGATCGTTAGCAATGCCCGGTTTACAATTGGTACGGGTTGTAGTGGCGTGTTGAGTAGAGAAGCGGTAGAGAAAATGTGTGCAGTAAGGAAGGTGTACCGCAAAAGAGGAGTAGGCTGCAGCAAAGGAAGTGTGCTGCAGGAGGAGGAGCCGGACCCGTGGAAGTGTGACCCAAGAGGATAACTGTAAAAGAGTGAGCTATAAGAAGCTAGAAATGGTGGACGTGTTGCAGAGTACAAAGCAATGTTTGCTTAAGGTTGAGTACACAGTTACAGTTGTGATGACATGGTAGAATTTCACTGAAAGAAAGTCAATAAATATTATTAAAAATCATCACATAAAAAGTCATTAAATGGCCATGGCGTGAAGAGCCGGTGTTGTAGTAGGTTCCCTAGTAGATGGAGATCTTGGTGCCAATGGAGAAGCGTTGTCGAAGACAAAAGGCGAAGAAGCGACGACTGTAGTCGTATCGGTGATGCCGAGAGCCGGATGTGCGCTTCGTTGGTAGCCAAGATGCGTAGGTGTGTCCTCCTGTGTTGAGGTTGTAGTGATGATGCTGGGAATAGTGTCAGTAGCCGGTGGCTGGAGCTCTGGTCACGTCCCCACAAGTATTGTAAGATGGCATGACAGGTGGGGCTTTGCTGTGCCTGTTGATGAGTGTAGTGGAGTTTTCAGAGCTCTATGTAGTTTGGAGAGTCCAGTAGTCGGTGAAGATCGAATGGTGTGTTGCAGTCGAAGGTCCTGGAGCTCTTGAAGCGAAGAGGAGGACAGAGTGCCTGAGGACGTCAGGAAGCTGGAAGTTGGGTGAGCGAAGTTGTGACCCCGAAAGATGAGAGTTGAGCTAGGCGCAGGGTAATCGGCAATTTCGTGCCGAGGAAGCCCAATGGGAGTGGTACCAGCAGATTCCGGATGTTGATTGAAGGAATTGGTGATCGGGCACGGGCTTTACCGTTGATCGGACCGTGCAGAGATGTTTTCCGAAGGCTGGTTACGTGTTCAGGCGTGAGGTGGTAGACAATTACGGGCCTTAGAACCCCATCGAAAGTGATACCATCAGTATCCGGACGAGGGCAGCGGGGCAGAGTATGATCTGCGTGGGAACCGTTGCCTAGAGTGACGTGAAGTAGCCATACGTCTCGAAAATGGTCGAGGAGGCGAGGTTTGAAGTATTGGAGAAGCTGGAGGCGTGAAATAAGATGCCTGTGGTTTGGCTGATTGTGATGGATAAGAACGAGGTGCTACTGCGGAGATATCCTGCTTGGATGAATCATCATTATCAGAGGAAGTAGCGTTGACTAGTGTAGCTGACTGTTTGGCTAGGGGCAGAAGATGTTCTGCTGTTAGTGCCAACTTTGTGATGTCTGTCTCTGAGGATGAGAATAATACGAGACGGATCGAGTCAGGGAGTACCAGTAGAAATATTTGCCATAGCAGAACGGGAAAAGCGCCTGTAGGTAGGCTCCTATGCAAACTTCTAGCGTAGGCAGAGGGAGTAGAGTCGTTAAAGAAAACCGTAGTGAGAAGCTTCACCAAATCAGAGCCATCTGTAGGCTCATAGGCTGCACATAGTCGAGAGCAGCGAGTTATGAAGGCTGAAGTTCTAGCCGGGTCAATATCTACACCGATTTCAGCTGATTTTGAGTCAAATGCGAAGAAAGCTTGACGAAACTTGTCTGCTTCTGTTGTGAGTCCTTCAGTTCGAGTTGCTTCAGCCATACAGATGTATTGGCTGAATAAACGGGGGAAGCTTGACTGGAGAGGTTGTCTCCTTGTTTGCCATTCTGCATGTGCGGACAATTGTGCCTGTAATAGAGGAACGGACGGGGTACGGGCTATGGTTTCGACTTAGTAAATTACCAATGGGTAATTATTTGGTCAATCCACAGAGAGGGAAGGCTCTAACAGGCCTTAGTGGACGTAGGATAGTCGGAGACCTGGCTCTGCTGCCAAGGATGAGACAGCTATCCCTCGAAGAAGGTGAGAAAATCTCGCACCACTCACTCCACCAATCGAGAGTGAAAAATATTAAGTATTTCGGCCGAAAACACTTAGAATAGTTCGTACCCGAGTTGGGAGGAGTTCTATCCAGAAATGACAAGTTTTTCGGTCTGAAAAACTTGGAAAAAGTTGAAGGGGTGACATCTTGAAACACCTAAGTACAACGGGCAGCTGTACTTATAAAAATTTTGGGAGACTTCAGGAGCCAAGAAATTCATTTAATAGGCCGGTGTGGTAGGGCAGCGACTGGGCGTAGCGGGGGGAAGAACTCATTGGCGAGTGGAGAAACGCTGCAGGAGGTTGAGTAGATAAGGGTCAACCGCTGTGTGTAAGTTTGCCGGGCGGTCCAAGAAGGCAGGCCAGTCAATGGACAGGCTGCTAGAGAAAGCTCAGGTCCAAGTGCTTCGTGGAAGGTCGCCGAGAGGTCTGGGAAGGTAGGTCGCTTGATGAAAAAAGGCCGTGTGACCAGTGAGTATAGAAATAACTAGAGCGGCCTAAGGCATAGACCAAGTGTGTTGACCTTCCCCCACTCCCTGGTGCCTCTCCTGATGCCTGGCGCCTCGCTCGGCACTCTTTCAGCAGTTTGTTGCATGTTTTGTTCTCTTCTTCCATGTTTTATTGTTGACGCGCCTACTTATTTGAGGTAAGTACGGTTTGCTCTGATTTTTAGTGCGATGTGATTGTGTTTGAAGAGGTTTTACTTTTACAAAGAGAAAATGCCGAGTATGTCGCGTATGGACGCCAAAACAGTAAGAGAACCAAGGACGTTGGCGATGGCGTGGTAAGGAAGATTCCCTTTCACCGTTTCCCTAAAGACCCTGAACTCAGAGAAAAATGGGTCCGATCAATCAGGAGAGAAAAATGGAACCCCACCAATCACAGTCGATTATGATATCTAAAATGAATCGAAGATATTTAAAAGAAAGATGCAATTCCGTCGATATTTTCTGCTTTTCCACCTCATTTACAGCCATGAACTTCCACTTCAAAGATACCACGGAGGGTTTTGAAGCGGGATTCCTCACCATTTCCACCTCCAGTTCCAGAAAAAATACCAACCGCATATTTTTATCTCAATCCGTACTCAAGATATGATTTTTTTAAAGGTTTTTTCAGGAATACCGTGTTTTTTAATTTTAAATTCAAATTTCTCCACTTTGCCTCATTTAATTTCAACTTTTGACCTCATTTTCGGAATCAGCGTTGGATTTTCTATAAGAATATTGTATTTGAGTTCTAAAAAGTACCATCCGAAGACCTTCACATCAGCTCAAATATTGACGATTTTGAAAAAATAAAATTTCTGAAAATCGTTAAAACTTAACTGCTCTTCCAAAAAAAATCTTGAAAACTGGCAAATCTCATGAAAACTGTATCATCTAGTACTCTTTCCAATGGTTTAATCAATTTTACTTTTACTTTGTTATTTAGGGGAGAAAATTGTTAAATAATAATGTTAAAAAATGTGGGTTTTTCAATGAAATTGTTGGTTTTCTCGAAAAATGACCTTCTATGAACCTACGAGTATGGGGTCGATTTCTATGTATTTTTTCTCGCTGTATCGAATGGAAACGCTTGCAGATCTCTCCAACTACGTTATAATCGAGTTTTCACTTTAATTAACTAGTTTTACCCCATAACACACATACATTTAAGTGTAACAAACAAAGTAAACATTTGCGAGTTTAAGTGTAAAACTCGATTATAACGGAGTTAAAATCTACAAATGTCCCCGTAACCTACGGAGTTACGGTCTACAAATAAAATACATAGAAACCGACCCCATACTCATAGGTTCATAGAGGCTCAACTTTCGAGAAAACCAACAATTTCATTGAAAAACCCACATTTTTTAACATTAAAACATAATTTTCTCCCCTCAATAACAAAGTAAAAGTAAAATTGATTATACCATTGGAAATAATATTAGATGATACAGTTTTCATGAGATTTGCCAGTTTTCAAGATTTATTTTGGAAGAGTAGTAAAGTTTTAACGATTTGCAGAAATTTTATTTTTTCAAAATCGTCAATGTTTGAGCTGATGTGAAGGTCTTTGGATGGTACTTTTTAGAACTCAAGTACATTATTCTTATAGAAAATTCAATGCTGATTCCGAAAATGAGGTCAAAATTTGAAATTAAATGAGGCAAAGTGGAGAAATTTGAGTTTGAAAGGAAGAAACACGGTTGTCTTGAAATAAAACAAAATCATATCTCGAGTACGGATTGAGATAAAAATATGCGGTTGCCGGCATTTCACTGCATTTTTGATGCAGACTAACACAACAAATTTTTCGTCACTTATCCCTTGCCACCCTGCATTCCGAGGGAGCTCATAGACCTATTTGGAATGATAATAAATCATCTGTACATGATTAAAAGGAGATGCGCTGTGAGGATGCAAGTAGGGTATTTGGCCGTGAGCAGTGGGAGGCCCTGAGGGCGGGGAAAGGCACCTGAGGGTTGGGGGGGCAGCGCATACACCCGCTCACCTTCCAGCACTGGGGAAGGCCGCTCTAGTTATTTCTATACTCACTGCGTGTGACCGAGATGAAATCTGGGCGCTTCGTAGTAGACCGCCTGGAAGTCCGAGAAGTCCAGGAGAACGAGCTGTGAGACTGGGCGCATGCCGGGAGCTGCCTTGTGCGTTATTAGAAGGCAGGTAAGTCCACCAATAGGGGGCGGAGAGAGCTCTTGATCTGGGTGCTTCACCTAGGTGTCCTGATGACCTACAGAAGGCAGTAAGCACAGTGAGCCGCAGAGAGAGCTGGTGGTCCGTGTGGTCGTGTAGAGAGGCTCGATATGTCCTGCTGGAAGCTGTGAGTGAATGTTTCAAGAAAGGCGCTCTTTGGCGTTTTATAGGCCCTGCAGGGGGGTGGAAGCAATGGCGGAGCATCTCTGGGCCTGAATGGCACAGAGGTATGGAACAGGTGCTGCAAGGCATTAGCAATGTGCGGTGAGCGGAGCATTTAGATTGGCTACCACGTTGGGCAAAGAACGTCGTCGATCACAGCGATGGTGGGGCGAGGTCGCAGAAAGCAGAGGACTATCTCAGCGAGGCTTCAAAGGCACCTCCGTTGCAGGGGGTTGGTTGTGGAAATCGAGAAGCTGCAGAGATCACGTTGGGTGTAATGATGGCTTCTTGGGACGCAGGATTTGAGGAATAATAACTCCAAGAAGTCAGAAGTAGAAGTGTTATATTTCACTGGCCCTTTTGGCTCTTTTATACATGCTGACCTGGTGAGGGGGGAAACCTCCCCAGTCCAGGTAACGGTAACATGATTCCGCAGGTCCGGGTGTATACTACACTTATAGATATAGATGGACTACTACTTATAGATATAGATGGACTAGCGAAACGTAGGTAGGTGTTCTACTTTAGTTTAAGTAGGTATACATTTTCCAACGTTGATCTATTTATATATAGATAACGTCCTTCAGACTTCATATAATCATTATCTATAGGCCAGTGATATGCAAAAAAGAGCTACTCATTACAAAAATAATAAATTTCTGAATAGTAATTTGCGATGTATAGGTATTGTATTATCAATTGTTATCTTCATTTCGGAACGCTTTCGATCAAGGTTAAAACATTTTCCAAGTTAGAAATTCAAACCGATTACATAACTTTCCCTTCACCTTTGATGCGTTTGAAAAATTAAAACAGTATACCGCGGGTCGTCTTTTAAGAGTAGATTACCCACAAAGACATCAGGTTCCAAAGAGTTGGTTGGAGCTAGTGAGCTCGGTGGGATATGTCAAGGTTACCCAGAGTATTCAAGATGACATTTCGCTTATCCAGACAATCTAATAGCCTATGTTAATATTCGTGGGATAAAAACTCTCCAACGTACAACAGGAATCGGTATCCCCATTAATAAAATTGATTCAGCAAATATCATCCATTTGTGGGGTTTATTTTTGAAGAAATAAATGATATGTGGCAAAAAACGTTGCGAAGAAATCAGAGTCTTTCGAGATTGTTGCACGGGTTATTTGCCTTCAATATGGAGTTCTTTCATGATATGAATATGCTTTGGGGGTGGAATCTTCTCCTTGAACATCACAGTATTATACTGGGAAGTCACCATTAGAGCTACGTTTCCACTAAATCCATTTTATAAAGACTCAAAAATACGAAGACACAAAAACATCTTCAAGTTCCCTCTGTTGGAAGGTTTTGAAAGTAGAAGTTCCGACTAAAGAAGCCACCGACCTTGTGGGGAGATATAAATGTAATTTACATACCTAGTTGAAAGGACTCTGGTGTCTGAGACCTTTTTCCAGACGTAAGGACGACTTACCAACCACCTACCAGGTTCAACGTCCTCCATTCTTTTTCTCTTTGTTGAAGGTGGTACAAGTTGTAGGTATCTGCCCAGGTCTCAGCTTCTCTTGTGAGGCCGTTTTCACGCGTTCGTGTGCTAGAAAAATGTTTGCCAAGAGAGCAGTATTATTGTGTCTCACTGAAATCACCAGTCCTTATAGCATACTAGTTGTTTACTCATGCTCCGCTACGGGCAATTTATGGTAATTGCCCAATAACTCTACTTTTTTTACTTGCCCGATAACTTGGCTCCTTGTGTCGCAAACCCGCTCATTTTATAATTTGTTTATTTCACAACTTTTTATAACGATTTTATAACAAGCATTTGGCATCAAAATTATTCAATTAGATACCTACCAACATTTCAATACTAGACGTTCAACAGCACGTCAAACCCCCCCCCCCCCCCCCCCCCCCCCATCACCAGTGCCATCTAGATCCAATTCTTCTTCATATTCTACCTCCGTAACATCATTTTAGGCGTAAATCTGATGTATTTGTCCAACTAAAAGTCTGTATTTTAGTCTGTCTGTATTTTACTAAAAGGATTGATTTAGGATATTTTTTAATTTTGAGATGCGAGCCTGCGAGCATCCATACCACCAAACTATAAAAATCAGTCTTATCTATTACGTAGGCCTGTTGCATTATACGGAGGCTGATTAATATACGGAGGCTGGCGGTGGGGGATATGACTGTGCTCTTGAACGCCAAGTTATTTCAACAACTCAACACTATTATACCACCTAACAAAATATTAAACCCAAAAATTAGTTTGCAAGTTAGTATTGTTAAGAGTTACCTATCAGTCAAGAATTGAAGAAAACCAAGAGATAGAAAGTTCTATGTTGTAAAATAAACAAATATAGAAGAAAAAAGCAAATCGAATTCCTATCTTCTGTATATAAATGTACTACAGAACAATTGGTAGCAGAAGCGTGATTTACGGAAACGGATTACCAAAGGACCCATGAACAGAATGGAACAAATTAGCATTGGAGGACTGGAAAGAGCAATGGAACAAGAATAGCAGACGACTTTCGAATCATCTATGGAACTTTTGAGTGCGATGCACCAACTTTTGATAATTTTACTATACGTTTACTAATTTATTACAGACCAATAATCTGACGCAGAAATAATAAACCTTTGTGTAATAATTTGCAGCATTTTTTGTTCTACGCTTCTTGAAAAGTTAACCAAACTACTAGGGACCAATATTTTGTTTGTGCACTGGAATTGACGGAGAAATACTTGTAGGCGCATAAGATTCAGGCATCACTGCTTCTCCAACGATCATTAAATCGCGCTTCATTCAATCAAACGTCCTTACAGTCGCTCGTTAAAATGTAATCTCGCAACGGTTCCATCCGCCAAATTCGAGAAGATAATTGCAAATCCGACTACACAACAAACTTGAACCTTCAAATATCTCTCTCTACAAATGTCACGGAGACTCTCAATATGTATCGCGCAAGAAAGGCTGGGGAAAACCGATAAAGATTATCACACACAACTACGACGCAGATTCGTAAGGTCGGAACCAGTTTGCAAAAGGTTTTGCAATATGTAATAAAATGGAGGAGTCAAGTAGGGGCGCCCCGGGGGGTTGGCCTCGGGTGCTCTAAAGGTCCTTGCGTTATATTATAGGTAATACACCTAGTTAGCAAGAAGACATCCTTCAGACGTGTTTAATAAAAATACGCACATCCTACTATAGCAATTTCATTCCCGCAACCCCAAATACCATAAGAATGTTTCATCCAATCAGACTGAACATCGAAAAACATAAATGAACATTAAAGCACATTTTATACAAACATTTCTAGCTGCTCTTATTTGAGTTGTTTTTGAAATTCGATCTTATTATTGAGTTCAAAAAGATTTTCCCTCTATTTCCCCTCTTTCATCATGAAATTCACGATTTCCGGGGTTGGTTGCAAAATTAGACTAAAATTTAGATCGAACAAAGAAAAAATCTGGAAAATCGGTTGAGAATTGTGGCCTGAGCAGTATCGACAAAATTTGTCACTGAGACACTCTATGGGTTTATTTACGGATCCGGTCTTAGAATGGTCTGAAACGGATTTGTATGTGGTTATTTTATTTATTTTATTTTTTATTTTTTTTTCCTCGTGCTCGGGTTGTTCTTCATCCCTCTGGATCAATTCCTAATAGGTGTCCCTCTTACTTACATGACCTCAGAGGGACGTCTTAAAAACCAACAGAGTATTGAAAGAGAGCAAACCCAGTAGTGTAGTGATCCAGTGAGACTCACAACTTAGTTTGTATACGTCACGAAGAAGTGGGAAATTAGTCCAAAGGAGTCTTGTACAATAAATTTAAATGTCACAGCTTTCCAACGAGTGGTGAACGGTTTCTGGGGATCGGTGATCAGGAAGTTACATTATACCTAGAATGACTGGTTGTACGGGAACTATTTCAGAAAAACGGACATTTTTGCTGTTGGACTAAAGTTTGGAATGACACCCAGAGCTAAGAGACATACTGTCCATATCAATATAACTATTTCCTCACCCGCCAATAATCTATTTCTCTTTTCTTGGTGGGAATAGGCATGCCTAATACATTGCTAACTGAATCACCATGGACATTAGACTGACAACGAAAAAAACGAAAGTTCGAATTTTTGAGGTGCTCAAAGCTCAGATGATTGCATCAGATGCGAGGAACAACTCCTGAAAATTTCAGTCCGAACCGATAACCCCTTGAGGTCTCCTAAACCCGTTTTTTGATAATTTAATTATCGATTTTAGAACACTAGACGCTTAGGACAAAAATACGGTTAGGACATGAAAGATCCAAGCGTCTGGACACTTTTTATACTCTATTCCTATGTTTTCGGTGTCGCGGAACACGATGCCGCCATTATTGCAAGCGCAGAAGCTGTATTTCTTATGATATTCAAGAAATCAGTCCAAATAAGTGATGGAAAAAAGGCATTTTTTGCCGTTTTTACCTAGTTTTGACTGGGAAAAAAATTGTTTGCGGGTCTTTTCTGCTTCGGTCCTTGTTTCCTGGCTTGTTCCGAATGTAACAAGACCAATTTCGTCCTATAATATATTATCCTTCTGAAAATATCTGCTCAAGAGCCGAGTAACCTCTCTATACTTACCTACCAGTAGCTACGAAATAAAAATTTAACGCCCTGAAGCCCTTTTTATCCCATCATTTCATGTTTTTGGGCTCGTTGAACATTACGTGCTAGTAGTGGAGGAGTAGGGCTCGTATTTTGGTTAATAATCAAGAGCTAGGTGTCAAAAATCGGTGAATAGAGTGGATTTTTCTCATTTTTCGTCGGATTTTTTGCCCAAGGTGAAATTGATTTCTCAAATTCGTTTCCCCCGGCGCAGATTAGTTTCTTAATTCACTCTAATGAAACATAACCAATTTAAGTATAGAATACTACTGCCTTTCACTGACGTCGGTCTTAGATCAAAAGTTCAGTGAGAATATTTTAAATAGGTGAAATACGGGTGTGCAAAATAAATTCCAGAAAACCAGTGTTAATAGAAACAAAGTATAATATGCAGTGTTAAGTCTATTTGACAACGATTGGAAGATCAAGTTATAAAACTATTATACAGCAACACTTTCACTCAGAATTTTGCGTTTTGTCCAAGCTTTCTATAGTGTCCTTCTCATTAAACGATGGAAAAGTCTTCCTATGGACGTTCACTCCATTTAACAAAAATTGGTACTGATCTTCTTGGTATGTAATGACATTGGAGAAATATGACGCCATCTTTACTCCCCGTAAAAAGTGTTAAGTGGGTGATTCTCGAGAAACATCAGGCAAAGAATCAGAAAAATCCACAGTATTTATCGATTTTAGACACTCATCGCGGGAATATCAAGTCAAATACGGGTTATACGGCTAGGATATTAGAAGCAATATGATCAGCAATCCCGAAACCACGAGACAATAGAAGACAAAGGGGTCCGCCACATGAAATTTTAATTTTTTAGCCACTGGTAAGTATAGAACGGTTACTATAAAATAAGCTAACTCGGCTCTTGAGCAGATATTTTCAGAAGGATAATATATTATAGGACGAAATTGGTCTTGTTACATTCGGAACAAGCCAGGAAACAAGGACCGAAGCAGAAAAGACCCGCAAACAATTTTTTTCCCAGTCAAAACTAGGTAAAAACGGCAAAAAATGCCTTTTTTCCATCACTTATTTGGACTGATTTCTTGAATATCATAAGAAATACAGCTTCTGCGCTTGCAATAATGGCGGCATCGTGTTCCGCGACACCGAAAACATAGGAATAGAGTATAAAAAGTGTCCAGACGCTTGGATCTTTCATGTCCTAACCGTATTTTTGTCCTAAGCGTCTAGTGTTCTAAAATCGATAATTAAATTATCAAAAAACGGGTTTAGGAGACCTCAAGGGGTTATCGGTTCGGACTGAAATTTTCAGGAGTTGTTCCTCGCATCTGATGCAATCATCTGAGCTTTGAGCACCTCAAAAATTCGAACTTTCGTTTTTTTCGTTGTCAGTCTAATGGACATGGTATGTAACCACCTGGGACCTATTTCATAAAGCAACAAGTGACAAGTTACAAGCCGATTTTATGTACAAGTTGTAAAGAATGACTGTGCAAGCGTTTCATAAAGGTACAAGTGTAGACTTGTAATGCACTGTGAAAATTAACAAGTGAACAGGCGAAGTTGGACAAGTTACAAGTGTTTCCCCATCATTTTGAACAAGTCACTGTTTTACAGTTGGTCCGATTTTTAACCTACGTCCGTTCACTTGTAAACTTGTTATTATCCAGCATTGTGAGTTGACAATTTTTCGGTGATTAATATGTGGGAATCATCTTCTGCCGAAGAATACAGACGAAAGAAGCATTCAGCGTAGAAGACGCCAAAGATTTTTTCGGCCACGAATAAACGCTCATTTCGTGGGTATTTTTGAGATTAACGAGAGATTTAGGATTTCTTCCGAGACCCTTGAAAGATTCAAATGGTGCGTGACTCCGTGATTCCTAACCCAGCAGCATTAAGAATTGATGAACTGATTAACCATTTCCGCTGATTGAAGGAGAAACATCCGATTATGCCAGCCATAAGAATAAGTTGAAATCATAAGTTGAAATAACTTTTTCCACTTTTCAGTTTATATTTTGTCTGTCTTCCAATAATTACACCTTGTCATGTACGATGAACATCCTATCGTCCTGCTTTACGTTGTTCATTTCGTTTGTCCTCACACACCTTTTTTCTTTTCTGCTACACTTGTAAACTTAGCTTCTACAAGTGTAATTTTTCTACGCTTGTACTACTCTTTGTTTTGGTGAAACACTTGTTCTAGTTTACCGTGCGTTACAAGTAACTGTACTTTTTAACTTGTACACTTGTAACTTGTTGTTTTATGAAATAGGCCCCTGTTGGTGGGATCATGCGAAAAAAGCGCATATACATATATACGAAGGAAGCGCACAAGGTCCAATGTGACAGTTGAGGGTAGTGGTAGTGGATGAATACTTGGAGCTGGTTGGAGGTGAGCCATCACGCAATACAACCGCTCAGATACATTCCTCCTGTCCATCCACCACAGTTCACCCACCCCAAAAGGGTGCAACCTGCATGTGAAAAAATATCTGTAGAGAAAAATGCACGAAATTGGATTAACATGTGAATGTAGGGGAAATGAAGAAATCCGACAGATTTCTCAAAAGTCTGCTGCGTTATAGACATCTTGAAAATGAAGATATCCAAGACGGCTGGGCTGAAATTCACGCACAATCTCCTGAAAACTGGAAATTAACTTGCTTCTTCGACTCCTTCGTCGAAATGTGGCTGCATAATGACGAAATTCCAGTAGAATTTCTATGCTAGGCGACCCAGGACCACGAACGTCGTGGAAAGTTGGCACAACAAAATCAACAATCTTCTTGAACCACCCTACCCCAAAATCACTGATGTCTTACATGGTTTGAAGAGTGATGCGAAGGAATCTTCTTGTATGCACTTGGGCAGAGAACTGAATTTAATTGGAAAAAAGAAGAAGAAAACTTACATCGAGTTAGAAAAGAAACTGGAAGGAACTGTGAAGAAGTATGAAGAAAATACGAACGCTATATGTAGCTATATGTATGCATACTTTAAACAAGCATTTAATCATTTAGCCAATCCAAAGCCTGGATAAAGCGTGATGGGAATCAGAAGCTAATTAATTCAACTTTTCTTTTATGTGTGCGTAACATTCCTTATTTCTAAGAAGATAGGGGCTGTATTCCTCTATAGCAAATTTTGGGAAGTAGAAAACAATTGTCACGAAATTATACAAAAACATTTTAAAAAACGCATTCACCGAAAGCCCCCAAATTCCAAATTTCTCTTCGCGGTAATATTACCCAACAGGGTTGTCTTCCAAATGTTGCTTCAACGAGTTATTCACTTTTCAAAAGTACCTTATGTTATACGCGATTCTCCGTAAAAACTGCTAAATACCTTCGTCATCGGGAGGGCTGTTCGTTGTATCTGAGAAAATACGGATGAACGAGATACTGAAACCGACAGAACTTTGTGAGGCAAACTAGGTGGGTATTTAGGCCGAGCCGAATGGTGTCCGGACAATTCGTCCCACGGACATTTCGTCCCCCAAGAAAAATGCGGACATTTCGTCCCACTTTGTGGAACGGCTACCTGGGTAGGGTTTGATAAATAGTCTCCAAATATTTCTAAACGGACACTTCGTCCCACCTGAGAAAAGGGTTGTAAAAAGGTCCTTATATAAAATAATTTATCTGATTCCCATCACACTTTATCCAGGCTTTGGACTGGCAAGATAAATGTTATAAAATCATCTTGGCGTGTTTAAAATCAGCTGTGGTTAAGCTCTTGTCATTTTTTGTTTTTGTTCCATTCCTCTTTAGTTTTGTAAAAAAATACTGTTCTAATTATTTTTTAATATTATTTGGCTCGTTTCATCTAATTCCGGAAAGTGATAGAAATATAGGCTATAAATAAATTTATAATTTATATATACATATATTTTGTTTATTTTCACAGAAGTATTAATAGCAATTAGAAAATTCATTTGATTTATCCTAGTAATACAGGATTTTAAAAAATAAAGCTTTTTGTAAATCTTTAATGTTTAAAAGGTTTAAAATATGATAAGTTATTCTGTATATACCTTTTTACAAAACTTCTCTCAGGTGGGACGAAGTGTCCGTTTAGAAATATTTGGAGACTAATTATCAAACCCGACCCAGGTAGACACTCCACAGAGTGGGACGGAATGTCCGCATTTTTCTTTGGGGACGAAATGTCCGTGGGACGAATTGTCCTGTAATCGAGCCGAATGTCCTCAATCATAATAATAATTGATTTTGGCCTTCTAAGACAACAAATACCATCTCCCGTCATTTCTATTTAATCTAAGAGTACCTACGCTATTTTTTCTGGAGATTTTTTTTTCCCGATATCGGAAAATATTGAAGATTTTTTTCTTGGGATTTTTTTCCGGGTTTATTTCGGGGATTTTTATTCCGTGAATCCTTTTCCAAGAACTGGCTCTGGTCTATCTGCCCCACAGGCACAAAGAGAGGCAGGTTAAGAGACCAACATGAAACTTATATCCACCGAGATAAGTTCCATTCCTAAATTGATTCCTCTTCGAAAGACTCCTCTTCGCCCTCGAACCGTCTAGACTAGTGGTTTTAGAGTTGTTGTTTGTCTACCTCTCGCAAAGGCCACCGCCCCTGGTTTTTTCTGCTTCCTCCATGTCTCCTCGGCGGCCCTGCCACGTAAATTATCGACTTTTCTCTCGTTCTTTTTGGGGTTGTGCCGCAGGGTGAACGCACCCTCGGATCTAATAATGATCCTTCAACCGTCAACACAACAAATATATTATTACAAATAATCTTTTTTTTTTTTTTACAAAGCTCATAAGTCGGCAACTTGACGAAGGGAGGCTCTTACCGTTTTTCCCACGACGGTAAAGACCTTTCTAGACACAACATCCCTATCAATGGAGTTCAACACTCCCAGAAAAAGGTCGAAAGCCCCTCCCTTTCAAATTAATCTTCTTGTTGAGGAATTTTTCCACTGAAAGACAGCGGGGGCGAGTTCAAGGGCCTAGATCTTTCTCATGTCATCCCTTGTAACCTCCTATCCATTCCTTTTGGTTTCTAAGGTTCCAAGAATACGTGATATATATTCTGATGTCACTATGTCACACCAACAGAGGCTGGAAAAGACTATTCAAGGAAGACAAGAGACTGAAATTCTTTCTCAACTTCAGCACAATGCGGGGAAGCGTATTTCGACGTTTCTACGGAAAAAACGCGGTAGGTAGTGGAATTTGACAGAAAAATATTGGTAAGTGATGTTTAGTGTACGAGGCGTTGCGCAAAACATGGAAATGTCTAATGGTGTTGGAGATTTACCGACGAGCTGTTTCCGACATTATTTTGTGAACGTTAGGTACAATTGTGGTTTCCCACTCGTGTTAATTTACAAGTCGATAACTAGTCCGATATTTTTTTGAAAAGGGCGAAACACTTGAATTAATTGCAGACTTCTTATTGTGTACATTTTCCAACATTTTGATGTTGCTCTTTCTACTTTATTTTCATTGTGCATATTTGAACAATAGAAGGTTCTATTTTTGTAGTAGTATTTTAGTACTATGATAATAATAATAATAATTCATTTATTTGTAATGGCCGGAACGGCAATGCAATTGTCAAAAATTTGAAATAAAATTTAAACGACTTACAGCTAAAGTTCGGAAAGGATAAAAAACGAGGCAAAAAACACGCCCGGTAAAAATAAAATATCAAGGACCAAAGCCCTCCTGAAAAAAGTCCGTCACAGTATAAAGTTCTGCATTCAGCAGCTTCTCCCTGACCGTGGCGATGAACTTCTTTTCAGGAAGAGAACGCAGCTCGTTGGGACGAGACACTGGAAGAAAGTGGAAGAAATAAGTCGTATCATAGGTGTGCAGATCACGCCGCCGTTCCATTTGACCCAGATTGCTTCTAACGAATTGGAGACAGCTCAGCACATAAAGGGCGGGAACAGTGAGGATTCCCAGGGTGCGAAAGCTTCCACGGCAACTCTGACTCCGGGGTAGCCCGCAGATAGTTCTAATAGCCCTCTTCTGTTGAATGAAGACCTCAACTGCATGACACGAATTGCCCCATACCAAAACTCCATATGAAACACTGCTCGCAAAGCAGGCAAAATATACAGTCCGGAGGACATCCTGCGACACAGAGCCAGCCAAAAGGTGTAGCATGTAGTTGCAAGAGGCTAATTTGAGCAAAAGATTATCAATGCGAGACCTCCATGAGAGCCGATTATCAATGGTCAGACCAAGAAAGTTCACCTCCTCTTGAAGTCGTTGATTGAGGCGGAAAGTTATACTCTGTTTTTCACTGGCGTTTAACGTCAAACCATTAGCGGAACACCAACCCTCAATAATCTTATTCACATTAATCTGGTCACAATCTAGAGCTGACTGGCAAGGTCCTGCTGAAAGAGCGGTGACATCATCCGCGAAAAGGAATATCCTTTTGTTGTGGAACTGGTGAGCCAAATCATTGATAAAAATCAAGAAAAGACATGGACCAAGTACATGATCTGTACTATTTCGAATCACCATGATTGTCTGAATATTTATTAGGACTCAAGTTGAATTAGCAACCAACTTTCATGCCTCCAGCTCTGTTCAACCCTCAAAACCCCAATAAAAAACCCAAAACAGTGATTTTTCAATGATTTTTACAATTTTTTTAAACTTTTGAAAGAGACCAATTGGACGACCATTTGTTTGAAGACGCCAAAATCGATTATTTTACAAAATGTGTTCTTGATTTACTTTAGGTTGGATACTATTGAGCTGGGATTTGTTGTGAACTCTCTTTCTGGATGCATATTTACCGAAAAGTGTATTTATCTCAGTGGACAGGTATTTTACGATCCGGCCACGAATCCTAAACTGAGTTTTTCGACAGTGATCCTATAGGGCCCATTCCACCACGGAGGAGAATGAACTAATCCAGAGTTAACCCAGTCATATCACTGCCGTTTTTGCGGTATAACTCTGAGTCGGGATTAACCCTCTATGGTGGAACGATTTTTGCACAGCAGTATAGTTGTGAATAGATTGTATGTTTTACAGACTTTGGTATTGTCTAGAGTCGGAGACAGAATGTCTAACGGCTTCCCAAGTAGATGAGCACTGCACGTGAATACTTCTCAACGTCTGAAGGTTTAGAATTCGATACCCATAGCAAACTCTAGTACCTCTCACTGCAAGGAAACGTCTCGGGTGGATCGTTTCTTCGGATACCCAAAACCTCGGGTTTCCAGTGGGAACCTCCCTGGTCGGAATACAGAAGAACTCGAGGCGGTTTTCCGAGAACCCGATTCACCTGGGAAGGTCACTGAAGGAGCCACGAGGAGAGTCAGGTGGCAGGAGGTTGAACCCTAACTATGAGAGTCACAATCATGAAACTTTATCATCCACCATCGCAGTGTAGGGACGTATTGACGACATAAAAAAGCAGCAGGCCGTTTTCTCACAACACAGGGCGTCAACAAGTCACGGATTTTAATATAGAAGTCACCGATATTTATGGCGTCGGTAACCAAATAATCATAATATATTGCCAGTACCGGGATTCACAAAACATACGAAAGAATCAATTGAGATTTTTGAATCTATAATATTAAATATTTTGTACATCGTATTTTACTAATATTCTGTAATTAGTTTTAGACTTCTGTACTTTATATGTAAGTAGTCTAGAATCAATAAAAAAGTTATGAAGATCTAATTTTATATAGGCTTCTCATGATTACAGTAGGTCTACTGGTAAGTATTCCGCTACGCTATTCCTAAAGAAATTAAAGCCTGTAAAAGGTCACCCATTTTTAAAATTTAAAACCCCAAAAGTCCCCGAAAAGCCCCCGATTTTTATTTTACATATCTAGTAGACACCCTGCTACAGAAGATAGAAAATCAGTGCAAGAATTTATTTATGGTTTATTATTTTCAATAATGAACCTTAGTAGTCGACCAAAAAAAAAAAAATTGTCAACACCCCCTGAAAATATTTTTGTTTACGTTTCGAGCTGCGTAGAATCCAAAAATCGAATACAAAAAATCCGTCCGTCCGCGGCTTTTCTCCGAAAAATATAGACCAAACTATATGAAACTTGTATTAAAAATCACATTTGGGGTCTACGGTCTAGGTGGTCCTAGAAGCTCGGCATCAATTTTTATCAACCCTAATGGGTTGTATTAAAGGGCTAAACATTTAAAAAATCGAGATCTTGAAAACTTTTTAAGTAACAGTAACAATTTTTGGCTTGTCAGTGATAAATTCAATCCCAAAGAAACCACCCCCAACGCTGTACGTCGAATAGTTCGCTTTCCCTGAAAGCTTGAACATCGAAAAAAAAAACCTTCGAATTTCTAAGCGCGAGAAGGTAGAGAAACCACGCGCTGCTAGCAGATCTACTGAGTAGACGATCAAGCTTTAAATTCCATCAAACATCGCTAGATAGTGATACTAGAATACATAAAAATTGCCTTGTAAATATCAGCTGATATTATGTCAATATTGGAATTATCAGGTTATATAGTTCCAATGGAATTTATTATAATGTTGCGAAATCGAGTTTATTAACTATTGTCCGTGCGATGTACCTACTAGTGAAGTATTGGTGCCTACATGCTAAATTTCATCACTTGAATTGCTCCCAGTCTATCTATAGGTAGCGGAAGCATTGTTTTCACTTTCGAGAGATTTAAAAGTTGTGGCCTCCACTAAAATCAAACGGCTGTTGTTTTTTTTACAGTGGTAAAATTTCCATCACATTTTACGTTTTAGGCTACCATTACCTTTAGACCATTTTAGAGGATTTTCAAGAGGATAATCCATTCAATCGCTTTAACAGTTCTCAGTTTCACCTGTGTCAAACAATTTTAGTTTTGCGCAAGCGCAATAATTATTCCTCAATCACTCACGATAAAATTCATAGGGCAACATCCTTTTAACTATCTATTCTCTGAGTTCGAACGAAATCGAAACACGTTGATCACAAGAGATCGACTTCTTGAGAGATTTACTTTTGCGCATACGACTTGCTAGGTACTATTGTTTCGATGACAATGAAATTTATAGGTCACCATTTAGGAGCTAACCCACACAGTCCCAGAAAATATTGTCAAAATTGGTCCGTAGTCAGCCATCTGGGAACTAATCGACTGAATTTCATGATTCTTACTTCAGAAATGTGAGTGGGCCGTCAGTTTTTGTCTCGCTCAGATCAAGACTCAAGGACCAGCGTTGGGTCAGGTGTCAACTTGAAGTACCCACCTACCTATATGTGTATCCTCATGGTCAACTGGATTTTTATTTTCAGGCTATGAGTCACCCTAACCAGATAACGCAAATTCTTGTCCTTATTTAACCAACAAGGCCGTCGGTTCTTTAAATAAATCCACCTAAGATGTGAACTATAGATAGGCTGGTTAACATTTCCCGCATAGGTAACAATTAACCGTCGGGTACCTAGTTAATTAGTATTGAAATTAGTAAATCTTTTAATAAAGAAAGATGTAGTTGGCCATCAAAAGAGAGTATTGTTGGCTCTTACAAGGATTTTAAGATTGCACATGCGCAGGAACAATGCCATACCTTTAATTGAGGAACAATGGAATTCGTAGAGACCCCTCTCAACCCCATGATCCTGTTCTATACTCATAGTGCCCGTAGTAACAATGAAACAGAATACGAAGACTTGTTTCTTTGCCTTTGTATGTAGCTATAGCTATATAATTTAATACCCTAAAATGAGCACTGTTTGCCCGAGTACAATTTTTTTTTTCTTTTCGCCCAAGGATTTTTGAAATGGGGGGGGGGTTGGTCACGAGGAATCGATTGGCGCTAGTCACCAGACTGGTATAAATCTAAATCAGGTCAGCTGAGTATCCGGACCTAATTGCTGAAATTATAATTATATTACAAATAATGGCCTCTTGGAACAACTAGAAACGAATCGTGAAGTCTGAATATCCCCAGACCAATTCGCGGTGAACTAAGATCCAATGAACCCTTTCTCGTACCTGCTGAGGTGAACTCAGACCAGGGCGCTTGTTGACAAACTACGAATTGAGACACGCCGGTGGTTATAACCGTCCAGCACGGTGATTTCAGAGGGAATCAATGCGTAGCAAACGGGGTGCTCTCCATCTGCTCAAAAACGGTTACCGATCCCGAAAACAAGACCCCCTAAACAAAAAGAGTTGTGAGAAGGAAGCGTACAAAGAATTGCTCGAAAACATCTGCCTGAAAAAAACTGATTTGAACACAACACAAGCAAACGATGAGAAGGTGCAACAACAACAGTGCTAATAATTAACAACAATGATAATTAACGAAAATGATAAAATGATGAAGAGGCAAACAATACTGACGAACTCATTTTGAGAGATTCGGAATGAACGTATGAACTGGCATAGTATTATAATTGTACCTACAACTCTAACTATTTTGTCACGATTGGGATAGCTGTAGGCAGTCCTGATTCTGCTTGAAATGGGAAGGAAAGTATGATTTGGCTCATGTGTTCATTCCCAACCTACCTTCCTCAGCAGGGCTGCCAGGTGTCCGGTTTTGGCCCGGACAGTCCGGTTTTCTATCGCTGTGTCCGGGCGAAAATCGCTCTGGGCACTCAATGTCTGGTTTTTCGCAATAGCCAAAATGATTTTTTCGTTAACCTACCACCTTCTCTAGAGGAACGTTGTGTCGACTGTAGTATTTCATCAAGCTGAAATTGAGAACACGTTTTTTAAAATTCCAGCTAAAAATGTATCTACCAAAACTGAATCGAAATCGCAATGTCAAACGCTTATTAGTTGAGGCAGTAGAGACTAGGCTATCTTCAGGTCTCTCTTTTGGGCAAGTTAAACTTGAGGTTTCGTGGGTTTTCAAAAATAGAAGAATATTTACTTTTCAAAACAGTTCATGTTTCAGCTGGTAGTATGAAACTTAGATGGTATTTCTCAAAGATCAAAAGACACAATTCTATAAGAAAATTAAACTCAATTTCTAATGAACGCTCGAAAATCAAATTTATCTAAAATCATATATCTCGAATATGATTGAGGTAGAAAATGACTGTGTTATACTCCATTTTCGAATTAGTTAAACTCAAAATTATGTTAAGTGATATTTAATGGAACGTTTAGATAATATAAACATCAAGTCCCATCTAACAGACAGGGTTCCATGCAAAAATGCGAAGATAATGAACCAAAACCTCCGAATTCGTAAGTACCATCCTCATCAGAGATAGAAGAATGAAAATAGAGGGAAATGAAACTACGAGTCATAACAATAGCAGATGAGTGCGAATGGGGGCGGCCAAGTCAAGGTTTTCATCGCGGTGACCAGCCCGAACAAGGATCGGAGGACGTGCGCGTTTGTTTGAATTGAAGTGACCCACATTTGGGGGCATCACGTCCGAGGCGCCTCCGTCGGATCTGATTGACATTGCGACTAGTTTGAGCGAGATGACTGGACGGTAAGGGAGGGGGGTGTCTACGTGCTGGAGTTCGAGGTGAGGATGGAACGACGAATGCGGTGGAAATAGTAATCGGGTTTGCGTCTGGCCATATTATTCCGGAATGACTAAAAATGGCTTTGACAGACCTGTCACGAGTTATCACCAATACTTCCTATCGGAGAAAGAGATTATCGACCCACAATATGTATGTTGTCAAATTATCGGGATAAGCGTCAAAAACGAATAAAAGTCCTTATTGCTGAGCTTTCGGTTTATATGAAACCATCTTCAGGGCTCAAGAACCTCTTACGGGGGTTTAGCTCTGTATGCTTGCCAGCAGTGTTTTTTCAATTTTTTTTTTTTTTTTTTTTTTTTTTTCAATTTTAGCCTCTACTTTTTTGAGTCCTATTCATGTGCCAACCGTTGTAGGCCTCAACTGCAACCATTTCTTGTTTTGTTATGACAATTGACTCTATATCCATGACCGTGTTCTATATTTTGACACCGTAAAAGGTTCTTGAGCTTGAAGATGGTTTCATATAAACCGAAAGCTCGTCAATAAGGACTTTTATTCGTTTTTGACCCTTATCCCGATAATTTGACAAAATACTTCCTATCCGCAGACATTTCGCTAATTTGGTTGTTACCGGGGTTTGTCGCCGTACCATCATATACGAAAAAATCCCATGTGACAACGACACAAGAAGTGTTGTTGCTGCTAGTGTTACTGTTGTCTCGCGATCTACAGAACTAATTTTCTTTGAAAGCTATCAACCTATAAAGCTGAAATTTGAAACTTGAAGCACCTACTGACCTATTGTTCCTACATACTTACTTATTGTTCCAACATTTTTCTAGTTAACTTGGGCGTTTCAGATGGAGGTTTAATTAGAAATGGAGACCCGTTTTGGGACGAATCATAAGGCCTCTAGAGCAGCTGAGTGAACCGTAGAACTAATTTCTTTGAAATTGAACCTGAAATCTTGAAGCTGAAATCTCAAATCGAGAACCCTTGGGACATCTAGAAACGGATCATAAAGCCTGAAGTCCCGAAGATCAGCCTGACAAAATTTGTCCCACGTAATTTATACTTTTCACGTACTACCATTCGTTGCTAGGAAAAATATAACTTCCTCATTTCCCACCCCACGAAATTCAAAATTCCTGTTAGCATCTTAATAAAAATATCAAAATGCGGGTAACAATGACGATTTTTAGAAATTACATTTGTTAGAATTTTGAAGCCTTCACTATAGCCTAGCTTTTGTACGGGAAATAGCTAGAAAGAGGGAAAACTTATAAATCGTTTCACCAGTGTTTCCCCGTCTCAGGATATACATTTATGAAATGTATTCAATCAATTCAATTCAATTTTATTGTATAACCCGTAGGTATTACAATGAGTTCAGATTAATCTCCACTTCTGACCCAGTAGATGTAGAATCCTCCAACGTAATTTGTCCACAGTGAACGATAAGTGTTTTTCCATCAACCAGTAGGTAGTTCATCTCCGATCAAAACGGTATGCTTCCCGTCTTTTTTTGCTTGAAACAACTTGGGCAAGAGATGCTTCCTAAATTCCCGTGTTCATCTGTCGTAGAACTCGAATGTATTAAATTGGGATCCCTTGAACTTGTAAATGTTCTGGCGTACTTTGGATTTAGAGAAATTATTAGCAAAATGAATGTGAACTGGTCTACTTCTAGAAGGTTGGATGGTGCCTAAACCTCTTACACCTATAACTTCATAATCCACAAGAACGCAATTTATCTCCGTTCTAAAAATGTCCATCACCTTCATCATGAGAATATTCATGTTTTCTTTTCCTTCTAGAACGTTATGAAGAATAAGATCGTTTCTGTTGTCCGTTTGCCGGTTCTGTTTCGTATTATTTTTTTCAGATAATGCTAGATTTTCTTCTATGCTGTCAATTCTCTTAATAATGTTTTTTATGAGCAAGATAGTTTCTTGGCTGTTAGCATCTTAATAGAAATATCAAAACACGGGTAACAATGACGATTATTAGAAATTACATTGTTTAGAATTGTGAAGCCTTCGCTATAGCCTAACTTTACGGGAAATAGCTAAAAAGAGGGAAAACTTATAAATCCCTTCACCAGTGTTTCCCCGTCACAGGATATACATTTATGAAATGTATACCGCTTTCTAGCAAGAATTTCTCAACAATATTTGGTTTCAACCCAGTTATTTCACAACTCTAAATTCCTGAAAACGGTACTGCTGCGAAATAGGTTCGTCACGTGTCCCGTACCTTTCGTTTTACCCAGATTTTCTATGTAAATTTTACTCTCTCTGTGGCGAAATGGTTCTGTCGGTGAATTCCTTTTCAGAGACAAAAATAATGTTCGCGAAACCGATTTCTAATTTATGGAAAGTAGGTACCTAATTGTTCTTGAAGTGAAATCCATTGCGTTACCAACTCCAAGGGCGGGTTAATTAACGTGAACACCCCTCCATACTCTCCACACCATCTATTACTGGAAATATACTTATATACCAAGTACATACTTGAAACGGTATAAAGATTACGATCGGTCTACACTGACACCTCGACCGCCAATCAGCACTCCATTTTGTTTTCACGAGACACAAGGAAAACATCTATTTTGTCCTACTAATCTGTATTTTACTTAGAGGATTGATTTAGGACATATTTTAATTTTTGAGCTTGCGAGAATCCAGACCACCAGCTATACGTCACATCATTCTGATCTATTACGATGGCCAATGTTCACGTAGTTCACTTTGTTTGTAGTACATGTATTTTTTGCGCTTAACAATTGAGAAACGTACGAAGATCAGGCAGTAAGTCTAGAATAATAGTATATAATATGCCTTGTGCTCCCCAGTTCATCGGTACCTATTCGTATTTATTGTAGTTTTTTTAACATGCTGATTAGTTAATTGTACAAATATTTTAATAAACTCGATAGCTAGATATGTAAATATGAAAATGTACGAGATTTAATATCGTGGCAAAAACTATTAAATATCTATTAAGAACGTTTTTGTATACACAACTTTTGTAAACACAACTAAAAGTACTAAAATTAATACTAAAACTATAATATAAGATCCTTGACTGTCGCCCCTCCATAAGAAATTACTTAACTACGCCACTGCTGACAAATAACCGATAAAGTCCGAGCTATCTAATATAGAAATAATAAACCTTCGAACAATAATTTACAGGACTCTATATGATAACAAAGATTCATTGGGCATCATAAAAATCAAATACTGCTGCATTATTGAAAATGATAAAGGTTGATTCAAATAACAGAATTGCGCAGTTTACAACAGAGTTGTTATGGTCACTCCCATTACAGCACACGGTCATGTTTTTAGGGACGAACCCCTATTTCGGAACCCACTTTCTCTTCTAGGAATCAAAATAAAAGAGAAGGTAACATCTCAGTGGCATTGGCTCAGGGCGAAGACCCCTGAGGATGAAAATAGCGTCAGTTGACATCGTGTCCTTCGTGTGCTCAACAAGATACACGACTTATACAAGGCCGAGAAACCCTTTGGGTGCCCTTTGTTGGTAACGGGACCCTCGATGTAACGGGACCACACTTTCGAAAATTTACGACGATTTTCTACAGTTGGAACGGGTCCTGTGCGAAAATAGGAGGACCCCCGTTAGTCGGTTTTACGAACCCTTTCGTTTTATAAGGGCGATAGTCCGCACCCCCTTCAGGCCAACTTTCACTTCCCCAGAAGTTCGAAGAACTACTTATTTACTTACATCCTCCGTACACCCAAATACGTCGTTGCACAACCGATCCTAATTGTAAACACTCCAAATCGCACTTCGTAAACACGTTATGTTGTTGTTGAGAACACAGGGTGCGGCAGAAGGAATGCTAATATAAAAATAATGTAGCTAGATACAACTTTGTTTGTTGTAATTCCTAAATTCTACATATAATGCAGATTTATTTTACGTGGTTTTAACAATTATATCACTTAAATGCTGCCCTCCACCGGCGATTCACAAATTTAGTCTTTCACGAAAGTTTGCAATAGCCCTTTGGGTCTATTAACAGTATCCTCTGATCGTTACTACGACATGTTGAAAATTTTTCTTGTGACCTTGTTTCGCTTTCTTGTGATCTTTTTGGTGAACATGAAGAGGAAAATGTGAGGTTTCAGCAAGATGGAACACCAGCCCACACCTCTAGTCGCTCTCTTGACATCTTCCATTGCAAACTTTCGTGAAAGACGAAATTTGTGCACCGCCGGTGGAGAGGAGCGCTTAAGTGACATAATTATTAAAACCACGTAAAATAAAGATTCATTATATGTAGAATTTAGGAATTACAACAACAAAGTTTGTATCCAGCTACTTTTTTTAATTAGCATTCCTCATCGGGGAGCTCTTTCTGCCGCACCCTGTGTACGGCTGTATGGCTAATATTTGTTCATATACAGGGTGTCTAAAATTCAATAGACCAGCCATTTAATATTTTCTATCTGTAATTTCCAGGATCTGAGAAGGTACCTAGCACAGATTCTACTACCAACCTCCTCAATTTGTTATTGAACTGACAACAGCTTTTGTATACAAACTTATTATTTAAACACAACCCAGCTCGTTTTCTGAATCTTTATGTTATCTTTATATTACAACTTTGTAATACGAAATCTATTTTAAAATCGAAAGCATCAACGACTGCATTTACTCCGAAGTAGGTGAACAGGCTGTCGGACGAAGTAGGTATTTTGTTCACATAATCAACAAAATTATATTTATCACAGGTTTTTTTTTTTTTTTTTTTTTTTTTTTTTTTTTTTCGACTAGGTAGGAAATTGTGGAGGAGAAATGTTATTAGACGACAGTCAGAGGGAGACCGAATACCTAACCTATTCTTAAAACTGTGGTCACCTTTGCGTCAGGTTATGACGACTACGCGTAGGACAGGATTCCAACGAAAGCATTTTCCCCGCCTACGTGTAGGTAGGCCTTTTTCCCGTACACGCGTAGTTATACGCCTTGACGCGTAAATTCGCGCATTCGCAGTTGGTATTTCAGTATTTTTGCGTACACGGGTAGAAAATTACGGGAAGAACAAAAACTCTCCATTATCATGAAAATTTCCAGTCTCCATAGGGAGCGACGATTTCAAAGTTTGGAGAAACCTGAGGGGTGATTTTACCCTCCCGGAGTGACTTCCCTGTACAGCGTTCCCCTGTAAAAAAAAAATCAGGTTTATTGAATATTTTATATATAAAAGAAACAGAGAACACAATTAGCCACGATGAGGAATACCCTCATGTTTATGTTTTTTAGTGAAAGCTCATAAAATTCTTAAAGTACAACACCAACCGCACTCATTTTCTACAAATAGTTTTCTTTCTATGATTTTTCAAAGTTTTGGCAACAAACATTCGCCTCCATCACACCTCTTCTGCCTGGGCGGGAATTTTTTCAGCGATTTTGACCAAATATGAAAGCTGCACATTGGTACAACACTCTTATCTATAACTTTACTCTCATTTTCATAAGTCAGGAAGTGTGATCAACTTAGCACTACTGCACCGAAGGGACATTGTGGGTGATTTCGTCTGTTTTGTTGAGAAGAATGTACCCTAAAGTCATTGATGGGTAGAAGGATACGTAGGTATATTCAATATCCGTGCATTTTCCTCATTAATTCACAATGGCCCCCCTTCATCACTGTTATTTCCTGCTTGTCTTGGAAAGTATAAATAAACAGGCACCCTCACGTTCCCGAAGGAAAGTAGGGTACGGGAAGGAGAAAGACTGGCTGGAAGAAGGCTGGTGATGGAGGAGGCGGGCGGGATTGCAAGAAAGTGAATATGTTTCTAGAAGCAGAGAAGGCAGTGAAAACCTGCAGCCGACCAGAGGCAGGAGAACGGGGTTCGATGACCGTCCTAGATGTCATCCTGACGAAAGGAAAACTGCTACAAGTTGAAGTGAAATCAAGTTCCTTTCGTTGGATAAGTGCGGAACCAATTAGGGTTTTTCGAAAAGGAGGCGCTTTCTGGGATTGGGGTCACCAGGGATAAAACCGTCCAGTCAGCAGGTTGGAGATTGGAAACCGGAGGCTCATCTTTGGCAGACGGGTTCTATGATGGGAGGTTTCCTAGACGGGTCCTTGCAGCTCACCCAGAGAAGGTCGGGAGTAAAAGTTCTCGTTGGAGGCTTTTGAATGGCGAAGGGGAATACTTGAGGGGCAAGTTCGTGAGCGGCCAAGTCATTTTGCGCCAACGTAAAATAGACGCGGACGGCTCAAATAAAAGAAGACATTCCCATACAGTAAACTGCAAGCTCGTTGGACCGTGATAATTACCTCTACCAAGTCCTCTACCTAATTCTTCAATCACTTTCAGATTTGTGCTTAGGGTTTATCATTTTTTTAAACATCCTATGTAGATCCCAAGGAATCGCACTACAACAGTGTTGGGCATAATCTTATCGTCGAATACGAATACGATTGTAAGAAAATTATTCGTTGATTCTGAGATAACTGCGATTATATTCGTATGTCGGCGATTACACGAATATAACCCATAAAAATGCCACGGTCATCAATTTTAATAGGGCGTCCCTCCTATAACATGCGATGCTTTGCTTCAGAGGGACGTCCTTAAAGCGAATTCAACGGTTGGAGCCCAGCCTATTTGTCTCAAATCTATTTCAATAGGACGTCCCTCTGAAGCTAGGTAATATTAGCAAGGCTTCGCATATTCTAGGAGGTACGCCCTATTGAAATTGATGACCGTGACGCATTTTTATGGGTTGTATTTGCTGACAGACGAATACGATTACACGAATAAATTATCGCAATTACAATTGTATTCTTATTCGATGATAAGATTATGCTCAACACTGCACTACAACATGCATTCAACTCCAGAATTCAGGGTTCAAGATCAGAATTCCTACCAGAGTTTCCAAATCTACAAAATTCCAATTTTCTACAGGACTATCATCGTCAAAAGGGAAAATCGACTGCAGAACTCTGCATGGTTTACGCTTTTTAATATAATTTTGGGGAAATTTCTCCTAATAAAATTTTGCATTCAGCAGTCAAATCATTGTACTGTCAGTATTTTTACATTTTCCTTACCCTGAGATCTCACCTATTCTTCATCTGTTGTCAATCGTATTATTATAATGATAGGTAATTATAAATGTTATTGCAATAGTTGATAGTGCCATTGGGCATAGCAATTATTGATAACAATAGATAAAGGAAGTCTCATTGAAGGAAAGTGCGGTTTGTGTCAAAATTCACAGGATAAAATTTAATTTAATGAAAAATTAGAAAAATTATGTGTGCATACCGAATTAAAACAATTCTTTCTCTTGTTCAATAACTAAATTCATAAAAAGTTCAACTCTGGAAGAAAAACGCTGCAAATTATTTCACAAAGGTTTATTATTTTTTCAATTGAGTATGATCGTAGTTTTAGTTGGCTTGCGTACGTCATAAGGCCCGTCCAGACTCCTCGGCGTGTCCCATTTCGAGTTGCCACAACCTATACTTCTATAATTATATACGCATGTTTATATTTCTCTATTTGAGCTCCTATCTATTCAAATAGTTATTGCCTTAATAATATCATTATCTAACCACGTACGAAAAGTCGAGAGGATATGTTATTAAATATGCGTAGGAAAAGCATTGGTATTAACACACAAATATGACCTAGAAAAAAACATATATTCATGCCTCGAAGGAACGCCGTACCTACCACAAGGTGCCGCGGCGCCTCCTCTCACTCCACCCCCCGCTCACCCCCCCTCACCACCCACGGTGACCCCCTGCCAAGCGTGCCAGGCGTGCGTGCGTGCGTAAGTCTAACAAAGCCTTGAAATGACACTTTTTCGCCCGTTTTTGGCCCATAGCATCTATGCGAGTAAAGCGATCGGGATGGTTAAACGTTAGGACCAACTAGACCCCAAGTGGAATCTATTTGCGAAAGGACGGGTTTTTAAAGTCAATTCTTAGGCCTTTTATGGCCCGGACGGCGGACGGCGGACGGCGAACGGCGGACGGCGGACGGCGAACGGCGGACGGCGGACGGCGGACGGCGGACGGACATTTCAAATTTGGATTCTACGCACCTTGAAACGTAAAGTGACAAAGTTTGAGGGGGGGTTATAAAAATTTTTTGCTATACGATCACATAGGCTTATTATTGGAAATAATAAACCAAAAAATTGTTTTAATTATCATTTCTAAAATTACTATAGTACAATAGGTACTGAAAATACTGTGACAGTGGCTGATGCGTGTTATGATACTGATATATCAACACATGGAATCGTAAAACACAAACTGAACTTGATTGTATACATTCAACTATAACTACTTGAACTCGATCAACATGGTTTCACCATATGTTGAACCTACAACAATACGCTGTTTAAACCAAATGATTATGTTCACCATTTATGTACCGACTCTCTTAGTACACTATAGTTACCAACAATATGCAACATCCAGAGAGTTAAAAACGCTGCAAATTATTACATAATGGTTTATTATTTCTGAATCAGATAGCCAGCTATAGTAACCAGCATGCTCTGGGGCTTTCGCCAGTCTCTTTACTAGTATCCACTTTTGTTCTCGCGTTACAGGCTGCGCTCCCGATGGGGAGCAAATGGATGATCGTACAGCCACCCCGAGTGGTCTCATTCAATCCACGGAGCTAATTTCTATAGGAATCAAACTAAAACCGTAGGTACACTGGATTCCAAAAGCATCTGGGACCTATCCAAGTCGATTCTGCGTCCAAAATTACTTGGGTGACGACACCCCACTTACCTATGGCAGAAATATAAGTAAACAGCAGTAGTATAGATCTTGCTGCTTCTAGAACAGGGTCAGAAAGGTCACCAGAAATGGCGAAATTAAAAAATATGAGAGGTTGAGACGGGGCTCGAACTGTGGACGTTCGGAATGCGAACCGACGCCTTAGCTCGCTTAGCTATCTCAACCAGATGGTATATGTGGCGATAAAACTGATTGATACATCTCCGTATTTTTTTTCGCGCCCGAGCGTGGGGCGTATGTCATAATCTAATATTATCGGAATGAGTCAATTAACTGCAGTCGGAAGCCGCTCGCATTTCTTGTTTCATATTCAGGAATGGCGAGGGAGTAATATTATTGAGAGGTTATCTTATTGGTTGATCCCTAAACTATTACGTAATATAGGTATATCATCATATATTATCACTCGCCACGACATTGTTTCGAGCGTCTTACCAAATTGATACAAAATTGATTTGTAATATTTATTATAACTGTCGTGGAAAGGTAGGTAATTAACCCCATAACTTGAAGAAAAAAGGAGACAATAGCTAACTAGGATAGGATATTGGTTTCCAAGCTTCAGAAGCGTTTACTCAATATGAACCCCTAAAATACGAACAAAATGGACGTCATAATTCATGATCTGAAGAGTGATTGTGAACAGAGTATTGTACCTAATGTGAAAATGAAAAAAACGGGTATAATTCCAACAAGGAAATCCAATTGTTGGGTACCTATGAATAATAATAATAATAATAATAATATGAACACATATTACTTAGTTATCTCTGTTCTCTTTCTTTTTCATCTCAAATATCATAAGGGAAAAGGAATAAATAAGGAGAAAAACAACATTCGATAGTATTGATTTTATCAGATCCATTCATTTATTTCCATTGCATTTTTAATGAAGGAAGATCCTTTTACATTAATAATATGTAAACAATTTGGATAAAATCTCGCATGCTCCTCCCAACGACAGTCTTGTAACTTCCAATCTATGATTCTTCCACCACACTCGTAACATTGCACTTCATCTCCAATTTCCAAATAGTAGAAGCCAGCACTGCAGAGCTCAGACACAAGGTGTCGGATAACTTTCGGCCATTTTTTGAAGGTCTTCAATCGTCCATCGTAGGTATTCACTCCTTGAGCGGCTGCACCAGATTCCGTCTGCGTTGCTTGTTCAGCAGAATAGGACTGAGGATTGCAGCACATGTTGATAGGTCAAGTGTCGGTTAACAACTGAACCAAAGTTCGAGTCTCACACAATTTATATACTATCCTCTTGGTATAAGCAAACAATCAGACATCAATGTTATTCAGTCCCATAGCATGCAATAATTCAATACATTGTTCTGTTGCATAATAAATATGCATACACACGCAGGTGTCCACAACATCACAGGCTTCACCACTTCGACACTGAGCCCAAGTGCATGTATTAAAATGTCTCCCATGAGGTGTTTCGACATAGTAAGCTCCCACATTATCACTTTCCATCGTGTAGATTCTCTCAATTAATGCATTCACCTGCACCATATTTTTGTAAAACCCCATTGCTGATACGTAGCGATTAAATTCATGGTATGCAGGTAGAGTCATCAGTTTCAGAAGGCCAGTGTCGCTATTCTTCGCAGGTGGTAGGACTAACTCTCCAGCTTCTTCTGTGAAATTCACCATATTTTTTTTCAAAAAAAAATATTCCAGCTATGAAATGCATCATCAACAGGAAGGTTGTGAAAAATATTGTGAGTGCAAACGAGGTTTGTACTACCATAGTGAGATTGCTTAAAGCAATAGTAATGTTTTTACCACATGCGGTTCCAGCTTGTTGAAGCACAAGGTCAACCGGTGCACCTGTCCCCAGATGGCTAAACCCATCAATGAGAGCTTCAATCGGATGTGTGTTGTCTTCCATGCTTGCTCGTTAACTGGCGTAATTCTAAGATGTCGACTCCTCATAAAAGCCGCCGTTATATGTGAGTAGTGGTGGTGGTGGGGAATGGCTAACCAAGCCATTACTCCCACTAACAGCCGTGAAATCTTTCATCTTGTCCAAAACAGAGTCGATGGTGGGGATTAAATTTATCAAATTTGATGCGGCCTTCGCACTCAATGTGATGTTATATGGCTCAACGTGTAACAATTTATCTAGCCAGCTTGCGTAATAACTCAATATTAGATGCTGTTGCGGTGTACTACTTGCAGACATGTGAGTTCCTTGAAAGAATGTTGAGTCTTGCTTACGATCCACTTGTTGCAGTATGCTACTGAACAGCTCCCAATCGTGAGATGATATGTAAAACGGAATTTCACGCGATTTTCGAATCACAATCACCGTTGTTGTTATGTCGGAAAGACCAATCAATAACTGAAGACTTTTTGTCTTCTCAATCAAGAATGAGCTTGTGAGCATCAACGACTCCATGATGATTACTACTGGTTTGCACACATTGTCAGCTCTTTATAAATGAACCTCCCCTCCCCTTTTCACTGACATTCAGGGCTTCTTTCGTAGTTCATAGTGCTTATTTGCATATTCCATTGTAATAAAATCTTGAGGTGTAGTAGGATCTCCCGTAGTTAGCAGGCGGTATGATCCAAAATGTAAAATTCTAGATTTTTCATTTTTTGTAAAGGGAAGGTAGCCTATTGTTACCGCATCCGACTCATTAATCCCTGGCTTAAGATTAATCAGACGTTTTCTACCAAAATCAACTACTTGAGGTTTAGCTGTTACTATATTTTTTTCAATTAATAACTTCTCTAATGCTGCATCCAGCTCGTTATTAATTATTTCCTTTACCGTTTCACTCAAATAATTATCAGTGCCTGTCGATCGTGGAGAAGGGGTGGTAGGGTGTGATCCGAATCTGCTGATGGCTGACATGATAATGAGGGCTATATAATAATATTTAATTCTTTTAACTCTTCCAATATGGAATTTATTTCTGGATCATGCACAGTGTTCCCTGCCTGTTTAGAAGCAAACAGCAAACGTAGTCGATCAACTATCTCATTCGGATCTTCAAAATAAACATATCTTGGGTAGGCGTTTACTGCTTTGACAAACCCTTTCCCCTTTGGAGGTGGTCCGAGTAATGCCTTCAACAAATTTCGATATTTATATCCTGCTGTATTGTATGGTCTGAATTTTGAGTATCCTTGATGTGCTACATTACTGAACCATACCAGATCTCTGTAATGAGTTTTATCCAAGGGTGTGAACTCAGTTGGTTGGCGTAAGAAAAGTAATTGGAGAAGCCCTTCAGTAATTGGCGCTTTCACTTTATCACCCAGGTAAATGTAGTCACGATCTAAAGTCAACTTTTCATTACCTAAACTCAAGCTACCATCTGCATTAACTTTGGGGCCATATATAGTATCCAATTCATATCCTGATTTATGCCCTGTAATTAATGCGCGTAAAAATGGTCTCATGAAAAGATGGAATTGTTGCAGGTACCTTTCCATCTCATCTTCCCCCTCTGGAGTGCTACTAACCATCTCTAAAGCAGTTTTACCTATACTCCTTCTTTTGGGTGTAACTAATGGTGTGCTAGTTACTCCAATTTGTTGATCTGGATTGGAAACAAAAACTTGCGATCCATCCTCTTCAGTTTTAACGAAGTCACCCACTACATTAGATAGCTCATCTTCTTCTTCTTTTTTGTCTTCATCCTCTCGCGCATGTGCATCTTCTTGTTTTATTGTTCGGACAAACGGTTTGCGGCTTTTTATTATTCTTTTTCGTTTAACTTGGAAACGAGGACGTATGCTGTTTTCGTTGTTGAGTGGTTGTGGGGTTACCTGCTTAAACAACTCCTTTAACGGTTCTAAAGCCACAGCCGAATCAAGTTGAGCTTGCAGTCTACCTTGCTTCATTAGTTTATATTTTTTCCTGATTGCCTCTTGCGCCCTCACAAGGCGGGAAGTAACATGTTTTACCTCCTGCAATGCCATCCTGACTAATTGATGCACTTATGTATCGGGTAATATATATACATCGAATCCCATTCTGTAGCGACCATCTTGCAATTTCTTGTCTTTGTCAATTAATAAAAAGTTATTTTGAGACCAGCACTGTGTACACATGCTTTTAAATTCTTCAAATTTCATATCACCTTGAACATGATCGTCATATATGTGACGAATATTCAACGCATCCATTTTGAACATGACAATCATTGTAAGATTTATTCTAATCAGATTTTTAGGCACCAAAACATAACTATGCGTACAAAAGAATAGATCGAGTGCAAAGTGCCTGGACATGGCGAAGTATTCCCTCAAAATATCGTAGTCTTTAGTTATTATATCGTCAAAAATAACTATAGAATGGGGTTTTATTTCATCAGGTCTCAACAGCTCCACTTGACCATCATCCAACGATGAACCATAGGGGTAATATCCTATATCGGGGGCTAAAGAGTCCAAAACACGTTTTAAAAATTGATACTTTTCCTGGTTTAGCGTTCTTGAAAACACATAAACATTTTCAAATCGTAATCCATTCGGATGTAGCAGCAATGAAAGAATAGTGCATGATTTTCCAGCGCCTGAAGGACCGCAAATAAGACCTCTGATGGGGTTTTTACCAAACAGAGGTCCGTGGGGCAAGTACTCTTGTTGGCTGAGTCCCCCCTGCTCCTCCCTCTCCCTCTCAGCTTCATCACTCACCGCTAATTTTACACACTGCTTTAGAAGTCTCATCATTAAAACTGAGCTAAATTCTCATTTTTCACCTAATATATATACCTTGTATAGGAATAAAATAAAAACACGACTACTATTTATATCATCATATTATTTATTACATAATTCCACGTTGTACAACTCTAGTTAATGGTGAATATGTAACGAGGCTGTCTTGTAGCATTAAACAATATGCTGTCGTGTTGGCTGGAACAGGGTCCTTCGTCTCAAAATCGATACGGATATCCAGAATGTTGTTTCCAATGCTTGAATCAATTTGATGACTGCAGTCAACAACGACGATGGGGGCGAGGTCTATAAATTCGTTATATGTCAACATGGGCTGCGGCCATTCCTCTGAGTAGTAAGCTCTCTGAAAGTCTGCATACATATGGTAAAGTACAGGAACCCGTTTAGTATCGAAATCCAGATTCATTCTACTGTAGGGAAATACTTGTGAACCAATGTGAAGACGGAAGTTAGTCAATTTACAGTGATGGAATAAAGCTATATTTTTATCCACATTTTTTTGTAAATCTGTTTTCAACCCAAAAATGATGTATCGTGGTTTTTCCAATTCTGTGCTAGTTTTCACTGTCCATGAAAACTCTTTATTTGTTGGTAAGGTTGGGTATACAGATAAGTTCCAGCTTCGAAATCCCATTGTAATTGGTTCATTCTGTTCGAGAAGTTCGAGTAAATCTGCCCTTTGGCTATCAGCTGGTCCCACATATGGAATATACCAGATCATTTTCTTAATATTGAGTTCTGGTGAACCGGAGGATGGAGTACCACTGGCTACTGGTAAGCGCGGTATTATAACGTTTGTGTCCGAGGCTGCCCTATTCATTATCAGCTCAACTCTTACATTTACCAAAATTTCTTGATAGTCTTCTGCAAATCCAAGCAAAGTTCTCAACGGTATGCAAACAGAAAAGTTTCCACTATTTTCATCTACGCAAGGATTTAAAGCGGATTTCTTAGACGGTAACATCCATCCAGCTTGTTGTAAACCGTCAACAGTCGCTTTACTAAAACTGGCATAACCTTTCATGGTGGATACTATGCCAGGATAACTTGTTTTGTCAACTAGTTCGCCATTCATAACCAGCTTTATATCATCAAATGCGTGTGCGATTCCATTAGGTCCAAGCGTGTATCGATCATATTTAGATAGGGTACCTTCCACTTGTAAATAGCTTCTCGATATATTTATGTATTCCCCTGGTTGGGAGAAGGGAAATACAATCTCGTCTGATGGGTTGTATCTTGCAGTTGCGAAAGGTTCATGAGCCCGATATTCCAATTTTATGAGACTGTCATCAAAAATAGGTTTTTTACGTACGTTCAACATATTGCCTTGGATTGTAAAGAGGATTCACGTTATATCCCAAATTTTTCAAAAATTTATAATTGATTGGAGTTAGTAGTTGATGTTTACGCTCCTCCGTAGCAGTGAGCGAACTGAATTTATTAGGGGCAGGCGAGCTCTTTTTATGCCAATGTTCAATGATCAACATGTTGTTGCGTAATGGTGAAAATCTGTAGAAAGCAATCCATTTATACTCCTCCTCTTTTAAAATGTAGACGAATGGATATTACTTCATCACCAAAATTAATTAGCTTTCCATCTTGATCGATCACACTCACTGTAATCTCCTCCAATTTGTTACCAATTACAGAATGATATGTAACAGAGTCAGGATTTTCTGACATACGGTATCCTGGTGCTACGCTGGGTGTAAATTGATAAATAACGTGTGATGGTTCTCCATTTCGATAATCTCCTTGACAGCAAGAAACGGAAACACCAATATTTAGTACGTCGAAGACGTGTACAACACCGTTCGACCAGTTCCAAGTATTGCTTGGTAGGATGTTCCCAGCCTCAAATCCCAACAGATGTGAGAATGAATCACTATGATTAAAATCAATTCGTTTTGAACATTTTATACCACAACGTTGCGTGTTCAAGTTCACTTGCATATCAAAATCAATATCCATTTTTTTCAGCTCACTCACTAGTTGCTTGCGTAAGTCAGCCAACTCGTACGTACCAGTGGGAACTTTATACAAGCTTCCAGTGTGGAGAAAATGCTGTTTACCTGCGGGCAGTTCCATACCGAATACATCTTTTTTTAGGCTAGCAGACCATGTCTTTTTTAAAGGCCTATTAGCTTTATATGTGAGAGTGGTAGATCCACGGAGTGTCCCTTTAGCAAACCCTAGAGGCGTAAGAATCGAGTCGTCACTTGTATTAAAAAGTGTTTTACTCGTTTCTATAAGGGCATAATTGTTCTTTATAGTAACCTTTATATCAGGGAATGCTGTTTGCATTAGTTTTTCTATATCTTGAGCATCAACGAAACGCCCACTAGTGTTGTGTACTGGAGCTCCATCATCGAGTAGGTAGAGGGTTGAATTTACATTCTCTACAAGGTTCGGAATAGAGAAGTAAGAATCAAACGAAGTAAGTCCAACCGCCCAATCTGATGAATCTAGTTGAATAGGCGGGAAGAAATTAGCGTTAAGTTCGCTTTTCCCCCGCTCTGTAAGTGATATTGTGAAGGAAGCCATGGGTATACTGATATCAGTACTATTCACGTAGAGACTTTTTATACTGTTCGGATATCATCCAAAGGAACAGAAAACATAAATGACCACAGATTATGCTATCCTTCTTTATTGTTTGGAAATGATTAGTGTTATAAAACACTGTTCTATGAGGACCAAAATATCGTTTCCATTCAAGTGGGGGCTCCAATTCACCATAGCTATCAAAGTAATGTACATTTTTTCCATTGAGCCAATACGCTGTCCAGTGAGTTCCATTCGTACCATCATTGCTTGAGGCCATATTTATTATCGAACACTCAATCTTTTTTGGTGGAGTAGATGGAACTTCATCTCTCATTCTAACCCCATTGAAACCTATAATATCAGCTTTATCACAAAGGCGTTCCAAATCAGAACTTGATAATGCTCGATTTGGAAGCCATAAATTTAGTTTTTTGAACGATTGTTATTACTCCTCTTACGCCCTTTGTATATACCCTTCCCCTGTTTATACGGACGTATATATAACCCTTGCCCCTGTTTGTATGGGCGAATATATAATCCTTGACCAGTTTTACTTGCTTCTTCCATTTTTTGATTGTGTTTCTTAAGTTCATTCAACTCTTCTTGTGACCGCTTTGCATCTATAACTGTCTTAGCAACAGCTGCTCCGCCACCAACTAAGCTACCAACAGCTGATAAGAAAGGGAGTGCGGCTAACAAAGCGGGTAGAAAGCCACCTCTAATAGTTGGTTTCCGACGCTGTTTATTACTGCGATTGCCTCCTTTCTTACTCTTTTTTCGTGGAGATCTTCTGCTTTTCAGTCCTGACCCTTTGGAGGATTTTCCCATTGTTTTTAATTTCATAGCGTTCGTTGTCAACCAAGCTGCAGCTCGTTCAGAAAAAGGAAGGCTCTTGTCCTTGACTAAATCCCAAGCTCCCCACTCCAATTTCTTGTCAGCCTTGTATCGTTGATCCTCGTCTTTTGTAGTGTGATAAGTACGATCGTGAAAATAGCACAAGTTGTCAAGAGCAGAAATTCCGCGTTGCCCCAAATCGTGGCGTTCTTTAAACCGTGTACCCGGACCACAAAATTGGTATGATGGGAGGTGAAGCTCTATTGGTAGCGCGTCAATTGCACGGTTTATAAGTCCACGTCCTTTCTGCTTCTTTCCCATGCCCATACTGAAGATGTGTTGGTGTCAACTCCATCATATATACTCTCGTTAAATGAGTTCTTTTTTATCGATCCAGCTATTGTGCGTGCCATCGAAACCTAACCATTTTACCAATACTTCATCTCCTTTCTTCTTTAATACCTTTTCTACAAGGTATACATCACCTACCTCAGTTTTTCGTATTTCATATTCATAAAATTTTCCATTTAAAATGTTGTTACGGTAATCTTTCAAAGTGTATGTTACGGGAACAGTAGGTTCGATAGAGTGTATAGTAAAGACTTCATTGCTCCAATTTGGAAGGTACCCCTTGTCAAATATTTTTTTATATTTACTGATCCTTACTTTATCACCCACTGTATAGCGGTATTTCTTATCCTTGACAGCATATTGTTGACGATTTTTTAGAATATTTATGAGAACCTCACCTTCATTGTGTGGATTAACCTCACTCGGTTTCATTCCAATGACGCGATGTTTTCTATGATTGTATTCGTGTACAAGAGTGGGTAGTATCCTCACCCAATTGTAACTACCAAGTTCCGTGAAAGATCGATACATCAGAGATTTCAAAGTTCTATTAAACCTCTCAACTATTGTCGCTTTTTTGTCACTATAAGATGAGTAATGTTGTATACCATACTGTTTCATAATCTTTCCAAATTGTACGTTGAAAAACTCTTTACCCCCATCGGTTTGCAAGAATTTCATTTTATTTCTATTAAGAATAGGTTCTATAGCTTCTACAATGGATGAAGCGTGTTTGGATTTCAATGGGACAGCGTAAGCATACTTGCTAAAACAGTTAATCATCGTTAAAATGTATTTGTATCCATTATTAGTGCGAGAAAAAGTGATCATTTCAACGAGATCTGCTTGATATAAATCATTTAATCCTTTCACTTCAACAGGTCTCGTTGGAAAGTTCTTCCTAGCTGGTGCGTGAAGTTCTTTTGCAATCTGTGCTCTAATGCTCATTATGTTCAACTGATATTATTCTCACCTTTCCACACACTTATATATAGTAAAATATGACTTCTGCACTTCTTTTATTGGTGTGAATATTCAAGAACCTTCTGATATTAGTCTAACTAACCATCCCTAACCATCCTAATGGAAAATTACATTTTTTTTCTAGTGAGAGGCATATATTTTGTTATTTTAATTAAAATACCATCAACTGATTTTAACATCCAACCTGATCCTTTCGATTCAAAATTCTCAATTTCCGTTATAATTTGCTCAAAGCTGCGAATTAAATAATTATTTAAATTAGTTGTTTGGTCTAATTCTTCATTTTTTGTTTTAAAATTTCCATCAATTAGTACATCCTCAGCAATCATTAAATTTTGTCCATCAGTATCATCAAAAACCCTAATTTTAAAAAACACGCATTCCAATAGTAAATTTACCTTAATATTCTTCCATTCTGACAAGTATTCATTCAAAACAGATACAAGTTTTCCTTGCAAATTACGTAGAAAAGATTCTGGAAGTTTGATATTATTTATATTTTTAAAATATATGTCAACTGCAGAGTTGCATACTTTTGACAAAACTTTACCACCTTCTAAGGGTACAGCAAACAACCTTCGCAATTTTTGTCCACCACGTCCATGCTCTAATTGTATATCATCATTCCCCCTTTTCATGATTATAACTGAACCATTCCGGTCAAGAGATGTCATTGAACTGCTTTGAACAAGAGTTGTGATCAAACTAAACATTTCCCACACACAACCATGGTTAAATTTCCAAGACCTCTTTTTTTTTCATTGTGCACAGTTACATACCTCACTCGGTTATATATTCATAATGTTCGATTGGTATGAACCTTCAGCTTGGAAAAAGGAAAAAAATCAACATGTTAAATATTGTGCATTAAACAAAAGTACAGCCAACTGCTTTAACTTTACATGAAAAAAAGTAGAGGCGCCATACTTTTTTCCAGCTGTCAAATACATTTGACTGCAAGATTGTTCATATTTTTATTAAGAGTGATAATATTTACAATAATGTGGTTACAATAACAGTTTATAATTATTTTATTTATTTATTATTTATAATTTTTATTATTTATTTATTATTTATTTATAATTATTTTATTTATTATTTTAATTATTTTGTTATACAGTTGAATGATATGGTTTCGTGTGGATCCCATCTTCTAAAATTTCCCTTTTATCATCATGAAAACTTAAGGATTTTTTACATAAATCTACTGTAAAGACATCATGCAATTTCGAATCAATTTTTCTGAAATTTGAGTATAAGTCCTTTTTGGTTTTTAGACAATGTAAATAATCCTCAAATTTTAAATCAGCTACAGCGGTTTTGCCAATTCCTTTAGCTTTCTTGATGACATTATCACCAAATTTTAAACTATACAATTTAGGTCGTAAACAAATAAATTCTTTTACGGGAATAGAGTTGGTTTCATCTTTGATTTTACCAATTACTTTTTTGTTTTCGTTAGAATATAGAGAGTGTGATGATGGGTATTCACTGAAATCAAATATATGGGATAATGATTTTAAATCATTGTACAAATTATTTGTCTTTATCTCCCATATGAAACTATCTGTATCTTGGTAACATATCTTGATTGCGTTTTCTCCAAATTTCGGTAACAAATGTTCATAATGTAGATCATATATTAAAGTTTTTGATAATTCTAATATTGCAAAACCTACATAAAATGGTTTATTGAATACAATTTTTTCATTCGCCAATCGAACGGCTATCAGATTTTCATCGAAAATTGTTCTATCTTGAAAGTTAGGCTTTCTAGCTAATGCAACTAGTTCTTTTTCCGAAGTTATTAATTTCAAATTTATTCGGTTTCTCACAGATTCCATAGTTTTTCCAAACACTGCATTATTTAATAATTTGAAAAAGTCTTTTTCAAAATCATTCTTCGCTTTTTTCCTCATTTCAGTATTCATATTTATGTATGTAGATAACCATTTACTTTGCTGAAATTGCAAAACTCTATTGATTCGAGTTAGAACCAGTCCAGCTTTGATAGCTTGCTGCAATACAGCAATATGAACCACATAATTTGTCTTATCTTCAAAATCTAACAAAAGTTTTTCAACCTTTGAGCCTGGAGGTTTCTTTCGCTCTGGTAAAAAAGGGAAATCCGAATGTTTGTTATGTAAATGCTTAGGATAGTGCACATCAACGTCTAAAATATAACCATATTTTCCACCAGTTTCAATCTCCATTACATTTAAATTTTCAAATTCGGTGAGCCATACAAAATGTCCAAATGGTAAGCTTTGACTCATAGCCCAACCATAAAGGTTATTGACATCTCCATAGAATATGTAAGAACTATCTTTATAAGGGTCATATGTTTCTGGTAAGTGAATATTATTAGCTACTGCGTATCGTTTAACGCTTTGTGTGATTCCACCACGAATTCCTGACTCCACAAACTGTATCATATCTATATCTGTTAGAATTTCAAGCTTGATTTTTGAAACTTTCAGCGCTGCTTTGAAACTAAAACCGGGTGAAGTGAAAAACCAAGCACTATCTAACTGAAAACGATCATAACTCAATTTTCTAAATTGTTCAAAAACTTCACAAAGTAAAATTATGTCTGTTTTTAAGTATAAAATAGTATATTCTTCAAGATTATTAATTTTGAATGCATTCCAAACTTTATGGGCGTGTTTGTAATCCACTTCGCTGACTGGTTGATTAGTCAATTTATTATAAAATTTATCTCGGGATGGTAGAACTGTTTCTTTCAAAACTGAAAAGTCAGTAATGTGTTGATATGGGTAAATGCCTTTTCTCAACACTAAACTTCTTAATTCTGAATCATGAAAATTCTTTTCCATCTCTGGAAATTCCATACATGTTGCAACTAACTTCTCTAAAGAAGCAGGTAAAAATCTAAACGAATCAAGAAATCTACACCACAATTTACATCCTTCGAATCGAATTGAGAAACTAATATATTTCTCTTCCGTTTGAGGAATAACCTCAATTTTTACGTTGAATAAACTCAAGTTTTTAACAATGAAATGGGCATCATATGCTGAGAGGTTATGAAAAAAGATTGGAATGAAAGATGGTTTTTTCAGTTTTTGTAAATTACAAAAGCTGCAACAGGTAAAGCGAAAAAGTCCACTAGCGTGATCGTGATCAGCACATTTAATATTTGTCTCACTAAACTCTATACCACACAACTCACAGTGTGTTGCTGCATCATGCTTCAGTTTTTCATTATCAGTCATTGAACATTGAACTTTAGTTTCATAACATTTTTCAATTTTTAAAACTTGTTCTCTGAGTTCAGCTAGAAATCGATAGACACAATTTTTGGAAGAGAAAATAAATGTTTCATCCTCTTTTAATTCGGGATAATATGATTTTAAATGAAACCCTACACACATTGGAGTATGTAGGTCAATAGGTTTAGTTTTTGGAGCAGCGCTGATACCATTTTCCAAGTCAACTGATTCATCCATATTTGAGGACTTCGTATTCAAAGGCTGTAAAATACACTCTAGATCGGCATAAATGACAAAGCCCACCTTAGTCATAAACTGATAGTCGTTGAATTCAATTGAATTCTTTTTGGGGAACTCATATCTACATGGTTTGAATCTATTACAAAATATTTTATGTTGTTCAAGTCGCTCCTCTGCAGTTTCACCCGTTGTGTAAATAATAGTTTTACGGTACGCTTTAAAACAATTTCTACACATAATAATGGAGCGATTAGGAACTTTGTACAATTGTGAATTAACTAATGACGGTAGGTTAGATATATAACAATAATGGGAGTGATGGGTATTCTCGAGATATAGTAAATCAATAGTTGGTAGCCCTAGATTTACTTTCATAGAAACCTTAAGAGGGTAGAATTTAAATTCATCAGTTCCACCAGACAAACCATAAACATTTACACTCACAGGATTATGTTTTTCAAACCATGCGATGTCTTTAAAAGTAGCGGGGAAATTAACGCCCTCAAAATTGTATGGATGAATCAATTTATTATATTTTGATACGCGATGTAAATTTTTTTGAGCAATACCATTAGTACTAGTCTTCAAATACCAGCTCAATATGGCATACTTGAAACAATAGTTGTCATTATTTTGAACATTTATTATAGATTTGGAAATCTTGAGCTTGTGAGGCAAAGTGAAGAAACATTTTGCTGTAAGAGGAGTGTACTTTGTTATCCTAATTAATACACCATCAATCGATTTTAAGCTCCAACCAGATCCTTTAAATTCAAAATCATCAATTTCTGAAATAATTCGTTGGAAACATTGTATCAAATATGTTTCTATATCTGTAGCCTCCGATACTTCTTCGTTTTTGGTTTTAAAATTTGCATTTATTATCTCTTCACCCCCCATTTGCTCATTATTCTCACCATGATAAATCTTGATTTTATTAAATGTACACTCTAAAAGTAAATTTGTTTTAATGTTTTTCCACTCTTGCACATACTCAATCAATACCAACATCAATTTATCCTGAGAACTGAGTAAAAAACTTTCTGGTAGATTGAAACGGTTTACATTCTTAAAATATATGTCTATTGCAGAGGTACCCACTTTGACAATAACTTTCCCATCTTCTAATGGAACAGCATGCAATCTTTTCAATTTATTTTTACCATATTCTAATTTTGAATCTGATGTTGAATCACTCATGACTGATAGTTGTTGAGAACCATCATGAGCGTATAAGAGCTTTGAATTGAGTGTAGAACTTATGCAAGTATGATTTAAATATTCTAATCTACAACTGAACAACCTATTGCACAAAGAGCATGCTAGTTTTTTTTCTTTTGTCTCTTGTTCATAGAACTAGAATATTGTTTTCTTTTACTCGCTGCTGATGTGGACGGCTGCTGTTCATAATAACTTGTATCTTCATCGGCAGCAATATTATCACCATCATCGCCATCATCATCATCATCATCATCATCATCATCATCACGCATTCTAAATAAGAGGATGAAAGACTCGTCAGACGGATTTTTCCCCTTGAACGTCATGACGTACGATCCCGCTAAAAAATGAAAAATAAACAAGTTGGATGTGGCACGCTTCCTCATATTTATCCAATACATGCTTATACAGATCAACATTGGATGGTGAGAAATTCAAGGATTTTAGGTTTGTGCATTGGATGAGACTGTTACTCGTATCTAAGGATTAATCAAAAACAGTTAGCTTACCTTTGTAATTCGAGACACATTCTTTTAATATGTCCCCGTATCTTTTGGGCATCCATATGTTGATTGAGGAGCCGGTCGCCAATGATTTTATTTCGGCCACAATACTGTTTCCATATTTTCCTTTAATAATCCTCATTGCAGAAATACTGAACTCCTCGTTAATGGGGAGTTTCCCCACCGAAATAGTCTCAAACTTGCGATCTCCAGCATGGTTCAAGCGGGCAATTATTGACTCCATGACTATTCTGCAATAAACACATATTATTATTGGAACTAAGCTCTAGGAAAAACATCTTGTGCGATGTTTCACATACCCAACAATGGGATTTCCTTGTTGGAATTATACCTGTTTTTTTTAATTTTCACGTTAAACATGTGATGAGCGTACCAATGATGTTTTTGTATGTCAATTTGCTTCACGATGTGATTCATGTATGCATGAATTGTTAGATCAAGCGAATGATTTATCCTTTATCTTAATGTACATGTATATATAAATACTACAGAAATATACATTTAATATATTCAATGCATATACATTCAACTGTAATGCAATGGGTCTAATTTAAATATTTCATCGTCACCTTCTATTGCATAACTCTTTTTTTCTGCTTCATTCGCTTGATCTAACAATTCATGCATACATGAATCACATCGTGAAGCAAATTGACATACAAAAACATCATTGCTACACTCATCACATGTTTTTAATGTGAGCTCCAAGTCCTCTGAAAATCTTGGAAGCAATTCATGTTTGACATATGTTCTGCCAAGACGTTGAGAGAAGTGGAATTCCTCACTACATGATTTACAATAAATCAAGTTATTAATTTTTAGAAAATTTGATTTTATGCAGATATACAATTTATCAAAGTTTACTACTGCCATAATAATTAAATAAAGGCTTACCTTGAGTTTAGGGTAGGTAGCTGGTAGGTATGTAGGTTGAGAAGGTAGGCTTGAGCTTACGTAGGTTGAGCTGTGCTAGCTTTATGACCAGTGAAACTTATCTTAGACGCGCTATTCCTTTTATAGATACAAACATCCCTACCTTGATGCGTTTCATGAGCGAATGATCACGCCACATTTTGGGAATTCGATAAGATGGACGTTGCACTCATTTCGTAACTGCATATCTTACGACCAATATGCAGAAAGAAAAATGAAACAAACATGTAAAAAACTAATAGGAAAAATCTCACTAATCATTTCAAAACACGTTTCATCGTCCCATGCTATTTCGTTTTTAATTAGATTATTATACGCCCCACGCTCGGGCGCGAAAAAAAATACGGAGATGTATCAATCAGTTTTATCGCCACATATACCATCTGGTTGAGATAGCTAAGCGAGCTAAGGCGTCGGTTCGCATTCCGAACGTCCACAGTTCGAGCCCCGTCTCAACCTCTCATATTTTTTAATTTCGCCATTTCTGGTGACCTTTCTGACCCTGTTCTAGAAGCAGCAAGATCTATACTACTAACAGCTATTCATCCAGAGGGTTCAGACTCCAACCTGCCCATGTAATGCAATTTTAATCTAAACACGGTTTGCTTCGAACTATCTGAGAAGATTTTGGGAAGAAGAAGAACGAAGGATTTTAGATGGGCTGGATCAATTATTTTTGTAACGTACTATAGTATGATATAATATACTAAATATACTAGTGTGTTCAAGGTAGGTTAAATGTTATATGGGGTAAAAATAATAAAATATAATATAAAATATATATTATATCCGTTCCGATACGCCCTGGACGCCTTTCTGCTACTCCCCAGGTTCCGTTCCACTATGCCCCTAATGCCGTACCCCCCTCAGGTTGGCGCGGCGTATTATATAACACGTAGAAGTAATAAATATCCGTTCTCCTACACCCCTCTGCTACGCCCCTCGTCACCCCAGCCCCCACAAGGTGCCGCGGCGCCTCCTCTCACTCCACCCCCCGCTCACCCCCCTCACCACCCCCTGCCAGGCGTGCGCAAGTGCGTAAGTCTAACACTCAAAATCCTCGAAAAAGACACTTTTTCGCCCGTTTTTAGCCCATAGCATCTATGCGAGTAAAGCGATCGGGATGGTTAAACGTTAAGACCAACTAGACCCCAAATGGAGTCTATGTGCGAAAGAACGGGTTTTTAAAGCCAATTCTTAGGCCTTTTATGGCTCGGACGGCGAACAGCGGACGGACATTTCAAATTTGGATTCTACGAAACCTTGAAACGTAAAGTGACAAAGTTTGAGGGGGGGTTATAAAATTTTTTTGCTATACGATCACATAGGCTTATTATTGGAAATAATGAACCAAAATGGTATCATAGCATAGTTGCTCCAACTTTTGAGGCGCTGTATCGAAACGGAGATTGAAGTGCACTTCACCTGGGTGAAGGCACATGCAGGCCATTCCAAATTTCCTTCATGGAAATTCGTTTTGAAATTCCTTGAGCTTAACGCTTTTTGATATGTTTATGTAGAGTTTGATCAAAAAGTTCTGGTTCTTTTCAATTTGCGCGCAAACAGAGGGTCGTTGAAACTTCTTGGTGGTTTAAGCGTCACCTGGTTATTTTATATTACTGTAATATTCTCAGTTCTCGTGATATTCTGAACAGCTTTGGAACCTCCGAGGCTAATTTCTTTCCTAATCGACTCACGAAATTTAATGGAGCTCGCACGGGACACCTCAAAAACAATTTCGAGGTTCGTAGGATCACTGAATAGCTGATGGGGCCTGATGGGGCAAATTTCTTTCCTTTTCAACCTGCCGTTTTATTAAGTTTTTTGTTTTGTTGTATTGACATTTTTAGAAAAATTTTCAACATTCACCTACTACCATCCGTAAAATTATGGGGTCCTGATCTGTAAAGTTGTGAACCCTTTTGGGAGGCTCAATGCGCCAACTTTTGATCATTTACTGGATATATATTAGGCTTAATAATAATTATAGACCAATGATCTGCGTGGAAGGGCTATCTAATACAGAAATAATACAACTTTATGTCATAATTTGCAGTTTTTTCATATTGCGTATGTATACCACGAGGTCCAAGAGATATCCCCCCCCTTTATTTTTTCTAATTGTCGGACTAAAAAATTACGCATTACTACGCATTTGCGCAACCGTGCGCAGCTGACGTCAACTTTGTTTTTTTCAATGGAGACCCCCACTTTTTATTGCAGATTTGAATTCTGCGTACAATTTCATGGTAGAATAACCCATGACTAGATTTTTTAGTGCTCACAAACGGGTACGATTCCGCTGTAAAAGTGCGCAATACCGCTCTAAAAGTGCAAAAATAGCGAAATGCCGAGTTTTTGAAGATATTTAATTGCCAAATGTAATAAATGATTTTGGGGTATTTATTCATGCTTAACCGCGTAATGATGTTATTTGCGTTTATTGATATTTGCAACACCAACCTGGAAAAACACTGAAAAAACTACCTACATTTTTTAGTACGATACAGTGTGAAAATGAGCAAGAGAATCTGGTCGATTTTCCTAGTTTTCCAAAGTTGGTATTCCACATACCAATAAATGATCATTATTGCGCGGTTCAGCAATTAAAAATACCCCAAAATCATGTACCTATTACGTGTGGCAATTGAATATTTTCAAAAGCTCAGTACCTACCTTTTTCACGATTTTGCACTTTGAGAACGGACTGCGCCCGTTTGTACTCACAAAAAAAAATCGAGTGTTGGGGTTGGGCCTCTGTGAAATTTCACGTAGAATTCAAATCAGCGATAAAAATGGGAATACGCAAAATACAGCCAAATTTGGAATACACTTGTTCTTCTGCCTAAATATTTTTGTCTCAACGAATATATGCCAATCGCATAGCATCCTCAAAAAACTACGGGGGAGCGTGGGCCTGTAAGGTTCCCTTTAAAATTAGTTGTATTAGGAGCAATAGCAGCCATTTGTCTTGCGAAAACGCGATACTTTATACCAACGCGCTAGGATAACTCAAATCATAATTCGCAGGAAATTTCACTTAAATTCAAATGATAAGGGGGAATCGTCTTTCAAGGGGAATGTACGAATTTTAATGCGTTCAAAGGGTCGGTAGCCTATTTCTAATATTGTTGATGGAAATATTCCATGGAAGGAGGCCATTTAATCCACATTAGCAGTTAGTTTCCTACTTTTGTGGGTATTTCCGACATGATCATCAGGTTCGGTAATTTCCTATGGAAACGAGTTCAATTTCATTCAGTAAACTTGCTCTCTGAACTATTTTAGCGGGGAAATTCTTAGCTGGAAGTGTTTAAAATCAATTACTAGGATGAGTGTTCGTTCTACAGAGATCTTTAAATCTTCGAAGGTTCTTTTCACGTGCCTATAGAATATGAATTGATAATTTTTCATATTTCTTTGATAGTCGTATCTATCTACATACAAACATAGGTACTTGTGGCGCCAGACACTTTTTGATACCGGACCAAAGTTGGGTCAAAAATCACATGGGATTCTTGATGGTCCGAGAATCTCAGCATCAATTTCGATCAACCCTAACGGAAAGAATGAAAGGGCCAAAAATATTAAGAGATCAAGATCTCAAAAACTTTCGAGATAAATGTAATTTTTGAAATCATCCCAAAGAATCGAATGAAACCATCCGGGTAGCTGTACGCTCATCTGTTTGCTGTCCCTAAGAGCTACAATTTTGGGGAAAAAACCCATCTGACCTGGTGGATACCTAGTGAAAATCGTCTTTTAAGCTACGACGATCCTATCGGCTGATGTAATTATTCCAATGGAACCCTCACATCCCAGAATCAAGTTTATTATAACTTTTGTCACTAGTGAAGCGTAAATAGTTATTGATGATAATAGTTGTTTGAATAAAGATATAAATTTCTCAATCACGTTGGAGTATCATCCTAGTACTACTATCAAATTTTACAGTTAAAGTAGTGGATTTGTTTTTTCAGCTTCATCAGGAACGCAGAAATATAAAACAACAGGTAGGTAATATTTGTATAAGATAGGATTCTAAGTTTGAGAGACCAGGTTATAACTGAAGAAGACTAAGTAGGTGCTCAGTTCTAAAGTTATTTTTAAGAAATTGAAAGCAATTATCGTTAAGGCCCCGACTCTCTTGTGCTATGAATTATAACAACATTCAATTAACTCTTTGTAGATAAGAATCCGTGGCTAACCCAGTACCTCATTATTTCGTCATTACGGGAGAGTTTTCTCTTCTTGCCACCTGAGAATGGTAAATAATCATTATCACAATGAACCTATGTTTCAAAACATTCTGATCAAATCATCTGAAAAATAACCACTTTTAAATTATAGTAATAATCACCAACTAGTAGGAAACACAATAAATTTCGGTGATTACATCACACTGGATTAAATTGTGAGAATTGGTTTCCTTTCAGTAAGGTACCTTAGTACCAATGAATCGTGAAATAAGGACCAATTATATTTTTAAAGGCGTGATGTGTTAACAATTTTCCATATTTTTTACATGTTTACCCCATAACGGAACATCTAAGGACAATAATACAATAATTATTATTCAAATGTAATGTGAAGTATGATAGGGTGCCAGTGTGTATCTATTAGTCCATCTTTCTGGCTCTATACTTGGTTTTTTTATTTATTTATTTATTTATTTATTTATTTTTTTTATTTTTTACTGGCATTACATGTTTACACACAGACATAAATGGTATTTAATAGTTATTTAAATTTTAATATGACAACATCAATAAATGTAAGCAGCTCTTTATAAATACACATATTCTTTGCCGATAAAATTGAACGATAATTTAAAGTAAGGCCTGTCTTCATCATAATGTCTCTGGAAAACACTGTACTCGGACCATCGTACTCATGTGATACTACGTGCTCAAGTGATCCGTTAGGTGCTACACAAGTTTGGCATTGAGCAGTTTCACTTTGATTGATGCGATGTAAATAACTGTCACATACCCCACAGTTGACTCTCAAACGGAAAATCACTTGTCCCAAACGTTTTTCAATACCCCTCCCATAAAAGCATGGGACTTGAGGTGGGTTGGGTTGTAGCATTTTATAAAATAAGACATTTGTAGAGCCAGCAAGTGTATCCTTCCATTTTTCTCTGTGCCGATTGTCCATCTGGGAAATGAAGTCCTCAGCCATAATGGGATAATTGAGTAGAGGTCCATTTTCCGCACCTTCCTTTGCCAACTGATCCGCTTGTTATTTGCAATAGCTTAATTTTCTTAGAAAAGAATAGAATGAATTAGAATTGAATGAATAGTGACTTGTATAGAAGGGTGATGCACGCCGGAACAATAAAACTGTGTGTGAATTTCACCTTCTAACGTCTTGTGCTGGGAAGGAGATAGGTATGGACGCCACCAGATAAAGATTAACGAACAGCCCTAACAAAACTCGGGGCAACAATAAACGCATATGAGCATCTAGGGATGATAAGGCTGATAACATGAGAGCGAACAAAGCTGATCCTCTAGTCGCTGACGGCTTGCTGAGCCCAGCAGCCCCCACCTTCTCCTTTTCCCGCTATCTGGTTCCATTCATTTATCGCACTGGCTTATCGCCATATTAATATAATACCTACGAAGAAGTGTAGACTTACCCACATCCTGTTTCCCAGTGGATTCACGACCCTTTCGAAACATTACACCCTTTGACATGCTCCGGTCGCTTACAATATCAACTAGGTAGATTGTGAGCGTTAAATGACAAATACGCTCGTATCACTGCAGCTCAACTCCTCTAGTTCGTTGAACTGAAGACTGGAAACCGGGCAACCATTGATCAAACAGTTCAAACTTGATTTTAATTGTCATGTGCAAATTGAAAATTCCATTACGAAGAGTACATAACGAAGACACGTACGAACGTACACAAGGGAAATATTTACATTTGTATGCAGGTAGAATGTTGAAATGGACATAGCTCATTCCCAATATAAAACGCTGCAAATTATTACTCAATGGTTTATTATTTCTGTGTTAGATAGCCCTTTTACGCAGATCATTGGTATATAATTATTAAACCCCGTATGTAATACATGATCAGAACATGGCGCATCGTGCCTCCGAGAAGGGATCACACTTTTACAGTTCCAAGACCACGTAATTTTACTCTTCACACTAAATATGTTTAAAAAAGGTCTATAGGTAAGGAAAGAATATACGTTCAGAGGCCCTTCAGCTGATCAGTGCGCCTCCGTACCTCGTAATTGTTTCCGAGGAGTCCCAGAAGAGCTCCATCGAAATAACAACACTGTGAGTAGAATAGGAAAGTTGGCCTCGGAGGTTGCGAAGCAGATCTGAGTCTCTCCATACTTTGTAATTGTATCCCCGATCTCCAAAAAGGAGCTACGTTTCAGGTGTCAGCATCATAAGTCAATTAAAAAACAAATGAGGCTCAGAGGCCCCACAACTGATTAGTGTGCACTGATATAGAATTTGATATTACAAATGAGGTAATATTGAATTCTTGATTTTACAAAGACCTGATGTTATTACAAGACCTTGATATTACAAAGGAGGTAATATCGAATTCTTGATATTACAAAGACCTTGCTTTGGTCCATATATATTTAAAACAAAAATGTATCCTCAAGATGTTAGTTTCCTTAGATCAATTTTCATTAGCTTGATTTCCACCAATTCAACCTGTATGCAGACTACCAGTACCCACACAAGTGGCTTCTCGTACCAGCTGTACTTTCCCAATGGACACATGTACACCCATACTACTGCTACAACGTAATATAATAACTAATAAATAAAGTAAATGAATAAAATAAAAATACTACCCAACAACATATGACTAAACGTTCTTGATTTTGGAATGAAACTGTTTGTAGACAAAGCTGAAGGATTCGGATTAGTATACTGATGTATGCTGAAACAGTAAAAGAAGGTGAAGAGAGTTATTTATAAGGCTGACGAAAAAGAAAGAAGACATTTCTAAGATAAACCGACCAAAGGTTTGGGCCTGAGCTAGACTGCGTGGATCCACTAAGCGAACGTAAATAAAATATGGAAATAAAACTGAGTTACCATGACCCTATAGAAAGAATATTTCAATGAACAAGTAACTTTCCAGTAGCCCTCACGTGTTCCTTGCATGGTTTTTTGTGCGCACTCGAAACTTTCCTTTATCCCAATTTCTTCTCGTTGCCGCATTGATTTGTTTTGTTTGTCACCCATCCACCATCAGAAAGTTGACACATCACTTGGGGGTCCAGAATCTCAGAGAGACTGCTCACTTAGTCATCTCCAAAGGCCCACAAAATTCATGCTAATTGACCGTTTTGAATGGAAAACACATTCTCATAGACTGAGAAGAGGGCAGGATTAGTAAGTGATAGAGTTCACTGACGTAGGTATTTTTCTTATGTGGGGTAGTAGGCTTTAAGGAATACATCCTAGGGTTTGTTTGAGGGTGAGAAATAGGTTAGCTTCTGGTATTTGTTTATTGTTGCTTTGCGCTTTCGCCTTAATGGCCTCGTCAGAGCTTATTTTATATATGAGGGTCGTTTAGTGGTACAATTTCCATTGGGGAATTTGAATGTATCTTTTAATATTGTAGTCTCAGTATATAGGTCTTTTTTATTCATTTCAATCATTAGGGGGACCCATCCTCTTGTTGCTGCTTTATACTGGTTGCTGCTGTACATTTTAGTATGTTGTTGAGGGGAGGGGGGGGGGGTTAACTTTACTTTTAAAATTAATAAAATATGCAAATTATGGGAGCTATCACTTATCATTAGTTACCACTTAATTAGTTAACTAATGATAAGTGATTGCTCCCATAATTTGCATAGTTTATTAATTTTAAAAGTAAAATTAACCCCCCCTCCCCCCAACAACATACTAAAATGTACAGCAGCAACCAGTATAAAGCAGCAACAAGAGGATGGGTCCCCCTAATGATTGAAATAAATTTAAAAAATCCTATATATTGAGATTACAATATTAGAAGATACATTCGAATTGCCCAATAGTACCAACTAAACGACCCTCATATATAAAATAAGCTCTGATGAGGCCATTGAGGCGAAAGCGCTAAGCAACAATAAACAAATACAAGAAGCTAACCTATTTCTCACCCTCAAACAAACCCTAAGAGGTATTTTTCAAAATTTGCAATCTATTTAAATGTTGGATCAATATTTTTCAACGAAACAATCAATAAGCATGCCTGTAACCATGAAGTTACATAACGGGCAATGTAACTTGTGTTTTATTTTTTTCCACCAACTGAAACTTCTTGACGGGAGCTTTCCAAAAAGGCGCAATGGTATCGTATGATTTGAAGTGGCCAAAATACCCTTGTAAACAAAGCCAAATTTCGCCATAGAGAAGGAACTAACACTTCACCCCCGTGTCCGCCTGGGAAGGAACTCAACACCGTCCACCTATGACCTCAATTCATTTACTTTCTATCGTTTTCTTTGTTTGTTTGTTTTTTTCCAAACCAAGTAGAGCTTTAGGCTGACATTTTGCAGTCGGGGATTTTCAAGGGTGCTGATTCCTTTGGATGCCAAAGGATATCCAAGTCCTGTGACAAACGTGTAAATTATTACACAACGGTTTATTAGTTCTGTATTAGATAACTTTTCTGCGAAGACCGCTGGTCTGTATAAACGTCAAGCACCACTCCTGCATGCCAAAGTCGCTTTGCGATTCTCAGTCGTGTTGACTATTTTTTCCCTTCTAATACTTAAGCCATTCTGGAGTTGTTAGTCCAACAATGCTAATGAATGTCTCATTCGGTTCATTGATATAAATTTTGTTCCAATCACTCAGTTTTTTTTTTTTTGTTTTTTTTTTTTTTTCGAACTTACGTAGATCTAACATGAAATTTTGAGAGAAGGGGAGGGGGATACGTTTTTTCTTGGCGATTACAAGGGTTTAATATTGAAAAAACCAAAATTATAAATCCACACAAAAAATTGCCATTATACTGAAATTACTCTATCATATTGTAAAATCGTACTAACTTCAACAACTCATTATTTTTCCAATTTTCCATCTAACTTCTGACCTAGTTTCAGATTGATTCCCCAGGTATAGGGGAAAGTACATTTTTTAACCAAGACACCTGCTCCCTGGTAAATGGTTTTATACGCAGGGTACCAATTAGACCGTGCACAACTATTGTCATTCAATGACATCTTTACTCCATTCTTAAGGTTTCCAACGAAATCCAAACTTTCTTTCAAGTGCTCTTCCATTGTGCCAAACAATTGCAACGCCCTGACAACCGATTCTCTGGGCTTTGGAATCCAGAAAAGCTACGTACGAGTACAAACCGTTTTTGAGGGCGAAGAACTGGAACGGTGGCCTCTGCGTGCCCTTTATTAGAATACGAATCTAGGTCGGTCAAGTGCGGGAGGTGTGTCTGAACTTCACAGTAAACATGACACGGACATCAAGATCTTGGGTCGGTAGGTAGGTATGTCTACGGTTTTCTGAAATTCCACAAATTTCTTAAAAACCGAAACGAATGGAAACTGGGTCAAGAAGACCATCAAAAGGTTGAGCATCGTAAAACACTAATTTACTGTAGCGTTAAAAATTACAGTAACTAATTCGAATCTGCTAAAGCAATATTGATTACTTGACGGTTGTTTTCCGTTTATTTAACAAATGATTTGTCGGGAGTTATCCCTCAGAAACGGCAGTGATATAACTGGATTGGCACTGAGATGTCGCTATTCATGAACCTCCGAACAGTGGAACGGTACAGACGTGACAGAATCCAATAGTTTTATCCTCAAGTAATGTTTATTTTATTCGAACCGCAACTGATTTTTGGTTTATTATTTCCAACAATAAGTCTTTGTGATCGTTTAGGAAATTCTTGGTCGATTACAAAGTTTCATTGTTGAAAATGACAAACCAAAACGATAATCGTCAGAAACGCTTGCATATGAGTCTGCAACACATTGCTCTTATGTGATGCAGACTCGTATGCAAGCTCTAAGAGCCTCTCAGCTGATCCGGACCCTGGGCATCGTCAAGTAAATGTCCTAAGGAGGCTACATACGAAATTACAGCTTCCTAGAGTGTAAAGCATACAAATTAGCTTTAAGAGCCACTCATCCGATACGGACCCTAGGCATCGTCAAGTAAATGTCCGTAAGAGGCTACATACGAAATTACAGCTTCCTAGAGTGTAAAGCATAGAAATTAGCTTTAAGAGTCACTCATCTGATCCGGACCCTGGGCATCGTCAAGTAAATGTCCAAAAGAGGCTACGTACGAAATTACAGCTTCCTAGAGTGTAAAATATAGAAATTACCTATTAATATGGTTTAACCACCGCTTCACAAATCAAACCGTTCTCGCAATATTCGGATCACCTGCTATGAATCATATCATCGAAACACCAGCTCAATGAAATCATCAGAAATTAACAAGCGGTTGCAATCATGTTCACAATATCAATTATTGAGAATGATCACCTGAGTGTACACAATTATTCAAATAACCATGCTCATAACTCAGCTTGTTGGCCACGTACTTCGCAGTAGTTAAAATAATATGGTTGGATAAATCGAGAGCTTTGAACGAATGGTCAACGAATTTTGTGGGATGAAAAACGACGAAGTACCCCCCTAGCAACGACTCGGTTGTAAGCGGAAAACCAACCGTAACGCTTTTGGTTTATTATTTCCAATAATAAGCCTATGTGATCGCATAGCTTAAAATTTTTATAACCCCCCCTCAAACTTTGTCACTTTACGTTTCAAGGTGCGTAGAATCCAAATTTGAAATGTCCGTCCGCCGTCCGCCGTCCGGGCCATAAAAGGCCTAAGAATTGACTTAAAAAACCCGTTCTTTCGCACATAGACTCCATTTGAGGTCTAGTTGGTCTTAACGTTTAACCATCCCGATCGCTTTACTCGCATAGATGCTATGGGCCAAAAACCGTCGAAAAAGTGTCTTTTCGAGGCTTTGAGTGTTAGACTTACGCACGCGCGTAAGCCTGGCACGCTTGGCAGGGGGTCACGGTGGGTGGTGAGGGGGTGAGCGGGGGTGGAGTGAGAGGAAGAACAGAGGTGGATACTTGAAAAGAGACTGGCGAAAGCCCCAGAGCATGCTGGTTACTATAGCTGGCTATCTGATTCAGAAATAATAAACCATTATGTAATAATTTGCAGCGTTTTTCTATTGATTTTCACGTACAACAAATGCCTTTGAGAGAGAAAGGGGGGGAGAGAGAGGGAGAGAGAGAGAGACTGGTTTGAATGCTGTCATTTACAACGTGATCTGCAAATTTTAAGATGATTTTTAGTCGTATTAGAATCCTCAAAAACCTCCCCTCTCGCAATATAGGTATCCTTAATATCTCAAACATCTCGTAAGCACTGCACATATAAAGCTAACACAGGGTGTCTACTAGATCTGTAAAATAAAAATCGGGGACTTTTGGGGTTCTAAATTTTAAAAATCTGTGACCTTTACAGGCTTTAATTTCTTTAGGAATAGCGTACCGAAATACTTGCCAGTAGACCTACTGTAATCATGAGTAGCCTATATAAAGTAGATCTTCATAACTTTCTTATTGATTCTAGCCTACTTATAAAGTACAGAGGTCTAAGACTACTTACAGAATATTAGAAAAATACAATGTACAAAATATTTAATAATATAGATTTTAAAAAGAATTCTTACCTTAGATTTGAAATTCTGGAATAGTGATTAGTGCAATTAGGCCCACATCAGCATATTCTATTTTTATTGCAACTTACTACTAAGTCTTTAACAAAATGTATTTACAGAATATATGCAAATGTTCAATATATTTATAGGTCTATGTACAAATATACAGGAGAAACTGCATTAGTCGCATTTGCTTCTGTCTACATTGCCGACGCTTGCATCTGTCAGTATTATATATATAGATTCAAAAATCTCAATTGATTCTTTCGTATGTTTTTGAATCCTGGTACTGGCATTATATTATGGTTATTTGGTTACCGACGCCATAAAAATCGGTGATTTTTATATTAAAATCCGTGAATTTCAGAAATATCCGTGCCCTACTATTAAATCCGGGACTTTTCCTGACTTTGCAGAAATCCGTGACCTGTAGACATCCTGCAACACTACAAATGAAGCTAACCACGAGAAGATAAAGTTAATAATTACTTTATTAGTAGTTTGGGAAACAAAACAGCGTAGTGGGCAATGTAGATAGATGTTTCTCCTTGTAATTTATTATAATTGTACTGAATCAATGTTACGCACGGGTAGTCTACTATATCCAATTATCTATACACTCAAAACCAGTTAACGTTGATATTGATATGGGATGAACAAATCGTCGTCCCCCAACTAAAATCCAAATTTGAGCGAGATCGGACGACTAGGGCGTGAAAAAATGGAGCATAATCGAATTTACGTTTGCGCATGCGCAGAGTGAAGTATTGATTTCTCAACAATGGAGCTGATAGGGGATCGTCTACACCTTAGCCCGCACATTCTCTAATAATGTAATCCAGATCGGATGAAAACTGTGAAAAATAGGCATATTACAATGATTTCATATTGGCGCATGCGCAGTAGTTATTAATACAATCATGTTGAAATTGATCAGAAGACCAGGGCGTGAAAAAATAGAGCATAATGGAATTTACGTTTGCGCATGCGCAGAGTGAAGTATTGATTTGGAAACAATGAAACTGACAGGGGACCGTCTACTCCATAGCCTCCACATTCCCTGAAAATTTCATCCAGATCGGATGAAAACTGTGGAAAATAAGCTTGTTACAAGGATTTCATATTGACGCATGCTCAGTAGCTTTAATGATACAATTGTGTTGAAATTGATATAAGATGATCAATCCCCCCCAACTATAATCCAAATTTTAGCGAGATCGAACGACAAGGGCGTGAGAAAATGCTTGGTAGAAATTACGTTTGCGCATGCGCAGAGTGAGGTATTGAGTCAAGAACGATGAAACTGATAGGGGACCGGATCGGGGATTGGTTTTATAACCAATATTTATTTATTGTTATTTATGATACCTAACAATTACAGTTTTTGCCGTTACGTACGAAATTCAAGTTGCCGGTGAAATTAGGATGATCCGGTTCATTTCAAGTTCCCCGACTCGTTTGATTTTAGTACGCCGGAGGGTATGTAGGTACAGCGTCCATTAACCCCTTCACTTCACTATCCAACTACATCCGTTTTCACCTCGATCTTCTCCTTCATGGAACGGATGTCGCGTGGGTGGAAGCCAGGGGCTGACCCAAATCCGCCCGGTCTGACCCAACTCATCTGAAGGAATGGGGTCGCCTTTTTTACAAGCTCTTATTCAAATTATTTTTGCTCCCGCGAATATCAAGGTAGAAGTTTCGCGATCACAAATGGTAGGTGGTACAAACGGAAATGGTCATAACTCCATTGTACTACCTACTCTATAAAGTCGAAATTGATGATATCTACTGTTGAAAAGAACATCAAATTTCTATCCTCCTGATGCTGGATAAATAATAAGTTTTTAATCACTTATGTAGGTAGATAACGAAATTAAACCCCATTAATGCAAATCATCGTGGAATCACACTCTGATAATAAGGTCCACTGGTAATAAGAAATGCAATTTTCTATTTTATTTCGAACAAAAGTGGTAAGCAGGGATCATTAGAATCATGACAGCTTGCGTACCAATCCGCAATCCCAGGAGACACTTTCATGCTGCAATTACCAAATTCGCCTTCGTAGTAAGTCAGGTTGATTGAAATTTGAATTTCACAGATGAACATAACAGAATTAAGAGAGTCTCCCTTTTGAATTTTAACGTCCCAGGCCACCCTCAATATACTTATAGTAGCTACTATTTATTAGTAATTTATTACTATTTATTAGTATTAGTGAACAACTGCGTGTGTAAACACTCCGATTTGAGTCAGGAATGGTAATAAATAACAAATTTAATAAGAATAGTGACGATCTGGGACATAATTTTGTAGAATGAAGCTGATTTGCTACATATTATATTAACAAATATAACGTTTGATGAGAAATTAGGAACAAAATCTGTTGTTTCCCTTGAACTAAATCGTACTCAAATTGATATATAGCTTTACGAAAGAAAAAATTAAATTCAAAAGAAGAGAATATTAATAATAGATACTGGAAAAACAAAAGAAGGGAATTTCTCATGAGGGGATATAAATAGCTGGGATTAATAATGATAGTACCATTGACCTGCGTAGAAGGGCTATCTAATACTGAAATAATGAACCTTTGTGTAATAATTTGCAGATTTATTTTTAATTAAACAAATTTTGGTTCGCTTACGCGCAATAAATTCTTTGTTTAAATAAAATGAAAATAATACAACTGAAAATTAATTATAATAAATAAATCATATACCTACGCTTCGCAGTTCCATTTGTAGGTGACAAAAGTTATAATAATCTGAATTCCTTTGGAATTATATCAGCTGATTCGATCGTCATAGTTTATTAGGTAATTTTTACTATGTTTTACCTGTTGCGATACATCTAATGTTGATTTTTCCCCTGTTTTCCCCTTAGGGAGAAGAGCAAACCTATGAAGTTACAGCTACCTGGGTGGTTTCTTTTGATTCTTTGGGATGATATCTATGAATTATTATTAAGCCCCGTACATAGTAAACCTGTATTAGATAGCCCTTCACCGCAGAACACTGGTCCAAAAAAATTTACCTACTAAACTGAGTCTAAGGTGCATTATCGAAATATAACTGGACGATGTCACCTACCAAAAGAAACAAAAGAAAAATCTACACTACATGCAGATACATCGGTACATGGATATGCCTTATTTCCCCCCCTGTGAAATATGTGTTTTGTGTCTCAAGTTAAAAACGTCTCAATTAAATTAGCTAAGTCAGCTGATCAGAAAAGACCCAATCTATTCAGTAGTCACCAGAGATTCATGGCCCAGAGAGTCACCATACCTAATTTCAACTTCCTAGTATGAACTGGAGAGAATGTAGCTTACTCAGCTGATTTTTTTATTTTTATTTTTTATATTTTTTTATTGTTGGCATTAACACATGTTATACAGCCATAGGGTGCTTCTATATATACATTCTACATGGAATTATAATTACATTCATAATTGTTTATAAGTAAATATTACATTCTTTTATGTAATCATAAATAATTTTATATACGAGTACAATAAAGTTTTTCGTAGATAGTAGACAACTGTAGTTTGTCGGAAAGTCCACTACCTCCGTTAATTTCCTGAACATCTCGTCTCTTTCCAAGAAGAACAGCGGGCACATCATCACTAAATGTTCTAAATTACCACATGGGTCGCCACATCTGTTGCACTCTGGGTCCTCTTGTCTATTGAAGCGATGAAGGAATTGATCGCAAACTCCGTGATTGGTCCTCATTCTCGATATGCTTCTGCAGAATGGTTTGGATACTGTGTACCCTTTAAACCACGGTCTGAGGGGAGCAGTTGGCTGTATATTTCTATAAAATTGTCCAGTATTTTGGGGATTTTTAACATACAGCTGTTGCCAGTCTTCTTGGGCTCGTTTAGCAATGAGAGTGAAATAGTCGCTCACTGGAATAGTTACATTGCTTGCAATACCCAATAAATTTGCTCGCTTTGCTAATCCGTCGACAATCTCATTGCCTTGGATTCCGGAGTGTCCTCGAATCCAAAGAAGTATGAACAGGATGTGATTAGGAATACTCAGCTGATTAGGAATAAACCAGTCATTTACATAGTCTCTTAATGTCCCAGGGAGTCTCCCTATCAAATCTTAACTTCCTAGGATTAACAGGAGAGATTTTAGTTCACTCAGCTGATTAGGAAAGAGCCAATAACTGCAATCGTCTCTTAGTGTCCCAGAGAGTCTCACTATCATATCTCAACTTCCTAGGACGAACAGGGGAGATTTTAGCTCACTCAGCTGATTATAAAAGACCCAATAATTGCAATAGTCTAGTACCTGCTGCTTACAAGTACCTACTACTCAATAGCTTTCCTACCATGTACCTAGTGCCTTATTTTCACATTATTAGTTCATTATGGTTACTTAGCAAAATGGATATTCTTCGAGTCCCTGGTTAATTCATAGGCTATGTTACAATCCTCCAGTCTTGCTCTTTCGTCCAGACCTCGGTTTTCCCTATCGACGCCGGCCGCCTGGGAATACAACTTTGGAAGGAAAAACCTGGCATGCGTCGAACTTTTCGCGTCAAATGGGGAAGGGGTGGGTTCACGCGTAAAGAACTTTTGATAACAAATTCAAAAGAACCAAAACGATTTCAGTCGGTTGAGCAGAGCAGTTTTTATACTTTTTATGTTCAAAAATCAGAGTGGCTCCCAAATGAAAATTTTCAATTTCTCTAACTTTTTCCTGACCGAACTTCAAATTTTCCTGTCAAAAAATATCAAATTCAAATTTTTCTTGTTTTCTCGTCATTTTATTGTACCTTTAATGCTTCTAAAAAGAAAATCATATAATTTAAAGAAAAAAACACGGACTACTCATACCTATGTAGTCTTCTTATATTTAACAATTTCATTACCCTCGAAGTGCTCAAATATCATAACAATTTAACCTAAATGTAATACGATAATTTACGAAAATTCACCTATACGATATTTCTGCATGACTTTTAGTTTAATATTTTATCATTTGTGATCTGAAGCTATTTGTTGAAGTACATTTTTCCTTACTTGGATTTCTTAGCTCTGGGGATAATTCAAAATTTTTGTCCGACAGCAAAAAATGTCACACTTTTTTTCACCTACTACCAATCATTGCCAGAGGGAGTATAACTTCCTGATTTCCCATCCCACAAAAAACGTTCGTTGGAAAGTTGCTCTGTGAATTTATAACACATGACTCCACATTCCAATGGGCCAATTTCCCCCTCCTTAATCCTCCTGAGAAGTCCTAGCTTATGTGTACAAACTAGTTTTGGGACCCTTACCGGATCAATCCACTACTCTGCTGGGCTTTTTCTCCCTAGTTCAGTAGTCAGTTGATTTTTCTCACAAGTGGATTACTCTAGGTTATGTAGTGACCAGAGAAGCCAATGGCATATCCATTCACTTTTTATGTGCGTGTAGCGTTGTTACTTTTGAACAGTTTAACCACAACTCTTGATAATTATTCTTTTCATTCGTATAACTCACCTATGAAATAATATACACCTAGTATGATAAAGTACGCTATTGAAGTTTGATTGTTTGGGAGTTAAATATACTTGAAAAACACTTAAACACTAAAAATTATTACACCAAGTTTTCATTTAAAAAATTCCCTGACATTTGGTGGTTTTTGCAGAATTCTCTGACATTTACCTAACTTTTCCCGACGCAAAGAATTCCCTGACAATTCCAGGTTTTCCCGACGCAAATAATTCCCTGACAATTCCAGGTTTTCCCTGACTTTTCCAGGTAGGGGCCACCCTGAAAATTTATGTTCATAACGCCTTATTAACTACAGTAATGTTGGTTGGGAATAGTTTTAACGTAACTATAAACTTATATTGAGAGGACGCATAGTTAGAAAATTAATTAGGTACAACTTGAAAGTTGATTACTAAAATTTGAATTGAAGTCTTTTGGGGACTGCTGAATAAAGGCAAGGTACATTTGGATAAAATGGCCCGATTAAAATGACACGTAGATGTGGATTCGTGCAACGCACGGGTAACCGACAAGTACACAATAAAAAGATCTTCAGTTTCACATTACTTAAAGAATGACTCGACCTTTGTAACCATCCATAGAGTAGTGAACTACCTGTGAAATTCCAAATCCGGCCTACGAGAAGGTCATATTTTTCCAAAAGAACCGGGAAGTAGAAAGAATCATAGGTTCAATATTTCAACTGTGGTTTGCGAACTTTCTTCTTTTCAAAGCTCTAAATCTGACAAATATTTTATGTTATTTTTTCCCTTCTTCTTTTTTCCATCCCTTTCCCAATCTTTTGTTCGGAATCTAAACAACACTCTGAGATACGAAGTCGGTAGTCGTGGTGACACTGCAACCCTGAAGTTTTCTATTTTATGGTTTTACTGCTCCTTCGATGCGTCTTCTGGTGTCATAGTGACCTACATAATGGCCACGGGTGCGATGAGCGTGAAAAACGCCCCCGACTTTCTCCGGCTCACAACCGGCGTAAATCAATCACAGCCTCGCCCAGGCCGACTTTCCTCGAATTGGATGCAGTGACCAGCTATGTTCGATTTTCCCCGAGTAGATCCTTTCATAATGACTAACTTGCACTAAGTGCAAGGACCTTTCCGCCAGTAATGCCGCACAATGTTTCGACTATTGTGTTTCAGGTGGAAAAAAGTCAAAATAAAAGTATTCGAACAAAATTTTCAACATGAAGGGTGGCAGGTAAGGGTCTCAAATCGATTACATTTACTTAGAATAACTTTCTCTAGGTAACTCTGTGCCCATACTTGGACACACCAAATAAAAACTTCTGCCAAGATGGGTGTGGCACATAGCTTCCTCATTTGCCTATCATGGAATGTAAATATTATGTTACGGGTGATGCCCGCCAACCGGACAATGCTAGCTTTACCCGGATAATGTCAGCCTTATCCAGCTGCGGTGGGTAAAGCGCGCAATGAACACATGATTACGTTGTTCTCGTGGTTTAACCGGATAGAGCTATTCATGTGTGTTCAGATCGATGTTTGTGTTCTTGTGTTTACTATTATATAGTATATATAATTATATAGTATATAATATATTATATATATACCCAACGATTCTTCAGAAACCAATTCACCAAAAAACTAAGCTTATACACTTATATTCTGTGTCATCTGAAGAAAAATCAATTCGTGAACTTGCTACGAGTCGATCGTTTTCGGGCGGGCAAGGCTTCAAGAAGCGTAATTGCTAGGGGAACTGCAAGTCAAAATACACTGCCAAGGAAATGGCACATAAGCTTCCTCGTGACCTTCACAGTACGTCACCATTAAATTCCATAAAACTAGAAACGACCGGTTCTGGCATCAGGGAATTAATAAGGTGGGAAATTGGAAGGTGAATGGTACATATAATAAATGAAATTAATAAGGAAAATTTTGATTTTAATATGGGACCATCCAGGATGTAGTCCGCATGTTCCCTGAAAATTTCGTCTAAATCGGATCAAAACTGAAGGTCTGACAACGAGAGGTCTGACGGTATCATTGTTGGCCAACTCGATACCTACGTCCGGAACTAATGGAGTTCACTTCGTTCGAACGTGAACCCCATGACAATCCTTCAATGAACATGCATGTATTTCGCTGCACATGAATTTCGGTATTCCATATATGGAATAGCAAATATTTAAAAAGGAGGAGAAAAAATAAAAAAATAAATTCCCGGCCGGGAATATTCCCTGCAAATAAATTCCCGGCATGATGGGCACAATCACTGGTAGTACCGTACGATTCGTATGGCACCTCAAGGGACCCGACCGGGATCATCTCTGAAAATTTGAACAAAATCCGATAAAATTAACTAAGCTGTGACCGTAAAAAAACATCACTTTCGCGCATGCGCCTAGCGTACCGCTGCTGATGATCGAGAAGAATGTGATACGGGACCTCAAGAAACCTTGCCCGCATCATCCCTGAAAATTTGACCGAAATCCGTTCACAATTGCCTAAGTTATGACCGATACAAGAAAATTTTGTTTGCGCCTGCGCAGAAGCTACCGTTGATTCGATCATCACGGAAATGATAGGGGACCATGTAGAGCTATACCCGCACGATCCCTAAAAATTTGAAGAAACTCGCATCAAAATTGTGGAAATTACGGCTGTTGCAAGGACCGTAACAAGAATATTTTGTTCCCGCATGCGCAGAGCGTACCGCTAATGCAATTATGATAATTGTCTTATGGGACCTTAAGGAACCTTACCCACATCATCCCTGAAAATCTGACCGAAATCCGTTCAACATTGACCGAGTTATGACCGTCACAAGGAATTCACGTTGGCGCCTGCGCAGAAGCTACCGTTGATTCGATCATGATGAAGTTAATAGGGGACCATCTAGAGCTTAACCCGCACGATCCCTCAAAATTTGATCAAAATTGTGGAAGTTATGACTGTTACAAGGAAATGTGGACGGACTAACAGACAGACAGACAGACAGACACGGAACCAAATTTGTTCAGGAGGCTCTGAAACGCAAATGCGAGTGGAAATTTTAATTATGGAGCAAAAAAATTTTTTCATTTCGAAAGTGAAAATAAAGCTTCCGCTGCCTTGCAGTCTCGGAAGCGAAAATGTGAGTGCGTCAACTTTAGTTTAAAATGCAACTAGAAATGTCATTCTAGTTTGCCATGCGCAAACAAGTAAGGAACGTGTTAAACTTCTTTCTTCTACATTTGTGACATCAATAATTATCACATTTTAACTTGAAATGATAGAAACAATATTCAAGTTTGTTGTCAGCTCACCTGATGCCACCTTTAGCCAATCGCCATTGGGATAAATTCGGCAACTTCAACATTTTTTTGGCTTTATCCATCCGTTTTGGATAGCGCTGACTTTATCCGGCTAATGCTAGCGTTATCCACTCGCGGGTATTACCCATAACATATTGATCATTGGAAAGTTTTAAATGATCTTGAAAAATGCAATAGCGGAAAAGATTAAATAAAGAAGTAGCGTGAAATGTCATAATTGGTCAGTTCAGAAACGAAAAAATGGTACTCAATGTTATTCACGTTTGTGCAAGCGCAGAATGAACTGATGAGTTGAAAACTATGAAATAGGTACGGGACCATCTAAAATCTAAACCGCGCATTTGCTGACAATTTCATCAAAATCGGATGAAAACTGTGGAAATTAAGGTTATTACAAGTATTTCACATTGGTGCATGCAATGATACAATCGTGTTGAAATTCATATGAGGTAATCAAGTCATCTTCTTCCAACTATCATCCGAATTTAAGCGAAACCGAACGACTAGAGTGTGAAAAAACTGAGCATGATGAAATTTACGTTTGCGCATGCGAAAATGAAGTATTGATTTGGCAACAATGCAACTGATAGAGGACCATCTAGACCCTAAACCGCGCATTCGCTGACAATGTCATCAAAATCGGATGAAAACTGTGGATATAAGGTCATTACAAGTATTTCACATTGGCGCATGCGCAGTAGCTATTAACGATACAATCGTGTTGAAATTGATATGAGGTAATCAAGTCATCTTCTTCCAACTATCATTCAAATTTATGCGAAATCAAAAGACTAGAGCGTGAAAAAAGAAAGCATAATGGAATTTACGTTTGCGCATGCGCATTCCAGTCATTCCAGACGATAAATCTCCTTAGGTTTGAGATAAAAATGCCGTTCTTGCGCGAAAAAATCAAGCTTTCCAAACGAGAGGATGAGTTCGCTGGCCAGAAGTTTTTGAGCACATTAAGTTTGTGAAATTCCAAAAAATGTACTAAAAAAATCACTAAAAATGGCTAACAACGGCTAAAAATTGTTAAACTATATTTTTTTGTATAATGTTGCTCAAATACAGTTTATTAACTATAAAATAGAACCTCCAAAAATTTATGTACAAAATCACGAATTTATTTTATTGATTTATTATTAAGCTATGTAAATTCCCCAAAATCATTTAATTTAGAACTGTAACATTCAACTGTATACCAACTCCTTGTAATACCTTTGAGGTTTATACAAATAGAATTTCATTTCACTTCGTATCATCAATATCACCGCTCAATCGAAGAGGGACCAAGATACGAGATTTTCTCTCGCAAGGCCATCAGGAAGTTTTTCATTGAGGCGGCCGCCCTATCCATTAATAGGCCTAGGAAGTCAGGCGAGCGCCCACTCTCGACAAAATGAAAAACGAGACAGATGAATTGAGAAGCTGAACCGGTCCGATGGAGGTGATTGTGTCAGGGAGGCGACATTGGCACACTTTAGTCACTCGGTTGGACGTTGCTGGCCCCAGCTTTTAAATTAAGTCGATTAACATTTGACCCGCAGTTCTTTGTCAGTTTCGCAGGGAAAAACGTGCGAGAGGAGGTAGCTTATAAACGTGACTCCAGATGTGATTCACGGAGGTGTGCGGAGGAGGGGTATTTGGATCAAGGGCACTCAAACCGCGAGTTTTGCTTTGCTGATTCCGGGCGCCATTTCCCTTTCAATTGAATTACCTTTTATGGAACTGCGATCTGCGATTGGGGAATGCTGCATATTATTACACAAAGGTTTATCATTTCAGTATTAGATAACTCTTCAGCGCAAGTCACTCAGTATATACAAACACTTAAGGTAAGCCTGCATAATAATGATTCTCATTTAGCTAAAAAAGTTAGGCACACTGGCAGGACATTTTAAACGAGAAAACTTAAGGGACTCGATCCGATTCATCAGAAGATCACGCGTCTATGTGATACTTTGTGGTACTTTTTTTCCACAGGTAGCGGAAGCATTGTTTTCTCTTCGGGAGAAAAAAAAATTTTAGTCTCCTAAATCAAAATTTCCACTCGCATTTTACGTTTTAGACCATTCTGAACAACTTTGGTTCTGTGTCTGTCTGTCTGTGTGTGTGTGTGTGTATGTCGTGTGTCCGCAAATCCTTGTAACAAGCTTTTTTTCCACAGTTTTCATCCGGTAATAATCCGGTTTTCAACCGTCCATCAGACGGTTCCCCATCATTTTCATCCTTCTTGACTCAATACCTGATTATGCGCATGCGCAAACGTAAATTCTACCAAGCATCATTTTTTCACGCCCTAGTCGTCCAATCTCGCTCAAATTTGGATGATAGTTGGAGGAATACTATTTGATCATCTTATATCAATTTCAAAATGATTGTATTATTAATAGCTACTGCGCATGCGCCATTATGAAATCTTTGTAGCACGCTTATTTTCCTCAGTTTTCATCCGATCTGGATGGAATTTTCAGGGAACATGCGGGCTAGGGTGTAGATGGTCCCCTATTAGTTTCATTGTTGCCAAATCAATACTTCAATCTGCGCCCACCTCGGTTATTCATCCGTAGATTGATTTGCGATGCTCTGCCAACGTAGAAAGCCTGTTGATTGTTAGTGCATTTCTGGCATATCAATTGGTAAACACACATTTTGGATTGGCGGCACTCTGCTGAGTTTACACATTTGTAGGAATGTGTGGTGCTTACCGAAGTAAAATGTGCACTTTCAATCACGAGGTTGCGAAGTTTGCATCTGAGTCGGCCGCAACATTAATGATTGAAATTATCTCCACCTAGTGATTGACATTATCTACACACATCTCCCTATCAACAAGCCATCCCATCACCCAAACAATTTATAAATTATTTTTTCATTTTCATTTCAACTTCTTACTTGTGATCAAGATAATTTTTCGAAATATCAAAAACATCTTTCTTCGTTTATCTATTATTCTTACAAAACAAAGTATATATATATATATATATATATATATATATATATATATATATATATGAAAAAGCGTAAACTCAAAACGGATTTTCAATTAAGAAAATGTTCGAAAGTTTTTATTCAAAATTATTGTGCCATTGCAATAGCTTCATTTTCTACGAAAATTCGCTAATGAGGGGCAGTAGTAAAAAAAAGTCCAGTCATGCAGCATGACCCCATGAGCGAATTTTTGAAGAATATTACCGATTTTTACAACTAGCGAACGGCATTATTTCGATTTTTGACTGATTTTTCAACTTTGAAATTTTTGAAAACTTGATACATATTCTTATAGGAAATTTTACGCTGATTCCGAATATACCACATGTTAGTATGCTGAAAAAATTATTTCGCACAACAAATCGCAAAAAACAGGCTATTTTGAAATTTTTGACTACATTTTTGAAAATTTCAACCCGAAGATGTAATCCGATCATGCTGGCCAACGAACTTGAACTTTCGTTTTGTGCCCTTAACATTTTAAAATTTGTTTGAAGTTTCTAGCACAATTCTACGGACAGTTATCGTCTGGAATGACACATACATATATACATATATACATACATAAAAAAATGCGTTAAACTTCAGAATATGATTCAGAATAGCCTGAAACGGATTTCTGCATAAAAAGTTTTCAAAAATTCACATTCTACAAATTTTGAGGCGAGAGCAATAGCTTAATTTTCTTCAAAAATTCGCTAAAACACCCGAATAAAAAGCCGTCTTAAACTAGTGTTTTCACAATATGGTATTTGAAACAAATCCGACGTCAGACCGTCACCAAATAGCGTCGTTAGAAAGGTAGCCCGTGCTTCAAAATGTCCTCGGCGTCGCGGTCCTTGCGTCACTTCTCGCCAAATTCCGAGCACATGGACTAGCAGATTGGCACACCTCCCGAGGGCCCCGTTGGCCAATTACCCCTTTTGTCCTAACAAGCGGGCACCAGCTCTAATCTTTTGGGCTACTCCCTCCATCGGAATCGCCGATCAGAACAATATAGTGGCAGTTTGCATAAAGAGGCAGCAATTGTTAGTCAACAACTCATTCATCACGATCGAAATTGAGTACCTATTAGTCTTCAAGGCTAATTATTATTCTGTGTTGTTGCGTAAACCAATATTTGCAAGACCTCACTTTCCTGAGGTGAAAGAATTAGCTCGTGATAATACCTTTTGTTCTTACATACCTAAATACCTATAACATAACAATGAAACACCAGGAGAATACAATTTAGTTCTACTCCGTCAAATAAAATTTTGTCACACTGCATATAGATTACACATATTGATTTCATCAATATCAAATTATAACTAAAAAGTCAACATTTTTAATCTTTTTTGTTAATGAAGCGTTTCCTTTCGACTTAGTTGTTTGCGTCATCGAAAAATGTCTTGAGTCTTTTAGTTTATTATTTTCAATTTGTTGGATTACATTTCAAGATCGAAAGTCGGGTTTCGGTCTTTCAGTGCCTCAAATCGAACAGTTTTTTTTATTTCTTTCTTTTTTCTCCAGAAGTTTCATTTCTTTTCTTTGGTTTCCGTCAACTTGATTCCTTTGTTTTTTAATGTAATAATGTAATTGGGTTCGAAAGTACAAATGTAAATAAATAAATAATGACGAGTAAAATCCGAGAATCAAAAATTTAAAAAATATCCGCCCGGCCGCCGCACGCCGCAAATGGCAAAAAAAAAACGGAAAAACTCCGTACCTATCTTGTAAACGGATCGTCATATTGCCTTGGGAATGTTTTTATTCAATTCAAGAAGAAAAAATACATCAGAAAAGAGGAGCCTGCCACGCCTGCCAAGTTGGGTGTAGCACATAGCTTCCTTTTACCTATGACTATGACGAATGTATAAAGTTTAAAAGTTTTAAATGATCTTGAAAAATGACTTAGCGGAAAACAGTAAATCAAGAAGTAGCGTGAAATGTCATAATTGGTCAATTACGTTTGTGCAAGCGCAAAATGAACTGATGAGTTGAAAACAATGAAATAGGTACAGGACCATCTACAACCTAAACCGCGCATTCCCTGACAATTTGATCAAAATCTGATGAAGACTGTGGAAATTTAAGGTCGTTACAAGTATTTCACATGGGCGCACGCACAGTATCTATTAATGATACAATCTTGTTGAAATTGATATGAGGTAATCAAGTCATCTTCTTCCAACTATCATCCAAATTTAAGCGAAATCGAACAACTAGAGTGTGAAAAAATGGAGCATAATGGAATTTACGTTTGCGCATGCGCAAAATGAAGTATTGATTTGGCAACAATGCAACTGATGGAGGACCATCTAGACCGCGCATTCGCTGACAATTTCATCAAAATCGGATGAAAACTGTGAAAATTAAGGACGTCACAAGGATTTCATATTGGCGCATGCGCGTTAGCTATGCATGTAGGTGCATGATTCATCATACGTAGCTTGAGTAACGAATCCAAGTTGAAAGCGTGACTAAAGTAGTAGGTACCGAGTGTGTGGACAACCTGTCCATAGCATAAGTTAGCAACTTCGACGTCACTCCAGTGACCCAACATAACAGCTCATTTTTGCGAAATGCCAACGGTCCTTTGGTCGAGGTCCTGCTCGGCCAAAATTACGGGCCCCCAGGGTACAGTAAGATATCGCTAAACGGGGTAACGGCACTTCGTCTTCATCCCTTCCGAAAAATGCCAGTTAGACGAAGGCAATGTTTTCCATTTGTTGTGACTGTCGCTAAATTTATGGCACCAGGTACAGAAGAAATGCCATTGTTGGGAGTTCGGCGATCCCCTTTTGATGGGTCGGCGGGAGTTGAGGGGTGACACAAAGGGTTAAGCGACGTTCTTAGGATTTACGATCTGAAATGTTCAGGAAGAAGGGGTGGAACGATATGTTCTAGGCTTTCTTTTCTCCCCTCATGTTGCAAGTAAGTAACGGGACATGTGATATTCAGCTGAGCTTATCACAATAGATAGATAGATAGATAGATAGAGTTTTATTGTGTGCCATCCTTCAGGGATAATACATTGTCAAAACTTAAATACAACTTCGTATATATAATAAATAATTAATAAATATACACATTAAAGTTCAAAATAGGAATGTCGAAAAACTCATCAATCGTGTAAATGGAATTTTCCTTCATTACCCCAGCGATCTTCCCCTTAAATTGGCGCGCTGACCCATTCTTCAACTTATCTGGAAGCTCATTATAGAGCTTGGAACCCAAAAAAGTTCTAGTCATGCAGTATGATCGCATGAGCGAATTTTCGTAAATTATTGCACTGTGTTATGTTACATTGTTTTGAAAATTGAACACAATGAGTGAAAAGAAATTGTTAATTACCAATTATATGGCAGAAAACTCTTTCTAAATAATAATCTGCTATTCAAAAAAGGATTTTTGAGTTTTCATTTTCGTTGCAGTTTTTACCGATTTGAAGCACATTTTAATGAAATTTAAGTACATTTTTAAGCATAATTTTGTACATCAATTTTCAAAATTTCTATTTTATAGTTTATAATCTTTATTTTAGCAATATTCTGCTTTAAAAAATAAAGCATAAAGCCGTTTTTTGATATTTTTAGTGATTTTTTTCAGCACTGTTTTTGAAATTTGACCAATTTAAAGTGCTTAAAAAATGCTGGCCAACGAACTCGTCCTTTCGTTTGGAAAGCTTGATTTTTTGGCGCAAAAACAGAATTTTTATCTCAATCCTAAGGAGAGTTATCGTCTAGAAGGATGGCATCCTTCTAATTTTGTTGAAATAGGTAACCATTACAAATGTCAAACCTGAGATTGGTTGTTATAGACGAAGCTCTGATACTGATAGATCGATTTTGATAAAATGGGTAGAGGGATAGACACAGACAGAAACTACTGTCTTCCCTCTTTGTGGCGTTATTAGCAGCTATCCACATCTTCAAAAATGGTTCGTTATTTTCAATAATAAAACGTGATAGTAGGAGGGGAAAAAGTGCTAAATATCGTACATGTGTAGGTAATAGGTACAGGAAGGTACATATTTATAATATAGGTACATCTTGATTGTTGATCCTAACCCAAGGCGAATTTCGATATTGCCTTAACAACTACCCTTCCAAGTTCCCTTCCTTCTTCTACCACATCTATTTCTAGTGGGAAAATTAAACCACATAGGTAGATAAAGTTAATGCTAATTTAATACGTACTTCTTCATTATGAAAGAAATATAAAACAATACACGTTAGGTTATCTATGACGCGGGCTTAATTATGAAGATTTGGAGTAGTGTAGTCACGTTAGTGTGACTTTTGAATCGTTTCATTCAACCGTACAACGATTCCCTATTCGTACAGTTCGACTCAGGGGTTAGCTTCTGGTTCGCTTGGGCTATAAAAACTTCTATTCGTACAAGGACTCAGCTGAACGACTCAGATGGAAAACTGTAAAAACTCCCCAATTTATTTTGGGGTTTACGTTTCTTATAGGTTACATAAATTGCAGAAGGCGCCATCCATTAGACAATAGAAGATAAAAGTACCAGATGAACAACTGAGTGACTTTTGGCATTCCATGCATTGAATGTTGCTTTGTTTCTCTTCACCGGGAGGCCGCGAATTACGAGTGCGAAATTGATGGACTGTGCTACTAGAAAAATCAAGCCAAAACCAAGCGCCTACGCTGTAATACTAATAAAGGAGGATGATCATGGTAATTGGCAGCATGAGAAGTGATGAGACAATAAAAACATTGTTGAAGGATTTTGGTGGAGCAAAAACTGAGGAAGTTATATTTCCTTATTGGTTGATCATTAGTTAAAAGCATTACAAAATGCTTGACATAATCAGATAGTACCAATTTCTGGCAGGGAGTTGAGATTCCAAACGAGCGACAAAAGAGGGCATCAGGAGTATGCTGCCGTATTAATAATAGATCCCGTATCTGCATTTTTTGGCCACATTAAGTTAAAGGTACCCCCCCGTTTGGGAGGTTGGTTTCTTTCGATTTTGCTAGTCTCGAAGTCGGATCTCAACCGCAAATGCCTCAAAAACTGCTTACAATTATCGCATTAACTACATTTTGGTTCGATTTACAAATGAAAATCCCGTAACTGGCCTTTTCTAGGTGCAAAAATCCGCATCTGGGCCTCAGATACGATTATTTTATTATTATTCAGGTACATACAAATTGCGACACTCCAGATAAGAATTTATTTCTCGGTATTTTAGGACTCGTGGCGTCTGATACAATTTCTGAATCAGTGGCAGATACGTTTTTTCTTCCCAGTATTTGATCATACGAATGTATTTTCTCTTGTCAGATCAGATACGGTTTTCGGAGGTTGGCAACCACGATTTTTTCTTCTAGTATCCTGCATGTACGGCAGAATAATTTTTTTCACCACGTAGAGCGGTACTAATTTTGTATTAGAAAAAATGTATCAATCTTATTGCAATCGTATGTGCACCAGATTTAAGAGGAAATTTCAACTCAAAACCTAGAGACGCATTTTACCAAAAGTAGGGTTTGGTCAGATGCGGGATCTACTCTTAGTACGGCAGTATGGAGATCAATTAATGCCGTTAATTTATTTTGGGGTTTACTCAACGTTTCCGATAGGTTACATAAATTGCAGAAAGCGCCATCCGACAATAGACAATAGACGATAAAAGTACCAGATGAACAACTGAGTGACTTTTGGCATTCCATGCATTGAATGTTGTTTTGTTTCTCTTCACTAGGAGGCCGCGAATTACGAGAGCGAAATTGATGGACTGTGCTACTAGAAAAATCAAGCCAAAACCAAGCGCCTACGCTGTAATACTAATAAAGGAGGATGATCATGGTAATTGGCAGCATGAGAAGTGATGAAACAATAAGTTCAAGAGGTTGGTTTCTTTCGATTTTGCTAGTCTCGACGTCGGATCTCAACCGTAAATGCCTCAGAAACTGCTTACAATTATCGCATTAACTACATTCTGGTTTGATTGCGCTGGAAAAAATTCTATTCGGACAACGGCTCAGATGGATAAACTGCAAAAACTCCCCAATTATTTTGGGGTTTACTCAACGTTTCCGATAGGTTACTTAAATTGCAGAAGGCGCTATCCATTCGACAATAGAAGATAAAAGTACCAGATGAGAAACTGAGTGACTTTTGGCATTCCTTGCATTGAATGTTGCTTTGTTTCTCTTCACCACTAGGCCGCGAATTACGAGTGCGAAATTGATGGACTGTGCGTGATGGCAGGCCTCCGCGATGACGGCGCATGGGATATGTATCGGGCCCAAGGAGCCGTCCTTGGGGGAGCACCAACTGGGTTATTGTCTAGGGCTCCTGCCCCGCTATGCCTGCCTACTGCTACCCGCTAAAGGCTGGCCATGACACAGTGGCGGCTCTTTCATTTCCAGTCTCTCCCCAGAGCTGTGCGCATCATCTGGACCACCGGGTAGGCCCCCTTCCTGCCCCCCCTCGGCATCTAGTTCGTCTAGCACGCTCGACCTTCTCTCACTTCCTATTTCGTTTTTTCCCTTCCTTTTTTTTTTTTTTTTTTTTTTGTATTGTTGTGTGCCACAATCGATATGGAGTGTTGCCTTTTCCTTAGTAGGTTGGGTTGGTTGAGGGTAGAGAATTGTCAGGCTTCTCTGATAATGACATTTTTCGAGGTTTGCTTAGCGCTTTCGCCAAATATATGGCTATGGCCTCTTCAGAGCGTATTATGGCCATTATGAACTACTGCATCAAGGGAAGCAGGGACGAGGGGTACATCAACCCCGTACAACACCACCGTCAACAACCAGCTAGTCTACACGGGTCATGACCATGATGTACAAGGAGGCCTCCCAACTTATACATAAACATTTAACAGCTCATCTATCAAATAATACGCTCTGAAGAGGCCATATATTAGGCGAAACCTCAGTAAACCTCAATCTCTCAAACCTCAATAAATGACATTATCAGAGAAGCCTGAAAATTCTCTACCCTCAATCAACCCAACCTACTGTGCCATAATCCTGGAGAAGGTAATAGGTTTTGAGGGAGGGAGAGAGAGAGACGTATTGGCTTCTCCTGGGTCGTTGTCAATTAGCTAATTACTTTCGCCAAAGTACTAAGCACTTTGTGTTCTCTTCAGAGCTTTAGTTTAATATGTGTTTCACTAACTGGAGCCCGAACTATTCAACTCATGCCCTCCATTGCAAGTGTTCAATATAAATTTCTAAAATTATCCTATTCAATGTGCAACACCATTGATGACTTCTTTGACTTGGACGTGAGAAAAATGTTAGGCTTGGACTCACTGGAGCAATGAATGGTGCAGTGCGATATTATCATGCTCCTCAAGATTTTGAGGGGTGAGTTATCATTCATCATGTCTCTTGACTAGAACAAATATTTCTTCCAGGCCAACGAGGAATCTCGTCCCATTTCACCCCGAGTTTCACCGCACCAATTACGGGTTAGACTCCTCCATCGTTCGCACGCAGAACATCGCAAAATTCCATTCATCTACAAAATTGATGTCTGGTCAGACTCTTTTGAATGTGTAAAACGGAAGAAGAGACATTTCTTCTGTATAACTTTAAAAATTTCTGAGCAATTTAACTTTAAATTTGTTTTGAATGTATACCTTTCTTTATCTTGTTTTTTTATTTGCAGTAGGTACTGTTCAGTTTTGCTATTGGCAGAATTTTTCCGTTTTCTTCTGGAAAAGATTTATCAATCCCATGAATAAATAAATGAAAAGTTAAGAGTTAACTAAATCTACTAGAATGCCTCGTAATGCAGAAAATCGTCAATCCAAACCGATGGATAATTAATATCCTTACGGCACCTAATAAACAGTGGTAAATTGACATAAAGCTTATTACATAACCTATTATTCATTCATTTTCTATCGCAGGTTGGCATTGGTTGAACTGACCATATTCTGGGGCCTCTTCTATTTTATTATCGCTGTAAAATGTGACTCGAGGTAACCAAGCTCTTACTGAAACATCAAAACTACTCCAACTTGTGTGCTTTTCAAATATCCGAAATCGCTACTTTTTTATTTATTTATTTATTTATTTATTTATTTATTTTTATTTTTTTTTTTAATTTTTTTTTTAAGCCGCACCTCAACCAGAAGGGTCATTAGCGGCATGCTGCCATCTTTGACAAAAAAGGAGCGCCATCATGGACTCCACAGGCAACGAGGGGGAAAAAATGAGGGGTATAGTGATGACCACTGTTTAGCTCCCAAAGTGGATTAAAAAAAACCCCAAAAATAAAGTAATACAACTAAGTCTAGATGGAACATAGGCTACTAACTATATACATGCCACTATATACAATCAGCAAAGTGAAATAAAACTACGACTAGATGTATATAAATATATCACAGATCAGATATCACAGTTCATCGTAGAGCTCAGCGGCTCTCAGGAACAACAATAGGGATCGTCATCTTCCTTGTTAGCTTGCATTCTACTTATTACTCTCCGATAGAGCTAGAGAGATCAGATGTTGAATACCACTCGTAAAAGAACTAGTTTGTGATTGTTACTCGTTCATACACTTCCTTATGTCAAAAAATGGAACATAGGTGTCGGTACCTACGTGACCAGAGAACAACCACGTGCGCTTCGCAGCTCTTAAGGAATATTAATTGAAAAGGAGAACTCCAGTTGGGTACCTTCCAAAACCACTTGTCATGCGAGTTGTGAAAGAACCACTCGAGTTGCGGGGAAAGGGGGGGACTGCCAAAAATCGCGATGCTCGACCTTGGAAGTTGGCTCAACCGTTGACCTACAACTCTCGGATCTTGACATCTACCAAAAGGAAAAAATTCGCGAGTGTTTTTAGCGTGCGTTGCTCAATTCACCTTGAGAACTCTCAAAAGTGGGAGGGAGAAGATCTTCAGGTAAAGCACGGGTTTTTGTGTGGGCGGAATGGGATTATGAACGAAGAGAGGAGGTTCGCGAATTTTCATGGGACGTGGAGCGCCTAAGTGTCGTAATTGAGCCGTCCTATTGAGTCAACATGTGGTCACTTAATATGTCTTGGTGGAAGTAGGTAGGTACTAACCAGAGGACATCACCGACCTTGCGAGAGCGTCTCTGATAAACCTGGTCGGATTGAGGGCACCTACATTGAAATGGGCAGCCTTTGGAAGTTCAAAACAGTGCCTTTTCTCATATGAGAAACCTCACTTGCAAGATTGGTATTCGAGACACGTTTTGATTTGTGCCCAATGACATTTTGTATTATTTTCGCGAAATTTAATTCATCAAACTTCATAATAGTGTCCTCTAACCATCAGTCCATACTGATGTTCAATCTGGACAGTAAGTACCCTGCTACCGCCAGATTCTAGCCACTTCAGCATCAAGTCCCCAGACTAATCGCAGGTACACTGGTCACTATGAAGTTTAACAAACCAAACTCCTTCATTTTCAAGGCTCCTGCAAATCAAACCTAAAGTCAATAGCCCAGAGATACAAAAGGCAATAATTCCAACAATGCAGCACGTAGATTATTATAAAGTAATTTGATGTTCAAAACATTTGTTGATTGGCCATTATCACTAGAATGAACTGATAATTCACCCTAACGCGCATCAACGCAACGTTTTCTCAACTCAAACATCAGCCAGCGAAACCTAGATGAATATTATCCAGGCTATATAAAGTCGAATGAACTGTTTAATAATAAATGCCATCAAAATTGTATATTCTAGAAATGTTCCAAATGACCCGCCAAACCTTAAATCAACAATATAATCTGCAATCATGCTCCATGCTCTCTCACCAATGGAAACTCATAGAATGGCACTTTGAAAATTGAATCAATTGTGATAAAGGAGAGAGCATCCTTGCAACCTAGCGTCGATAAGATAAAGGATAACGGGATACCTACATGTACGAATTGTCCCAAGACCGAGGAAAGTGCCAAAAAAGGCGAAGAGTAGCTAAGGAGATGGATTATATAAATACAGAGTGAACACTTTTGGTCGAGAACCTTCTCGGAATCGATTTTAAAACTTATTTCCAACAAAATTCTCTTAGAGATTTTTTCTTGTACGCATTGTTTTGGAGTAATTTTACTTTCAAGATTTATTTCGTGTTTTTGACTTAATGACATGAAAATTGGTCATACCCTCCCTTAGGTTCACTGTAAAATCAAAAAAGTCCAAGTCATGCAGCACGATCGTATGAGCGAATTTTCGTAAAACGTGGTATTATAATTATGTTACATTGTGAGATTTCAGCAGTTTAGGTACAAAGAAATTGTTAACTACCAATTCCATGACAAAAAAAAAAACTTGCTCTAAATTTTTACTCTCTCGAGCAACGTTACCACTATTATATTTTCTGATTTGCTCAATTTTATTTAAGCGAACTTTTGAAGAAAATGAAGTCATTGCTCCAAAAATTGTGTAACATCAAAATCCCAATATTTTCTTCTTGGAAATCCGTTTTAAGTCATTCTGAAATAATTCGTTTTAACTGAGGTAAAAAAGCTCCTTAGGGCTGAGATAAAAAATCCGTTAAATCGCAACAAAACAAATAAAAAACCCTGCATTTCAAAAAGAAGGACGAGTTTGTTGACAGCACTTTTTAAGCAGAATACATTCGTCAAATTAAAAAAATTGTGCTACAAAAAAATCATTAAAATGGCAATTAGGCATTAAAAATAATTAAAAAACAAAGAATTCATGACTTTTCGGAAATTTCCATCATAAAACTTCCAGCATGAAATTTGAAACTTCTGACATATTTACCAAAGATAGACCAAATTCATAATTGAATAAAATAATGATCACGAAAATTTGTCGAGATTAGATAGTTGCAAACTTCCGAGGTTCCATAACTGGACTAAAATCTGGATCGAGCAAACAATAAAAACAGTCACGAAAAGTCTGATGAATGTATTAAAAATATCACGATTTATCAATACTCCTCCCCACCCCCCACCCCCATTCACCCCCTTCCAAAATGAAATTTGAAACTCCTGATATACCTTCCAAAACCAGTCCAAATTCATAGTTTAAAAAAAAGAATCACGAAAATCGGACGAGATTAGTGAAAACATCATGATTTACTACTATTACCTCCTCCATTCACCCCCTTCCATAATAGAATTTGAAAAAACTATATCGAATTCGTAAAGGAACGAAATAAGCATCACAAAACTCGGTCGTGATTTGTACGGTAATAATAACCTTACAAAATCGGTAATTATAACCTCCCCCCCCCCCCCCACCACACCACGACAGTATATCCAAAATTCCCAAGGTTCGTTGTACAACTAGATTAAAATTGGAATCGAACCAAATAAGAATACAAAAATCTGTTGAGAATCGTAGCCTGGGTGGCGTTGACAAAATCTTTCGAAAAAAAACACGTTTTTTCTGCTTTACCCCCTCGATTTCCCTCTTTCACCTTGGAATTCAGTTTCCGAGGTTCGTTGCACAACTAGACTAAAATTGGACATACTATACACGCACGCACACACACAGACAAACACTTATGATTTTTTTCACGGATTCGGTCTTAGAATGGTCTGAAACGGATTTGTATTCTGTTATTTTTTCTGATGCTTGGGTTGTCCCCCACCCCCCTGGATCAATTCAATAGGCGTCCCTATGAGGAACATCCTAAAAACCGTGGGTTGGGTCGAACGTCCCTAAGTTCTCCTTAACAACATATATTTTTCTAACTCGTATTGATATGAGTTCAGATGAAGTAAACATATTTTATGTACTTATATGTATATATATATACTCCGTTGTACATTGGTGGATTTCCAGAAATAATTTTCAAGGGCGATTAACTAATTTTCAGTTGACCTGTCAGGTTGATGGAAAAGCAACCCTACTGCAGGTACCCTTCGGAAACGAAGAAACATTAATAAAGTGAAGAAGAGGATTGTAAATCTTGTCGAAAGGTAAAGTAAAACTGGAACGTGACCTGATTTCCACAACCAGTGAGATGACTGTGGTGGGGCGGGCTTGGGCAGGCCCTAAACTTCGGAACAGGGCGGGCGATTAGTGACGCTTTCACCCTCCTCCATCTCTTCTTGCTCCAAGACATCTTGTGAAGGAACTTCCACCGTAAAAAAAAACTGGCTACATGTACTTCCCATAGATACACAACTGTGTTGATATTATGGTGATTGAGTAAAATACCCAACAAAATTATTACACAAAGTTTTATTGATTGTCAATTACATTTGCATAGATAGATCGGATAGGTAGCTATAAGTATACAGCCAAGCGTCACCCGTTCATAGACAGTTATAACGAGAAAACCGAATAAGTTCGATCCGAATGAGGACCTTTCATCTGTTAGAATTTCACACTTTTATAAAGCTTGTTATAATCTGAACTGTCCAAATAAATAAACGTAATAGCGCATGGAGGTTAGGCCGTCAAACATTGGACGGATTAATAGAATTCCTCTACCAGTAGTACCCCCCCCCCCCAAGAAATTTTTTGAAAAAAGAACTTGAAAAACTAGCAGTTTTTGAGGTTATAGACCCACAATTTATATCAAGCATGTAAAAATTAACATGAAAAACATAATTTTTATTTGCACAAATTTTGGCTTGTTTACCAAACATCCATGTACTCACAAAAAATAAAATGATTACAGGTAAGTAATTTTTTTGGCAAAATTATATCGAAAAAGGCAGGGAATGAAACATAGAACGCTGGAGAACTTCAGACCTCGTGATGTAATAGTATTTATAAATTATACATTTATATTGTAAACACAGGATTAAATAATAAAACACTCTTTTTTGTTCAATTTACTTTAGAAGTAAACAACCATTCAATAAACACTCACGACGAAATTAAATGAACAAAGTACATTTTTGTTTAAAGATGAAAATACAAATGAAATATTACCTATTTTTTGTCTATTACTGGTAAATGTGAAATAGTGAATAATTCACCTCAATCTAAAAACACTGGTTGCAATCAGAAGAAAACACGATTCGTTTCTTTCTTCGTCGAAACAGTAGGTAGGTTGATTATGTATTATGGCTATTGATTATGTATTGTTACCGTTACCAAAAGCGGTAAGCGAGAGACAAATGCAATAGGTTCCTACCGTAACTTCTTAAATAAACTTGAAGGAGCTAAACTCAAACACTAAAAAAAAAAAAAAACTTTAGTTCCCATTTAACATGATGTTTAGTTTCTACTGCTCTTCTACTCACAAAAGGGCGACGATGGACGACAGCACGACACGGACTCAACACCACCGTTGTCAACTGCTTTGATGATTTTTCCCTCAAGCACTTCTGGAAATCTCAGAGTTTACCGAAGAAAATTCTGACCGTGGCACCTACGCAGTTTGTAGGCCTACTAAAATTCAAAGCAACAAATAAGTAAATTGGCCGTGACAGATTAGTAAAACCGGTACCTTCCTATCATCCCAGTTCCCCCCCCCCCCCCCTTTAATCCGTCCCTGCCGTCAAACCTCTTACACAAGTTACAGCTAGCTTATGGATTCAATGCCAAAAAATTAGTAAGTCAGTTCGTAAACATTTCCAAGACTTTAAGACGGCTCTAAGACTTTAAGAAGACTTAATGAAGTTCGATCCGAATGAGGAACTTTCATCTGTTGGAATTTCACACTTTTATAAAGCTAGTTATAATCTGAACTGTCCGAAAAAGAAACGTTATAGAGCATCGAGGTTAGGCCATCAAACCTCTTCCACAAGTTACAGCTAGCTTATGGATTCAATGCCAAAAAATTGGTAAGTCAGTTCGTGAACATCTCTACTTTAAGAAGGCAATTAGAAGACCGAAATTACCTAAAAATGCACCGGAGCAACTGTGGCCAACCACGTCTACAACTATGTGGCCAATTTTTCCTAACTGTTTCAAATTGAAGGCCCCAGACATAGATCCAAGGTTGAGAAATTAAAACTTAACACGTGCCACTCAATTTTGAACCTCGAAATAGATGCTTCTTACTCAAAAAGCAAACAGTATCAACTAAAATTAGAACAAACAAAAGAGCAAATGATACTAATGATCAGAGATCCTCGGATACGACAAGAAATTGAACCTAACAAAGAGGAAGTTATCGAGAAAGATTTACGTCAAACTAAATTAAGACACCAAAACGAAGAAATTGCAAGGGAAGCAGCAACGTGGCAAAAGACATATGGGCACCATGGTATTACAAAAGCATCTTGCGAGGAAGTCCGAAAGAAATGGTTAGTGAATTTATCTCCAGTTGAATTACCAGCTGAAGTTGAAGAGGTACCTACTTAGATTGTGACAGTTCCCGTCAGATCCAAGAGAATGCGCGTCTATCCGGCGCTCTCGCGCCGGGTTGAACGCGTCATTCTCGAGTTCTTGGGATGCTGCGTTTGGCGATAAATGAGGATCCGAGAACCGGAAAACCACCTTCAGACCTTCTCCGAACATTGCACATACGCTATTAGCACGAGTTGTATCTTTTATAGTACTGTCACAACCCCCTCTCTCTAGAGGGTACCTAAGTTTGTGGCACGATTAGGTCCTAAATATTCAGTTGAACCTCGCGGAAAAGAAACGCCAATCTTAGACAAACTCAAAGAGTCTGAATACATAGTTAATCAGCTTGATGTTCGCCAAAGTGAAAAAAAAAACGACTGAGAGGAAAGATTACAAATAAACTCACAAATTTGAAACAAAATGGCAACGTAAGAAAGAATGAACTAAATTATGGCATATCATCAACTCAAGTGAACAATTGCAAGTCTTTCTTAAAGAGAAACAAAAACACGTGGCTTAATGCTGACTAGGGGGCAGTAACTGTAGATATGACTAAAGATGATTATGAAAACGAGGCCAAAAAATGGTAGATGATGAACAAGAAAAGACGAAAAAACCGAAAGGGGGGCAAATAAACTAGTAAAAGCCTAATGGTTAGATGGTGCAATAGATGAGATTACAAAGAAAGGACAGATGGCCTTTTTTACAAAGCTTGTTATAATCTGAACTGTCCGAACAAAGAAACGTTATTTCACACTTTTGACCTCAGATTCGGATTCAACGCACTTGAAAATCTAGGAGTACCAATTTTCAGCTCAAAAGACCGATTAGTTTGGCCAATAGGTGGGTGGGAAGAGAACGCATGACAAACAGCGCAAGGAAGCTGCGGGTTCTCCACAGGCAGTATTCGTGTAATCGTATTCGTCTGTCGGCGATTACACGAATACAACCCATAAAAATGCGTCATGGTCATCAATTTCAATAGTCTTATTATATGCGAAGCCTTGCTAATATTACCTAGCTTCAGAGGGACGTCCTTAAAGCGAATTCGATTGGAGCCCAGCCTATTTGTCTCAAATCTATTTCAATAGGACGTCCTTCTGAAGCTAGGTAATATTAGCAAGGCTTCGCATATCATAGGAGGGACGCCCTATTGAAATTGATGACCGTGACGCATTTTCATGGGTTGTATTCGTGTAATCGCCGGCAGACGAATACGAATATAATCGCAGTTGACTCAGAACCAACGCATAATTATCGCGACCGCAATCGTATTCGTATTCGACAATAAGATTATACCCAACATTGCCCACAGGCGGGCGCGGGCCGTGACGTCATCTTGCAAATGAATTTTAAGAGGCGTATTACTACTCAGATACCCATAATACAGAACCTTTCTGGAAAGCTCTCGTTCAGATCTTTCTATTGAGCAAATAAAAAATAACCACCATTAGCAGAATATCTCAGGCTGCAATGAGACTCTTCCCACACTTGGGGCTTGGGCAGTTCGGAAGTGCGTACACCGCCACGAATTGTCTCATTTGGTAATTCACTATTGACCCCATTTCTATCTAAACGTAGGTAATAGAAAAAACTCCTTTCGACATGAATATCTTGTCGCTGGGGGTTATTCTAAAAATTCTGTTACCCGTTCATGAAGAACTCAACACTATTTGTGGAGGAAATGTTGATTCTGGAAGGAAATAGTTTGACCTATGACTTCTTGCAATATCAAAGGGTTATTTAGGTTTGCGGGGAAGGCGGGGGCGGGGGTTAAATTAATTCCTTTATGTCACCTAATTAAAAGTTGTAACTTTTATTAATTTTATAGCTAGTTTTACAGTTTCTTTTTCTAAATGAGTGAGAGAGAGTTTTGAGAGAAGGAATTGAAGGTGCTCATATGAGGAAGACAGGGAACAAACAAACAGGTACAGGCAACTGGTAAGTATGGGAGTTGGGCAACTTTTTGTCCTTCAAACGGTAGGCATTGGCACTGACTTGAATCTGGCTCCCTCACCACCCTTGACTCGGTTCTTTCCGTCGATGTAATGTTACCTGGATTGGGATCGGAAGAAATTGAGGACTTAAATCGGTACCTATGCCTTGCAGAAACCGTGTTGTGTACAAATTGAAAATTTACAGATCCCCAAGTAAGTACGTAGAATTCGGTAGGTATCCACCTTTATTTAATCGATACCTACCTACTTAAAGCAGGTGCTTACTTACATTAGTTTTTCTTGTATTATATATATTGGGGATAATACATGCAGAATGTTAACTCAGTGAGAGTTCCTTTTTATCAATATATTTTTCCTGCGGAACATCGTCTTTTTACAACACAACAGAATAATAGATACAAAATAAGTTTCTAACCAAAACATTAGGTTGACATAACAACATATGAAAACATGTTATTATGTGAGAAACTCACATAACAACACTGATGTGAGTGTCTCGATCCAAGACTAGCCCTCAAGATCATATCTTAGAGTGCACGTATGTCTCGTGTCTCCATATTTTCATATGTTGTTTTTTTTTTACTAATGAAATTTTCCGAGCGACACGACATGCTTCAAATGGTGTCTCTTCAATCTCTCATTCATCCTAGAGCATTGATTTTTTTTTTTTTTTTTTTTTTTTTATATAAATAATTCTTTAAATATTGCAGCTTTCATTGAAATTTGCATCTCATCCCAGATGCCATAAACAGCTAAACAGCAAAGGCGTCCGTCACTGCTAAAGCAGTGGTTGCTCTCGTCCTCTAGAACTCGCACAAAATGAAGGGTGTAAAAATTAAGGAATAAAGGAATAGGTACAATGATTTTTTTCCCTTAAATTCTGCTGAAGCTTTGTGTTTGTGCGAGAAGTCAAAAAAATTTGTGTCCTCCAAAATCAAAATGTCTACTTGCTTTTTGCGTTTCAGAGCTTGCTTATCAATTTTGGTGCAGTGTCTGTCTGCCTGTCTGTGTTAAATCCTTGTCACACCCAAAACTATACCAAGTTTTAGTTCAATTTTGATGAAATTTTCAGGGATGGCAAACGTGAATATCTCATAACGATTTCTCATCATGATTTGGTCCGATTTCGTTCAAACCAGGGGGGGGGGGGGGGGGGTTCAGGATTATGCTCTTTGTATTTTATCATATTTTGTTGAATAACAACTAGGCATTACGCAAGCGAAAAATTAATATTGGTTGACACTCCGAGAATAATGGACTGATTTTGATGAAAATTTCAATTATTGTGCAGGTTATTATAACCCTATTTTGCATTCTAGCATGTATACATATGTATTAGATACTGTTCTATCTTGCACCCAATCAATTCGACTCTGCGTTCTTCTGCAAATTCTATTCGTCCATGTTACAATATATGAGGTTTGCTCTCCTCCCTATGGGCTAGAACATTAACAGGGATTTAAATTTGGGATGAAATGATTTTTTCCTATTCTTTCAATTTAGGTAGGTATCACATTTCAACTTTTTTGCGTATCATCATACGAGTACAATACAATCATACGAATCAATTATCATACGAATACAATCATACCAATGCAGTCGAATAAAATCAAAATAATAATGGTGTTATTGACATTTTATACATTTTTCAAGATAAGTATAAGTATGCAGGAGGGCAAAAGAAAAGTAAACGCCTCCTCAAATATATTAGGTAGGTAAGTAGCGGTTTTTTCTACCGCTCTCTGTAGTTCCTTCGTTTCCAGGTTAGATTAAACCAGCAATACAACAAAGTCGTGTTTGTTGAAAATGAAGGCGTTTAGACAGCGTATGACTTGGATTTTATCTTCACTTTCGGGAGATGAAAATTTGTTTTCCCCAAAATTAAAATTTTGCATTTGACATGCTAGACCATTTTGAACAACTTTTGTTTCGTTCCTGTCTGTCTGTTGTCCTCAAATCCATGTAACGAGCTTAATTTCTACAATGTCCATAAGATTTTGATGCAGTTTTCATGGAAAGTGCGGGTTAGGCTGTAGATTGTCTCTTATGAGTTTCATCTTTCACAACTCAATTTTTAACTCTACGTATGCGCAAAGGTAAAATCTATCGAGTACCTTCAATTTCACATGGCCCAGCTGCACGATCTTGCTCAAATCGGAGGGTACAGTAGGATAATGCGGTTTACCCTATGTCGCTTAGTAGGTACCACTTATTATTTCTTCAGTTTTCATTAGATGTTGATGACATTTTCTGAGAAGCGCGGGTTATTTTTTCATCAAAAGAACTTTATTTTAATGGGGATCCGAACTAACAAGGTCCGCCGGTAGGAGCGGTAGGGGGCGGAGGACCTAAGGGGTGGTTGACATAACATTCTCTTTGTTGATAGGTACCTTGTGTCACCCCTTTTCGCTCTACAATTCGTTCCCCTCACCATCAATCTCATCAATACAAGTCAAAAATGAGAATTATATCATTGGTAGGTAGTTAATGAATTATTGCAATAAAGAAACACACACACACAAACAAAAACTGCTTGTGTCCGTCACGAAACCTTATAGGCAACAAAAGAACAGCAAATCGGTAAGGTCATTGATTACGTGCTGCTCCCTACCTCGAGCTTCTCATGTTCGGAGTCCCATTACTAGACCACGCATTGCTCAAAATCACTGGTCCCAACCATGATCAAATAATGTTTATCATACTTGGGATGTTTCAAATGATACCTAACATTTGGAAAGAGGGACCATTCCAGTTATTAGGTATTTATTAGCCTCCAGATAGTAGGTATACGACCACCAAAGTAATCAGAATGATGTGTAGTTTTGAGGTCTGGACGCTCGCAAGCACGCATCTCGAAAATACATAACATCAAATAGTCAATCCCTTGATGGCCGTATCACACTAGCATTTTTTCCGCATTTTTAATGCCTAAACGTGAAGAAGGCAAAGTGCTTTTTTCCAAGGTCAGTTGTGAATGTTGAGGAGGAATAAGTGCAAAAACATCGCATTCTGGCGGAAAGCATTTTTATTAAATCTGTCAGGTTAGGGCTCCTAGGGCCCTAACCAAGCTAAGGAGCTAACTGCATTAAAAATAACGCAAAGAAGGTGCTCGACATTTGCCTAATGGCGGGTCATCTTGTACTATGAACAGAACAAGTCATGTACCATGTACATGATGATGTAGATGATATAATCATCTATCAATCTATAGTCATGTACCATGTGAGGTGGATGATATACCATGTACTTTCATCGGTGTCAGCCAACGCGATCATCCTCCTTTGCCACACCAGTGGTGTAGTAAAAATTTATTATGGATGAATATTGTTCATTTCCCCAACAATTTTGAAGAGGAGTGATTGGCTACTTGCTCTGGTGTGCTGTTAGATAGGTACTCAAGGTGAGCTAACCAAGTCGGCTACTGCATTAAAAATAACGAAAAGAAGGTGCTCGACATTTTCCCTGATGGCGGGTGATGTTGTAGTATGAACAGAAAGGGTAATGTACCAGGTGCCTACAGCCCACTTACTAAAAAAGGATCTCTTGTACCATGAAACACCTAATTGTCCATCTAATAATCCATAATTTGGATTCAGGATTCACACTGAAACTCTTATCCAATTTTGACATACATAGTATGTCTCTTGGCTGGGGGGTCATGACAAAATAAGCGTGATCGTGATCACAAAATGTAATGGGTAACTAGGTTGTTACCTACTTTCATTGCGTTACTAATCACGCTACTCTATCCAGAAAATGAGGAAGTCACTATTTCTTAGCAATTAACTGAAGAACAAAATTCGAATTTTTAATTTAAGTTATTTCACCTACTGTTTCTTATGTTACCTACAAGTCAAGTTGCATAATGGGTCCTATGAAAAACATATCTATGCCTGAGTTTTTTCCGTGCAAGCGGTAAAAATTTTGTTTATATCTTAATAATTCTGAATTTTTACAACATTAAAACAGTACCTAATTTGTTCAAAATGATGGGGAAACACTTTTAAGTTGTCCAAATTCGCCAATAAAATCGTTAATTTTCACAGTGCATTACAAGCCTACACTTGTTCATTTATGAAATGCTAACACACTCATTTTTTACAATGTTGGTGCCGATGATCTCCTGCTACAGTACCGAAAAGTTGAAGAAGAACCCTACCCTAATGACGAACAAGAGATCCAATCGCCTTCGGAACCTATCAAACCTAACCCATCAAATTACTTCCTGATTAAATTCCTTGAGAAATGACACTATTATCTACCATGTTGCCAGCATTACCAAAAAATTGTCACCAAAAGAGTTTGAGGCTTCCTACATCTGGATGAAGGGCGAAAAGTCCTCCAGTGCATGATAGGTAATGACATGGTTAGTTGACGTAATCAACATTGTTGCCCTTCTGCCAGCTGTGTTATGAAACAACAAGAAAATGTTAAACTTTGAAACGTATGTACTCTGAACTTGGTATTAGAACCTCTTAAAACTCATACGGTGGATACAGCTTTCGTACAAGTACGCAACCACGAGAGACATTTTATGTCTTTGCGCCCCCTTTCTCCTTCCTATAAAACCCCGTATTGTATTCTAGAGCCACTCAGCTGATCTGGGGTCGGTCAGTTGTGTTCAGAAGTCCCTCAAGGGCCCACATACCAAATCTCAGAATCGTGGGATCGTTAAAGAAAAAAATGGATTCTAGAGCCACTTAGCTGAGCTGGGATCGGTCAGTTGTGTTCAGAAGTCCCTCAAGGGCCCACATACCAAATCTCAGAATCGTGGGATCATTAGGGAAAAAACTGGATTCTAGAGCCACTCAGCTGATCTGGGATCCGTCAGTTGTGTTCAGAAGTCCCTCAAGGGCCCACATACCAAATCTCAGAATCGTGGGATCATTAGGGAAAAAACTGGATTCTAGAGCCACTCAGCTGATCTGGGATCCGTCAGTAGTGTTCAGAAGTCCCTCAAGGGCCCACATACCAAATCTCAGAATCGTGGGATCATTAGGGAAAAAACTGGATTCTAGAGCCACTCAGCTGATCTGGGATCGGTCAGTTGTGTTCAGAAGTCACTCAAGGGGCTACATACCAAATCTCAGAATCGTGGGATCATTAGGGAATCTCCGCGTAACGCTCTCCGCGTGACGCTCCCCGCGTGACGCTTTTTCATTTATGTGCCATAGTAAAGACATAAAATGTCAAAAGTTCAATAAGGGCGCTATAGCGTAAAACAAAAATACGTTTCCAGGTATGTTCAACAGTCTTCCCTATGATATTTCACAGGGTACTATGCCATATTGATTTCTCTCTGTGATAGAGTGATTTACCTATTTTAAGTAGGTACGTACATTCGTAGGTGAGATGTCGATACGGCGGGAGAAAACAGTCACTTCTGAACGGGGGGGTATCGATGGGTGATTTTGTCATTTAAGGAGATATCGATGAATATCCTTTGCAAGGTACCGCTTAATGAGTACATGCGCAATGACATTTCGAAACAAAATTTAGTGGAACAATATGATAATTATAGTCAAGTCTAGAATGATAAGTCTCTTAATGTTCATCGGTGAATCGATCTGCCCAGATCATTGGTGAACACCGAATAAATTTTTGTTTGCCCAACCGTTCGGTCGCTCAACCATTTCCACCAACTGAGCTGTGTGTGTGCGAGCGTGTGTCATTCCCCGTTAACTCTCTTTAGAATTGAGATTTTAAAAAACTGATCTCCCGCCAAACTATGAAGCATTTCAAAAGAAAGAATGAGTTCGTTGGGCAGCACTTTTCGATTCCAATTAATTATTCACATTCCAAAAAATCTGCTGAAAGAATCAATAACCAATAAATTAATACTTTTTTAGCAGAATATTACTCAGAAGAAGTCTTTCAACTATAAACTAGAACATTAAAAGAATTAGTGCACTAAACTGGAACATGTCTTTTAATTTTATTAATATATGCTATAAAATCGAAAAACTGCGACAAAACCTTGAAATTCAAAATCTTTGAAAAGTAGAGTAAAATTGAGAACAAGTTTTTGGCCTTAAAATGTATACTTAGTAGAAATCAATTGTAACCATTGTTAACAGTTCAACCAAACCACAGTCAACAATTTTGACAATTTTACTGCGCTCAATGTGCTCAATTTACAAAACAATTTAACATACAATAATTTAAGAAAATTCCCTGTTATACGTTCATGCTGCATGAATGGAAGTTGGTTGCTTCTACCAATATTGGATATTGAGGAATATTCATTAAGGCAAATTTAATGAGGAAATTTTTTGAACAATTTGTGGATTCCCTGCGATTTTAAAGCAAAGGAGTAACAAGCACAACTAAATGATCGGAGAAATAACAGTAACTCTTTAAATTATGAATAAACGTTTATTAGGTAAATGTGAAAATATAAGATAAACATCGCGGATGCAAGAAACCGAGAAATGCACTATTTTCCGTTGGGGTAGTAAGCGTAGTGGAGGTCCTTGGCATCTTGTACGGAGATACATTCCCATCCTGTTTCTTTCATGTGGTAAACTGTCATGGAAAAAGAAATAGAAAACTGATTTACAGAGCAAAAAATGAGTTAAGACGATAATCTGTTAAATTATGAAGTATAAAATTATAGATCATTATCCAGTAGGTACATAGATGGAGATATATTGGAAGTAGTTGGCATAGATGTTGTTTAATCTGGGAAGAAAATAAATACACAAATTTACGGAATCCTGGTTCATTTTAATAACGGTAAGGCGGAATCACAAAACATCTGGCTCGCGGGAGGCGGTAAATTAGACTGGGGAACATTTGCCCTCATCGTCCGCAAGACAGGAGGGCACCACTAATCAAATGAAGTGCTTACAAAATATAAGTTCTTGTACAAATTTACATTAATACTTCACAATTTCACTGCACCTTCGGGAGCTCAAATCGTATTATTATTACGGAATGATCGGGAAATACTACATATTATCAGAGTTCCATCATTAAACATATGAAAAGCGGTATAAAAACATTGAACTACTCATGCGCTCTGTCGGAAGTTTGGGAAGACAACATGTCAACTACATTTCAGCACTGGCGGGAAAATTCGAATTTTGGTCAGGGCTGAACAGGTGTGTACAGCACACAACAGTAGGCAGGTGATTAAATGAATGACGGTATTGATGAAATTTATACTGCCTGTCAGACCACCAGTTATTTATCCAGGGTGTAGTGGGCTATGCTGGAAGAAGTCAACAGCCTAGACTAAAACTTCAGGGTCGGGAATAGTGTTCACAACAGACCAACTACAAGTTCCACTGGTGATATCTATATTCTACCTTCTGCCGTTGGAATACAAATGCCCCATGTCGCGCTACAATTTCCCGTCATCAGATTCCCCTCCCCTCACTTGTTGGGTGGTAGGCCTTCATCAGGATGCCTCATATCCTACTGGCAAATGCCTCTATAGCCTCTCCTGGCTGAAGGCGTGCCTTAGAGGCCTGTTCCAGGTAGTATGATTTGGAGTGGGCCCCCAATCGCCTGCGGAGTTCCCTTGGACATTGTAGCTGTTTGCGCTACAGGGAGCTCCTGGGATAGGAGGGCGCTTGCTGCCCCCTTCAACCTGCCCTTGGCAATTAACACCCAGGTTGGCTCTGGAGCAGAAAACATGTTTTGCACAAATAGCTGAGAAGAAATCATCGAGGCTTTCGCCCTTGCCCCCTGAGTAGTGTGGAACATGTATTCCAGTAAGCTTAGATAAATACCCAAGGTCCTTACTCTTTTACGAGAACTACAAACTTAATGGGTTCTTAGCTTTCTGTTTTTCAGTTAAATATCGATTATGCTCGCTCTTGATCTCAAGTACCGGCCGAGGAGGGTCGTTGTCCATTTATTAGCTAATTTAGTTCAGATGACAAACGATTCAACATCTTTTGGAGTCATTAAATTCATTCACAAATGCAGCCAAAATGAAAAATTTTGTATGAGGTGTTAATGGTTGGTTTGATAACAATGAAATTTGTCTTAGTAGGAAATGCATCAATATCATTTGAAACTTGGCCCAATATAGCAGATGTGTTGTATCCAACTACGGGTTTATCAATTTGTTAGATTTCTTTACTGGATAAAAATAATATGGAATGAGTGGTTTTTCCTTCTCCCAAATGACCCCAGCAACATTGATAAAACTCATATAAGTTTCTGTGCGGGAGGGTAATGATGATTACCATTACCTCGCGCATCGTCAGTGTATTCTGAGAGATATGGATTCCACCAATTGTCCATACAAGAGCATTTTTTCTTTCTTTTTTAAGAAAACTTAAATGGATAAAATGTTGAGTAATAAGTTTGTAGTTTACTACAGACATACCCAAATAGCACCAGTGTATGTGATGAAAGTAATATGAAGTTGTTTATCTTTATTATGAAGGCTTAATCTCACCTCTGATGAGACCACCGGAAAAGGCGTCCCGGAAGGTAGCTGAGTAGATCGACCTCCTGGCCAGTTCGTAGGCCTCCTCGTCAGTCAGATCGTATTTGTAGCCTGCATCCATTACACCGTAGGCAAAAACAGAGCCAGACCCCACAGAAAACATTTCACCTTTAGTACGTGAACCCTCAGAATCGACGTAGTACAGCTCAGGACCCTAGGAAAACGATAGAACTCAAGTTAAATCTCTAGTTGAGTTTAGAGCTTACAGCTAGAGGAAAGGAATACATAGGTGGTTAGAATTACAACAGAAGTAGAAGACGTTCAGGAGAGATTAAGTTGAAACAACAACATGACCCTAAATTGTATGCAGGTGAGGAGCTCGAAAGGAACAATGTTGATGTCCCCTGTAGGTGTTGCCTGATTAAACACAAAAATCGGTAATAAGTGGTGCAGGACTCATGTTCACTTCAATAAATTTTTATTGTTAAGATACAGTAGTCAATATCCAGCTATTGACCCCTAACTAGGTTTTTGGCACCTAGTCTCTGGAAAGGAGATTGAGATAAAAGGAACATCCCGTGCCAAGTGGAAGGTGGATGCCGGATACTCCATTGTAGCTCACTAGAGAGTTTTTGGAAGATTTATGTTATTGTTCAGTGACCTAAACTCCTGCTGTAACAGCTGCTTGTCTGGCTGATATATAATTAACCCATCACATGTGTTGTTTGCGTCCATAGCACTTGTGAAATTCCGTTACTATGTTGGTTTTAGTTTTGCTTGTACATTTCTGTTCAATAAAGCCTTTCTTAAGGTAATTCATTCTTCACTTTATCACACTGGTCCAGCCTCTTCCGAATCCCGGTATGGATTCTGCAGGCAGCTCTCTTCTTCACTTGCCCTGACTGCTATCACTCGTTGTGCTCTCGAGGGTCTAGACAATGGTGATCAGGTGGCACTAATTGCTTTTGATATTATCCATGCATTCGACTGTGTAGACAGCAACATATTGATGGAAAAGCTCAAATATTATGGCGTGAATTCAACAACATTGTCATTAATTGAAGGTTATTTGTCTGGTTGGCAGCAGATGGTTGAGTTTTCGGGTGTCATGTCATCCCCCCTAGCACTTCGTGTTGGAGTGAGGCAGGGGTCAATTGTTGGCTCTCTGTTCTTCAATATAGTATTTATAAATTACTTATCCGCATCCCTGAAGCATGAACGTGTGAGTGTTTTTCAGTACGCTGATGATACGTCTCTGGTCATACATGCTGAGCACAGGATTGATTTGGACTTCTCGATATGTTTCTGCTTGTAGCATTATGGACAGATGGTGTTCTGCCAACAACTTGTTTTGTATTCTTCAAAAACCAAAATATTAAATCTTCAACTGGGTTCTAGAGTCACAAATTCTAAACATAGCCATGACAACTCTCTCAACCTCCTGGGTTTGGAGGTCAGTCAAAACTTGAACTGGACTCCCCATGTTGAAGCCGTTATGAAAAGATTAGCAAGTGGTACATACCAGCGACCAAAGAATAACATAGACTGGCAATTGCGCGCGGGGTTTGAAGCCGGGGTTTGAGAGCGGACCTCTGAGTGGTGGGGATGAATCCGCGTGAGTCATCCAGTGCCGAGCGTCGCCGAGCGCTGTCGTCGCTGGCGCTGTCCTACCCTCCGCCCTGTCACTGTCAGTGGAGCTACCACGTGGCCTTAAGGATGGTGAATATTGTTTTCCTACGATGCCGTATTGCGTTGCCTATGGTTGCAATAATTCAACAAAGGTCAAACAGGAAGGCGTTAGTTTTCACAAGTAAGTAAGCCCTATTTACAATCTCAATTTATAAACCAAACAATTTAAAGATTATCTCTTTGCCAACATTAAATTAATTGTACAATATCTATTGAACAACAGTATTATTTCCTTCTAGTCATCGAGCCTTTAGTTGTTATTATTTACCTCACTACACTAAGTGAACATTTTGTCAATAACTTATAGCCTTTCTCACAGGAATAACATCACGCAGTAGAAATATATACGAAAATAAAGTTCGATTGAGATCTTTGAACGTCAACTTAATCTCACGCTATAAATATAAGGTTTTTTATAGTAATGTTCTAATGATTTTACCATGATGTATAACGAAATTAAAGGGAACATAAAATCTGTAACAGTTTGTTATAACCCTTTGTGTGTATTAAGACGCTAAACAATTTTTAGGTTCCCACAAAACGAAGAATTGCGGAAAAAATGGATCCTGGCAGTTAAGAGAGACAATTGGGAACCATCCAACTGGAGCACACTGTGTTCTGCGCACTTCAGTGAACAGGACATAGACCGGACCTTGCTTCGTGTCCAACTAAAGGAGAATGCAGTTCCAAAAATTTTTCCCGCCATAAAACCGCCGCCGAAGGAAAGACGTCCTCCAACTAATAAAAGGAAGCCAGAAGTGGATATTCCGACAGCACCGTGCAGCTCTCAAGATTCACCTCGAAAGCAGGAGTTAAGAAAAAAACTTAAAATAGCTGAAGTGAAGGTGAACACCTACAAAAAAAAGGTAAGAAACCTTTCCCAAACTAAGCGTCGATTATATAAAAAGGTTGCTGACTTAGGAGCTATAACAAAGGCCCTTCGAGAAAAACTTCTTATACAGGAAGAATCAGTATCCCTTTTGACTTCAATTTCAAAAACTTCAGAATGTCTTATAAATAGAGCTCGATTAAAAACCAACAATCCAAATTTAAAAAGTGCTTATGATGAAAGATTGAAAGCATTTGCTATAACTCTACATTTTCTTTCACCGAGGGCCTATGCTTTCGTAAGGAAAACGTTTGACACGGCATTACCTCACCCTCGAACGTTGCGAAACTGGTATGCAAGCATTAAAGGGGAGCCGGGGTTTTCGCAAGAGGTGTTAAGGGCTCTTAAGGAGTACTCAGCTAATAGTAAGCAACCTGCCGTGTGTTCACTAATGATAGATGGTATGTCCATAAAAAAACACTTAGCTTGGGATGGAAAACAGTTTCAGGGTACTGTGAATTATGGAAGTTCATTAGATGATGATTCTTCAACTTTGGCATCTGAGGCGTTAGTGTTTTACCTAGTATTTATCAATTCTGCTTGGAAAATTCCAGTCGGGTACTTTTTTGTTAACGGAGTTACTGGTGAACAGCAAAGTGGTTTGATAAAACAGTGTCTTTCACTATTACATGATTCAGGAGTTCAGGTAGCTTCGTTGACCTGTGATGGCACAGCCTGTAATTTATCTATGGCAACAAAGTTGGGGTGCTGCTTTGAATTTCCAAATATCATAACTAATTTTCCGCACCCAATCACAAAAGAATCTGTTCATTTCTCTCTAGACCCAGCCCACATGTTAAAGCTAGTAAGAAATACTCTAGGAGATTACAAGATTTTATTAAATGCAGATAACGAAATGATTGAATGGCGATACATAGAGCTTCTTAATGCACTCCAAAGAAATGAAGGGTTGCATCTTGGTAACAAGCTTACAAACGAACATATTAACTACTGCAGGCAAAAGATGAAAGTTCGTTTAGCCGCTCAAGTACTGAGTAGTTCTGTTGCAGACTCTCTTCAGTTCTTAAAAAATAATAATGTCGAAGGTTTTCAAAATTGCGGTCCCACAATAGAGTTTGTAAAGATTTTTAACGACCTTTTTGATATTATTAATTCAAAAAGCATGAAAGAAAGTTACAATAAAAGGGCTCTATATCCTGGTAACATCAAAGAGCAAACAGACAAACTGCTTAGAGCGAAAGAGTACATAACAACTCTGAAGGACAGATTCGGGAAACCGATTTTGCAGTCTAAGAGAAGAACTGGTTTCTTAGGATTTTTAGTTTGTATTGATAGCACGTTTGCTCTTTACAAACAATTTGTAGGTGATGGTTCTAACGGTTTTCCTCTGAAGTACCTACCACTATACAAAATCAGTCAGGACCATATTGAAAGGCTATTTGGCTACATAAGATCTCGAAACGGCCACAATAACAATCCAACTTGCAAGGAGTTCACGGCTACTTTTAAAAGAATTCTCCTGCACTCCGAATTGTCTGAAAGTTCATCAGGAAACACATTAGTGCTGGACAAAACTGTTATGTTTAACATAAGTAGGTACAAAACCCCTGAAGACGACATAAATGCATCTTTACCTGGTTGGCGAGCTTTGCAGCATGAACAAGAGGAAGCCAAGTATTCTGAGGACGATGAACTTTTATGTGATTTCAATGAACAACTCTCAGACGGTGTGGATATTATTAAATTCAATGTTGTAGAGTACATTTCAGGGTTTGTTGTCCGTTCTATTAGTAAAAGGCTTAACTGTGAGGGGTGTTTGGTCTCATTGACTGAGAAAGGTGTAGGTTCTGACACTTCTTTAATATCATGCAAAAACAGGGGGGGACTCATACAACCCTCTCATGGCGTAAAATATGTTTGTAATGTTTGTGAGAACGTCATAAGATCAGAATTTCTTGGTAAGGCTTTTGTGAAACAAACAAATTTAACAAATATCATGACCCTAAAGGTTTTAAATCGATGTATTGGTAAAGATATTTTTAAAAATGAGAGCAGTCACTTTTTAATGCAGGATCCCGACCAAAATCATTTTGTTTTTCTTTTAAAGGCAATTTGTGTGAGATATTTTACTGTACGGCTTCACCATTTCACTAAGTTGTACAATCAGAAAATGCACAAGCAAAAGGTCCGAAACCACCTAACAAAAACTATCACCTTCTTAGGACAATAGGTTTAAGTTAATAGCCTATGTTGAATATAAAATGTAAGAGTAGCATTATTTTTAAATGTTGATCAAATCTTTAATAAAGTTTCTGTTTAGTGAATAATATTGTTATTGTTTTGATATCCTCATCCTTTATGCTATTTTATTATATCTTATCTTTGATTCTTATATGCTTGTTATTACTGTCTATGATATTTCAGATTGAGATGTTCGTGCCATGTGCAAAAATGTGTGTAGTAACGTCGTTGGTAGTAACATTTTGTATACATCCTACGAAAGTTGGGTGTTGTAATCAGCGACCAAATAATAAAAGTCGTGCCTCGGACTTCCTTTCTCGGCTGACAGTGTAAAATTTAAAAATAAAATACCCACGTAGTACTTGCTTGCTCAACGAGTTTCCAAGTAAAATATATAATACTATATATAAATATATACATACTAATATATATATTGTGTACAGTAATAACTACTACAACGTTATTCACGGGTCGCCCTGCCGTGGCCGTAGCCATGGCCGTAGCGACCACGGCTCAGCGCGGCGTCTATTTGTACTGTACGCGACGTAATTTTTATTTCTTTCCCACCTCGATTCCGAAAGAACTGATAGCCCGATTTTTTTTTAAAAAATATACTGATATCGTCCGTTTTATTGTCTCAAACTTTCTCACGGACGAAACTCACCTGACCAAAAAATAAAAAAAGTAGTAGCCGACTTACTTTTTCATGTCGAACGCTTAAACGAAAACTGGTTTTGTTTAGTAAACAATATTTTACAAAGTCTTACAATAAATATTTATAACTTTTTTTTACACCATGGTCATAGTGATAATATTTGGTATATTATACCAAAAAATCAAAGTTTTATCTCAACTCTAACTAATTTTTTCGACGGTGTTAATGAGACGCGGCGAATTAAAATTAGTGCCAGTAGCGGCCAGTGGCTGAGGCGTTTGCACCTATGAGTGGTGGGGGGCCGGCTTCAACTCCCGTAATGTATAGTGGATAGGGATTGCCAGTCTATGTTATTCTTTGGTCGCTGGTACATACCTGCTGAGAAAGCTGTTTTCTTGTGTTTCTCAGAATGTTCTATTGAGCGTATACTATGCTCATTTTGCATCTCATATGGCGTATGGCATATTAGTGTGGGGCAACTCTCCTTCTGTGTACCTTGTTCTCAAAAAACAAAAAGCAGCGTTGAGAGCCAAATGCGGGGTGAGTTTCCGAACATCCTGCCTAACTTTATTCAGTGAGCTGGGAGTCGTCACAGTTGTGGGGATGTATGAGATTGAGCTGCTATGCTTTGTCATCACCAACATCGATAAGTTTGATCGTTAAGAGCATAAACACAACACTCGCTCTCGGGATCATCTCGCCTTGACCAGGGTCCGTACTGCAGCTCAGAGAAAGAACATCATTTTTGGGTGCCAAACTCTACAACCAACTTCCAGTCAAACTGAAGAATATACCAACTTGTCAATTTAGAAGAGTATATATATATATATTATGTAACTACTATTTATAATTATTTGATAATGTACCTATTATCCCACAAGGATGTCATACAATAAAATCTATCTATCTATCTATTCTTTTACAATCTCCATTTGCAATAAACTGAGCTTGCCCTGTGATGTGTAATTGACAGGTGTTATTATGATGTGATTGTATCTTTCTTGATACAATAATTATTAAACCGATCCTGATATTTTTACCCACACATTGGATTTTTTTAGTTATTGACCAGAATTGACTTTTTTGGTGTTGTACCAAGTTGGTGTTGCCAATATCAATAAATGGACATCACGTTAGTTATAAATTGCGTGAACGAATGAAGAATACAAAGTGATTTAGACCTAATTTTTCCTATAAATAGCAACAAAACCCATTACTGTCTTCAATCCGTTTTGTAGGACTAGTTTAGAACATGAGTGAAATGTCATTATTTTTGTTGAATCGTTAGTCAGGCAACCCATTGCAATCGGTTCGATACAACAACTACTTATACATAGTTTTTTCCGGTTAATTGATGAAATGCTGCTGTTTTCAAGTTAACAAACTAGGCAACGATTATGCCCCCGGTCTGGCCGGAAATTCCTGACCCTCCTTCAACTTAACCCCAGACGCAGACCCGCACCATCTGTGAACCCTGTTAGGCTTTCACTGTTCCACCACATTTTCCTTGCTCCTCTGATGCACATATATGAGGCACAAATGATTGCAAATGCAATCCTTGCTCGAAGGAACCCTTTGACTTCGCACTGTGACAGTCCCCACTTCTCACTTAATCTTTCAGCTAGAACTTCTACAAGGGCCATCATTTGAGGTGTGATTCAGCATCTATGGAACAAACCAGAGGGGTAAACGGTGCGTGACGTTCTTCGCATGCTGGTAGATATTTTTTCTTCTCCTCTTCAGCCCTGGAGAGTACTTCTGCCACAGTATGGGAAGCGTAGGAGGGAGCGTCAGTGTCAACAACACGGATATCAAACAACGCTTCCCTCTGAGCTTCCCACACTTCGCAACAGGCGAGATCACCTCTTAGACCTGGTTGTGTATTATGGGCTCTTTGATACCATTTCCCCAAGATGGCGTCATGAGTTTGCCTACAAGGTCTCATACTTCATTGTGACGTTGCGTTATTAGTCCTTCAGTTTTGCAACTTAGGGCATGCTCAAGGGTGAAGTTCGACAACCACACCCATCACATGAATTTCAACTGGGGTTCTTTTATAACGCACAGCTAATGCATCGCAAAATTTGTGAAATTCATCAAATTAATTTGTTTCATTGCTTAAGTTTCTCGATCTACACAGTTGCTTTGTACTAAAATAACATACATGCTAGAGAGGATAGATAGAATTTTGAAAGACCTAATCAAGGACTTCGGCACCACCTAACTCTGGATCACATACATGATGCAGCAAATAATAACTCCTCTGTTCGCCCAGCAGTCACTTGGGAGCGCAGCAATCGATGTGCACATGGCCTCCACCTACTTCACCATAAATCATTCTCAATAAATCTACCTATGTGATTCATTTTGCTTCCTCACTACGGAAGGTAGGGAAATTTTGTGTTCATGCAAGAAGCAAAAAAAGTTCACCTTCCAAAATCAAAATTTCCGCTAGCTTTTTCCCTTTCAGAGCTTGCTGATCAATTTCGGTTATGTATCAGTCTGATTCCTGTACCTAAACTATACAAGTTTTAGTCAGATTTTGATGAGATTATCAGAGATTGTGCAGGTTAACTCCTAGATGGTGCCCTATAACTTTCATTGCCGTCTAACAAATAGTAGCCAAAAATGAAATGATAAAAGTAAAAGTGTATATGTTATAGGTTTTCTAAAGGAATTTATAGAATAGATAGTAAAGAATGAAGTCAAAAAACAAGTGCACACATTAAGTTGAGAAGGAAAACGTAGACATTGAAACAGAAAACTAGTCACATGATGAAACTGAAAATTGAAGAGGTAGGATGTACTTGCTTGAATATAAATTTCAAACCGTAAAACAAAATTATTTAGAACAAATACCATGAGATTATGATATTTATATAAATCATCACATACCCTAACATCGAAGCCAGCGATCATCATTCCCATGGAAAGTCCCATATCCTTGTAGCTGTAAGCCATGTTGGACATGATTTTGGACGCAGCAGCTGTTGTAATCCTCTCCTTATTTCTAAGTTCGTGTAGGCGGCACTGCTTAGCCAAGACACGATCCCAGTAGACACAATCTGCTGCACCTCCAGCCATTGTCCCCAAGAGGAACTTGTTGATTTCGATGATTTTCTTCATACTTTGAGAGCCTTGAAGATAGAATACCAAAAAATGTTTAATTAGTAGATCATTACTAGATTTTTTTTTTTTTTCATTAAAAAAAAAAAAGCTTATGCATGTAGATAAATGTATATTTTGGTTTATTATTTTCAATAATAAGCCTATGTGATCGTGTAGCAAAAGATTTTAATAACCCCCCCTCAAACTTTGTCACTTTACGTTTCAAGGTGCGTAGAATCCAAATTTGAAATGTCCGTCCGCCGTTCGGGCCATAAAAGGCCTAAGAATTGACTTAAAAAACCTGTTCTTTCGCAGATAGACTCCATTTGGGGTCTAGGTGGTCCTAACGTTTAACCATCCCGATCGCTTTACTCGCATAGATGCTATGGGCCAAAAACGGGCAAAAAAGTGTCTTTTTCGACGCGCACACGCCTGGCACGCTTGGCAGGGGGTCACGGTGGGTGGAGAGGGGGGGGGGGGGGTGAGCGGGGGGGGGGGAGTGAGAGGAGGCGCCGGCGCCGCGGCTTGTAGTGGGTACGGCGCCGGCGTTCGTTCGAGGCATGAATATGTTTTTTTCAAGGTCATATTTTTGTGTTAATACCAAAGCTTTTCCTACGCACATTTAATAACTTATCCTCTCGACTTTTCGTACGTACTTAGATAATGATATTATTAAGGCAATAACTATTTGAATAGATAGGAGCTCAAATCGAGAAATATAAACATGCGTATATAATCATAGAAGTATAGGTTGTGGCAACTCGAAGTAGGACACGCCGAGGAGTCTGGACGGGCCTTATGACGTACGCAAGCCAACAAAAACTACGATCATACTCAATTGAAAAAAAATAATAAACCTTTGTGAAATAATTTGCAGCGTTTTTCATTTGAGCCTGTCTTGTGGACAACTACTTTTTACACTCAAGTTGATGATAAAATAAAGGAACATGATCGAACATATTCGTTCACTAGGGTCTCAATAGGAACTCAATGGGTACTTTATCTCACGGAGAGAGCCAAGTAAAAATACTCGATTTTTTAATACATCGGATTTTTGAAATCGATTTCTAAGTACTCAATAAAATTGACAATTGGTTTTTCACAATGCCGTGAAAAAATCGGCCGTCGATTTTTCTAACATATTTGTAAGAAAATTGATATGGGGCGGCTAGGTTTTGTTTTTCTAACTAGGTACTATTTATGTAGAAAGAAACAGTGCAAACTATAACACAACGCAGGGTGTCAACTAGATCGGTGACCTTTTACAGGCTTTAATTTCTTTAGAAATAGCGTACCGAAATATTTACCAGTAGACCTACTGTAATCATGAGTAGCCTATATAAGATTAGATCAGAAACAGTTGCACAGTTTCGACAGTTCCCGCCATCTCTAATCTATTGTCTCATTGCAACCGATTCACTGTGCATCTGATGCGGAGAAACTGCATTAGTCGCATTTGCTTCTGACTACATTGCCGCTTGCATCTGTCAGTACTGTACAAATTCAAAATCATGGGGTGGGGGGGGGGGGGGGATTTATTGGAAACTTGCATACGAGTCTGCATCACATTGGGACATTTTATGTCTTTAGTTGCAGACTCGTATCATCAAAATTTAACAAGCGGTTGCAGTTATGTTCACAATATCAATTATTGAGAATGATCACCTGAGTGTACACAATTATTCAAATAACCATGCTCATAACTCAGCTTGTTGGCCACGCACTTCGCAGTAGTTAACATATTATGGTTGGATAAATCGAGAGCTTTCAAACGAATGAACAACGAATTTAGTGAGATGAAAAACGACGAAGTACCATTTCCCTAGCAACGACTCGGTTGTAAGCGGAAATCATCAGAATATTTTCGTGAGCAATTTCCGTGACGTTTTTTTAGTTTATGTGCCATAGCAAAGACATAAAATGTCAAAAACTAGATTCTAGAGCCACTCAGCTGATCTGGGATCGGTCAGTTGTGTTCAGAAGTCCCTTAAGGGCCCACATACCAAATCTCAGAATCGTGGGATCATTAGGGAAAAAACTGGACTCTAGAGCCACTCAGCTGATCCGAGATCGGTCAGTTGCGTTCAGAAGTCCCTCAAGGGGCTACATACCAAATCTCAGAATCGTGGGATAATTAGGGGAAAAACTGGATTCTAGAGCCACTCAGCTGATCTGAGATCGGTCAGTTGTGTTCAGAAGTCCCTCAAGGGGCTACATACCAAATCTCAGAATCGTGGGATCATTAGGGAAAAAACTGGATTCTAGAGCCACTCAGCTGATCTGGAATCGGTCAGTTGTGTTCAGAAGTCCCTAAGGGCCCACATACCAAATCTCAGAATCGTGGGATCATTAGGGAAAAAACTGGATTCTAGAGCCACTCAGCTGATCTGGGATCGGTCAGTTGTGTTCAGAAGTCCCTCAAGGGCCCACATACCAAATCTCAGAATCGTGGGATCATTAGGGAAAAAACTGGATTCTAGAGCCACTCAGCTGATCTGGGATCGGTCAGTTGTGTTCAGAAGTCCCTAAGGGCCCACATACCAAATCTCAGAATCGTGGGATCATTAGGGAAAAAACTGGATTCTAGAGCCACTCAGCTGATCTGTAATCGGTCAGTTGTGTTCAGAAGTCCCTCAAGGGGCTACATACCAAATCTCAGAATCGTGGGATCATTAGGGAAAAAACTGGATTCTAGAGCCACTCAGCTGATCTGGGATCGGTCAGTTGTGTTCAGAAGTCCCTCAAGGGCCCACATACCAAATCTCAGAATCGTGGGATCATTAGGGAAAAAACTGAATTCTAGAGCCACTCAGCTGATCTGGGATCGGTCAGTTGTGTTCAGAAGTCCCTCAAGGGCCCACATACCAAATCTCAGAATCGTGGGATCATTAGGGAAAAAACTGGATTCTAGAGCCACTCAGCTGATCTGGGATCGGTCAGTTGTGTTCAGAAGTCCCTCAAGGGCCCACATACCAAATCTCAGAATCGTGGGATCATTAGGGAAAAAACTGGATTCTAGAGCCACTCAGCTGATCTGGGATCGGTCAGTTGTGTTCAGAAGTCCCTAAGGGCCCACATACCAAATCTCAGAATCGTGGGATCATTAGGGAAAAAACTGGATTCTAGATCCACATAGCTGATCTGGGATCGGTCAGTTGTGTTCAGAAGTCCCTCAAGGGCCCACATACCAAATCTCAGAATCGTGGGATCATTAGGGAAAAAACTGGATTCTAGAGCCACTCAGCTGATCTGTAATCGGTCAGTTGTGTTCAGAAGTCCCTCAAGGGGCTACATACCAAATCTCAGAATCGTGGGATCATTAGGGAAAAAACTGGATTCTAGAGCCACTCAGCTGATCTGGGATCGGTCAGTTGTGTTCAGAAGTCCCTCAAGGGCCCACATACCAAATCTCAGAATCGTGGGATCATTAGGGAAAAAACTGAATTCTAGAGCCACTCAGCTGATCTGGGATCGGTCAGTTGTGTTCAGATGTCCCTCAAGGGCCCACATACCAAATCTCAGAATCGTGGGATCATTAGGGAAAAAACTGGATTCTAGAGCCACTCAGCTGATTTGGGATCGGTCAGTTGTGTTCAGAAGTCCCTCAAGGGGCTACATACCAAATCAACGTCATTTCTGATGGTCTTAATCATCGTTGTGGCCACTTGGGACAATTTTCGTGAGCAATTATTTTCCGTGACGTTTTTTTAGTTTATGTGCCATAGCAAAGACATAAAATGTCAAAATCTCTATTGATTCTTTCGTTAGTTTTGTGAATCCCAGTACTGGCATTATAATATGATTATTTGGTTACCCACGCCATAAAAATCGGTGACTTCTATATTAAAATCCGTGACCTTCGGAAATATCCGTGCCCTACTATTAAATCCGTGACTTTTCCGGGAATCCGTGACCTGTAGACACCCTGCTTCTATGCTTTTTATTCTAGCTACAAAAATAGCTGGTCTATAGCCTACGAAACATCACAATCTACTTGTAACAACATAGAAACATAGAACGCACTGAAAGAAATTTAATCATATAAAATTAAGTCAAAGATTTTTCAGGTACATACAACAATCAAGTTACATACAAAAATCAAGTTTGAAACCTTCATACTGTTTTTCAATTTTGACGATAAACATATTTATTGTTCAACAATTCGATTTGAAATGTCATTAATCCATTCAGGCATTCAATTAAATAAGGTGAGTTGGGTTGATTAGGCATGAAAATTCAAGAAATCGTCATTGACATGGGCAATTTTGAATAGTTTAAAAAGTGTATTCCAAGTTAAAATTATAAAATCGACTTTTTATTCGTCTGATTTGTAGATATTGATTTATTGTGTCCAATCCCGAATCAATTTTTTATAACGATACCCACGAAACTACATATTCATCAATCTGAAGAACAGGGACGATGGTCAAAGAAATCCTTCCAGAATTTAATGGTCGCAAACCATGGTTTTCACTATTTACCAAATCAGGTCAAACGTAACCAGTAAGTAAGTCATAATGCAAGACTCCATATTTCAATGGGCCAGACTCTCACTGGATGAATCCACTAGTCTGCTGGGTTTGCCCCTAGTTCAACACTGTTGATTTTTTTTACATGTGGTTTACTACTAGGTGATGTAGTAAAAAGAGGAGCCAAATACATATCCTCTCTTACTATTACTCTTTGAACAGTTTAACCACCACTCGATAATTATTTTTTTCATAATCGCATAACTTACCTATGAAATAATATGTAGTATGACAAAGTACGCTATTGAAGTTTTCATTACACAAAGTTTTCATTTTAAAAAAATCCCTGGCATTTGGTGGTTTTTGCTAAATTCCCTGACATTTCCCGACGCAAAGAATTCCCTGACAATTCCAGGTTTTCCCTCACTTTTCCAGTTGGGGGCCACCCTGATCTTTTATAACCACCTAGTTCCTATATATATATATATATATATATATATATATATATATATATATATATATATATATATATATACGTTCATGATTTAGTATATTCCTATACATAAATTTTCAACTTTGGGTATTTCCTTAATTATTCGTCTTTATACATGGTTCTTCGATTATAATACCTATAGCAAACACTCAATACCAATTACCCTCATTTGACCCGGCCAAGGTACCTACATACATAAATTTTCATAATTTACTTACTAGATATTTCTCTGTGGTTTTTAGTAACACTAATTTGTTAGTCTCAAAAGAGAATAGATAATTACCAATGTATTCTCCTCCAGTTGCCCTTGAATCTACAGCCAGGATTACACCATTGCGAAAGCGGAACCCAAGAGTCGTCGTGCCATGATCCATTTTTATTTTGATCTCTTTTCCATATTGATCTTTTTCGAAATTCGCCAAAGAGGACCTTGGCTGCAAAAATTAATACAATTTCATTGAATCAACATGTTTGAGGTTAAAACAATCAATAAGGATACAGCATAAAATGCATCTCCACATTATATGTCATTATATAACACGTGAGGCAAGAGCCAGTCTTTATTTCTCCTCCAACACATACAAAACACCTAAAATATAAATCATCATTGATGAAAATCTTCAAATCTAAATCAACACGTGAAATATTTGTCATATATGATAAAGTCGTTCTTAGCCCCATCCCCAGTAGAAAATTATAAGATGAAACAAAATTACGAATTACACTTAGCATCTACACAACAACAACACCATGAAACCACAGATAGCCCTGCACCACAAGTCACAATATTCTGGTTCACTTTAGCGTCATTGGCAAAAAAACATCACTTCTGTTAGGAGCCTGACCCTCACATACCCTATCCAGAATATCCATTCAGTGTAGAAATGTTAGTAATCTCCTCCACTGACGCCCTACGAGACCCAGTACATCATTACATAGATTTAAAAAGCAGGCTAAGGGCCGGTTTATCAATCACATTCATCTAATGGATAAGGGGGATTTATCTGAGAGACAGCGTTATCCTCCAGATGTTTATCCATCCCTAGTTAAACCTATCTGGCGTTTTAATTTATCTGGTCCCTGGATGGCTGGATAACAATTATAACTGGAGGTTATTGATATATCTAGAGCTTTCTAACCTCAAACAAGTTTACTTATTTACAAAAATCTTATTTGAATCTCGTTTGATTGTCTTTATTTTTGTTCCTTCCAATGGAATGGATACTCAAATAGCAGCAACGGCGGATTCTATCATAGCACAATTCGTTGAATGATAAAGAAGACCGTATAATACCTCGTGTAGATCACTTACTAATATGGGACAAGTGCGTATTTTTTATTGAGGTTTCGGTTGGACAAAGATACTGTTCTTTACTTTATAACAGAGACCGAAGATGGCATTAAGTCCACATCTTACTGATCACAATAATTCATTCATAATAATTCAGGTTGCAATATCGCAATTCGTGTATGTTTTTCTCTCTCTAGAAATGAAGCAAATAGCAAATGGCAAAAATGTGGTGGTTTCTTATTTACCGAGCTTGATAGCACGATGGACACTGTTGTTGTGGATGTCAGACCTGGTTTTTTCAATAGTAGTTGAAGAAAATGTAGCTCCTACTCTACTCTGTTGTAGCTCAATGTGTAAATTGCCCTTATTTTGTCGAATACGGTCACCAATGAGGATGAGGATGTCAGACAGAATTTATCTGAGGGACAATTTTATCCGCAAGGTAATTCGGAATTGATAAACGACTCACATTCTTTATCTGTAGTATAGCGCTATACTCAGTATAGCTATCCTGCAGTTAATGTAGATAATTGATAAACCGGCCCTAACTTGATTAGTGACGAAATGGTGGGGAAGAAACAAAGATATTGGCTTTGGTATACACACAGAAGGAGTGACAAGTGGATATATCAGTGGCGCTATCATTTCCCACAAGTTTCTTTAGCTGTCGCGATATTGATTTACATCTTTGAAAAGGCAGTGGGTACTTAATGTTCTACATTATGACTGGAAGGCATTTCCAAAATCAAAGTGAAAATAGTCAGAATTTTGGGGGAATATCCAGAGCCATATGATCCTTCTCCAGTTGAACAAGAATGTTCTTAAATTATTGTTCGTTGTCAAACAGCAATTAAAGTTTTGAATGGTTTATGCAGTTCGGTACAATGTATCACCTAGGTATAGGTACCTAATTACCTATATCACTTCAACTATTTGAATGATACTTTGGATTTCCACAGGCTAATGCTGAATAGCATATGAACCTACTGATTCCCTCAATTTTTCCACACTTAATGCGCTGTTTTCGCACTTATTCCTCTTCAACATTCACAGCTGACCTTGGAAAAAAGAACTTGCCTTCTTCACGTTCGAGCATTAAAAATGCGATAAAAAAGCTGAAAAAATGCAAGTGTGATACAGCCTTCTGTGCGAGTCACCAGGTGGAGGTGTTCCACCAAACTGACGTTTTCAATGCACACTCAAAGGTGAGTTTTGACATTACGGTAGCCATTAAGCAAAATACATTTTTGACTATTTTTGGGCCATGACGTTAGTGTGTCTGTCATCCACCTGGTGGGGGTGATCTTAAACTGGTTTCACATGTAGCTGAACGAGCGTGGAAAGACGGAACACAATCTGATTGTCTGTTGGGAAAACAGTTGAGGATGGTGGCTGCCATGTTGTCGGAATGGTTGGATAGCGGTAGAAATTTGTATACCATTTCCACGTTTCGACGCAAGCTCCATGCAAACTCATTGGACAGGAATGATGATAACCGCAAGTAGAGGTTTCAGATCAGAGAGGCTTTCAGTAGTAAGGTTATGATTCCGTCCACCAAGGTGACCGCTTCATGTGAACAATCTTTCTGACTCCGCCGCCCCTCCACTGGTTTTTCCGTTCTTCCGGTTTCCGCTTGTTCCGCTCCATGTGAAACCAGCTTTAGCACTGGGAACCTACCCAACCTGCAATGCACTTATTTCTTCCCTTACTTTCGGTTATGTATTGTTATCTTGCATTGCTAGCTTGTAGGTATTGCTGGTGAGTAATTCAAGTACTAAAGGCACGTTATCTTCAAGAAGAAGCTAGCAAGAAATTTGTAGGAAAAAGTCTGCCGTGTCGAAAATGGGTCTAAACCCCAGCAGAACCGACGCTCTCTATAATTTCCTCCAAATACTAGCAAGTGTTTCCCCACAAGAAACATGCATTTCAAGCCAGGAAAAGGAAGGACTCCGATATACATAAGTAGAGCCATGAGAACACCCTTCGTCTGACTATTGAGAAGTTCTACCATGATCAAAGCTGTTTGAAAAGTTTTAAAGCAATAGCGACTAGAAGGCGTCCTTCTGTTAGTGTACCCTACGAGAAATATGGAACAGTAGCGATTTTGATTTGATTCCCGTGGTTTCGTTATTTGTAAGCCATAGGTAAGCGACTTGCCACTCTTTTGATTTCATAACACAAAATATATTTAAATAGAACAATAAATAATAACTAATACACAAATTCGGTATGTATTGGGGCGTGCAGCATACTATTAACGAAGTAGAAACTAAGGGTAGGACCTACATTGAACATTTATGGATTTCATAAAAAATACGTACTGAATAATGGTTAGACCAATTAGACCATTAAAATTCAAGTTAAGAGCTTTACTAAGTTTTTGTAATACTTACATTAGCTAATGGGGGTAATGCGAGCATCATGTTATTCGTAAAAGTGGGAATCTCATATGATTCAGCCACATCTTCCTCGTCCATCAATCGCGGCCTCACAAAACTTTCCTTGAACCCCATCAAACTTTCTAAGGCCATTTTTATTTAAGCAGTATACTCAACTGAATCTTCGGAATGAACTGAGTATTTGACTAACTAGAAGTAACTTCAAAGACCGACGCTCAAAATGCTTTTCATTCAGGATGATTTCTCAAAATATTTGACGTCACCCAAACTAAAAGTAGGAGGTAGCATTGAGGTTACAACATCAAGAAGGAATGTTTTTTATGGATGTTCGTAACTTCAAGAAGCGCATTGTAGCGGAGTGGCTGGAAATTACAACAACGGTAATAAAACTGTATTCCGCCAGACAACGCTGTTTTTGCACTTATTCCTCTTCAACATTCACAACTGTCCTTGGAAAAAAGCACTTTGCCTTCTTCTCGTTCGAGCATTAAAAATGCGAGAAAAGCTGAAAAAATGCAAGTGTGATACGGCTCTTGTTACGACTCAGATCTCTTATCTCTGGTTCTTTGAGGACAGATCACGTCTGCGACATCCGTATCTATCTATAGGTACTGTGATCTGTGAGCTAGAAGACCGTATCACACTAGCATTTTTTTCCGCATTTTTAATGCCTAAACGTGAAGAAGATGAAGTGCTTTTTTCCAAGGTCAGCTTTTTCGACCATTGCGCATCCTGGCGGAGCATTTTTAAACTCACTCGAGAAAATTATAACATGTTCTAATTTTTATCTCTACGTGAAAAACATGAACCTAGGAGGAGGAACCTCCTAGGTTCATGGCGAACAAGGCCCTACAACTGTACGTGGATCTCAGACGCCGCCTGCTGCAAATTGAAGAGAGCATTGGCGGACATATTGGGGTCAACTTCACGCGCCCTTTTTGAATTGTAAGGCTAGCTAGTTTGTGTATAAGTGTTTGTAGAAAACATATTTTGTATTATCTTGATGAAAACTAGTCTAAAATAATTAAAAACGTCAATTATTATGATGACAACACAGTTTGTGAATGAATTTTATGCAATATTTTCAACAGAGACAAACTGTGGGAGCTGCTTGTCTTTGGAATATCTAACCAAATATGACGATTTACAAACTTATTTAGGCCACAATTCTCGTCCGATTTTCGTGATTCTTTTTTTGTTCAACTATGAATTTGGTCTAGTTTTGGATCTTACAACAGGAATTTCAAATTTGATTATGAAAAAGAATGAATGGAGGGGGTAACAGTAAAATATCATGATGTTTCAACTAATTTCGTCAGATGTTTGTGATTATTTTTTGTTCAACTAAGAATTTTGTCTAGTTTTGGAAGGTGTATTAGGAGTTTCAAATTTCATTATGGACAAGGAAGATTGAAGGAGGTAATAGTGATAAATCATGATGTTTTAACTATTCAAGTCAGATTTTCGAGATCATTTTTTAAATTCGATTATAAATTCGGTCTAGGTTATAAAAATATGTCAGGAACTTCAAATTTCATACTGGAAGTTTTATTATTTGAATTTGCTGTCGGTGGAGGGAGTTAATTGGGTGGGGGGGGGGGGTTTCGAGAAGTCATGATATATTTGTTTTTTTCTCTTATTTTAACTCTCACCAAATGTATATAAAATCCATTCATAGGGACGTCCGTGTAATGCATGCATTACTTACCAATATGATTTCATGTAGTTTTGCGTAGTGGCGAAATTGTACTTTTCAAACCGTACTTATAATAGTTAGGGCATAAGTTAATTAGGTATTTTAAAGTGAAAGATCCTTCCATTATTCAAAAGCAATTATCTCAGAACCATTCTTCCAAAGTAACAGAAGAATCGCTCTGCATTTCAATATTGAGGCAATATCTTGTACATAAGTCACAGTTTTACAAACACCATGGGTTCACCTGGATGGGGCAAGGAGTATGATCAGAGGAGCTGAACAATTGAATAAGTAAATGAATAACTACATCATGGCACTTTCTATGTTATTATATTATTTTCATTTTACATACAATTTCATACAATTCTGTCAATACAATACAATACAATATACAATAGTACAATACAATGTCAATACATAAAACAATTTCATACAATTCTCTCAATTTCTTGTTTAAAGGAAATCTGTGGAAAAAACAAAACAAAGTTTAGATTAATTTGAAACTTTGTAGCTCATGCATATAGATAAGTTAGTAAGAAGAAAATTATTACCAACTACAATAGGTACTGCGTTACCACATCAAGAGGCCTACAACAGACCAAAATAATGTTTAGGAAGTCGTGAAAATCTATACTTACTTGTGGAATGAGAGTGTGCAGTCTTCAGTTTTGCGATTTATGCAGTTAAATGCCGCACACACTTTAACCATTGTGCATTATCAAAGAAATTTCATGAGTAGATGAACTATAATAATACAATCTTCATTGCACATAAATAAACGATGTTGCCCCCAATATGGCCGACTACAGACCATTCAATTTGCAACGCGACACTAGCGCTTCGAGTGGGTCTAGTTTACTATTACAATGTCTTTGATGGCGAAAAATGCTAAAATGTAACCTTCGGGAAGGTAACAATCCGATTGAAAACCCCTAGGAGCTCTTAACCTGACAGACTTAATAAAAATGCATTTCGCCAGAATGCGATGTTTTTGCACTTATTCCTCCTCAACTTCGTTTTGGAAAAGTATGGTTACAGGCGTCTTGTGTCATGCATCAAAGGAACCGTTGGGTCAACACCCCACTGGCGGTGAAATCAAAAACAAGTTCCTACTTAACTAGGATTTTGGGTGCCATAATTCGGAGCTTTGCAAGGTGACTTGTAGTGATTTATCCAAACCTTCTCGAAAACACTCAAAATAACCCTTTCTGTTCAAGCTTTCAACAATGCGACCCTATAGTCCATTGCTCTGCTCAGGGGCTCTTCTACTGAGGAGGCCTTCCCAATGGGATTTTCAATCAACCCTTCAGGTTGTTTTGTTTCCGAGACTGAAAGGCAGCGGAAGCTTTGTTTTCACTTTCGAAATGAAAAAAAAATTGTTTGCTCCAAAACAAAATTTCCACTCTCATTTTGCGTTTCAGAGCCTCCTGAACAAATTTGGTTCCGTGTCTGTCTGTCTGTCTGTTCGTCCACATTTCCTTGTAACAGCGATAACTTCCACAATTTTGATCCGATTTTAACCAAATTTTCAGGGATCGTGCGGGTTAAGCTCTAGATGGTCCCCTATCAACTTCATCATGAACGAATCAATGGTAGCTTCTGCGCAGGCGCTAACGTGAATTCCTTGTGACGGTCATAACTCGGTCAATGTTGAACAGATTTCGGTCAGATTTTCAGAGATGATGTGGGTGAGATCCCTTGAGGTCCCATAAGACAATCATCATAATTACATTAGCGGTACGCTCTGCGCATGCGTGAACGAAATATTCTTGTTACGGTCCTTGCAACAGCCGTAATTTCCACAATTTTGATGCGATTTTCTTCAAATTTTTAGGGATCGTGCGGTATAGCTCTACATGGTCCCCTATCAGTTCCGTCATAATCGAATCAACGGTAGCCTCTGCGCAGGCGCAAACAAAATTTTCTTGTTAATTTTCCTTATTAATTTCATTTATTATATTTATGTACCATTCAGCTTCCAATTTCCCACCTTATTAATTCCCTGATGCCAGAACCGGTCGTTTCTAGTTTTCTGGAATTTACTGGTGACGTACTGTGAAGGTCACAAGGAAGCTCATGTGCCATTTCCTTGGCAGTGTATTTTTTTATTTATTTATTTTTTTTTTTTTTTCTTTCTTTATTTTTTTTCGGATCGGGCTGCTTCTTATCCCCATCCTCTTCTTCTCTTGCTTATTAGCCTGAGCCCTATTGATTCAACTATCCGAAATTTTCCCAAGTGAGGCCAGGAAATTCTGATGGAACCCAAGTGGAATTTTCCTTAATAGGATATCCTATAATGAAACAAGAATTCAGACATCACCTGCGAAATTTCCTATGATGAATGTTGGCTTTTCATGATTTTTCAAAATGTTGGCGAAATGTTTCATCACAATAGGCTGGGGGGATCTGCACAAGCAGGAGGTGTGCAATGACGTAGTTTGTTGCCAAATTTTGAAAAGTCAGAAAGAAAATTATTTATTATAGAAGAGTGATGATAAATGCACAAATGGAGGCTCAATCAATTGATGTGGTGATGGGGAACTATTCCTAAAGAAAGCTGGTTTTATTCTACACAGGATCGTGTTTCAGACTTTAGATGTTCTTGAGATAGTTCTGATCCCAAATATTGATTTTTCTTATGATGTATCTAGGAGACTGGTTTTAGTTCTTCGTAGGATGATTCTTGAGGTGCGGCAACACTGTGACCATAGGTACTTGATTTGACTTGCATACCTGTCTCATCTCAGCCCATCTCGTGCCTTTTGAGGGGAGCGGAACACTGCAACCGGACCTGACCAAAATTGACTTGAGTCACTGACCTGACTCCATTCGGAATCCGTTCTCGTTGGGTTGGGACCTGACTTTGCACCTCTGCCTAAATTTTCACCCCCCTTGCTCCCCCTCACCACGAACCACCCAACACTGCTCATTACGAGTTTTAAATCTGCAAATGTAGTGTCCTGTACTGAGTTCGTGTTTATTGTGTTATGTCCTATTTTGAAGCCAATACTTTGTTGATTTCAAGAAATCTAAATTTCCTTCATTTCCTTACTCGATGCGCTGAATGCACCTAGTTGGCTTAATGTTTCGTGAGTACCAGTGTCATTTCTAAAGTATTGATTGATGGATTCCCTGATATTTTAGCATTTAAAAGGGCCCACTTGGCCTCAGACAAAATTCCCTGAAGTCATCTCACCCCTGCGTCGAGAGGTGTCTTACCCCATGTGGTGCTGCATAACTCAGTTTTGTTATAACCGTTTTACAATTTGAAATACCCTCACGCTGACCTGGTTCACCTATAGATACATGTGATTTTAGTCTCTTAAGTAAATTCATTGAATGAAAAGGAAACATAACTTTTCCTATTTCTATGCGGATGCTTCCTACCCACGGTACCTCTGAATCTACGCCCCTGCCCTGAGCTATAATCTTGCAGTTTCAAATTTAACTCCCCTCACCTACTGGGAGGGGGTGATATATATTTTTTAATAGCATTCACAAATGGCCCTGACGAAAGGTAATGGCTCAACAGGAAATGGGATCAATGAAATGGAAGGATCTTATCCTTATGTGGGTTTGAAGGTAAAGAAGCAATGGATCTCCAAACTGCCCCAACATTCTCAAATAACTCCATTTCATGGTAATTAGTTTTGTGATTTTTCCAGTTGTAATTTCCTGTGTTGGACCCCATACTGCTCTCTGTCCACATTTAGCATACCTATTCTTCATAAATATGTTCCTAAGAGAGGGTGGAGTGTGAGGGTTACCATCAGAAACAGAACGATGCGCCTTTCTATCGTCTATCTATCGAGCGTCCGTCACAAGTTTTTATAAGCAGTACCTAATTAGGTACCCTACGAGTATATCATAATCTTGAAGAAAAAGAAGCTGTTCACTAATGCTCCATTAAGGTTTCAGATCCCTACCTCTTGTCAATGGCTGACATAGTGATGTAAGCCGTGCCCTTTCAATCAAGTCAAGAAGAAAGTTACAATGACCTTTCCGTTTTATATCCTACTACCTACTCTGGTTTCTGTTCTGGGTAAGAAGTAGGTAGTCGGTTATAGCAAAATAAAAATTGTATTAATCAATTTACATAGGCAATTGGTTTTATCTCAAATTGTTCAATTATTTCTTAGTCGGAAACTTGATATCACAGTCAGAAAAATTTCTATTAATGTACGCTTCAGCTTTTTTCATCAGCTCTTCATTGTAGTCTTTGTTAGCTCCAATGCCTCCTGCAAGTAAGATTTATAATTATTAGAAAAAATATGTGGCTTATGGAGGAAAAGTTATAAAACTAACAAAAAGCACATAATTGGTATTTTGCTTGAAATGAATGCCGTAGTATTAGATAATGTTTTCAAGTCGTTTACTAAGCCATTAAAATTACATGAACGAAAACTAGTAGAATAAAACTCGGTTGAAGCAAAGCCAAAAGTTCGTTCAATGACCTATTATAGCAGAAAATCTGAGCTCAAAATTATTTTATGGTTCACTAATAGTTGACACGACGTTCCCCCATATTTTCCAATCGACTCTATATGTTTTTATTGTTGAATGCCTCAGGAAAATCTCAAGCAACTTCTCAAGCACTTTTAGGAAGTTCGTTGAGGAGTTTCCTCAGAGATGTGCGATGATTCTTATAGTGTTGTTCTTGATTTTTTTTCTCGAAAATATTGATTGTTATGTGGATACGTCAACCATAGTAAATCTTCTGATTGCAAGCTTCTCACTTGCCACTGTTTTTTTCCCCCGAAATTGATTGTTGTGTCGATACGTCAATCATAGTGGATTTTTGTATTGCATGCTTCTCACTTGCTGCTGTTTTTGTCTAACCGAAATAGAATCAACTTTTTTTACTTGATACGATTTCTTCCAATTACATTTAGAGCAGTTAGAAAAAAGAACCATGCACACATGTGGAGTATTGAGTTTGAATGAGTTGAAAAAAAAAAAAAAAAAAAAAAAAAAAAAACAAGGAACCTTATTTATTCTACTAGCTATCTACTACAAGTAATTCAAAGATGCATGTGTTATTTATTTGAAATTATTACTCTGGTCTATCTAAATAATGCCAACGCAGTCTCAGAGCTTAGGCAATGTCCAATGTAGAAGATTAATTTTGTTTTCAAGGCATTATCTATCTGTCTAATGGCCTAGTATTAATAGCATGCATGGAACCAATCAAGGAGCCAGAGGCTGCTTGGACAAAGCTCCCATGTCCGCAAGCGCTGAAGCTATTTCAGAGCTTTTGTTAAGATTAGTAGTCAAATGATTGGAAAGTCCATGATTTTTAAATGACCAGATTAGTCTTTTAATGATGAGACTCCATTATTCATTAGGTACCTATTGTGTCCAGCTGCAGGTCAAAAACTGTAGATACCTCGGCAAAACTAGCCGCCAGTGGTTTGTGTTCATGATGGTACATTTATTGTAAAATGAAATCTGGGGGACACCCCCAGACCCCCGGATTGTTAATGTTAGGATCAAGGATCAAACCAATGAAACACAGAATGTGTATTTCGGGGATTCCCCGGAGGGCTGGTGGCATTCTGGTAAGTTCGGCCGAAGTTCATTCCGCGTTCTTGGAATCCAGCGCCTTGGATTGTCGACCTACGTGACGTAGACCCTTCCCGGGGATATTAACGTTTTATAAGGTGGCAACCCTGTGACCAATTGTGGTGTGAACTTATGAGTTCCAAAGACGAGTAGAAGCATGGAGGCTCAGGTAAGTCGTTAAACAATCCAACTATCGTCTGTTTACTAATTTTCAATAAAATGGGAGCAGTAAGTTAAAAAAGTCGTTAAGCATGGACCTATGTTTCACAACTCAATGTCTACATACTGCAAAGCATTATACTTCTCAGTAACGAAATCTCCCTTCTTCCTTCGATGATTTTCCATGTAAGCCATTACTTTGGGCCTACGTGACCGACTGCTCATCCCCTCCAAGGAAGGGTAGGGATGGTTAGGAAAACCCTCTGGCCAGGAGACAATTGTGTCTTTAATTGAAACACCCACTTCCTGATGAATTAGTCAAATAATCATAAAGATTACAAGCAATCCAACAATCGTCTGAATACTATCTGTCAATGAAATGGGAGCAGTACGTACCGGTCTTTCTTACCTACCGGCTTATTTATAATATTTATAATAATATTATAATAATGCTTGCCACTATGTATTATATTATATGAATATTATATTATGTTATATTATATATTTTCATTTATACACACACTCGCGCGAATGATGGGTCGCAGGGCTACGTGAGTAGGTACTAATTGCCCAGTCCATAGAGAACACTTGAGCAGCGTTTCCACTCACCATTATCAACATACTAGCCGCTCAGGCTCGCTTCGCTCGCCTCCACGTCACTTTAATCGATTCGCCTCGCTTCCCCTCGCAATTTGACCGACTTCCCGTCACTTTTTTCGATATCCGATTTCGGATTCAGATTCGTCGGGATCAAACCTTTATTTCGCCCGCAAAAACCGTTCCAAAAAACGTACCTTTATGAGGTATATTTTAATCAGAAAAAAACCAAGTCTTTCGTCGGACTTTTCGAGAAAACGGGTCCGTAGTCTTGCATTTTTTGACGCATTTCCCGATACTTTTTTCGCAATCCGATCGCGCCGTCGTCTTCCTCGTAGAAAAACCTACGAAACCGGTATTTTTCCGGAATTTTCAACGGCTGTTTAGAGGGGTACAGGAAGCGGGGAAGTCCAAAAAGCGCACATTAACCGTTACTTCGACCCCCCTCCCGCCCTACGGCCCATGGTTTGGGTGGGATTAGAAAATTTTAAATTCGCTTATGCCCCCTTTCGGAAAATCCCAAGAAGATCCCCCCACTCGTACACTCCCCCCACTCAGCCGTTTGGCCGTGCATAGACACGACAGAGGGGTGGGGTTTGGGGGGATCTTACGGGACAGACATTTTCAAACCAAATAACGCTCCGTAAAAACACATTCTGTGTTAAAATTTCAACTCTTACTGTTCCCAGAAAGATGCTCTGGAGAAACATCACCTCCTATATGTCTCTAGTACCAAGAGTTAACTTGCAATTGATTAATCGAGGCAATAATTCATCCTCAGGTGCTCAGGTACTTATTAAAGAAAGGGTTACATTAGGTCATCGCCACAGCGTTCTGACTCAAAGTATGAGAAATTGGAACTGACACATCTGTAAATATTAGTGGTTGAGGAACAGCGTGGAAGTGGTGTGAAAGGTGAATGCAGACTTTCTGTATCAATTTTGATAAGGAAGTGGTCTGAGTGATGAAGGTCTGACAAAGGATTCCAAGCCAATGTAGCCCCCAAGGAGGGAGAGCACATGGTGAGGTCAATTGCGAACATCGCACTACGGATAGGTGACAAGTATGTTGGACAGCCATCATTCAGGATGAGGAGATCCAACTCTCTGAACAAGGCTTCAGCAGTGGCTCCCTCTGTTGTTGTATTGTCACAGCCCCATAAGGTGTTATGAATGTTAAAATACCCTAGTACTAACACAGGGCTAGGAACCTGACAAAGGAGGTCCACAAAAGTGGCGTCATCCCACACTCCATCTGGAAGATAGAGGGAGACAATAGTCAGGGAGGTAGGGACTGCAACTCTACCAGCCACTGACTAGAGGTTTGTGTTGAGAGGCACCTCCCCGACTCATACATTATTTTTTATCATTATCATGACGCCACCATGGGCCCTACCATTAGACTGGAGCGCCACGTTTTTTCTGAGGGTAGATGTAGATAGAAAAACTCTCAGGGCGGGGGTTTTGAGCCCCCAGTACGGAAGCCTGGTTGGCTTGTTGTACTTTTCTGATAGTGTTTTTGTTTAATCGAAGAGACTCAGCCCCCTGATGAGGGGTGGGAGGCTCTTGATTAATTGTTCGCTCTGAATAGAGCTCATTGGGGTTTGGGCCCCAAAGAGTTCAATTCTGCGATGGGTGAGTGCAGGGCACTCGAAGATTATGTGGGATGCCGTTTCGTCAGTCTCCTCACATAGTCTGCACATGGTTGAGTTTTGTGTGACCCCCTATGCGATGTAGGTGAAATCGTAGGGGTGCAAAGCCGGTTATGAGGCCAACCATTGTTTTTAGTTCCCTACGATTTTTCCTAAGTAGCCCTTCAGTAATTTTGGTGTTGGGTTCAGCCACCATAAGTTTACTGTGGGCGTGTCCTTCAATGTTGGACCATCTTTTAGCGGTTTGTTGGTTGACCTACATGTTAATGGTTCTTCTGAAGGTAGTTTTTGGTAAACCTGGCTCACAAATGGGGTTTGGGAGCCCCTTCTGGCGAGCTCGTCCGCCTTTTCGTTACCAATAATGCCTCTATGACCCGGCACCCACTCCAGGCGAACCTGGTTGTGTTTGGCTATTGACCGTAGGCCCTACCATTAGGCTGGAGCGCCACATTTTTTCTGAGGGTAGAGAACCCACGCATATTGAACTCATCAATTGGTTTCAGGTGCGTCTCTTGTAATGCTACTACCACTGGCGAGTATGATCCTAGTATGGATCGCAGCTCATCACCTTCTTATTTTGTTATTCAAATACTCGGAATTTTTTTTAGATGCATTAATATTATACCTCCTCATGGCTTTTTTTTCCCTTTTTATCCGTATGATAAATCGATGATCCGTATGATGAATCCAATGATGATCCATGACACAATGATGATTGCGAGGAAGCCCTTCCACCCCAGACATACTCTACTCCGTGGATATGACCAACACCAAAAGTAATTACCACCTTTCCTGAAGAACCCCGTCGAAAAATTGTCATTGACCATTCCATTCAATGGGATCTCCTCGTGTACTTTGACAGCAGTTTTGAAATTATCGATGTGCAAATGCTTCACCAAACGATCCAAGTCTTCGTCAGAAATCGGTTTGTTGAGGAACGACGCAACCTTCTTTATGCTAGCCGGTAAATCCTGGAAAATGTACCACAAAATTACTGAGTTTGTTATACATGGATCTTAGAACCAAGTTCAGATTCAGCGAATATCCCTACAGTATGATAACACAAGAGTAGGTAGGTAGGTAACAATTATTCATTTACCAAGATCATGTCTTCGTAAAAAAGGAAAAGTATGTTTGGCTCGTCTTTTCTTGTCCATCCTTCTTTGACGTGCTCAAAATATGGTGAGAAAACCACTGAAAAAATATAGGTGTTCATATGAATGGAATCATAAGAATTTAATTAATATTCAATATATTGTAATTTATGTTCTTCGTCTAGACGTTGAAATTCATTGGGCAGTTATCATAAATTAGGTATAAATTTTATTAATTTTTATTTTTTGTAAAGTTTATAACAAATATTTATGCTTTAGAATAACTGTGTAACTAATAACATTATCCTGCCCCTACTTTTTAGAGACAATAGACCGTCGGGATTTCAAAACAAGAAAAAAGTAGAAATTTTTTTTTTTTTTTTTAGCCGTTTTTTGCTATTTTTAGTGATTTTTTTCAGCACTTTTTTCGAAATTTTACCAAGTTAATGTGCTCAAAAATGCTGACCAACAAACTCGTCCTTTCGTTTGGAAAGCTTGATTTTTTTGGCGCAAGAACGGAATTTTTGTCTCAATCCTAAGGAGAGTTATCGTCGGCGTCTGGTAGGACACACACACACACATACACAAAGTGGCGGATCCAAGGGGGGGCCATTGGGGCCATGCCCCCCCCCCCCCCCCAAATCCCACAAAAAGTATTTTTTTTTTTTTTTTTTTCAAAAATTCTTTTTTTAATGGTTTTTATGTTTAGTTTAAAATGACTTCAGAATGTGTTTCCCATAATGATTTGAAAATGTCCAAATCGAATCCGTTTTCAACATTTTCAACCGGGTGCCACGCTCTTTAAATTCGAAAAGTATTTAATCCCATTGTTTCATCTATTATGCACCTTTTTGTAGACTTTTTTGTTTGGTTATTTTTTGTTATCGAAACTAAAGATGAATTTGAAACTCGTTCATATTAATTTTGCCAATGCTTTTCACCTAAAAATCAGTTTTCCTAAATCACTCATTAGAGCTCAGGACAGTAAATATTCGAGTGTCACCGTTTGAGTTCAAGGATTCAATTTTCATTCGCGCTGTTTTACAATTTGTTGTACAAGTTTAATTTAATTTGCCAGATTCCCGCCAAAACAAGTAGCGCCATCTAGTCTTACTATGAGTTTGTGTATGTGTGTTTAGAGGCGGGATTAAGCTAGAATGCTTGCATTGCACTTGCCAGTGTTGTATCACGTGACCGTTCGTTCACTTTAAAAGAGAGTGACAGCAAATTTCGAAGATTAAAAACATGGTTAAGAACTAAGATGACTGAAGACCGACTTACTGGCTTAGCTCTTCTGAATGTACTTACATCTTGACATACCTGTTAATAGCGACATAATCGAAAGATTCGCCAAACAAAAAGCAAGACGACTCAATGTTATCATTTAAACAGAAAGCACAAAACTTGATGTTTGTAAATTGCAAATTTTAAATTATAAAAGTATATTGTAAATAAATAATTGTTAATTTTACAATCAAATTTAAAACAGTCTTTTATTTATTTATAGAGCTAGAAAAAACAAAATTGTTGGGATATTTGAGATTAAATGGCCCCCCCCCAAAAAATGTTTCTAGATCCGCCACTGCACACACACACACACACACACACACACACACACGCACGCACGCACGCACGCACGCACGCACGCACGCACGCACGCACGCACGCACGCACGCACGCACGCACGCACGCACGCACGCACGCACGCACGCACGCACGCACGCACGCACGCACGCACGCACGCACGCACGCACGCACGCGCGCACACACACACACACACACACACACACACACACACACACACACACACACACACACACACACACACACACACACACACACACACACACACACACACACACACACACACACACACACACACACACACACACACACACACACACACACACACACACACACACACACACACACACACACACACACACACACACACACACACACACACACACACACACACACACACACACACACACACACACACACACACACACACACACACACACACACACACACATATATATATATATATATATATATATATATATATATAGGTATATATATATGTAATATGAAAAGCGTTAAACTCTAAGGGGATTCGTTTCAGAATGTTTCAAAACGGATTTCAATAAACAAAATTTTCGAAAATTTTGATTTTAATTTTTTTGAGTCATTAATAAGTTTTATTTTCTACGAAAATTTGCTAAAATGAGAGTGGAAGTTTTGATTTTGGAGTCAAACAATTTGTTTTCTCCCGAAAGTGAAAACGATGCTTCCGCTAGGTACTTAAAGGTAGACACGGAAGCAATACGTGATGACAGTGAGTGCAGCATAAATATGTACCTACGTAAGGTAGGACCTACTTATGTAGGACGCGCGCTGTAAATACCTAACCTGAGGGTGTTGAAACTACCTGCCTACTCAGAGAAAAACGCTGCAAATTTTTTCACAAAGGTTAATTATTTTTTCAATTGAGTATGATCATAGTTTTAGTTGGCTTGCGTACGTCATAAGGCCCGTCCAGACTCCTCGGCGTGTCCTATTTCGAGTTGCCACAACCTATACTTCTATAATTATATACGTATGTTTATATTTCTCGATTTGAGCTCCTATCTATTCTAATAATCATTGCCTTAATAATATCATTATCCAAGTACGTACGAAAAGTCGAGAGGATTTGTTATTAAATATGCGTAGGCAAAGCATTGGTATTAACACACAAATATGACCTAGAAAAAAACGTATATTCATGCCTCGAAGGAACATGAAATTCGAAAGCAGTACTAGTGTAGGAAGTTTTCCACGCCACCCTGGACCTTCTCCCTAGGTCTCGTTATCTCACAACCGGAGGTTCACCGCCCTATTACGCTTACACTATCATATCACTCATATTTTTCCATCAACATTCATTTGAAAGTTGTGCATTTTGAGATGAGTGAATTTTGTCCTAACGCATGAGAATAATAATTATTAGGTCGTGCAGTTGTGGTCGTGCATGATCTGGTCCTAAAGTGTTCTGTTGCGAAGTCCTACTGCCCATTGTTATCCTAACCGTGGAATATTAGCTTACGCAGTTGTGGTTGAGCAGGTTGGAGTTTTAACACGTCAGTCTAACACTCAAAGTCTCGAAAAAGACACTTTTTCGCCCGTTTTTGGTCCATAGCATCTATGCGAGCGAAGCGATCAGGACGTTGGTTGAACGTTAGGACCAACTAGACCCCAAATGGAGTCTATGTGCGAAACAACGGGTTTTTCGAGTCAATTCTTAGGCCTTTTATGGCCCGAACGGCGGACGGACATTTCAAATTTGGAATCTACGCACCTTGAAACGTAAAGTGACAAAGTTTGAGGGGGAGTTATAAAAATTTTTTGCTATACGATCACATAGGCTTATTATTGGAAATAATAAACCAAAAGTTAAAGCGTGCGAGCTATACCCAACTCCCTACCCCTACCTCATTCAGATAATAATCAGCTTCATTATTGAGGGATTCGATTTGTTGATAATTCTGAGGGCGTATTATGGTAAAAAAACTTATGTCATTACCTATGTGTGTTTGAAGTATGAGACAGCGGCGCTATGACTAGGATTGCCAGATCTACTTTAATTTAAAGTATCGTACTTTATTTTTGTTCAAAATACTGTATACTTTATAAAAAATTTCAATTACACCAAAATACTTTATATTTGAAACGAAGAAGAAAAGTTCAGCCCCCGCACCTACTTACTAGTAAAGGACTAGCTCTAATTTTCTTTTTTGTCAACTATAATGATTTCTTACACATTGTCAATTTTTAAAGTTTTTCTGAATTTTCAATTTCCACAGCTCTTTTTCGAATGTTTAATATTTTATAGGTACAGTGTTTCAGAGAAAGAAAGAGGGACTGAATGAATGTAAGTTTTCGAGTTCCTAAAAATGCCCAATAGATGCACGAGATATTTTTTTAGTGAGAACGAGATTGAAAATGATGTTCCTAATTACAATCATGTAGGTATGTAATACAACCTTACTGAAATATGGACTCGTTAAGATTGAAATGTCTACTAATGTTTTCTTCGGAATAAAAATTTTGTGACCTATGTACAGTAAAAATATTACTATCCATGGTTCTTTTTCAATTCCTCAAACCGAACATTCTTATTTTCAGTAACCTGACAAATTCAAGCCCTTGTGTGCAGATGCTGAATGAAAAATACCTTAGTTTGTAAGTCGAGAACGTTAACTTTAATGTATAGGTACTTTAACTTTCATTGAAATACTTTACTTTTCCTTGGTTGCAGCCAGGATATATGTATGTACATAGGTACTTTATAAGATCCTAAAAAAAACTGGCAACCCTAGTTATGACCCAAACATTATTAAAATACTAGAAAGAGGCCCGAGAAAGATCGCCAAGAGGCCAAAATGCGATTCTAGGCGAATAAAAAGTTTTTGTTGGGTATTATAGGAAATTTTACGCTGACTCCAAACACACCCTATATTATTATAGCTAGGTAGGTATACCTAAAATAGTTTCTTGAAGCATTTTTTCACACAAGGGAAAATTGTTTTTAATCTATCCTTTAAAAACGGTCCAAAAAAGATTTACCCTTTATAAAATTGTAGAAAATATGATTTTGCGTCGCTTGGTAACAAGAAATTGAAAATATAATGGAAATTAAAATGTTATCATTTTTTTAAAGTTTTGTCGTACCTACAATACTAACTGCTTCCGAGTCTACCTATAGGTAGGTGGTTGAAACTAAGTTGTCACTTCCGGGAAATGAACCATTTTTTGTCTCCCAAATCATAATTTCCGCGCGCATTTTACGTTTTAGAACATTCAGAACAACTTTCGTACCGTATTCTGTGGGTCTGTCGTGTGTAAACAAATCCTTGTAACAAGCTTAATTTCCACAATTATCCACCGTTTTTGATGAAATTTTCAGGGAACGTCAGTTCCGTTGTTCCCAAATCAATGCATCACTCTGCGCATGCGCCAACGTAAATTCTATCAAGCATAATCTTCTCACGCCCGAGTCATCCGTTCTCGTTCAAATTAAGAGAATAACTGAGAGAAGACGATTTAGCATTCTATATCAATTTATCAGGAATCTAGGTAGCCCCCCAGACGTGCAATGGGGCCCTAAATCCTCGAGAAAGAGGTAGAGGAGTTTGACAGTATCCCGTCAGAAAGATACCACTCCTACTAATAGCATTAATGAGATATGTTCGGAGTAGATTGGTTTCCAGGGACCTGGATCACCCATCCAACGCCAAACTCAGCTTCTCAAAAACACGAGCAGGCGTGTGACGCCCGTTGTTCACCAACGGAGCGACGACAGCGCATTCTCTGAGATCCCGACGGGAACTCTGTCACAAATTTCAACATAGTCCTATCATTAGTAGCTGCTGCGCGAATGTGTAATCCATGTACACACCTACCTACTAACGAGCTTAATTTCCAAAGTTTCCATCCAAATTTGATGACATTTTCAGGGAATGTTCGGGTTAGGCTGTAGGTCCCCTACCAGTTTCATTGTTCTCGAATCGTTAGGTACTCCATTGTGCGCATGCGCAACCGCAAATTCAATTAGGAATCACTTTTTTGTTTCTTGCCTGATTGATTTTGACGTTTTACACTACATCTTGATTTACTTTTTTTTACGAAATGGAATTTTTTAAGATGATTTAAAACTTTTCAGTGTTCTATATATTCATGTCGCAGTAGATGCTATGTGTCGCACAAAACTTGGCAGATTTTCTTCCCCCACTTTTACACCAAACAGATCCCACAGAACCTAGAAATTATAAAGTCCTTAATTTTGAAGACCTCAATGAACATTTTAAAAGAGGTTTTATTCTCCCGAATTTTCCCCTTATAAAGTCGCAGAATTGTGAACGTTTGAAATATTTTTCCACTTTCACATACACAGATTTCACATTTAACCAAAAAAAAAACCTGTAAAGTATTATTGCCCTTCATTCTTTAAAAAATCATAACACTTATTTTCCATAGTATTTTCAATTTCTTGTGATCAATCGATGCAGCATGTAGGTAACTCTCTACCAGTGTTGGGCATAATCCTACCTTCGAATACGAATACGATTGTAATCGCGATAATTATTCGTTGATTCTGAGTCAACGATTATATTCGTATTGGTGTAATCGTATTCGTCTGTCGGCGATTACACGAATACAACCCATAAAAATGCGTCTCGGTCATCAATTTTAATAGGACGTCCCTCCTATAATATGCGAAGCCTTGCTAATATTACCTAGCTTCAGAGGGACGTCCTTTTGAAATAAATTTGAGACAAATAGGCTGGGCTCCAATCGTTGAATTCGCTTAAGGACGTCTCTCTGATGCTAAATAATATTAGCAAGGATTCGCATATTATAGGAGGGACGCCCGATTGAAATTGATGACTGTGACGCATTTTTATGGGTTGTATTCGTGTAATCGCCGACAGACGAATACGATTAGACGAATACGAATATAATCGCAGTTGACTCAGAATCAACGAATAATTGTCACGATTACAATCGTATTCGACAACAAGATTATGCCCAACACTGCTCTCTACTACTTTTATTACGCTGAGTACTACCTACCATCACCTAAATCACCGTTGACCTGTAAAATGCAAAAAAAAAAAAACTAATTTCAGGTCCTGTAAGACTTCAAAAGACAATAGCTTCCTTTTTTCCATCAAATCTTGAATTTCTTGTGACCAATCGACGCAAAGTGCCATTTTGTATAGGATGAAAATTTTTCAGGATCGTTTTTAAAGGCTAGATTTAAAAAAAATATGTCGAAACTTTCTTTTTCCACAGTAAAAAGTGCGTAATGAAACTATTTTGGTACCTATCAATACGAATATTCGTAATCAACGTGAAATTCCCTATAAGAATAGCAAATAAAATCTCATCTGTGCGTCGCCTTTATCCATTCGCTAACCGAGACGAATTGATCCAGCATTTCCACGATTGTATTTTGAATTAGTTAGATACCTACCTACCTATTCATTGCCACACTTGAAGCAATAGTTGTAATTCTGGTTTCAATTACTTAATCAAATTCGTTAGGTAAGCACCTAGTACTGAAAAGGAAAAAACTGGATGAGTGAATGAATCACTTGGAAAAACTTGATATCCTTGGTCATCAGATACAAGCAATCTGTGAAAATAACGAAAATAATCTCAGAGTCTCTTCTTCAAGGCCAATATCATTATCCAACCACATCAGTTATTGAGAGAACGAAGCATTCGCCTAAGGAACACATATTGCATTGGCAAGGGTGGCATATCTTAACCTACTATTGTATGGATCAGTAGCATATACAGGGTGTCCCATCAAAACGGGCCCATCGGGAAATTACAGCCTTACGGTGCGATCTATCGAAAAATTGAACAGGACCTTTTTTATAGTATTTCAACTCAGCTTCACGATGCGGAAGTCCGATTTTTATTTTTCCATGTTTTAGGGTCTCAAATCATTTATTGAAACTTACGGTTTCCTCTTGACCCCCCTTTTTTATTGCTTTTTCCGATTCTAGGTTGAATTTGGAACAGAAAATGTCTGTTTGAAATTTTTTTTTTTTTTTTTTTTTTTTTTTTTTGGGCTTCGTTTCTGAGTTATTCCACTGTTTGCGAATTACAGAAAATCGCCGATTCCTTTTAGACATTACCAACACTTTGTTACTATTTTTATCTTCAATTTTTGAGATGTTCACCACACTTTTAAAATCAGCATTAAACTATCTATCATCAGACCCCAGCGTCCATAATCAACAAAGTTTTCCAAATCGTCGTTTGAAAAAGAAAAAAACCCCCCTCAAACTGTTTAGTACACTCAGAATCAGTGTTCAGAATACTGTTTAAAAAAATGTACCACAAGGAGACTTCCAGTCATTTGTGTTGTGATAAATCGAAAATGTCACCTGCTCCTTCTGCAGCCTCTGATCCTTCTCCTGCAAACTGTATTCAAGGGTCAAGAAAACAACAGCTTCTTGATACTTATTGTTCAGTCTGCATTATGATCTTTATTATTTAAAGAACCTTACATTAGTCCAGAATACGGCGTCTCTCTTCTAATAAAAGAGTAATAGTACTGAACAGTTTAAGGGTTTTTTTTTTTTTTCTTTTCAAGACGATTTGGAAAACTTTTTTTAATTCGTAAGCGGTTCAAGTGTAATGTATCCCCCTGAAGGTGATTGTTGATTATGGATGCTGGGGTCTGATGATAGATAGTTTATTGCTGATTTCAAAAGTGTGGTGAACATCTCAAAAATTGAAGATAAAAATAGTAACAAAGTGTTGGTAATGTCTAAAAGGAATCGGCGATTTTCTGTATTTCGCAAAAGTGGAATAACTCAGAAACAAAGCCCCAACAAAAAAAAAAAAAAAATTCAAACAGACATTTTCTGTTCCAAATTCAACCTAGAATCGGAAAAAGCAATAAAAAAAAAGGGGGGTCAAGAGGAAACCGTAAGTTTCAATCAATGATTTGAGACCCTAAAACATGGAAAAATAAAAATCGGACTTCCGCAAAAAGTGGAATAACTCAGAAACGAAGCCCCAAAAAGAAAATTTCATGGAGGCATTTTCTGTTCCAAATTCAACCTAACATCGAAAAAAGCAATAAAAAAAGGGGGGGTCAAGAGGAAACCGTAAGTCAAGTCTTAGAAATCAATTTTCCAAACACGTGTAGTCCGAGACGTGCATTTTTTCCTGTAATATAAGTTGCGCCGAAGCCTCAGCTGTCAAACGGCATAGGTAGGTAGTCAATTTTACTTTTTCAACAGTCAATTGTTTTTTCAATGAAATCAAGGGTTTTCCTGAAAAATGACCTATGAAAATACGACTTTGGGGCCGGTTTCCACGTATTTCTTTACGCAGAATCGAATGTTAACGATTTTAGATCTCCCCAACCCCGTTATAACTTTAGCTAGGTAACTAGTTTCACACAAAATGTAACTAATCAAAAAATGAACTCAAATTTGTGAGTTAAAGTGTAAAACTGGAATGGGCCTGGGGACAATGCAAGCGCTACCTACCGTATTCAATTCAGAGTTAAAAAATATAGAAACCGGCCTCAAAGTCGTAGGTAGGTACCTACCTACCTATTTTCATAGGTCATTTTTCAAGGAAACCCTCGATTTCATTGGAAAAAAAAACCTATGCCTTTCAGCTTAAAGCATAGTTTTCTCCCCTAATTAGCAAAATGAAATTGACTAAAATTCACGTTCCGGATTGCAAGAACCTATGAGCATTTGAAAAAAATGGAGATTTCTAAGATTTGACAAATTTTCCTTTTCAAGTTCATTTTTCACCCGTTTCGTCGATTTCAAAAAAATGTGGTTTTTCGTTTGGGAGATGGAAATTTTCACTCTCTTTCCAACGGTTTAATCAGATTTGAACTTTCTTGAAAATTGAGGGAGTTAAGGCCGTGTCAATGTCATAGAGTAGAAAGCACGAACAAAAATTTAAAATTAAATAACTAGAAAACAAAGCGTTTAAAAAAATCTCTTAGAGGAACTTTTGATCAGAAATTAGCTCTAGAATCGTTTCCTGGCCTGTGACCGTCACCAAACGAAACACCCTGTCACATGGGATGTGGGATGTAATGGAGTAGGGATGTACCATAACATATATTAACACCAAAAAACAAAGATAAACAATTTTGAATTGATTTTGATTGTTGGGTCATCATCAGTAACTAGCAATATACCTACCTAACTAAACAGTTTCGAACTAAGTTGTTGAGTATACCTACTGTCGAAATCGATTCAACATTGTAGCTCTTTCTTTTTTCATGGGAATAGACAACGTTCTTCAATAACTTCCGTTTTCTCCATTTTGTATGTTGAAATAAAATAATTTGATTTCATTTAAAAAGAGAAAAGGACATAGCTGGACCTCCTCTAGAGTTGGGATTTCGCCCTTCAGCCTCAATTTCAGGGGCTACATTTCTAAATCCGATATCGTGTGTTTACGAAGAAACGAAATCTCAATGTTGAGTAAGCAAACCTGAAAATCTAAAAGAGACATTTAATGGTGTCGGGAGATTAGCTCGGGGGGTCGGGAATTATGAGATTATACGAGTACCAAGTGAACAATGTTTGAGGGGCGCAATTGGAGGGAATTAAATTTCAAGACGGATTAGCTGTAACTGCGGCTCTATTTCGCGACATGATTTCATCTCGTTTTCCTGCAGTTAGGCCTTTGCAAAAATGTGTACAAAGAACATGGTATTTCCCAAACACTATTTGCCAACTCAAAAATTAATTAGTAGATAGGTACCTATAATTTTTTGCAAATTTTCATCAAAAATGAAGCTATTGCAATGGAAGTAACTATTTTCTTAACGAAAACTCGTTTTAAGGCAATTTGAAACGATTCTTGGATTTTTACGATTTTTCATATTGAAAGGTAGTAGGTATACAATTTGAAGAACAAAGTGAATCTCAACTTTGACTCAGCGATTCTTTAGCGTGTTCCGCGCTAAAGGCCGCAATTCGGTGGTGCCAACGCGCCAGAGCGTTAAAATAAGTTAAAGTAGAATAGTTATATAATTTAAAAATGAATTAAAAATATACATTTCTGAAGCTATTGATTTGAAATTGTGTATGTGGACTCCTTAGACACCCAGATTTCGCTGTATAGCTTTTCGTGGCGCCAAGGCGTTGTTCTTTGTGATTCTAAGGGGAGTTATGGCCGTTTTAATGTCGTAAGGTACAAAACAGGAAAAAAATCTTAAACATTGAATAGCTTAAAAACAAAGCGTTTAAAAAAAAAATCTAAGGGGAATTTCGGTCAGAAATGAGTTCTAGAATCGACCCCTCGATTTTTGCCCATATTAGGAGTGAACACCCATATATATATATATATATATATATATATATATATATATATACATATATATATATATATATATATATATATATATATATATATATATATATATATATATATATATATATATATATATCCATATATCCATATATATATATAACTCGGCGCTTCGCGCCTCGCCGGGGGCTTCGCCCCCCTGGACCCCCGGATCTATGCAATTCTTAGCCTGAAAACGCTCAAAAAATAAAGTCGTTTTTTTCTCTTTTGTACATTTTTATTCGTTCATTTTACATTTAAAAAAATGGATGTAAAAAAATTTGGATATAAAAAAATATTCAAGCCTGGCTGGGATTCTAACCCACGAACTCGCGCTTCGCGTCACGGACGTTAGAAAAAAAATTGTGGGGGGTCGGCCTAAGAATTGCATAGCAAATTGCCTATATAATGTTTTATACAATTTTTTTTTTTTTGTAACGTCCGTGACGCGAAGCGCGAGTTCGTGGGTTCGAATCCCAGCCAGGCTTGAACATTTTTTTATATCCGAATTTTTTTATATACATTTTTTTCGCTTCGTGGGTTCGAATCCCAGCCAGGCTTGAACATTTCTTTTTATATCCAAATTTTTTTATATCCATTTTTTTACGTAAAATGAACGAATAAAAATGTACAAAAGAGGAAAAAACTACTTTATTTTTTGAGCGTTTTCAGGCTAAGAATTGCATAGCAAATTATCCTCGTTTTCTACGCAGTACAAAAGAGAAAAGATCCGGGGGGTCCAGGAGGGCGAAGCCCCCCGGCGAGGCTCGAAGCGCCGAGTTATATATATATATATATATATATATATATATATATATATATATATATAGTTTCCGTGTCATAGTGTGAAAAAAGATTAGGTTACCTACTAACTCAATCCGTTGCCCAGATGATTTTTTTAACTTTATTTTTCTCGAGAAAACCTCGTTTTTTATATAATATAAAAACTCACATTTCACCCTTCAAAATCAACTCGTAATCGTAATCAGCGTTAAATTTTCCTTAAAAACACATGATATTCATTCTAAGGTGTGATTCTAAGAAATTTACTTCTTGCTGACGCGCTAAGTGATTTAGACATTTTTTCAGCTTACATAGATCCCGATCAAAATAATCCCAGTATTGGTTGAAGTCCCCAACATATCCATGAAGTCTGACAAGGCTGTTGTGGTGGAAATACGACGCAGCGACATCTTTAGGATTTCGGGCTACGTAAATGACTTTAGCAACTTTGGTTAAATCCTGTGGCAGCAGACTTAGCGGTAGATGAGTTTTCATATGTCTTGGGGATTTGACTTTGGGGATAAACTCGTACCCAGGCGTTCTCCAAGCTGCCAACATTTTTTCTACTTTAGGGTCATTATCATTCTTAGCGAGGACTTCTTCCTGAAATTTTTCATGGAGTAGAACGCTGAACCTGAAGAAATACAAACCACACTGGTTGGTACAAACTCTTAAATTATAATATTTCATAAGGTCTTGCAATAAAGACCTCTCTTTCAGCAGTAGGTAGGTATACTAAGAAAATTGTTGTTTGCCACCTTAGTGTAAAATACAAAATTAGCTTACTCATAAAATGGAAATCTCTCGTCAAGTGATTGTTTGGCAGATGTGGCATAGTCTAAATTATTGTTCAGTAGCCACACAAGTTCCTGACACCACGTTGTCCCTGAAAATTTAATTATTGGAAGATCTAATAAGTTAACGTAGATACACAAAAGAGGAAGTATTTGAAGATGAAGAAATTAAAGTGAATGATTTGATACAGTAGGTAAGTACCTACCTTTCTAATCTATACCTACAAATGGTACTCAAAATATTTATTACATAAAGGATCAACCAAGGTTAATAATTTGTTATTATAATTCAATTCATAAATCTCGTTTTGAATTATCAACACAAATTCAATCGCTGCAGCGCAACTTTCCATCAGCTAGGCACCTTCCTAGTCTTCAAATTACAGCCTACATTACTTACTAATTTCTCAGTTCCATTGCTAGCCTCCTCTTTGAAGCCATGTCAAGGAAATTCCACCAACCTACCTCTCCTCCATACCATTCCTACATTTCTTCTTTTCCAACCTTCCATCAACCAGAAGTAGAGCTGGCCAGTCCCAGCCACTTCTCAAACTGACTGTGGGCGACAGCCACTGAACCGTTTTGCATATTGTTGTATAATGAAATGAACTAAAAGGAAAATGTTTGGGGAAATGGGGAAAACTGAAGGTTGCGTTGGCTGACACTGATGGATACTTTCATTGGTACTGTAAGCTCCTACTGGGACAGATAACTGAACAGCTCAACTAAAAGACTGATTTACCATTTATGTATTAAAATGACGACTCTTCGGGGGCTCAAAAGAAATAGGCCCCACAGGCCTACAGTACCTACTTGCCTGCAAAGACGATCATGTGATTTATTGGTTTAAAACAATCATATCGGTCAACATTTCAATCAACGTCCTTCGTAAGATGTGAAGAGAGTCGACAATGGTAAAAGACGGCTTGTTGTATGATTTACTTTTAAAGGCCATAAATTTCATCGGTTTTTTTCTAGCCTTCCTCATCGTGATTGGAATCGGAGCTATTTTTTGGTTTTGGTGAAAGCCACTGAAAGTGAAAGGGGAAGAAGTCGGCATGCCAGATTTGGTGTTGTGCACACCTCAAATTAGGTCCTACATTCCTATTTATTCTCTTGAGTAGCCCAGAAAACCTATATGATATAGGTAGGTATCTCGTAGCCCGAATTTCGGAAGCTGGCACTAAGGAATGAAGAGGAGAAATTGAATACAGTGAAAGTGAAATTAGCCCTACGTATGCCCACTAGTATATACACCACTTGTCATCCCCAAAAGTACATTTTCATCGTCTGTTAGAGAAAGTAATAGTTCATTCAAGTTCCTCCCAAAGACATTGAGAAGAGTATTTATGACGAAAAATATATCATGTAGATGGTTTAGAAAAAGAGAAAGCCACTGGCATTAGAGTCTTTTTTAGCCACACAGAGTAGAGCAGAGGGCGTGCCAGTTCCTTAGTTGTTGACCTTCTGGTTGGCTCCTCATTCATTCCTTATTGTCGTTTCACTCATTAATTGGCCCGATGGTTCTACAGCTACCGTATGATGAAAGATTTACTATTTGCTCCTACCTGATCTGGGAAAAGTGACAATCCAGACATCATCTTCCCTCACTGGCATGGTGTATAACTTTTCTGCGTGTCGTCTATAAGCCTCTGGTAGCAGCCAACCTTTAGGCCCCACCTTGACGAATCCCGTCCTTTCGCCCTGGAACTTTTCCATCAGCTCCTTGTTCAGGGCGTCATCTAAATCCACGATTTCGTAAGGAAACATGGCAATTTTTTGGGTTGGAAATCCTGGAAACGATAATGCTTAGCTTGAGAAACCCAGAAAGGCTACCAAATATCACTTTTCAGTCAAGTAGACACTCAATCTGCACACATATCTTAAAAAAGAGACAGAACACACCAAACTTGCATTAGGATCATTCTCCCCAAACTGCCCTTTTTTCGTCCAAAGCATGTAAAACAGCTAACATTGCATTGTTTGGAAAACTTTCCCTCCTACGACATGAAGGCCAATCTAATGCATATATTCCAAGGAATCAGAGTCCGTATCCACCTCATTAACCATTAATTGTCATTTCATTAATAGGATTTATGAATTTTATCAATGTAAAAATTGTTTGCAGGAGAATGACTTGAAGAAATAGTTCAAATTTGATTCGACAGTGATCATCTTGAAAATAAGCAGAGCTTAATTAATCGTACCTAGTTGTTCAGAGACAGACTTTAACCCGAGGACAATGGAATTGATAACTTGGCCATCTCGGACTAAATTTACAACATCCCTAAAAATTTCTTTTAAATCGGATGAAAACTGCAGTAGGTTACTAAATGCGCAGAAAACTTAATCCAGAGCTAGTGAAATTCATGAAGGACTACCTAGACTAGACGCCAAGACAAACAATGCCTGAAAGTATAATTGAAACAATCGCTGAAAATTTAATACGAATTTGATAGTGATTTATCTTTGGTTTGCCCTTTACAAGGATTAGCGGACACACAAATACGAAACACAAACTCTTACGTAAAGTCAGGTATCACACGTGCCTCTTTGACAGTAACAACAAAGAAAAGAAACTGTGCAAGATCGAGCCGAATCAGTTAAAGCTACCTTCCTACTCTTGCATACCAATATCTGAGTTCTTTTGAAGCCATGTTAAAAACTATCAAATCCGAGTTCTGTCGAAATCAAATGAAAAACTGGACCTTTTCCGTTAATTCACTTCCGTTTTCTTTCTAGAAGTTGCGTGTTGTACGCTCTCTTCTCCTCGCTATGTTATACTTTCCTATTCGATATCAACTACGGCCAACTATAATCTTATACTGTAATAGCGGTTCCAACGATTTTCTCGGAAAGAAATTGTTATCAGAACTGTTATGTACCAGAATTATCATATCGGCGCTCCATTTTGATTATTGAGCCCCCTTCAAGCATGACAATCTATATATATATATCACCCCGTTTACGTTAGGCTAGGAGTTGTGGTCACATTTTCGAATCCTTCCTTCACATTCAAAGAAATCCAGGAATTTCGAATGAACAAAGGAAAAGTCTGATGTAAATGTTCCCTAACGTGTTACTATTTAAGTAGGTAATATCAGTTATAAAATAAAAAACAATGGGTCTAAAAATGTAGGATGCTTATATTTAAAAATTTCAACTGTGAGCCTGATTTAGCCTTATTCCCTCAGTCTAAACACGATATTTATTTATTTATAACTAGCCGGTTACCCGTGCGTTGCACTGACGCACCTGTACGGGTTAGTAGGTGCATAGAGTGCTGAAATAACCATATCCAGACTGTGTTCGTAACTACGGAGGCTACATGCCAAATTACAGCATAGAAGTAGCAAAATCCGGCCCGGACTGATCAGGAAAGAGCCCATAATTTCAATCATCTCTTAATGACCCAGAGAGTCTCCCTATCAAATTTTACCTTCCAAGGGTGAATAGGAGAGAATTTTGCTCACTCAGCTGATAAGGAAAGAGACCATAATTTCAATCGTCTCTTAATGTCCCAAAGAGTCGCCTTATCAAATTTCAACTTCCTAGGGTGAACAGGAAAGAATTTAGCTCAAGCAGCAGATCGAAATCGTCAAAACCAAACACACGCGAAGGAAAGCCCCGAACTGAGTGTTGGCAACCATAATAAAATTTCGAGAGCCAAACAAATCGGTTTTCCGTCCCGCGCTTCGCACGAAATATCAAATTCCCGTGCATCACCTACCATGCAACCCATGCTTCCCTCGGAACTCCCGTCAAGGCTTCTCCACTGGTCACGAATTTCTGCCGCTAACATACCGTCAACTCATACAACTTTGTGCACCCCGTTCAACATTGTGCCAATCTCGTTTTTTGAACCTTATGCTCTCTAAGGGCCACTTTCACCAACAACTTATAAATCCGAGATTGGCCAAACTCGATTAAATATAATCTCGAGGATCAAACCTTGGCGTCTTTCACCAACCCAAAATTCGTTTAAACCAAGATTGGAATAATCGAGTTCCCCTAACGGAGATTCCGGAAACTGTCCAATGAAAAATTGGACAATTTGAAACGACAGTTAGAAAACCCGCCATGTGTCCGGCATATCAAGACAATAAAGCAGTGAATCACAACCACGACCCGTTTTTACCCGCGCCGTTTTTATCTAGTTACCTAGTTACTATCTACTCGCAACTTTTTGTTGACTTCCAACAAAGAAAGTGTGACGGTTGATCACCTTATTTAAATGTACATAAGTTATTTTATGTGGTATAGGTAGGTAGGTACATACTGTACAAGGGATAGCAATTCAACATCGTATTATAACGTGCAATCATCATCGATTATACTTTATTTTCCTACCATCCTACATCAATTTCGTATTATAATTCATCGATTTGATGGTATAAAAGCCTTTTTCCAACTTATACCTGTTCGAAGGGAACTCCAGGTGAGTGTCGATAAGCTCGAGGACTTTCAAAACTGTCGGTTTTGGGAGCCGGAATCTCCGCCGAAATTCGACGTCGTCCAACCCGCCGTCGGATCGTCCTTGGGCGTCTTTGCAGGACATCGTTCTCATCCGAGGAATCAAATTAATCCGAGCGATAAATCGCGTGAATTCATCATCAAAAACTTGAATAACAATAAACTATATATAAACTATAATAATAAACTGTGAACCAAACTGTAGAGATATGAGGAATCAGCTGTTGGTGCGCGGCCATTTTGCTCGATATCATTTTTATCACTAATCTGAGATTGGCAAGAGTTAACTGGCCGAGATTGGGAGATTAACCTCAAGCCACCTCGTTAGGAGTTTAAACTCGTAAAGTGGTTTGGTGAAAGACGATTAGCTGGAATCTCGATTATTTGTTAATCTTTTCTAACTTAAACTCGTTTATGTTGTTGGTGAAAGTGGCCCTAACGGTAACAAACTTGAAGTTATTAGTTCGAAAAAATTCCCACGAGCAGCGGGATGGTAGAAGAGGATGCCGACGCTTCCACAAGTCTTCCCTGTGGATTTCAGTGCCGGCAAGGTAGCTCTTTCTCTAGTCCACTAAAAGGGAATTGTTCAGTTTGTGCTGGGAGTCTCCTTTGGATGAGTATGCTGCGGATTTCTGAATAGTCTGGTAAGTTCATATTTTCATCCCTATACTGTCAGCTACCAATTACAGTATTTGGTGTTATCAGAAGTTTGTTTGTTTCTATGATATGACCAGATATGTTAGAAACGGGAACTTAAGGGTACAACTTTGTGCCACCGTTTTTTTATTATTTCTGCAATAAAATTTAATGCTTTCTCGTTGTATTTTTACAGAAAATGGGTGCTCAGAATCGGAGAAAGGTGGCTGGACGAGTTGAAGATTTTTTGGGATATTTTTGTATGAATTGTTAAGATTTTATAATGAAAACGAACAGAAAGTTGCCTTGCATTGATTTTTATATTCACCTTGTTTAAAAAATCGAAAAAACACTAAAAATTCCGAGGGCAAATTTTTTTTTGTATTACGTTGCAAAGTCAGCATGCTGATTAACAAGATTCAGACCGCCACAATGAGCCACATCAGGTTTTTCATTTCATTGTAGGCTAAAAAAGATGGTGGCTCAAAGTTGCACCTTCCTGGGGTAATGAATGTGCCACGAATAAATAGTTCCCATTCTGTTCGCTGAACAGATGGAATTTTTTCCTTAGCGACATTTGATCACTGAGATGTGTAAGTATCTTGGGTAAACATTTCAACGAGATACGACGACAAATAAAGTTCTGACGCTCAAAAAACCAAAAAAGTGGCACAAAGTTGTATGAGTTGACGGTACTGCCTGTTTGTAACCATAACAACAAAAGTTCGGGAACTAAACAAATCCGTTGCAAAGGGTAGCGCCGTTTATGAAGTAGAACGGTGCTTTGGAGGTTCAGACCTAGCCTATGTTGTGCGCCGAAACTTGCTGATCTTATTACGACCGCTCCCATCAGAATCGGTCCAGCCGTTTAGCCGTCTATTGGGAAGATGCATACATACATAGATAGATAGAAACAAACTTTGAGTTTCATATAAAGGATACGGGCACAGCCCAATACAACATTGATACATATTAATAATACAATTGGATATGATTGTGTAACCGTGTTACCAACCAACGAAAGTAGCGAGAAGTTTAGTTTGATTTCTGTTACATTCAACCCATTTCTGGGGAAACATAACCACGTCAGTTTTCATCGCGCGGAAGCTCTCAATGAAGAAAACGTTCATTTCCACTTAATAAGGAGTACGGAGGTAGGTACCTACAACGCTAAATCTTTATTTATTTCAAAAAGTACCTACAGAGGACCTGGGTCCCACCGAGCGTACTTATAAAAAAGTTACAAGGAAACAGTAACGGGCGTTTTATTTTATTTATTTATTTTTTTTAATTAGTACTAATCAAACTAGAGAAAAATTAAATTTAAAAAAATGAAAATAAAATAAAATAAAAGAGAGACAGGTACTAGGATCTTTTTAAAAAAAAAGATTAATGAGAATAGAGAAGAGATCATTGAGAAAAGGAGTAATAGATAAAGAAGATAATAATGAGAAGAGATGAATGAAGAGGAAAATGAGGTAAAATCAAGAAGTTAACAGATGATACAAAAAAGGAAGGAAGGAAAGTCTGCTAAGACTCTGCAAAGTGGGCCGTGCATCGCCTCCGAAAGGCCGAGAAGGTGGGTGACTCTCTGACAGCCCTAGGAAGGACGTTCCAAAGTCGCATACCATTCACCCTTATACTAGACGCTGCAAAGAAAGTGAAGTGCTGAGGCATTGCAAGATTTTCGGATCTCTCAGATTTGGTTTGTATGAACAGAACATCAAGATAACCCGGACGGATACCCAAGGTAAATTTAAATATGAATCGATGACAACGGTTACCTAGGTCATCATCAGTAACTATAACCAAGTTATAGCCCTATTATAATACTATAGGTAACAATAACTGATCATGTGAGCATACTTACATCAGAAGGAATTCATTCAGTTTGTTAGGCCACCTGTGAAAGGGAGTTCGAACCCTATTGTCTTCCAAAGCCCTCAACTTACCAAGTAATGTCACGGTCCATAAGCTGTTACAGGGATAAGGAATGCTGAATCGCCGTGATGGTCCCTTATGAATTTTATCACATTGCTAGCCTCTGAGTATGTACTATGAGTACGACGGAATATTCAGGGTTTGTGCGGGATAGGCCCCAGGATAGGAGATTTTTTAAACCTATCTGAGCGATGCGTACAGCTCAAAGTCTTCAAAAAACACGTGCTTACCTACCACCTACCTACGTAGGTACCTTATAACTTAACTAACTTTGGCAAAATTTTAAGAAATATCTCTTCTGGGTATGTAGGTACCTACCTACCTAATTACAGTTTTATTAGAAAGATTTCTAAACTCGGTCCTTCTGGACTCGCAAGGGGCGCGGCGCCGGGGGCTTCGCCCGATTGCTTTCCGCCCCGATTTTGCTAAAATGTTAAAACATGGAACATGCTTTCTTCCCGCTAATTCGCAAATTTAAATAAATTTAAAACTACGACATAAATGTTTTACTAATAGAAATTAGAACAGAGTACCTAGGTAGGTAATTTTCGGTGCCGGTTCAATACGTGCCCCACAGAGCCCGAGCGCCCCACGCTCAAACTGTGTGCGCCCCACAGTAGCCTCACTCTTTCCTGTACAGAAGTAAACACCGTGTGGACAAATACTTCGCCAGTTAGTACAATCGATGAGAGTGGAAGGTGTTTCTTTATCGCAAATACAAAGGGCAACGAACTATCTACATCAACATGATTTCCATTCCTATAGGAGTGATCAGTTCTGAATTCAACCGGTCTGCTATGCTGCTCCGTGACTTTTACGAACGTATAGGGAAAAGCGATGATTGTGCGATTATTTTTTTACGTGAACACGATATTTTGGATTCGGAACCGGAAGGACCTTGTCATAAGTGCGGTCCCGGAATGACGGAGTCGCGAAAACGTGAGAGGAATGGAGAGTATGGGGAGCCAACACACAGAGATCCTGGCTCGACGCAAAAATTAATATTTTAAAGAAATACGACGCGGGAGCTGTTCCAGTCTCACCTCGACACGTTTTGCTGGCGGCAATTGAGAAAAGATGATCCAGATCTATTCATGGCCTTCCTGAAGGACGTGAAGTAGGTGTATCGGTCCTAATCCCGTTCCACAAATCGACGAAGCAGCTTCTGATTATTTTGACATCTAGGTAAGCCCCATGCACATTTTCCTTTTTTTTTTTTTTTTTTTTTTTTTTTTTTTTTGTGGGGCGCGTATTGAACCAGACACACGACTGTGGGGCGCGTATTGAACCGGCACCTAATTTTCTGTTATGGTGCGCGTCTACAATTACCATAACCAAGATTAACTTCTCAACCAAGTGACAACAAAACAAGCGGCATTGTTTAATTACTACATCCATTTACAACATAAATAAATATAAAACTACGACATGAATAGAAGAACAAGTACGAAAGAAATGCGTGATAAATCGAGAGCTTTCCAACGAGTGGAGAACTATTTTTGTCTGGTGAAAACTAAAGAAGTTTCATTTCCCCAACAACGGCGAAAATCAAAAGTAAACAAACTACACCTAACTTGTTTATTGGTTGCGTGACGTTTTTTTCTTTGCATAACAAAATTTCCGTAACAGAATTCCCCGTTGACCCGTCGACTAAGACATTTTCAATGTAAAAATTTAGTGACACATCCTCATAACGTTTTCCGCTTGTTAGTCCAAGGCTAAAGCAAGTTCCATGCGAAAATTATATCTCCACGAAATGCGATTTACAATGCTCAATCGATTTCAACGGTTAGGTAGTACCTAGGTACATATAATTATACTGCTGGTTTAGCTACAGGTGGAAGGGAGCTTGGCTTCCAAAGCTCCCATCGGCTCCCAAAGATCCGAACATCACAAAATGTCATTTCCATAAGCTGTCATAAGGATGAGGGGTGCTGAGGCGTCGCATCGTGATGGCCCCCTATGAATTTCACCGTATTGGTAGCCTCTGAGCATAGGAACAGATTTCGATGAATTATTCAGGATTTGTGCAGGACAGGCATCAGATAGGTAACTTACTTTCATACGAATTAATCACTACATGATAGGAGATTTTATCCGAGTGATGCGCAAGACTCAAAATTCCTAAAACACTCATGCCCACTTTTATAAAACTTAGAACTTGTGGTGAAATCCACCCCCTCTTGTCAACAGCCCTTTACAGGGCTACCAAAAAGAGGTAGGCACACCACAAAAATATTTATAAGACGTCGAGTTACAACTCCGTCAAACAAAATATTTCACCAGAGAGAAAATACTAAATTCTCTCCCAAAAGTGAAATATTAAAGATTAACACGCAAGGCGACCTCCCCAAACATTTACTGGGCGAGATAGATGCGACAAAAAGTTCGAAACAAGTCGCCTTGAATGAGAAACCTCAAACAGGAAAACTCAAGGCCGTTCAGCCATCCCCGGGGACCCCGTCAAAGCAACGGACGCAGGGAAACCAACTCGGAAGACCAACTCAGCTATCATATGCACAGATACTGGGAAAACACTGTGCGAACCAATGAGATTGCACAGTAGAATTAATGAAATTAAGCGGACCAACCAGGAGGCGGCAGGAGGCGGCCACCTCCCTATAAATACCCCGCTAGGAGCCCTCCGAAATTCATTCCACTCTCCGCTCTCGACGACGACACCTCCGAAGTACGAAGAATTCTACACGCTCTACGCTGACGAACCTTCTGCATTACGAGTTCATCTCAAGAACGGCTTCCTACTGCTTTCTACAAGCCAGACCTTCTCTCCACACAGATTTCGCATTGGCATCTACGAGTCCAGTGATTATTCATCCTGCTCATTGCCCAACGTAGTTCATCTGTTAGGACGCCACCCGGTACTTCTATCGATATTCTCTTTAGACAGTACGCCCGAGGGACGTTCCGAGCCGTGTCACCCGGATTACATAGCCTTAAGCTCGTAGTCGACCGCTGGGGCACGCCGGTAAATTACTCAGCTCCTCCGCTCTAATTTACCGTCTACGGAAGTCTTTATCAAGACTGCGAGGTAGGACCCTGCCATCTGAGCATTGGAAAGACGCTCTGGCAAGCGAGTCCACTTCCAAAACCCTCTATTTTTCACACGTAGAGGCATCGAAACGAGCAAAAACTCGATCATTTCGATGGAACGTCAGCCTTCTTACTTCCCCTTGCAAGGGAAGGAGGAAGGCGGCAAGGCCGGGCCGAGTGACCAACGTAGTGCGCCCTACCGGCCACACGGTGAGTCCGCTGAACCAAACATCAGCGCAAGGCGCGACCCTCACGTCCGGATCGCCTTCTCGCCCGACGTATTCGTTCGAGAAACTTTCGAACAAGGCTCACCTATACAAAAGATCGAGCAAACCTTTCAGACTCGCTCTGAAGCCGATCTTTACGATTCGACCAAGCTGTCCGACTACCCACGATATCCTACGCAGGGTCACACGGTCGATCCGAGTGTCAAATACACTCCAAATGCACAAAAAGCAGAGGATACTTTTCAGTACCTCAACCAAGCTCAATATATTCCCCTTTCAGATGTAAATCTAAGGCCGGAATATTACAAAACGGCTCAGTACAAAACTGATCGAACCCAGCACTTGGTACACGAGCCTAGCGCTCCGCGCGGCTGCGACACGGACTATCCACCCTTTCAGCCCGCGAAATCAGTTGACCTTGGCGGCTCCGCCCGCATTCCTCGCGGGGGTGGCCTAGAAACCAACCCGCATAACCGGGATATAAATGTCCGACTTGGTCTACCTACGTCAAGTCAACCTATATAAATCCACTACAAATGGTGACCCCGCCTTTGAACAGGCTCAACACGGAGCATTTCGTTCCCTCTTATGAAGCTAGTGGATTTCAGGGAACCACTGCGGGCGTGCGACCCCCGCCGGGCCTCTACGCCCCACATCTCGCGCAACATCCCTCTACACAAGGTGGTTTTCAAGCACTTTTAGAGGAGATGGGAGATTATCAAAAACCAGCCTTCCAAAAGAAGAATATTGATCGTGCACTCGCCGAGTTCGATCAATACTGCGTGAGAAAACACATGAGAACGCAAAACGAATGCTTCTCAGCTATATACAAGTGGGTACCAGAAGAAATGAGGGAAGCTATCGACTCAGCTTACCTCACGGCACCCCACGCACCCTACGAAGAGGCCAAACAGCGCCTCCAACGAGAATATGGGTTGTCCTTACAGGACAGGCTCCTCGCACTCGAGGACCCCGCATCTCTCGCCAAAAAACCCAGCACCAAGTACCACGAGATGTACTCGCAAGCTGTTGGGTACTTTTCGGAAGCTCTAATCACTCAAAAGTGGATTGAGACTCTTCCCATCGAAGCACGAGGTATGGTCGCAGCTCAGCCTACCACGACCTCCCGGCTCGACCTAGCTGATACGCTACACGCGTACAGAGCAGAGAATACTTCTCTGAACATACGAGGAGTTGAATCTACTCCGAAACCCATCAATACTGGTTTCAAAAAGGCCCTCTCGAAACAAGCTGAGTTCAAACCTCAACCAGTGGAGAGTAAGCCTCACAAACCGACGGCCTATGTCTGTCGAAACCACGCACGTTTCGGTAACGAAACTCGCAAATGTGCAGACCCAGAACACTGCACTTGGAAGACAAACACTGCTTCCAAAACTAGCAAAAAGGCTGCGACTATAAGCCAGCCTAAACCCCGGGTTTCTACCAAAAATACTCAGCAGTCGGTACAAGAAAGTACCATTCCAACCTCCGACACAGAGAGTTCGGGAAACGAATAACTGCCAGCGTATCTGAGCCTATACGCCGGCAGTCTACTGAGTATAAAAGGCTTTTTTTCAAGTGCAAACTAAATGGCACTGAATTTCTCATTGACACGGGAGCAGAAGTGAACATTCTGCCCCACAATGTCACAAAGAAATTGGGCTTGAAAATTCTCAAGTCCAACGTTAAGCTCACAGCAGCTAACGGAGCCCCTATAGATACACTAGGGCGAGCTGACACAACAATTAACATCGGCCTCGGGGACATGACCACCGAGTTTATGATCACGAAAGTTGATCTAGCGATCCTAGGTATCCCATTCCTCGAATCTTGGGATATCGGAATACGGGTCAAACACAAGTACATTTATAAAGATAAAATGAAGTGCTATGCCGATCAAAAAATAGCTGCAGTCATGAACAAAAAGTTCACTGACGAACAAATTGCAGCTACTATCCCTCATCGTGACAATACACCTCAACCAGAGGACGTGCAAATCACGGAGGACGAAAACATTCGCTCTATCATTAACAAATACAATGATAAAATGAGCAAAATTCATGGTAAATGGAAGAACAACGGGGTTTACCACCGTATAACCACGGAAGGAACTCCAGTACACTTCCGAGCAAGACCCATGGCAGGAGAAAAACGGGCTCAAGTCAAAAAGACTTTTGACGAAATGCTTTCAGAAGGCATAATTGCACCATCGGATTCCGAATGGGCATCTCCGTTACACTGTGTGCCAAAAAAAGACGGGTCATGGAGAATCACCGGCGATTACCGTTTCCTCAACGCGAAAACGAAGAAAGACGCCTACCCTCCTCCTCACATTCGCTCTTTCCAAGCGAATTTACATGATACGCAAATCTATTCAACAATAGATTTAAAATCAGCGTATTATCATATCCCGATGCACCCAGATGACGCTCATAAAACTGCAATTATTACACCTTTCGGTCTTTATGAGTTTAAGAAAATGAGCATGGGTTTGGCCGGAGCGGCTCAAACATGGCAAAGATACATGGACAGCATCATGCGAAAATTTGATTTCGCATTTGTATATCTAGATGACATCCTGGTGGCTTCGAAGAATTATAACGAACACGTGAACCACCTCAGACAAATTTTTGACAAACTAGGGGAACACGGACTTCGAGTAGGTTTTGATAAATGCATTTTTTCGAAACCTACCGTCGATTTCCTAGGTTTCACTATCTCGAAGGAAGGAATAATTCCTAAACGAGACAAAATAGAAGCCATAGAACAATTTCCTAGGCCAGTAGACGTACGAAGTCTACGCAGATTCCTAGGTATGTGTGGTTTCTACCGAGCATGCTCGAGCAAATTCGCTCACACGGCACAACCTCTGTATGACTCCATTCAGTCAAACAAAAAAAATGACAGAACACCTATCGAATGGACATCAGAGAGAGAAAAAGCTTTTAACAGCTTAAAGCAAGCAATGATCAAAGCAACATTGCATAACATTGCTCACCCACACCCTACGGCGGAGTGGAGATTAGTCTGTGACGCGTCCGACACACACATCGGAGCGGCCCTAGAACAAGAAATTACAGACAAACATGGCTCGAAATCGTACCAACCATTGGGATTTTTCAGTAAAGAGATTCCAGAACAATGGAAGAACAAAGCATCGTTCGACAAGGAAATGTTCGCCGTTTACCAAGCGTGCATTCACTGGCACAACGACTTGGACGGCAGATCCTTCCATATTTGTTCGGATCACAAGCCTCTGCAAGGCACGATGCTTAAAAAGAATGCTCATTTTTCTAAAATGAGATTAAGATGGCTAACATACATCTCTCAAATGACGAGTGACATTCGTCATATTTCCGGAGAGAGCAACGTCGTCGCCGACGCACTCTCCAGACCCTTCGATCCGGTTGAAATTCAAACGAAATCGATTTCAACCCAGACGAACGAGGGTCCACCCATAGCTGAAATTTCGAAAATTACGGCTGCAATAGAATGCAATCTTCTACTGCACATTTCAAATTCACAAATTCGCTCTCCCCCTACCGCGGAGGACAAATTGAAACTCACACGAGTTGAATTCTCTCAAGGAGAAATTTGGTGTAACCTAGACCTAGGACACCCTAGACCTTATATTCCAAACGAAATAAGGGAAGAAATAATAAGCCAAATTCACAATTTGGGACACCCAGGTATACACTCTACAGTGTATAAAGTTAAACAACGATATTTTTGGCACGGACTACGTGCAGATGTCTCAAACTGGGTCCGAGCATGCGAAACTTGCCAACGAGCAAAAATCACGCGCTCCGTGAAGCTCCCTTACTCCGAATTTGAAACGGCAAACAAATTTTCACACGTACACGTGGATATTACCGGACCCTTACCTTTAGCAAAAGGAGGGAAACGTTACATTTTGATGATGGTTGATAGAGCAACGGGTTGGCTAGAGGCAGTCCCTCTTAACAACATCGAAACAACCACAATCACAAATGCCTTTATCAATATTTGGGTAGCTTCAAAGGGCGTACCTAAATACATCACAAGTGATCAGGGCACCCAATTTGAATCAGATCTGTTCAATTCCATTATGGAACGTCTCGGAGTAAAACATACTCACACGTTACCATACAAACCATCAACAAACGGTATGGTAGAACGCAGAAACAGATCTTTGAAAGAAGCTCTCAAAGCTCAAAACGAAAATTGGCTCGATGCACTTCCCAAAGTTCTACTCGCCATGCGTACGGCAGTAGACCCGGCGACCGAAACTACGCCTTTCCAAAAAGTTTACGGGATTGACGTACCACTCCCAGGAGACATTTTCGTAACTTCTACGAACCTTTCGGAACCTCTTTTCTTCCGACCTACGCATATTAAACATAATAATACGAAATATGCCGTAAACATGCCCAAAAATTTGGATACATGTACTCATGTCTATATCAGAGTGCCCACGCAGCTCACCTCTCTGCAATGTCCTTACACGGGACCATTCAAAGTGGTTAAAAGAGATAAGTTTTCGGTTACAGTGCAAATTGGCGAACATACTAAAAAAGTTCCCAAACAGCAAATCAAGCCAGCTTATACTCTACACTCAGAAGAAGCTGTATCACAAGGACAATCTGTCTCACAAAATCAGACAGACAGTAGGGAGAAAGCTCCCCGAAAATCTGCCAGAAGGCACGTCCCCTCTCCCAAATTCGACGAGAGGTGGGTAACGGCGCTCGAAACACCCCAGCCGGCGTCGTCGTTATTAACACGACGTCTTGGGAGGGCCCCTGTGGTGAAATCCACCCCCTCTTGTCAACAGCCCTTTACAGGGCTACCAAAAAGAGGTAGGCACACCACAAAAATATTTATAAGACGTCGAGTTACAACTCCGTCAAACAAAATATTTCACCAGAGAGAAAATACTAAATTCTCTCCCAAAAGTGAAATATTAAAGATTAACACGCAAGGCGACCTCCCCAAACATTTACTGGGCGAGATAGATGCGACAAAAAGTTCGAAACAAGTCGCCTTGAATGAGAAACCTCAAACAGGAAAACTCAAGGCCGTTCAGCCATCCCCGGGGACCCCGTCAAAGCAACGGACGCAGGGAAACCAACTCGGAAGACCAACTCAGCTATCATATGCACAGATACTGGGAAAACACTGTGCGAACCAATGAGATTGCACAGTAGAATTAATGAAATTAAGCGGACCAACCAGGAGGCGGCAGGAGGCGGCCACCTCCCTATAAATACCCCGCTAGGAGCCCTCCGAAATTCATTCCACTCTCCGCTCTCGACGACGACACCTCCGAAGTACGAAGAATTCTACACGCTCTACGCTGACGAACCTTCTGCATTACGAGTTCATCTCAAGAACGGCTTCCTACTGCTTTCTACAAGCCAGACCTTCTCTCCACACAGATTTCGCATTGGCATCTACGAGTCCAGTGATTATTCATCCTGCTCATTGCCCAACGTAGTTCATCTGTTAGGACGCCACCCGGTACTTCTATCGATATTCTCTTTAGACAGTACGCCCGAGGGACGTTCCGAGCCGTGTCACCCGGATTACATAGCCTTAAGCTCGTAGTCGACCGCTGGGGCACGCCGGTAAATTACTCAGCTCCTCCGCTCTAATTTACCGTCTACGGAAGTCTTTATCAAGACTGCGAGGTAGGACCCTGCCATCTGAGCATTGGAAAGACGCTCTGGCAAGCGAGTCCACTTCCAAAACCCTCTATTTTTCACACGTAGAGGCATCGAAACGAGCAAAAACTCGATCATTTCGATGGAACGTCAGCCTTCTTACTTCCCCTTGCAAGGGAAGGAGGAAGGCGGCAAGGCCGGGCCGAGTGACCAACGTAGTGCGCCCTACCGGCCACACGGTGAGTCCGCTGAACCAAACATCAGCGCAAGGCGCGACCCTCACGTCCGGATCGCCTTCTCGCCCGACGTATTCGTTCGAGAAACTTTCGAACAAGGCTCACCTATACAAAAGATCGAGCAAACCTTTCAGACTCGCTCTGAAGCCGATCTTTACGATTCGACCAAGCTGTCCGACTACCCACGATATCCTACGCAGGGTCACACGGTCGATCCGAGTGTCAAATACACTCCAAATGCACAAAAAGCAGAGGATACTTTTCAGTACCTCAACCAAGCTCAATATATTCCCCTTTCAGATGTAAATCTAAGGCCGGAATATTACAAAACGGCTCAGTACAAAACTGATCGAACCCAGCACTTGGTACACGAGCCTAGCGCTCCGCGCGGCTGCGACACGGACTATCCACCCTTTCAGCCCGCGAAATCAGTTGACCTTGGCGGCTCCGCCCGCATTCCTCGCGGGGGTGGCCTAGAAACCAACCCGCATAACCGGGATATAAATGTCCGACTTGGTCTACCTACGTCAAGTCAAACCTATATAAATCCACTACAGAACTCTTCGGTGAAATTTTCAGAAATGTTTCTGGGTGGGTAGGTAGGTAGGTACTTACCTAGTTGTAGTTTTATTAGGAAGGATTCCAAAAACTTCTATCTCCACGACATAAAGATTTGCAGTGCTAAATCGATTTTGACGGTTAAGGTTGACCCATTGGCTTCTAAAGCTCTAAAATTATCACAAAATGTCATGCTCCATAAGCTATTGTTGAGTTAAGAGATGCTGAGTTATCGTGATGGTCCCCAATAAATTTTATCGCATTTTTGGCCTCTGAGCGTACGCTGGATTTCGTTGGAGTTTTCAGGATTTGTGCGGGATATCATTGCGTAAAACTGAAATTTCTTGAAATACGCATACTTACCTACCTACCTATTTCATTTGGAACTCACTTCGTTGGAATTTTCAGATATGAAAGTTGATAATCATTCGCTATTACCGAAAATTCTTCAACGTAATTTTATCTGCCCATTCACGTGACCAACGTAAAATTACAAAAACACCGAGGTCTATCGTGAAGTTCTAATTAAGTAGCTCTACTTCAAAATTGGACACCCTAAGGAAGTTTGAAGTCAGTTAGGTCGGAACCCTTTTATATTGTGAGATTGAACGATTATATTCACATAGGTAGGTACCTAAACATGTTATGTTCATTGAATGTATGTACATCTACTCATCAAAAAGGATGCCTCCTGTAATCCTCTCTTATCTATCTAACCAATAATCTATATATATATATATAATCTATATATATATATATATATATATATATATATATATATATATATATATATATATATATATATATATATATATATAAATCAATTGCTGTTCGTTAGTCTCGCTAAAACTCGAGATCGGCTGATGGACCGATTTGGCTAATTTTGGTCTAAAATTATTTGTGAAAGTACAGAGAAGGTTTAAAAGGATTACAATTTCAAATCTGCCCCATAGGGGGTGTTTTAAGGGAGGAGGGGGGAATGGAGTATCTTTGTCATCACTGAACAAACTGGGGATTTGATTGTCGAATATGTTTGGATTACTCCAATTCAAGTCAAAGACTACTTTTTTCAAATTTTTCAAATCTGACCCAAAATGGAGGGGGAGGGGGTGGGGGAGTTAAAGCGTTTCAAACGTCACTGAACGAACTGGGGATCTGAGTTGTCGAATATTATTTGGAGTATTCTAATTAAAAGACAGGCTACTTGAAAATTTTCAAATCTAACCCATAGAAGGGGGTGTTTCAGGTGAAGGGGGGGGGGGGACAAATGGGGTATCTTGGGGTTGTTGGGTGAACGAACTGGGGATTTGATTGTCGAATATGTTTGGATTACTCCAATTCAAGTCAAAGACTACCTACTTTTTTCAAGTTTTTGAAATCTGACCCAATGGTGAGGGGAGGGGGGGAGGATCTTAAAGCGTTTTGAACGTCACTGAACCAACTGGGGATCTCGGTGGGCGATTCTATCAGAATTACTTAAACTTGGGTCTCAGGCTACTTGATAATGTTCAAGTCAACCTGTGCAACGCAAGGGTGAACCAGCTAGTTTACAAATTTATAAGCTAGACACATTATTTACTGCAGCTGATTTCTATTAAAGGTCCCTACCCAAAAGTACCTACCACCTACTTGGTTTAGATTTTTTATTGAGTTCACAGGCAATGGGCAAGTTCACATTCAATTTTAGATTGAGAAAAGTTTTGAAGTAAGATAGTCACTCTTCCTACATACAAACTAAATCACTCGCGACGAAATTGTGGAAACCCATTTTTAAACGGAAGTTAAGTAAGTGAAAAAACGTTGTCTATTTCCACGAAAAATAAAGAGTTACAATGTTTAATCGATTTCGACAGTTAGGCCATCATCAGTAACAAACAATAACTGTTCCTACCCTAGACTCACACTATTAATTATGAAGGGTTTGTAAAATTCGTATTGTCCATTATTTCGAACCTCATAAAATTTCCCAGAATGATTGCGTACCAAATAAAATAAATCATACCTAGATATATTATGTAAGAAGGACTTTATTAGATATTTCAATAGGTAAGCAGTAACGTATACACGTTCGGTTTGCTAATGCATATTGCAGGGTGCTTCAAAACTGACTTCAAAGTCCAAATATTATCAAAATAGGTTAATTCCGTCTTGATACCAAGTGATTTAGGTCAACTTACAATCCCTAATTAGATGTCAAAACGTTCGATATGGGCCAACAATATCTCTGCCTTCTTTTTCTTAAAAACACGGTCAGACAATACCGTAATTGTTTTTGAATTATTTTTTTTTAAAAAGGCTTACCTAGTTTTGTCAGAAGGCGACTAGAAGGTGCGAGCAGGGTCGTCAGTCGAGGAAAAATGTGGCAACCCGAGAACCTCACCAAACGCAAGTTAATGCGTTCATGAGTGCGCCCACCTACTGGACCACTGGCGGCAGAAGAAACAAACCCAACGCACTGGGAGGGGCTATCACTAACTATCTCCACACAGTCGCTCCCTCCTATCAAGTTGAAGCAGACGTATGACCGCGAGGTATGACGGATGACATTCGAAATCTCGCTCGATTTGTCAATCAAGACAACCTCGAACGTTGCGTAGACTTAGCAGGCTGGCAAGAGGAGAATGATAAGTTTCGTTGCTCCTCTGTCCACTTCAAATCAATTTACATAGGTAGGTAACAATTTAACAATGCATACCTTGTAGCAGCAGCAACAGGGTGGCCCCCAAATAGAAATTTTAAATTTCCCTGACTTTTCCCTGACCGATCTTCAGATAACCCTGACAAAAAATAAATATTTCGAAGTCAATTAGCGAATTTTCGTAAAAATGAAGCTATTGGAATGAATGGCTCAGAAAATGTTAAAACTAAAATTTTTGAAAAATGTCTTCATTGAAATCCGTTTTGAGGCATTCTGAAACGAATCCTAGAGTTTAACGCTTATATATATATATATATATATATATATATATATATATATATATATATATATATATATATATATATATATATATATAGACATACTCGGCGCTTCGCGCCTCTCCGGGGGGCTTCGCCCCCCTGAATCCCCCGGATCTTTTCTCTTTTGTACTGCGTAGAAAACGAGAAGAATTTGCTATGGAATTCTTAGCCTGAAAACGCTCAAAAAATAAAGTCGTTTTTTGTAAAGGACATTTCCCATTGGATGTCGTAGGCGGGCAACGAGGTCCAGGGCAATTGTACATCACGAAAAATGTAGTTTGTTATATCACACGCTTCAGCGAAAAACCACTTTTCAAGAGAGGATTTATTTATTTTTTTGCGTGGGGTAACCAGGTGATATAATGAGTTGTTTGCTATGGTTGGACGATTGGAAGCCATGTGATCTATAGCAACTACTCGGTTGTACGTGAAAATCATCGTTAATTTCGTCACGAACGTTACAAAAAAAGTTGTTGGGGGTCGGCCTAAGAATTGCATAGCAATTTATATATATATATATATATATATATATATATATATATATATATATATATATATATATATATATATATTTATCCAGACGATAATTCTCCTTAGGATTGAGATAAAAATTCCGTTTTTGCGCCAAAAAATCGAGCTTTCCAAAAAAAAGGACGAGTTCGTGGGCCAGCATTTTTGAGCACATTAAATTGGTGACATTTCAAAAAGTACTGAAAAAAATCACTAAAAATAGCATAAAACGGCTAAAAATCGTTAAATTTGTATTTTTTAGCAGAATATTACTCAAATAAAGTTTATTAACTATAAAATAGAACATTAAAAAATGTATGTGCAAAATTATGCTAACAATGAAGTGTACTTGAATTTCATTAAAATGTGCTAAAAAAAAAATTTTTTATAACAAATCTAAAAAATTTAACCACATCAATTCCAACACTAAGAAAAGCAAACTACCATACCCACGCCATCAAGTTGTTGTGTCTCTCACTGGATCAGACCTCTTATCTACTTATCAATACTTAGTTGATATTTTTCACATACGGTTCACTACTAGGTGATATAGTAACAGGAGAGCCGAAGACATATCCATGTCGCAATGAATCAGCGTGCAGTGGTGGCCATAGGTTTCATGGAGGAATTCGCAATTTTTTAGCGAACATATCAAGCCCCCCCCCCCAAACTATGAAAATTTGCTCATATGGATTTCCCAATATATTTCTCCTTTCTTTTCCACCCCACCCCCCTCCCCTCCCCTTCCTGCGTTGAATAAAACAATTCCCAAGTGAATTACGCAATCCATTTCAAGATACTTACGGATTTTTTTCCGATTTGTTGGCCAATTCAAACCAATTTGCGCCGTACAGTAGAGCAAGGCTGGAAAAAAACCCAAATTTTTTTTTTTTTTTTTTTTTTCGATTTTGACGTACCTAGTTTCCTTTGTTTTTCTACTCTTATCAGTTTATAAGGTGGCTTTTTCATCAGAATTGTTTTTTTGCTGTAGGAGGTACTTCTGAAAGTTCAGTTTTTCAAGATATCTAAAAAATGTAATTTATTACTACAAAATGAATTCGTTCCGTATGCCTTTGTCCATGGAACTAAAACTTCGGAACTTCCTAAGCTGTTTACACATATCTACTGGATGGTTAAAAAAAATTAAAAGGTTCCCACAGTCACTACTTCGCGGAGATAAATAACAGGATAGACTTTATAAAGTAAAATTTGCACATATTCAATGGACTGCACATTACACGAGTTAAAGAGAGCTGGTGGTGGTCCTACTCGATGCAAAATTCTTTACTCTACAACATTATTTCATTACGAAAAAACTTTAGGTCAGTTCCAATGGTCAAAAAGTGAGAAAAATTCTCTAAAATCGAATTTTCGGATCGAAGAAGCTATTTTAGGTATAGGGACATGGGGTATATTCAGAATCAACGCAAAATGTCCTAGAAAAATGAAGCTGAACTTGAATTTTTTTTTGTTTTTTTTTCCTCAAAAAAACACTGTGCTTCGCTGCGTACGGACGCACTTTTTTCAGATTCGTTTTTTAATTTTACGTTTTTTAATTTAATGGAACATGTTTTTGCCGTCATGACCCGGCCAGAAATGGGATAAAATTACCATTACGTGACATTTAGTGCGTTACGCTCCTATTTTCTGATGATTATAGCTTACAATCAAATCGTTGCTACGGAACTGTAGGTATCTTAGGCATTTATAATCGTACAAAAATCGTTCGCCAGTCGTTGGAAAGCTCTCGATTTACCAAACCATATTATGTTAACCACTGCGCAGTGTGCGTGGCCAACAAGCTGAGCATGGTTATATGAATAATTGTTTACACAGGTGATCATTCTCAATAATTGATATTGTGAACATGATTGCAGCCGCTTGTCGCTTTGAAGTACGGAAGTAACCATCCACTACTCTAGTTTCATCACTTAATAGGTACCTACCTACCTGCGTTTAAGCTGGGGTCGTTGTTTTCCTGTGAATCATACTAGACTTGGGTTGGGAAACCTATCAAATCGTAACCAGGGACTACCCAGTAATGAGGTAAAGCTTTTGTATCAACAATGAAAAGTATTTGGTTTTTTTCCGATAGATAGGTAAGGTACCTCTACCTATCTACCTACTCGACGCACTGTGAGACGGGTGGACACTGAATTTGCTCCAAAAAATCAAAATAAAAGGTCTAATTTCGACTTTAGCAAGACGCAAAAAGAAGCCTACGGAATCAAAATCCCGTGTACAACGCTTTTAATTTGTAAAACGCTATTATATTCCGGTCTCTATCCGAGCCTATATAACGATAACCGGTTATTAGGCCTCTCCAAAGGTCAGTAGGCCGTAAAAACGAAAAGAAAACAGGTTGCAAGGTATAATTTCGTTGCGTGTTAGTGAATATGTTTTAAGTACGTCTGATCCACAAAGTTGGTATCCCCAAAAACATTTTTAACCAATCCAATAAATTTAAATTCAAATCCAATCCAAAAATTCGAAATTTGATTCTTTTAGACAGACAGATATAAAAGACGTAAGCTACCTCACCTATCTGCAGGGGCGTCGCTATAGAGGGGGAAGGGGCTCTCCCCTGTTTTCACCGACTTGGGAGATGTTGGAAAAATTTAGGAGGTGGCAATAAAATCCTTAATTCGAAAAGACCTTTGACGTCTAATCGTTATTAAATCCTGGTTTTACCAACTGTAGGCACCAGGTATTTATAAAAGATGAGCTATTTTCATGTTGTGCATGAAACTGGCATTTTTCGTTCAAATTTTCCCAAATTTCCTCAGCGTTTCCCAATTATGTTATATCTCGAAAACGGATTAAGATTAAAAAACTCTCGCGCAGTTTGCGTGAGTAGAACCAACTTTTCGAATCGGTCAGCTGGAGCTCTGGGTAGAGCCCGTCATTGCATTCGTCCCTTGATGTCCTAGAGAGGCTCCCAATCAAATTTCGTTGTAATCAGACGAAATAACTTTTAGCATACTCAGCTGATCAGGATGGACCCTGTAAGGTCATTCGTCCCTTGTTATCCCAGGGAGGCTCCCTATCAATTTTCAACGTCCTACGGTGAACAGGAGAGATTTTAGCTCACTCAGCTAATCAGGATGGCGCTCTTCACTTCGTTCGTCGTTTCGTTGTCCCAGAGAGGCTCCCTATTAAATTTCGACGTCCTGCGGTGATTAGGAGAGATTTGAGCACGATATTGCCATCATTATGATTAATATTACGGCTCGTGGTCAGCTGATCCCCACCAAAGTCAGCGAGGCACAAGTTCCGACATGGTAAAACATCATATCAAAATTTGGTCCAAATCCGACCAGCGGTTTCGGAGGAGTAGTAGTGAGCACAAAATTTTGTAATTTTTTTCTATATACATTAATTGCTATGCAATTCTTAGGCCGACCCCCAATAATTTTTTTTTTTTTTTTTTTGTAATGTCCGTAACGAAATTTGTCTCGTGAGACGAAGGTTGTGGGTTCAAATCCTGTTGACTGGTCAAATTTTTTTTTGGTCGTACAACTCCCGAAATTTGCATAGCAAATTATCCTCGTTTTCTACGCAGTACAAAAGAGAAAAGATCCGCACCGAGTAGTTCTACACCCTCTGAAACGCAAAGAAAATGCATCCCCACCCCCAAGTGCCGCCTTGCCAACGGCTGTAATACCCTTTTCTACGAAAAGTTGGGTAAAATTGCTCTTGGTGGCGTTTTACTCAATTGTCGATCTACTCACCCAAATACATTCTTCACACTTCTTCGAATACACCTTCAACGGAGACATTCAATATTTTGAAACATAGGGGTCTACGAAAAATGGTTTAAAGGCAACTAAGATGACTGATGAGTGCCTATGTCCATCGCTGTAATTACAATGCGAAAAAGATCTCGTTGAGAATCTTGACATAGAAGATGTAGTGTGGTACAAGCATGTACAAGCATGGGCTGTATTGAAAAATTGACCATCTACTTCCAATAAAAACTCAACCTACACTAATCGTGTAGAGATAAAAATTTTAATAATAGTATGTTTCCTAATTGCTGTTTCTTAATTGTAATACATATCTTATTACTAATGAGCAAATCGCTTTGTGCTTTTAATGGTATCCGTTAGATTCGAATAATGACAATAATTATTGCCTTAATCTATAACTATTGATGCGGTCTTACTACAAAGATATGTTATCACATTTTCGAATAACAACTCACATGAAAATGGTCATTTTACAGAAGTGTTACTTGTATTAAATAGGTTCTTTTAGGCAGTATTACACCATCCGTAGGTAGCACGTATCATTTTTGTAAGTGATAGGTACAACTCATTTTCTTCCAATTTTACCAATTAAACTTACCAATAAGCTTTTGGTTCATTACCTATTATCAATAATGAGCCTTTTTAACTGACCAAGGAGAGCCTCCCCCCCCCCCCCCCCCCCCCCCCCTTAGGCTTAATTTGTCCGAACTCAGGTCGAAAGTCACATGTAGGGGTACCGTATCAGCTGATAAAATCGAGTTTATTATAACTTTTGTCGCATAGATGGACTAGTGAAACGTTGGTGGCTGATTTGTTATCTCATTTTGGTTTATTATTTCCAATAATAAGCCTATGTGATCGTTTAGCAAAAAATTTTTATAACCCCCCCTCAAACTTTGTCACTTTACGTTTCAAGGTGCGTAGAATCCAAATTTAAAATGTCCGTCCGCCGTTCGGGCCATAAAAGGCCTAAGAATTGACTTAAAAAACCCGTTCTTTCGCACATAGACTCCATTTGGGCTCTAGTTGGTCCTAACGTTTAACCATCCCGATCGCTTTACTCGCATAGATGCTATGGGCCAAAAACGGGCGAAAAAGTGTCTTTTTCAGTGTTAGACTTACGCACGAACGCACGCCTGGCAGGGGGTCACGGTGGTTGGTGAGGGGGGGGGGGGGGGGGGGGGGGGTGGAGTGAGAGGAGGCGCCGCGGCACCTTGTGGTGGGTACGGCGTTCCTTCGAGGCATGAATATGTTTTTTTCTAGGTCATATTTGTGTGTTAATACCAATGCTTTTCCTACGCATATTTAATAACCTATCCTCTCGACTTTTCGTACGTACTTAGATAATGATATTATTAAGGCAATAATTATTTGAATAGATAGGAGCTCAAATCGAGAAATATAAACATGCGTATATAATTATAGAAGTATAGGTTGTGGCAACTCGAAATAGGACACGCCGAGGAGCCTGGTATGACGAACGCAAGCCAACTAAAACTACGATCATACTCAATTGAAAAAATAATAAACCTTTGTGAAATAATTTGCAGCGTTTTCAGTTGGTGGGTGCCTAAGCGAATGTGGATGTACACATAGATTCTGATGCACTACTGCACCTACTTATGTACCAGCTCTTGTTATATACAGGTGATAAAGTGTAAATGTTTCATCTATATCTCCTCGGTAGTCGTCTGCGGGCATGTAGTTATATAACTTACGATGTACATAAGTATGTTCTGCGTAGGGAGCTGACTTATACAGAAATAATAAACCGTTGTGTAATAATTTGCAGCGTTTTAATGTTTCACGTCGTTTTTCAGGACTGCATTTTGATTTCATAGACTTTAAAAAAGTATGTTTCGAATTCTACTATAAAAATAAGAAATCTGCGCATTGCATGTATCATATTTACAAAGGGAGAATTCTATTAAGCGAAATCTTTCAATTGTGACACACTGTAAAGGATGAAAAGATTTTTATTCCAGGTTATAAAATCGCTCCGACACAGATCAACTTTTTTCATAGTGTAGGTAGTAGGCTCGTCAGAAGAGAAAAAAATTCGGTCAAGATCGGCAACCCCTTCGAGCGGTACCCTTGATCAAGAAATAAGGCAGGGCGAGTAAAGTAAAGACTCTTTTGTACTTGGAAATCACAGAAACACATTGTATCACAAAATTATTTTAGTCTTAATCCCAAAATTCCAACTCAAACGACTAGCAAAAAATGCCATTCAAAAAAATTCATGGCTTCACATGCATGCGGCAAATTATAAACAGCACCAAAAACTGGCTGGTAGTACCTAGGTAGGTACACGAAAATCGCGAATTTATTTGATGACTGGCTTATTCATCGTGAACTGCTCTCCTATGATGTCGTTTCTTGGTATTATCGTGCCAAAGTTGTTTCCAACCAACGTTCTCCAACATCCACAGGGTGCTGCTTGACAAAATCTACACCCGTAATCATTCCCAATAATGTCTAGTTGCCGAAATCGGCATTATCCCTGCCGAAATTTCGACGCTCTTCTCATATTTTTGGATTCAGAACATCATGCGATCCACATCGCTCTGGTGCTATTGTACAACCTACTGTACACTACGTTTGAACGCGTGGTAGCGATCCACGTCGCTCTGGTGCTATTGTACAACCTACTGTACACTACGTTTGAACGCGTGGCACAACTTCATTTCGCAAATAACCAACTCGATTTTTGCTTCTATAGTAACTAAAGGACGTCTACAATCAATACCAAGAATAAAGAAGCTGATGGATCGTATTTATATTGCATAAAAAACCAAAAATTGTGGTGCTTGCCTGTACCTTCCATGACAGGCGGGTAGAGGACGGAATTAATCAGCAAAAAAGGCTTCAGTTTACATTATGTGGAACTTAAAGTCACGGTACCGTCGTTGTTAGGGGGGTTATAGTTGATGTTGAACAGAAATTATGGCCCTAAAACGGCTCTGGTTATAGAAAACAAAGTGAGAAGGTCATGTACAGTGAACTGCACAAAAAGACTGAAAGGGTTAAGTGCTAAGTAGTTACTCCAGAACCTAAATATTAGTCTACCATAAATACCTAATTAGGTTTTGAACTTTTTCAAATCTCATTATGTAATCACATTTTGCGCGATGTACTTACCTATACAATATCATGTTTCAATGCTCGTTTCTATGGCCAAAATTCCATAGAAATTCCCTTCTTCAATTCATTTTTGTTCCAATTCCTCAATTCATTTTTGCTAATTAAATTCGCGAAAACGTCATTTATCCTTCGTCGCGATATTTATTTATAAACCATGTAGCATGATCGTATGAGCGAATTTTCGTACGACATTGATTATATTTCAGTTAAATTATTTTGGAATTTGAGAAGTGTTTTCCATAGAAGAAGAAGTTTTTCCATAGATTCTTACAGAAAATTTCGTCTGAAGGACTTTTTCTGTACTTACAAGACAAATTCATGGTATTCATCAAACTGTCTATTTCTAAATTATATTCTGCTACAGTAAACGAATTATATTTTCAGCGAATTTTCGTAGAAAATGAAGCTATTGCAATGGCTCGGAAAATTTTTAAATCAAAATGTTTGGAAAATTTCTTTTGAAATCCGTTTTGAGGCATTCCGAAACGATTCCTGAAGTTTGCGTTTTTTCATATGAATATACTCGTATATGTATATATGTGTCATTCCAGACGCATTCCATGTGTCATTCCATTCTTGCGAGAAAAAAAATCAAGCTTTCCGAAAGGATAAGTTCTTTGACCAACAATTTTTGAGCACAATGAATTGGTCAAATTTCAAACAATGTACTTAAAAAATCACTAAAAACGGCCAAGGATAGTTAAATTGATTATTTTTAGCAGAGTTTCAGTCAAATCAAAATTATCAACAATAAACTAGGACATTAACAAATTTTTGCACAAAATTATGCAGAATTGCGTACCAAAATTCGATTAATATTTGCTGAAAATTCTATAAAAAAGCACAAAAACCATAAAATTCAATTTTATTTTAATTGCCAAATTATTATTTAGAACGAGTTTTTTTGGCCAAATTCCTTTTTATTAATATAATAGCCCTACATTTTCAAAACAATTAAACATATATATAGGGTGGAGGGACCGGTGATTGACAGTTTTTTGTGTAGATTGCATTTATGCTATCATTTTTTGGAAATAACGAAAGATGACATGTAAAAATGCAAATGTCAATTACTAGTTCCCAAACTGATGCTCCCCTCAGTGATTGACAGTGCTGTCAATATGGATCTCTATTCGTTCTTTATTTTTTATATTTATATAAATAAATAGCAACTGACAAGCTGCTAGTTTACCATTAAAAACGTATTGTGCCTATGGTATCGAGAAAACATTGTACCTACCTATCTTGTGATGAAACATCCGGTGATATTTTCAACTTTTTCTTTATGAATACTCATATTAATTTTATATCTAGATTAATAAAACTCAGTTCAAATGCTCAATCAATTTGTAAAATGTTGAATTACATTTTTTTTTAATATGCGGAATCATTTATTGCAGAATTGCTGTGTCAATCATAGGGTGTCAATCACAGGTACAACCGAAAATTTGGCTGTTAAATGCTGGGTCAACAAATCGATTTCGAAAAAACAAATTTATGATGTTTTGCGGCTTGATTTTTTGCGGAGTAATTTTTTTCAATACCGAGCAGTTTGAGGACATCCGGAGGCAGCAATAGATGTAAGATTCAAATTTTAACAAACGAAAAAACATAACTTAATTGCTTGTCAAAGTCAAAATGTCTCTTAAGGTGTCAAACACTGGCCCCACCACCCTAGTACGATAATTTACAAAAATTCGCTCATAAGACCATGCTGCATGACTTTTGATTCTTTGAGAATGTTTTCTTTTCGAAAATTGCATTTACCAAGTTCAGCTTTAAACTATAGTTTTTCATAGTTCTCGTCACATATTAGACTAGAAGCAAAATAGTTACGAGTAGACTAAACTCACGTAAGAGGCAACGAGAAATCGATGCTTCGCCCACTTCGCCAGATGATCGTCCACCTCCGCTCTTCTCCGGCTGTAGTCCAAATGAAACGACCGACTACTTCCAAATACTGAAATAGAACTTCCTAGGTGGTGGGGAGCAGAAACCTATGGGATCTTCTTTCCGTTAACTTGTGCACCATCGACCTTGATTTGCAGGTGGTACCTACTTTACAATTACAATATAAAAGGACCGTTTTATAAGAAACTTTCTTATGTATATATGCCAAACTGATATTCATCAGGAAACACGATATTTGACCAATTAAACCACAAGTGTAGAAGAGGAAATGAGAAAAAAAATAGTAGCCTTCGCTTCGTCAAGGACAAAATGATTACGAGAGTACTTGGCTTGTTAAAAAATGACAATTACGGAGAACATTAACATCGGTAGCGCGCGTTGGATGAGTCGAAACCTTCAATCTAATCGCCCGGTAGCGAACTAGTTGAGTACGTGCGAATTGCGGACCACTTTCCTTCCTTCACACTTTTCCCAGGCTCAGGACTGAAATACAAATTAACTTTTAGTGGGAATGTGTTCTGATGACCCTGAAAAAGCTACGAATTTCGGATTTTATCCTTCATCTTTGAACGGCTGGATCTCGGAAAGTATTGGTCCTACAAGAAAAACGACGGGAACCGAATTAGTAGAAAATTAGACTCCGGACGTTATGTCCTGATCAATAAATATCGAAAACACGTAGGTAGTTCAGAAATTATTTGATGACCGATTGATCCCATTGTGAGAACCTTGAACACCTGTAGGACCTCTAGGCTGCGCTTTTTCGTTGGAACCTCTGTACTATTCCAACGAAAAACCGCATGGGAACCAAAATTGTAAGAAATGTTATTCTCTGCAAGTTTTACGTTGGCTGAAATCCACGAAAAACAATAGCTTAGAAGTTGAATGCAAGAACCTGAAAATTGCCTGAAAACCCTGTGGCATTGGACCACGTTGACGGTTCTGGCATCGCACAGTGAGAACAAATCACAGAGAAGAGTTATCTTTGTGTTCTGTGGGACAAATGGCCAGAAAAACTCCGTATCTCGAAAACCGATCGTCATATTGACTTGAGAGTGGTTTCATTAACTCAGGAAGGAAAAACACTTTAAAATGTGATAAATAAAGGTAAACATTTGAAATTTGTCAAGAAACCAAAATTCTACGCACACTAAAGCACTCAAACCATAAATTGCATCATTATCTTTCTTTCGCAAAATGTGCAAATGATGCATAAAAATGCGCAAAACGTTGCAAGCAAATACGATAAAAAATTAGTGATCTAATTTATGGTATAAATATTTTATTCTGGTTAGAAAGCAATTTTATGAAAATTTTTGGGTATTGAAACTTTCACAACAGGTTCTTCATAACGCATACAACCTTAATCCAATGCTTCATTTTTTTTCTGATCCACGAAATGTGAAAAAACGTTATTTGCATAATTTTATTTTTAAAAGCCTCAAGGAATCATTTCAAGATTTTTTTCCAAATCAAAAAATCAGTTCAAAGGCCTATAGAACATATTTCTCTCAAACCTTGCTGGGGGTCGCGAAAAATCGGAAAATATCATTAGAAACAGCGAAATGTTGGCCAAGATTGAAGAAAAATAAAGTACAAGTAGGTTTTAGGCTTACTAAATTTTATTTTAAACTGAAGGGGATTAGGTAACGAATGTTTAAGTAATTGAGAATGGCAAATACCAATTTTTGGATCAATCGGATACGATCAATTCAATTACGGAGGTGTTCCGGCGACAAAAATTCTGTGCATTCAAGGAGCCAACCCTCCAAATTTCAAGTCGAAATGTCTAAAATTGAGGCCTGTATCGCATCACAGACAGACAGGCCAAATAGAGCCTGCCTTCCTTGGTTCGTTAAAAATTCTGCTCTCGTTGACACGCAATTCGTATATTTTCAACAAATCTCTGACGTTATCGAAAACGCTAATTTCTTATTGATTAGTCAATACCTGCTGACGTCTGGATTGTGTTCAGCTGATCTGAAGTTATCATACTTCGGGAGGTCTCTCTATCCTTGACAACTCAGTCTAGTGACAATATCAAAAATTGATCTGATGCTGAGGGACGTGAGTAGTGAGGGAATATTCGCAAACACGTATTTCACAGAACAAACTGGTATGTAGGTATTTCCCGCAATCGACTAGCCCGAACTACAAGGATTTTATGTTAGCGCATGCGCGGACACTACTAAAACTTAATGGCGATGAAACATACCTATAATACATCATATTGATCTCAAACAATATCATCGAAATCAAACTGTTCAGTCCATTACAAGATAGTGACAAAATCAAAAGTATTCATGACGCACAGTGCTTTGAGTAGGTAGGTACCTATGTGAAAAAAGTAAAAAATCCTATCATTCGATATTCGTAAAATGAGGGCATTAACTGTCCATAACAAACCTCCTGAAAATGGTTTGAATGGTTTCTGGACTCAACATGTTTCCGGGTCAATGTCAACGCAAGACAATAATCGTATTGTCAACAATTCCTTTCACGTCTGTCACAAATGATAATGACTAGGTACCTACCAAGTTTGGGTTTAGTTGTCATTCCTTAAGGATTTCAATACCAATTTTTTATGACATGTTCTGTCAATGGTTAGAGAGTAATTTATTATTTCCAATTATTTTTCGAGTAAATTTTCTTCGATTCAGTGATAGTACTTGTGCACGCGAAATTCTTCTTCATTTGTCAACTTGCCGAGTTAATTTTTCAGAAAGGTCCGAAAAGATCATTTCAGATCTGTTTTCTACTACTATTCCTCATTCCAATACCAAAAGATTTTATCGCTAATAGCCGCAACCATCTTTTTTATTGATTTTTTAATCTTTCAGGTCGAAGTCCAGCAAACCGGATCTTGTTTGATGAAATAAATGGAGTTTGGGACGAATTCCGACCAGAAAAAAAGGAAAAATTACCTAGTGGGTCAGTTAAAAATCGGTGGTGTAGATGAAGTGAAGTCAAAAGTTTATTTACATATATATATATATATATATATATATATATATATATATATATATATATATAGATAAACTTTTTACTGCTCTTCATCTAGTATATATATATATATATATATACTTGGATTTTTACACATAAATTCTCTAAAGTGAGACTATGAGACGTTTCGTTCATCGTTGCCAATCAACTAATTCTACTAGTCGTGAGATTGTTGCATGATGGGTCACTGACTGACCATCGCCATGAAGAGTTGCGCTGCGGTGATTGTTCATTCTTAAATTTACCTGAGACGCTTTACCGACATAAAATGTAGGAAAACGTTTACATTCCAGCATTTATATGCAATTAAGGGATTGGCAGTGTGCAGATCCCCTGACCGGATGATAATCTTGAAAAGCATTTGGGCTCATGAAAGTAGTACAGGGGGGTGGCAATCTCACATAATTTGCATCTGGGTCCATCTCATGGTTCCAGTCCTCGGGCAGGGTCCCTAGGGGCAGGTTCCTCGTTCCGATTTAACATATTGCCAAAGTTCTTAGGTCCGCGATAGGCCAGGATATATATATATATTTACACAACAAGTTGAGGGGATGCGGAAAAAACTCCTTTTTTTTAATCCGTCACGGAAAATGTGTATCCTTTGCACCCCTGTTTTCATTTTGATCAAAGAATGAAACGCCAAATATTAGAATGGGAAGAGCGGGGAGTGTGGTCCAAAAACTTTTCCCCTTTAAAAACACCTAGCGACCTCAATATTGGTATGATTCAGGTCTTCCAAACCTCATTCGATTCAGGGTAAAATACTTTCCAAAGTTCGTTTTGTGCAAGTTTTTGCTCAGACCATTTCCCATAAAAATAAAAAGTAAAAGACCGTTTTTGCGAACTTCATTTACATATATAAATATTTATTTATTTTCACGGGCGATGCCCAATTTACAAGAAATTACTAAGGTTCAACAATATGCAACGTTCAAATTATTTCAAAAAACTGCCCAACAACAACATAAAATATAGATAATTTAACAGAATATAGGCACGATGGTAATAATTACATCACATACAATTGAAAGCTACAAGATGACAATAAATGAGGGCAAATACAGGCAAACGAAAATATATTAAGATACTTGTAACTTTGTGTAAAATGACATAAAATAGGCAAGTTCGACTGTAAGTCAATAGGGAAAGGTCTCAGCTAAAATATGCTCGATACAAACTTTGGAAAGCATTTAATCTTGAGTAGAATTAGCTTTGGGAGACTGAAATCAGTCCAATATTGACGCCACTAGGTGATTTTGAAGGGCAAAAGTATAGAGGGGGGGGGGGGGGGGGGGAGTGGACTAAGCCAAAATTAGCCCAATTTTCAATTGTTTGTAATTCGCTTATTTTAAGAGAAAATTCAGAGTTTTAGGATCGAATCGTTCCGTTTTTTTATGCTCTATAACTTTGCTACGTATAACAATTTCTGTAGGATGTACGGTTCAGGAATTATAAGAGAAAATCTTTAAAATGGGCAAATTAAGCCATCTTTATGAGGCCCCCATTTTTGAGACGGCAGACCAAGATTTTGTCACTCAGACCGGACTAATTTTCAAACCTTCTCCTCAAATTACTACCTACCTATTTTCGAACCTGGCTAGTGGAAGTACTCCTGGTCACTTATCGTTATTTGGAGAAAAACGGAGCTCGGAGGGAAATAACTTCATATTTTTTTATTGGAAATCTAAAAAATATAGAGGAAATCTAAGTAACCTCCACATGCACATGACAACTTGGTTCTTGAACTAATGATATATTTCTACGGTAATACTTCAATTTCATGAGGTACTTTGAAAAATACAAGATGAGAGTGTTGACCGAGATGTTTACAGGTTCTAATTTTTCCTTCGACGTGATTTTCTGCAATAAGAATTGTATGAAATCCTTGGGACTTAAGCATAACTATAACCCTTATTACTTTACCAAACCTGACACGACTCAACCAACTTCCACAAATAGGTAAACTGAATTCCTACAGAATAAGGAACCCACTGCTGCACTTTGCTACCACTTAGAGCCTAATGGTTAAAATTGAAAACATGAAGCACCATTCCGCATTCCCAGAGCTTTCCTCTCAAATTTCACCTTCCTGTGGTGAAAAGAAGAGAATTTAGCTCGATCTCTGATCAAGATGGACAATTGCATTCGTATTTTGATGTTCGAGCTTCCCTATCAGATTTCAACTTCCTAGGGTGAACAGGGGAGACTTTAGCTCACATGACTACTTTTCCGGTCAAATTTTCGTTCCAATCTCGTGTAAAGTTGTCGGGCAGTAGTACCTTGGCTTAAGCATGATCCAGGCTAAAAATATACGTGTGTAATGGAACCTGTGGATGCTCAATAAATACATGCATCGAGAAACATGAGGCATGTCTCTCCAGTCTAGAGCTGTCATTCAAGTTATTGAGTTCGTTCGGAAGAAATGGCATCTCCAAATGCAGGGATCAAAGAAAATTTAAAGACAAAATGTTGAAATTTACCGCTTCACCTCGTATACTATTTTTTTGATTTTTTTCCCTGTATAATTATTTTCATCTACCGCTATTTTTCAGAGAAAAGACGATTAGGTACAAACGACCCTATCACTGAATAAAGGTTCGGGATAAGAAATAAAGTAACACTTGATAATAATTTACTAATTATATTTACAGCACTTGCAGCAATTTATAAGAACCGATAGTATGTATTCGTAGAATGGGTATAACACACGCGAGTGAGTAGCGCGTCACTGCCATGCGTTCATCCCAGATAAATCACTGGAAATCAGTTCATAATAAATATTAGAACAAGCGGATATGAATAGATGATAAATTTTCTTCTTATATACAAGCCTTCGAACGTCGGGCCATGAAAGTGATTCAGTGCAGACGACGACTGAAGGGTGACGACCAATGTGGAGTAAAATGCGAGTACAAAAAAAAGGAGAAGAATGTAACAAAAAGAAAACAAAACTGACAAATGAGAGATAAGTAAGGAAATGAAAGATCAAACGGTGGGGGACGAAAAAATGTTATTGAGGAGAGGGAAAACCTGAAAAGACTGTAAGAACTTCCTTTTTGCTCCAATAGAAACAGGACAGGTTTGGTCAAGGAAGGAGATATGACGGTTACCTACTTCCAAGACGAACAGGAGGGGATAACAACCTACTGGAGGAGTGCACACCTTGGAGATTCTCAAGTAGCTTTCAACTTCCAAAGGCCCTCTTTATTCATTGACCTAAATACTCAGTAGTTGGCATTCACCTTGATTCTTTAACTTCAATTTCATTTCTTTTTGGTGTTTATGGCCTTAATAATTGGTATGCCACGTGCATTACGTTCTTTCATTCATTACAGGAACACAATATTTGATGTTAATCCGTTGATGATCCCACGATGAGAGTAGCCCCTGACGATCCTGAAGCTTCCTGGAATAATCCATCCTTTCGATTGCGTTTCACACAAACATTTCACAGGCTTCATCACGAAATTTGCAATAATTATTGAAACCTATAAAATATTTCCGGTTTTCATTTCAATGACCGGTTGTTTCTCACTTCTTCTAATTCTCAATTCGTTAGATTTACTCTTCATTATTAGCACGATAAACTTTGCTTTTACACAGGGATTTTCACGTTTACCCTTGAAAAGCTTTGCAATCGATCATAGTTCTTGACGGGTCAACGAAACTGACATTCCCAACTGAGGTTAGAAACGCGTCGACGTCAGAATCGGTGTCCAGTTCGAGCTCGGACTTGACGAAGTCGAGCGGTATCGAGGGTCGGTAACTAAAGAACAGTTCAATGACATGTAAATAACCAACAAAAAGCAATAACATAAATCAAGTATATAGAGAATAATTTTATGTGGAACCTGTGCATTTGTAAAGATACTGGCAAGAAACGGGAGAAAACAACAACACTGTGGATAAATAGACATCACGACCACTGCTGAGAAGAGAAGTTCTAGAAGATATGAATGTAACTCTTATCTGTGGTAATTCCAGCTAGTTACCTATTAGTATCCAACTATTTACAAAAGGTACCGAAAATATGGTACCAAAAATCCGAGTTTTTTCTCTCTTTTTTTCTTCATCATATTTTTCATATTCATCATTATTTGCTTAAAGATTTTCCTTCATTGGTTTCATTATTTGTTCATTTAACTAGTTTATACAATTTTTGCTTTGTTTTTGTAACTAACCATTTTCCTCTTTTCCATATCGTGTTTGTCACTTATACCTTGTCTTTGCAGATCTTCTATCTGCTTCAATAATCAATCTTCAATCTGCTTTATAGCGATCTAAAGTTCCCACTGTTGAATCGTTCAAAAATCGTTGATAGAGTGCTGGAGTGTAGCTCAGTTGATTTACGAATATGAATTCCCTGTCTTCAAGTTTTCTTTGGCTTGCAGTCATTCTGACAACAATATTTCCTTCCAACTCTAGTTAGGATCTTTAACAATACTGTTTCGACGAATCCTATTTCATTCCAAGTTTTTCAATTCCGATACGACGACTCAATGGTGATATGACCATTTCTATCCGATGCTGAAGTTCTCATTGCGTTTAGATCAAAACTGATTGATGACTCGTGCTTCAACAATCCGATGATAGCAGTAAATGAGATAGACTGACATGAGGAGCGGCAGAACTTGACAACAGTATAGAGCCGAAACAACTTATTGGCTCCAACAGCGAACAACATTGGACAGCTTCTTACTAACAAAGCGACAGGATCTAGCGAGATTCAGGTTATTTCAATCTCGGAGCGAAGTCTTGCAAAGCAGCTGAAGAACGTGAGTAACATCATAGGATCACCAATTGAAGGGTGATGCATCTGGTAGAATTACAACACAGGAAGGGAAGGAAGCTATTTTACAAGGTAACATTTCCTACACAAATGCACAGGGCACCACAAAACATCAAAAAATACATGGAGCGAATACATCACTTTGTCAAACAATCTAGATAAAATGGGGTTCGTATGAAATTTTGTTCAAGTTTTTGAAATCCAGCCCTTGTAATTTATCAAGAATATGGATTCAAGTTGTTGAGGACACGTCAATATATTTTTCAAACAGGATAGAATTTTAATGAACTTCAAAGGAAGGAGTTTAAAAAAGTGCTTAATATTATCAGAAGTTTGCAATTTACAATAATAGGTAACTAGGTAAACTTTTCTTTTCATACGTTTAATTTTGTGTTTACCCTTTGCCGTATTTTTATCACTGATTTATGTACGACACTGATTTTCTTTCGACAGCTGACTGAATAATTAGAAAAACAAAACTGATAAGTAACTGCAGTAATGATAAATTCTGAGTCTATTACATGAAAAAATGGGAAAATCAACTAACCAATTGTGTATAATTGAATGTAATATAACCAACATTATACAATATTCCAAATCCAATATTATAGATCAGGGTGGCCTCCGAATGGAAATTTTAAATTTCCCTGACAATTCCCTAACTTTTCCCTGACCGAACTTCAGATTTTCCTGACAAAAAATAGCAGTCAAATATTTTTTTCTCGTATTTTTAAACTAGGAATAACGCGCCACCTTTAATGCTTCTAAAAAGAAAATCGTATAATTTAAGAGAGAAAACCAACCTACTACAGCATACTGGTGGTAATAATGAAGGTGAAGCATCGAAAAAGATACATTTTTTAAAGTAATTGCATTTGTGAAACAATGTATAAACAATTTTTTTTAAATCGCAGTTAGACATTGACTCCCAAGAAAGGAATGGTTTTGAGTACCCACATACTTAAGGTGACTAAAAAATGTCCTTGAGTTTCATTATGTGCAAAAAAATCAATAAAAACTTCAGAAAAAGTTAGGAATCCAAAATCATTTTTTGATAGCAGACCATTATTTAGAATGCTGCATGGCTTTTTATTTAATATTATACAGTCTCTCGATTCGTAATCTGAAGCGATATGTTGAAGCTCAAATTATATTAATTTAAAATGAAGAAATATATATATGACATGGATATTCCTTAGCTCTGAGGGTTATTCCAAATTATTACAGCAAAAAATGTCACGCTTATTTATCAGAACCACCCCACCCACAACCCCACCCCACAACAACCGTGTCGATTATTTTCAAGTTTTACTCACTCCCATTTTTCCTTGTAACAACTCAAATTCCATCTAAGAATCTTTCAGCAATGGAAAATTAAGTAATGCAATTGTAGAATGAATCCTTGCTCCGTGGTCTGTCAACGTGATTTCTAGAGTCACGCGACAGGGCACAGGAGACCTTCCCTCACTTCACTTACCACTCCGTGCTGACAAAAATCATCCTGAAAATAAATCTGGTTAGCACAAGACAAATTTAAAAAAATGAACTTCGAAAAAAGGGGAGGAGCTAATTTTTCTTCTTTTTTCAATTAAGAAGATTCTTCGATTTGACAGAATGAACATTTTTATTAGAAGAAAGAATTACTACCACGCTCTGCGACTTGATGGAATATGTAGAAAAACAACAAGAATTTACTGTGTTCATTCAACCAATTTTGATTTACGATAGTTAAGTTCAATTAATTGTTTCCAGGATTATATTTAATTCGAGATGAACATAATTTTTCAGAAAATTTATAACGTAGAATAACGTAGAGAAGAAAAGCAAATTTATGCAAGGGTGAGCAACGATAGTTCGTAGTGTATGCGAACCAACATTCAACATCCATCATCATTGGACGATGTAGGTTTTCTTGAATAAGAAAATATTCTATTAAAATGTTATTACCTTGAAAATGCAAGTTTATTTCAAATTGAGTTAAAGAGAACGTATCCCTATCTCATAACGCTAGTTGAAGGAAAAGAGATAACTATTGCGATTCAACTAGCAGAAACATTGGATTTTAAAAAAATAATTCCTGAGAAAATCGTGAAGAGAAACCAAACGATTTCGGTGTGCACAAGCCAAGTTACCATAAAAGGCCTAGAGTTGGCGAATAAAAATGATGATAATATATTCAGAATGAATATCAAATCAAGGTCATAAATAACTCAAGTGATAGGTTTGAACCATTCTTCGCATACATACGCTTTCATGATGACTTTGAAGTAAGCTAATCTTTCACGATCGACGAAAAGATCGATGACGTAAGAGGACATTTTCGGAGCGGTTTTGTACAGTTTGAAGATTCGCACAGAGTTTCCAATCAGCCAAGCACGAGCCAAATCTACAGCGTGCTGAATACATTCATCTTCCTTATCTTCTTTGGTCAAGGAACACAGTCGAGTGCTCAGTTCTGAAAATAAAAAGCAGAGAATTTGTGAAGAACTGGTATCTGAGAACACCATGTGTGAGTATACATGCGTCCCCCCCCCCCCCCCCACCATTACTATCAATGGTAAAAGAACTACCTCCACTGGAATTTTTCAAGTCCTAAAATGTTGAACTTTTGGGGACAACAAATTAATGTATCAACCTCCTACAAGAATTCGCATCGCAGGAAGCGTTGTAACTTCCTTGGAGAACGAGGAATAAAAATGGTTTCATTTTATTTATCTTTATTAAGATTGATTCAATATTTTCCTCGTTTCCTCACTGAACGTACAAAACGTTTCCTTCGCTACCTTCCCTGCAGACACCTACCGCCCAATTCATCAACTAAATGCACCTAAATTGGATCGGGAGTCTCCCAATTTGAATACCTCCAACCAACCGAGGTTGCAGATGCTTGTGACGAAGTCAATGGTCCAATACGAGTGATCATTGTAAACAACCTTATACAGGTTAAGGAGAAAGTTTCAGTCATGCAGCATGATCGTATGAGCGAATTTTCTTAAATTATCTATTGTATTACAATATGTTAAAATCTAATGAAATTTGAGCAATTTCAGTAGAAAGTATTTGTTAATTTTATGGCAAAAAAAACTTGTACTAAATAAAATTTGGTAATTCAAAAAAGATTTAGGAGTTTGAGGTTTTTTTGCAGTTTTTACAAATTTTTCAGAAAATATTATTGGAATTTAAGTACGTTTTTCGGCATAATTTTATGCAAACATTTTTTTATGTCCTAGTTACTTAATCGTTGATAATTTAGTTTTGACGAAAATTCTGCCGAAATCTTCAAATTTAACAATTTTAGGTAGGTTTTAGCCATTTTTAGTAATTTTTTTGAAATTTGACCAATTTAATGTGCTCAAAAATTGTTGTCCAACGAACTCATCCTTTCTTTTGGAAAGCTTGATTTTTTGGCGCAAGAACGGGATTTATATCAATCTTAAGGAGAGTTATCGTCTGGAATGACATACACACACGTGTGTGTGTGTGTGTGCGCGCGCGCGTGTGTGTGTGTGTGTGTGAGAGAGAGTGAAAAAGCGCTAACTTCAGGAATCATTTCAGAAAGCCTCAAAACGGATTTCAATGAAGAAATTTTTCAAAAATTTTGATTTTAAAATTTTACGAGCTATGGCAATAGCTTCATTTTCCACGAAAATTCGCCAATAAAGACATGGGTTAAGCTTAAACTTGGACGGAACCAATGAATAACTCATTAGCATTTAGAACCTAGAACCCAGCATACTCCGTTAATAACACCAACCATATAGAGACATTTCATATCTGAGAACGTACTACAGAGGTGTGCGCATTATTATACTCAAGCTGATATTCTCAATTTCTTGAGATTAGAGGGTTTTGAGCCTATATTGAAGTTTTATGTAGTGGATGTTTGGGGAAGGTAAATCAGCTGTTTCTGTGTGACAGTAGAAAATTCTGCAGACAGTTGAAATCAAACCGATCACTCTGATCGGTAGAAATCTCCAATGTAGGAGTACCCCAATGTTTCATCGTTCTGAATTTCCACACACCTCTTCGCAAATCACCATTCATTAACCCTCACCCAACACCAGAACGCTCCTATCAGCTCACAACTAAACTTTCTCATCATATTCGTGTTACCCGTCTAAACGCCAACTAAAGATAGCAGTTAGAAACCAGAGGGAAGTTATGGCGTGGGATATCGTAGGAATACGAGTGACTAGAGAGTTGGCTTGTAATATGGAGAGATTGATCGAGTGTTGTAACCAAGCAGTTTCCCCAATCGATCTACCGAGAAGGGAGAAGAGCCAGTGTTGAAATTAATACACCCTGAATTAAGGATTTAGGTCAGGAGATATCGCTACTACGGGGAAATTTTAAATCCAGTTTCTGGTTTGCATAACTTAGTAACTTAAAGGTTGGAACCTGGACCAGAGTCTCATTTGGAAGGTTACGATTCAGATAATAGCACGTGATTTTGCTTTCCACTATCTTATTCGTAATCCAGAACAGCCACTAATATAGCTGCAAGAATACCCTAAAAATAGCCCATTTCTCAGCTATCAGCCCCCCAATTAATTTTACGGACAATGCAAAGACAAAATGAGTTTTTAAGAGTTCCGATCTTACCCATGAAATCTTTTGTAAAGATGAAGTATAGAATGGCATATGCCTTGAATTCTATTTTATTTCCGGCAGCTTCCTTGACTTCTTCATGAAGTATTCTCAGCTGTGATTGACATTGGTTGAACTCTGCATGGTCTTTCATTTCCAAGGCTATCCTGGCATGAGTCTCGTAAACGTCAACACTCAAATCATCTCGGATACCTTGAACCTGTACATCAATGGTGAAAATTAATTGGCATGAATTAAATTAATTTCAACAAACTCCTACTTCACTAACCCTATCGAAGTTGAAAAGAAATCCCACTCACCGTAAGATCTTGTCGAATAGATTTCAATTGTTCAAAAGTATAACGGTAGTCACGGTCCTTTACCCATTTCGCTTTGACCATTTCTAGTGATTTGATGAGAACATTCTTTGGCCGAACCTGGTGATGGAATAAACCAAATTGTTAAGATATTTTGAAGATCAAGCCTGTCATTCTGGATGTTATAGAAACTCTAAGGGAAACTTTAATTCTGATGTGAGCCTCAACTTCGTCAAGCCATACCTGAGTGGCTTCCGGGGCCGAAGTAAGCCTTAGGTATCCCTTTTCAAGTTCTTCACACGTGCCAATAATATGGAGATCAGAAACTTCGAAATCTCCACAGTTAGCAGAACCATTTCCGCTATTGGTTGACGGTCCATTGTCATATACAAATAATGGGTTATGTTTCTTCCGTGGAGGACCTCCGCTGGATTCTTTGCTCATGTTACCCAACCGATTACCTAATAAATCATATGATTTGATTGAGAAAAAACAAATCAAGATTTCAATTGGTTTTCAACGTTAAATATTGTGCAAAGTTATAAATAATGACAGTAGATAGAAAATGGAAGGTAGAAACATGAGATGAGTGAACTTACCTATGGCACTAGACAGTGTAGGCTGCTTCGTCGCACCTGGGGCGCTAAATCGAGCTGCACGCTTATCCAAAACTTCTTTTTTCACATTCAAATCCTCAGAGCCACCAATAATCCCAAACTCCGAATAGAAATGAGAACTGGAAGATTAAAATGAGTTTTCAATCTTTATCAACAAGTAACTAATCTAAATGATATCTAAGGTCTAGAAATGAAATACAGACACAGCATTGGATTGAACAAGGCATCTCAAGCCCGTTTCAAAGATTCGAGGAAACACCTATGGGATCCCAAATAGGAAATAGAAAATCCACTATTGTATGTCGCTACACTAAGCGTTTACCGAGTAACAAGCTTACTTGGAATAGTTATTGTTCCGACGATTGTTATGATTTCCTCTGCCCTTTTTGTTAGCCGCTCGTGTAGGCTTTTTCGAGGATCTAGGACTCCTGCTACGACTTCTTCTACTGGACGAACTACTTCTACTGCTTCTGGAGGAACCACTATCGCTCCTATACGTAGATCGGCCAGAACCCCTGGTTGGTAGAGATGCCCTTTTACGGTTGGGAACAGTTGGGGAACTCGTTCTAGGGCCAAGTCTGCTGGTAATACTTTGCTTACTCAGCTTCTCCTTCAAGTTCATCACAGCCTTACTGTCACTATCTAATCTAAACAAACCAACAACAGAGATTATTGAAATTAGCCAAATTGAAGGACAGGCTACAAACATGGTGAATAATAGAACCAGTGAGACACTGAAGAAACTTACAGAGGAAGTGGTTCAGCACTCCAATCTTTAGTCCATAGAGTACCGTCATTAGTAGCTCTCATAAGCTTTCCCTTCAAGATGACACCAACTCTGTCCTTGTCAATTTGAGTAACGCACTTCGCATAGCAGCGTCCAACATAATCTCTGAAAAGCGAACAGAAATTGAACAATGAAAACACATTTGAAAAAGTAAATGACCATTTTATTCAGTAGATTTGTAGGTATACCGTAACTACACTATCATGAACTCAAGCTCAAAGGATCATATCCTATGAGGTAGTTCAATCAAAAAGATACTAGAGTTCCTAAAGCGATGAGTCGCCTTATCGTGAACGGGAAACTCTACTGCGCATGTGTTGGGCAGATGAGGAGCCTCATCTCCTTGGCCGATGTCTGATTTTTCAACCAAATTTCATAACCGTTGGTCCAGTAGTTCTGGAGAAAAGCTCTGAACGGACGGACGAATTTATTTTTGCTTAGATTTTTAGATTCTATGCATATTGAAACGTAAACCAACAAATTTTGAGGCGGGGTGGGGGGGTTACCAAATTCCTCGGTCGATTACAAAGGTTCATTATTATTGAAAACAACAAATCAAAATTAAGAAAGTTCGCAAATATGGTCCAGCTGCTTGACAAGAACTTTTTTCATTAGCTACTATGCATATGATATTCCCAGTATCAACTATAAAGAGTAATTTCTCACTTCCTCACAATTAAACATGAATAAACGACAAAATAACGTGAAATAACGACAGTCAGCGCAGGGGAATGTGCAATGGCACTCCAACTACTCCGGAAAAAAGTAAACTGAACTAGTCGGTGCTGTGCCGTTAAGGTGTCAGAGTCGTGCAGGTGGGGTTTGTTCTACTGTGTACTACGGGGTAAAAACTCGACAGTTAACGTTCTCAACGAAGGGAGTCGTTGCCGTGTCATTGCAGTGTGGTCCGAGCTCAACTTATAAGGCAGATGCAATCCAAGTACCCCAAAAGATAGGTATTGTAACATAACAAATCGATTTACGTAACATTTATCTCAAACATTGCCCTCAGCTCTCATAATCTATGGATCATAGGGCCACTTCCTGCCAGGTAGTCAAGAGTATTCTCTAGGGGTGGTGAGGATTCAATAACGGAAATTCGGAAAAGACAGGAGTAAGGGAATCGTGAAGAGAAATACTCAACTACCTCAGCAGGTTCCCCTCAATATAATTTTCACATCATTGGGCAACCTCAAAACTATATTTATGAGGATAATACAATGAACCCTCTGTGAATCCATACATTGATTCATAGATACATAAAATAGTTCATATATATACCATGTACAAAGTAAACGGCGATTTCATGAGACGCTAGTCTCGCATTGTCAAGTCTTCAAAGAACAGACCAGCCGCCACTGCAATGTCGGTAAGTAACAGAGTAGAACTTTGGCACGTCCCCCGCCCGAGCTACCCTGTGGGCTCAAACTTAACTTTCTTTGCTTATCCTGGGAGGGACTCAGATTCGCCTAAAGGCAAATATGTAACAGCAGATAGATTCTCTAAAAGCTAAAACGTCAAAATGCTTTTAGGACTTTCTCAATTTGTTCTTTTTAGCTATTGCAATGACTCAAAAAATTTTGAAATGAAGATTTTCGAAAAATTTGTTCAAGGAAATCCGTTTTGAGGCATTCTGAAACGAATCCTAGAGTGTGACGCTTTTTCATATGTTCAAATATATATATTCATTTCTTTATTTATATATGTGTCATTCCAGACGTTCACTCTCCTTAGGATTGAGATAAAAATCCGTTCTTGCTCCAAAAAATCAAGCTTTCTAAACGAAAGTATGAGTTCGTTAGCCAGTACTTTTTGAGTACATTAAATTGGTCAAATTTCAAAAAATATGCTTAAAATAATCACTAAAAATGGCTGAAAACGGCTGAAAATAACGTAATTAAATTTCAATAAAAGGAGCTAAAAATCAGTAAAAACGGCAAAAAAAAAGTTAAAAATGTAAAATCTCTCTTTGAATGGCAAATTATTATTAAGAACGAGTTTTTTCCTATAAAATTCTAAATTTTCAACACAATGTAACAAATATAGTACGATAATTCAAGAAAATTCGCTCATACGACCATGCTGCAAGACTGGAACTTTTTTTTCGTGTCACCTGATTCGTTACCCACCCACTTCCACCAGTTATCCTCAGCCAATTTTGATAAAATGTGAAACGTAGGATACATTTGACCGGTGAAGTGCCTTTTGGGGTTTTGGAGCCACAACGATTAAGTTGTGAGAGGTTTTAATAGACCGGTGGAGGGGGGGAGAGATGAAGTACCGATGTCATCCACTTTCCCTAAGCCTAAGCTGATTTTGATGAAAACAGAAATGTAGGCTAAATTCGTTTAGCGGAAGAGGCTTTTGGAGGTTCGACCCACTAGCAGTAAACAAAAAGGTGAGGGAATGAATGCAATATATAAGGAAACAGTTATCCAACAATTGGCTTGGCCTAAGTTGGATCTCATGCATGTTGTGGCTTGACATCTTTTGTACGTGGACCGCCTTTTTTTTAGAATACATGCCATGTATATAGTAAATGGCGAATTAATGGAAAAATTGCCCTCAGCTCTCATAATCTCTGGATCACAGGGCCACTTCCTGCCAGGCAGTCAAGAGTATTCTCTAGGGGTGGTGAGGAATCAATAACGGAAATTCGGAAAAGACAGGAGTAAGGGAATCGTGAAGAGAAATACTCAACTACCTCAGCAGGTTCCCCTCAATATAATGTTCACATCATTGGGCAAGCTCAAAACTATATTTATGAGGATAATGTAATGAACCCTCTGTGAATCCATACAATGATTCATAGATACATAAAATAGTTCATATATGTACCATGTACATAGTAAACGGCGATTTCATGAGACGCTAGTCTCGCATTGCCAAGCCATCAAAAAACAGAACAGCCGCCACTGCGATATCGATAAGTTAAGAGTAGAACTTCGGCACATCCCCTCCCGAGTTCACCCTTTTGGCTCAAACTTAATTTTCTTTGCTTATCCAAGGAAGGGCACGCCTCTGATTCGCCTGAGGACATATATGTAACAGCAGATCGATCCTCTAAAACCTAAAACAAGGAGGTCAAAATACATGTTTTTGGACTTTCTCAATTTGTTCTTTCTTTTCGTATCACCTGGTTTGTTACCCACCGACTTTCACCTGTTATTCTCAACAAATTTTGATAAAATATGAAGCGTAGGCAACATTTGACCTGACAAAGTGCCTTTTGGGGTTTCGGAGCGGCAACGACCAAGTTCTGAAAGTTTTAATAGAGAGGGAGGGAAGGGGGTAAACACGAAATACCAATCTCATCCACTTCCCCTCAGCTGATTCTGATGAAATTAGAAACGTAGGCTAAATTTGTTCAGCAAAAGTGGAGGGTCGAACCACAATGACCAAGGGGGTGGGGGTTGTAAGGGAAGGGAATGCGGGAATATGGAATAGCACTCTCATTCAGCTTGTACATTCCAACCTTCTCCTCCTAGACCACCAAAAAAGTTTTACACCCCCCACCCCCCCCCCCACAAAAAAAGGTCCGGTATATAACATGCTAGGCATGGTTAGGCCAAGTCTAAATTGTCGGATAACCCTCTCCTAGTACGGTGCACTCATTCTCTCACTCTTTTTGAGTGCTCGTGGGAGCAAGATGCTTCTTGAAGACTGAAGAATCATATTATTACCATTGCAGTAAAAAAAAAAGAAAAAAAAAAGTGAGAGAATGAATGCAATATACAAGGAAACGGTGATCCGACAATAAATTTGCTTGGCCTAAATTGGATATCCTGCATTTTGTGGCTTTTGTACGTGGGCCACATTTTTTTGGATACATGCCATGTATATAGTAAACGGCGAATTCATTGAAAAATTGCCCTCAGCTCTCATAATCTCTGGATCAAAGGGCCACTTCCTGCCAGGTAGTCAAGAGTATTCCTCTAGGGGTGGTGAGGATTCAATAGCGGAAATTCGGAAAATAGAGGAGTAAGGGAATTATGAAGAGAAATACTCAACTACCTCAGCAGGTTCCCCTCAATATAATGTTCACATCATTGGGCATGTTCAATAAACTATAAGGCGTAGTTCCATCAATGGGAGTTAACTCCAGAGTCTTGATAACAACCGCGAGTCAGTGTTTTGACCATAAATTCTTTGTCACAGATTAGCCGATCCACAGATCATCAATGTATCAATATTAGTTAGCAACTGAGTGACTGTTCTCAGACAAAAGATTACTGAATAACAGCTGATAAATGTGGGGCTACAGTATTTTTTGTCCTCCCCACATCACCATTTGGATATCAAAATCCGAGATGCAGAGTTCAGTTTGGTGGCAAACTTTACTCTATGGAGCCAAGAGGCAATGGGTACTTGAAAGTTGTTGATTTGGGTAATTAACCACCTCAATGCGTTTGCTATCTATTGATTATAAGGTGAGCCAGTGCACCAAAGAATGTATTCAATAGATGACACGAGCCCTCCACCAGGGTACAGACCGGAAATATTGACAGGTCTCTGTGGGGGGTTTATAGCTTCAGTTTGAGTCTAGGTACCACAAGAGTCTGTCGTTTTCGCATAGGGCTCTCCTGGGACCCTTTGGCCGTTTCAAAAAAGATGAAGAGAATGAATGGACTGTACCAGATGGCGATCCGACTATGAGGAATTTGCACCCATCTTAAATTCGGCCTGAAACCTTTTTTACTATACTCTAGACCACCTCTGATTCACAAATATATGCTGAAACAAGTCAACAAAATTTATTTCATAATTAAAATCGAATTTTAAAATCAAGAAAATGGGAAGGCGCTGAGAAAGATACATGATTGGCTAGCTAATGTGTTTATGTAACACATAATATGTGTGTACATAATGTGTGTTTCAATTCGACATCCTAAAATTATTGTACGGTTGCACTGAACATTAATGGGTTCAGTCAGTTTCCTTCTAAGCACCCCAGAAGTATGTCGTTCAACACAATTCTCATCCATGGAATCTGAATCAGAGTCTGATAATGAAATTGAAAACATCTAGTTAATTATGAAGAGAAAAAAAAAACATCGTGGGTGTCATCATGTGTTGCCGATAGTGATCACAGTATGCACAGTGAATTTCAATCCCATTTCGCCAAACTGATTGATATCCAACTTGTAATTACCAAGACATATCACAACAATCAAATGTATCCCAAGACACTCAACATATTACATGAAACCAAATACTATTTCAACTATCCATATGATATTAGTTTATAACCAACACTAGAATACTAATGAAAATACTACAAACCTGAGAGGAGCAGGCCATTCATCTAAGGCTTTAACACCTTGGTTCTGAACTTGAACTGCTGACGGCAGCACTGGCATTGGCCCCTGATATGGTTGCATACCAACAGGAGGTGCTGTTGGAGGAAGGTTGATGTTGCTTGGTGGAGCATGGTTTTCATTTGGTTCCACAACCACAGATGGGGGTGGTGGCGGAGGTGGAGGCGAGCCAGGAGGTAGTGGTGGAGGTGCAGCATCCGGAAGTGGTGGCGCATCATTCATGCTTTGATTCTAGAATTATTGAAGCATGTTATTATTACTTCAATAGCCAATAAGCCAAGGATAGGAATGATGTATTTCATCAACAAAGTAATACATCAAAGTTCTCATTGGACTAGCTATAACGTACTACTTGGTTCGCTGAACAGGTTCCTCACGAGATTTGAAAAACTCGTTGCCAAGTATAATGTACTGGCTTGAGGTATTACAGAAGGTTGGAAAAGATAGGAAACACTTAAATAAAACTTACAAAATCGAGAGAATATTTCGCCGTGTCGGCGTCGTCAGCTCTAGTGAAGAAGTAGTCGAAAATTCTTCTTGTGTCTTGTATTGCTTGTCTGTGTGGTGGTTCTTGGGTCGTAGAATGAGGAGTGGAGGAAGCATGGCAGGAAGGAGTAGGTACAAATGATGGTCTGGAATGATTTTGTGTGTGTGAGTGAGTGAGTGTGTGTTTGTGTTTATATACCTGAGGGGGTGAAAAGTTCAAAGAGGGTGAGTGTAAAGTGGAAGAAGTGTGATGTATGAAGACGTGTTTTGAGTACCTAAATTGTTGACGAAAGCCAACCAGCCCCCAGCAAAATCACAAATGGGCTGTGATGGGCTCCCCCCAACAATCAGGTAGTGAGTTCACTTCTTGTAATCCTCCCATTACTGCTATGCAGGAGGACTCCCAGGCCAGTCTGTCACATGTCGATGTATTGTTGGGCAGGGCTCGGACAACTTGAACCTTGTAGCATTCATCAAAGTTGGTGTCATGGGTCCGAGCATGTTTGGCAATTGGGAGGTGAGGTTTATGCCTGATAGAATCTCTGTGTCCATTCATGCGGATAGAAAGAGGGGTCATCGTTTCTCCAAGGTAGAATGCATCACAACTCTGGCATTTGAGGATGCCTGGGAGTCCTCCTACGTAGCAGTAATGGGAGGATTACAAGAGCCGGGACTCAATAGGAAGAAGTGAACTCACTACCTGATTGTTGGGGGGAGCCCATCACAGCCCATTTGTGATTTTGCTGTGGGGGGCTTTCCTCAACAATTTAGGTACTCAAAACACCTCTTCATACATCACACTTCTTCCACTTTACACTCACCACCCTCTTTGAACTTTTCACCCCCTCAGGTATATCAAACACACACTCACACACACTCACACACACAAAATCATTCCAGACCACCATTTTTGCCTACTCCTTCCTGCCATGCTTCCTCCACTCCTCATTCTACGACCCAAGAACCACCACACGGACAAGCAATACAAGAAACAAGAAGAATTTTCTACTACTTCTTCACTAGAGCTGACGACGCCAACACGGCAAAATATTCTCTCAATTTTGTAAGTTTTATATAAGTGTTTCCGATCTTTTCCAACCTTCTGTAATACCTCAAAATAATATTACACGCGAGTGTTTTCATCTTTCATCAAAACTATAAATATATATATATATATATATATATATATATATATAGTTATATATATATATATATATATATATATATATATATATAGTTATATATATATATAGTTATATATTTATATAGTTATATATATACATATATATATATATATATATATATATATATATATATATATATATATATATAGTTATATATATAATTTTTTATTGATTTCAAAATAATCACATTGTGGATGTCTGTTGATTTTATATGCTGCACATTCGCATTGGTCGAAAAAGTGCGGTGAACGGGTAAAAATGAATCTACAATGAAATAATAACTCTTTTGCCAAACTTGGCAGCTTTTCTTGGAATCTACGCACCCAAAAACGTAAAACCCTCAAATTCCTAATTTTTTTAACTTGGTGCCACCAAAAACTATACAGCGAATTCTAGGTGTCTAAGGGCCACTTGCATAAAAAACAAACGAGTTTTAGCTCGAAAAGAATGGACATTAACGGTGATTCCAACTCTGCGTCTTTTACCAGAGAACTTTACGAGTTCAAACTCGTACAAGCATAATACCCCTAAATCCGGCCAGTTACATTTACTAATCACCGTTAGCCCTGATATCAATATGGTCGCATAGCTTTATTGAGGTTGTTTTTTCTACATTCTACTAACGAGAATTTACACTTTAATGAACTAGTTTTATCCGTAAAACATACAATTGAGCATACCAAATAAAATAAAAATTTGTGAAACTCGGTTATAGCAGATTTGGAGAGTTCTGCAAGTGTTATTATTCTACTCAACGTTAAAAACATTGGTTCTGAGCAACTCAGATATAAAGACAGGTATAAAAATAAACTCATGCGAGTAAGCATTTTAAATAAATCATTATTGTTTGATGACCAGTGTAACACCAAAGTAGGGACGGCGAAACAGTGGGGTCAGGGGGTCAGCTGCCCCCCCCCCCCCCCCCTCCACGGGAAACTGTCAAAGGTGTCAAAGAGTCGGCCAACCCCTCAAAAGAAGAAATGTTACCAGAACTCAACTGTAAACTACAAGAAAGCAACTCTGCTTGGTGTAAAATTAATGTTACACTTTTATCCATTTGTGTTAACAAAAGAAAATAAGTCTCGACTATGAATTAAAACAAGAACTTTAAAATTTGTAAGAATATTATTAAACATTTGTTTACTGAACAAACCCAAAAGCTCAAAGTCAGACCAGGTTCATCCAGATCCATCAGGTTCAGGTTCAATGTTGTGGATGACCAATTTTAGTATTAATGTATAAGAACTACCCCAAGGTAATGGGAGTGATTAAGAGTTAGAGGGGTGAAGTGAGAAAAGTAGTAAAAAGGATTCCGAGCAATGATATTATGCACAGCAGGGATATTTGATACAGACATAATGAACTTCTGAGAAACGATTTTCTGCATTTGAAATTGTACCCATCATCGCTGCAGAGCCAAATTGCCAGTAGGCCATTGATTCCGAATGAGTTTTGCTCCACAACCTCTATAGTTGCACGCTCAAGCAGAAAGATGCACATGTACATTCTCCGTTTTTTGATAATGCATCTCACATTTGGCCTGCACCTTTTATTAGGCACTACCTTTTATTAGTTATAATAAATTATTCCATCCTTATTTACAAATCCAAGTATCATTAATGAAGGCGGAAACCCCGGATAAGCCACATAAGCATCTTTAGAGAGGTAAAACGAAACACACCTGCGAATTTTGATTCCACTGAAACTGCTGATTTTGCTGTTGTTGCTGTTGCCTAGCCTGCAACTTCTTCTTTCTTTTCCTTCGATTTTTGGCATTCCCCCCACCAGTGTTAGCCTGCTGATTTTGTTGTTGCTGATTAAACGCATTGCCTTGAAGATTCATTCTTGGGCGAGGGGTATTCATCATGAACTTCACAGGACCTTGTTGAATAACTTCATCAAACATAGAGAAATTACAGATATATTGGGTTTGTATACCTAGAATATATAGTACATTATATATATAGTTTTGTATAACATAGCTACTATCTGGTACTTTGTACTCACTTCCCACATTGAAATTGCTTGGTGGTGTGGGTCCCTGATTGTTATCCCCACTGGAATTGCTGCTTGTGTGGGGAGGTGGTCCTGGAGGAAGTGGAGGTAAATCATCAGCAGGCTCCTGAAATAATATATAATAAACTAATTGGTTAATTATCCTCAATGCTCTAGCATAAGTAACGCATAGAAAGGGAAATACTGACTGGAACGAGCTGGGAAAATAGCACAAACTTTATAATACGAGTATAACATACACTAATGTTGGTGTTGGATGCCTGTGGTTGAGCGGGTTGTGGGGGTTGTTGCAATTGTGATGCGGGTTGAAATGGAGCAAGATTTCCACCAGGGGTAAATCCTCTGTACTGATTACCATCAGCATGTTGAGCAGCATGATTCATGTAGTGTTGCATTCCTTGCTGTTGCTGCAAACATACCATATTCGGTGTTCATATTTGTATAAAGAATTCGTATACATATGTATCGCATCATCGAGAAAACAGTCAGAAGGAGAAGCGGATAATAATATCTGTGAAGCAAATAAATCAAGAGGGAATGTAAGTTAGTTCAAGTACAAAGACAGTTCGCAACACCCTGGAAAATTAACCGTGAAGTAGGATTCCTTAGTAAATTCTAATGCAGAACTTTTCTGTACACCTTCGTTTTAGTAAATGAATAATAATGAGGGTTTTACAGGGTGGTCCCCAAATGGAAATTTTAAATTTCCCTGATTTTTCCCTGACTGAACTTCAGATTTCTCTGAAGAAAAACAGACATTCGAATGTCAAATATTAAATTCTTCGTCATTTTAACGTATAACTCGACACCTTTAATGCTTCCAAACGAAAATCGTGTAATTTAAAAAAAAAAAAAAAACAGCCTACACCAGCATACAAGTGGTAACAATGGCATGAAGGTGAAGCATGCCAAACAAAGATACACATTTACGAAAGTGATGGCATTTGAGAAAGAACATATTTTTTTTTAATCGCAGTTAGACAGTGACTCACAAAATAGGAAATGTTTTGAGTATATACCTGAGATAACTAAATTATTCCAAAATAAATGCTGGTAAAATATCGAGAAAAACCTCAAGAGAATGAGGAAACAATTACAATCTCTTTTCAGAACCCAGATTTGTTAATTGGAATAAATAAAATACTAACGAATACCAAACAACCAAAAGGCCTTATTGAAACACAGGGTTCCGCTTGACTAGAACTTTTTATAAATTTGGATACGTGTGTGGGTCATTCCAGACATACATGGTCTTAGCTCTGAAGGTTATTCCAAATTTTCGTCGACAGACTAAAGAATAGTTAGCTAGCTACTGTCGGGTCAGCGTAGGAAGTTACGTGAAGGCAAGGAGGTGGGGGAAATCAGCTGACCGCAGTCCGTCACCCCCTCTACACTCATCTAACACTTCCCCACTGTCTGCATGCCCAATGACAGGAGCGGGAAGTGGGTGGTGGATCGGAAGAGGAGGTAGGGAAGGGGTATCTGGTGATGGGAACTTCTTACGCTGACCCGACTGTAGTTAAATACTCTTGCGGATTTTTCTCACATAATATGGTTTACTGGGTGATGTTGTAACCAGGGCAGCCAAAGACATGTCCATGTCACAACATATCAGTTTGTAGCGTTGATACTCTTTGCACAGTTCAACCACCACTTTTGAGATTATTTGTCGTGCGCATCCTACCTATGAAATGATGTGTACGATAAAATATGCTGTTGAAGTTTGATTTTTTGGTGAAGTTGGAATTAGAAAATACCTAAAAATGCTGCAAATTATTACTACACAAAGTTTTGATTTAAAAAATTCCCTGGCATTTGGTGGTTCATTGCCAAATTCCCTGACATTTCCCGGTTTTCCCTGATTTTTCCAGTTGGGGGCCCACCTTGTTTTATGTGAACTAAAGTAATAGTGGAGGTTTTATTCTGCATAGAACCATAATAGGTATGCTATGGTGTTCACAATTTAAATGGTGTCCAAAAGATTGCCATAGATTGCAATGGGGTCCGAACTAACAAGGTGCGCCGCTAGAAGCGCTAGGGGGCGAAGGACCTAAAGGCCGTATCACACTTGCATCTTTTTAGGTTTTTTCTCGCATTTTTAAAGCTTGAACGTGAAGAAGGCAAAGCGCTTTTTCCAAGGTCAGCTTTTTCGACCATTAGAACATGTTCCAATTTTTACCTCGACGCAAGAAAAATGCTAAAACGTAACTCTTGGGAAGGTAACAATTCAATGGAAACCCCCTAGGAGCACTAACCTGACAGATTTAATAAAACTGCATTCTGCCAGAATGAGCTGTTTTTGCACTTATTTCTCTTCAACATTCACAACTGACCTTGAAAGAAAGTACTTTGCCACCTTCACGGTCGATCATTAAAAAGCTGAAAAATGCAAGTGTGGTACGGCCTTAAGGAACACGGTGGTTGACATGATTTCCCCCTAGTTGATACCTTGCATCACCCCTTTTCGCCTACAATTCGTTCCTGTCAAACATGAGAATTATATTATTAATTAACAAATTATTATAATGAAGAAACAAACAAACAAAAAACCCAGCAAAAAAACAACAACTTGTGTCCGCTACGACTGCCATTACACACAACAAAACGAGCAAAGCGGTATGGTCCTGGTTTACGTGCTGCGGTCTATTTTGAGCTTCTGATGTTCGGAGCCTGATTGAATTAGGAGGCCCTGAACCGAGATGGGGAAAGGGGGTTTGCAAGATACATAACGATAGTCAAGCAAAGTTGGGGACTGCCACCATCTGAACTTAATATTGGAGAGATCAGCCCCACCAGCAGCTCCTAGGAGCAGAAGTTGTCCACTGCAAGCGTCGTTGCTTCAGGATTATTTATCTCATATTTTGCTTATAGACATCACAATCTGGCTCGAAAGGAATTGAAAATTAGTGCTAAAAATCGTACTGCTTCATTGGGAAGGTTGGCAAATCTGGGCCTAATAGCATGAATCTTTTTTGGAGTTGTGAGGCCTTAGTAGCCAGATACAGTTTAAGCCAGCTTATAATGCGTGATTCATTTTGAATAAAAATTAAAAGTAGAACTAGACATAAGTTTTCAACTTACGTAATACTGGTAGTAATTCTGACCATATCCATGAGGATACCTGAAAATGATAATGAGTATATCAATGTAGTTACTTCTTCAAGTCACCAACAGTAGTACAATATTAGGTCTCCTCAAAACAATTAGGTTTTCAACGATTAGACTTACATATATGGGTTGAACATGTTGTACATGTTCATAGCAGCAGGATTGTTGTACCACGGAGGCTGCTGAGGCTGGTGCCCAGCTTCTCCTTTCTTCTCGTTAGCAGCACTCATGTGGTCGAGCCTGAACAGAATACGTTTCGAGACGTTAATTGATTACACTTTAAAAAATATTTTAGGTGAGTAGCTAAATAAATGAAGAAACGAAATAACATTTTTCTTTATGTTCCTTGGAGGGCTGAATCCGAAGATAACAATAGTTTTTTATGTTGACGTACACTTTTTTTAAATACGTTCTTTTCTTCCTTAAGGCTTTACCACTAAAGTTATCATTTACGTACTTTTCGGAGGAGTCCGTCGTCACTAGCAAGACAAGTACCGGAGACATGAAGAAATCATCATCAGACCGTCGAAACAATACTGATAATGTCTTTACATCGAAAGCGCTCGCCCCCGGTACTCCTGACACTGGGTAAGAGACATGTTCCACTGTGCATGCCTCTACAGATCAGAATTCTAACTACATCCCCCTTGGTCTTTTTGCACGAACATGGTACACGAATAGCACAAAATTAAGACAGACAACAGATAAACTTATCTACTTGATTGATAACAACGACAAACGAGAAAAAAAAAATAAGGGAGAACTAAATAAAGCTAGTAGAGGTCAATTGGTGTAAGCTCGAATTCAACTCGGTAAGGGGCGCAAACATCAGGACATTGTGTACACAGTGAGCGGGATACTAAAAAATCAACCTCAGCTAGGAGTGTGGGTGTATCTATCAAGCCTAAGACCAACTTACGATATGATAGAACATGATAACAGCCAACTGGCGTTTCAGAAAATCCGGATCTTGATCATCACTGCCCATCATTCAAACTTTGTCTACCATAGACGATCATTATTAATGTCATTCTGATAAGGGAATGTCATTACTACTGACCGTATAGGGGCCCCTAATAGACGAATAAAAGTTGAGACTCACTTCGTTCATAAACTACTAGAGAATAAATGTAGTCTCGTCTTACTTGTCCAAATCTTTTTTACAAAGCGTTGTAAACTGGAACAGTATGGTCAATTTGAGTAGACCTAAATCATTCACAAATCCACTCAATTTTTTAGCAATGCTGAATTCTAAGAATTGACAGAATTTGGAATAAGATACCTAAATTTCAACAAGCTTTTAAATGAAAGGCAAATAATCGCTATTCCAAATTGGATGCATATCTAGCAACCAACATGTGTGATATTTATAACGGTTTCAAACTACCACTAGATCTGTGCTTCAAAGTAACCAACTCAAATGTATCTGAACAAAAAATGTAGGTAAGTAGCGACGTTTCTGTAAATTAGTTTGGGTGGCGTCGACGTTTGGTGCAAAACAGCATGTTACATTTTCTTTTCCCCCTTCATTTTCATCCTATCGGCATTAAATTCAAAATTTCCGAAGTTTTAGCACAACTAGACTGAAATTGAGATCGAAAAAATAACGAATCTCTAGTGCGATGTGGACTTATGGCTTGGGCAGCTTCGAGAAAATTTGTCACACATACCTTCCTTTTCTTCCCTGTTTCTTCCTCTTACCTCGCATCGCATTAATTTTCTACCTGCACAAATATAATCACCCACAAGGCCAATCAGAGTTCCTCAGCCTCGCTCCACGGTAGGTGTAATTAGGCCTATAGGGATAGGAAACTTCCTTACTCTCCTGGTATGTACACCCATTGAAACTTAATAATACTTCCTATTACACGCTTCTACTTATACAATGAGTACTTTTCTACATAATAATGTAACTTACGAGGATACCTATACAAGCTCCACACCTGGAATACCCGATACTTAGTGAGCCTTCATTCAACATAAGTAATGATAAAGAAGCCTTTTCAGGCCAAGACTAAAGTCACTGGTCCTCCCGACTTACTCGGGCTTCCACTGTTGAATTGAATTGAATTGAGCCTTCATCTGCCTGTCCCAAATAGGGTAAAACCCTGTTTACAGCGTCTTGACCTAGTTACGTGAATGCTGGATGATGGGAAAGAACGTCATTCCAAGTAGACAATTATTCCATAAATTACAAACATTATATTCTATTTTCATCTAATGTAGAGTGGTACTAATACGCTATTTGAATAATCTTGATTAATATAGAAATTCAGACAGTATTCTCTGCCAAGAAGAGTTGGATAACCAATTATGGCGAATGTCCAAATGAAAAATGTCATCTACAATCTTTATCAACGAACATACCACAAATCCTAGGGGATCACAAAAGCCGGTCTATTATCTGCACCCCTAACAATAAAATGAAATTAAAACTTCAAACGATTGAAATAAATATAAATAGTCTTCAGTAAAACGTTCACCACGAACCGAACGATGAACGAAACGGAATTGCAATTGGCAATGGAGATTGGAGAATGGAAACGGCAATGGCGTCGGACAGTTTTTTCAAAATGGACGCCCGAGAAGCTAAAAAGTCTGCCGCGAAGGGCAGAACAGCAGTAGTTTCACATGGAAGTCTTTGTTCAACATGAACCATGGAATAGGTCGGTCAATGCTATGTGAGGTTGTGGTTTGGCGCCTTCCAACCTTGAAACGCCCGACCCGCCATAAAGTAATAGGTATACGGTAATTAAAAATTATTACCTACCATATATTTATATTACTTACTGCTAAATTGTACTTACTGATGAATGTTTCAGATTAAGATAAGTACATAGGTGAATTCTGAAATCTGAATGACAGCGTATGGAAGTAAACAGAAACAGATCAACAGTTGGATGGATATACCTGGATGTTAATCCAATTAGAATAATCAACTGGAAACTCCAGAATCAAATGTTTTTCAATTGGAGGTATATAGAAGATTTATTTTGCCAACAAAATGTACCTATACACAAAAGCATCGTGGACCTTTCAATTGTGTAAAAATTGAAATTACAATAAAATACAAATCAGCTCTATTTTTAGAGACTAATTACGAGATTCGTAGATAAGTTAATAAGTAGGTATTTGTACTAAAAGATATAGATAATCAAATACAAAAATAAAGTAGGGTAAAACATAAAAATCCAAATATTGTGGTGGGTGAGAATAAGTGAATAATTCAAGCTCCAAAATGTTTCTCGACTATGAAAAGGATGGCAGAAAAGTCAGGGCAACGACGGATGGCAATGGGAAGGGCGTTCTACATCCTTGCACCAGCAATAGGAAGGGAATTACCCAAGGAGACTGTTCAATGAGGTGACAAGTTCAAGGCATGGAGCCTCCCAGAATGCTAATAGGCAAACAGGCCCTCTAGGTATTCTGGGGTACCAGGGCCCTCACCCCACAAAAGCCTAAATATGAATATACAAATTCGAAATTTGAAATAATTTACCAAAGAACAGCCAATCAATTTTTCAAAAAATTCAGTAATATGGCTATATCGGCCTTTGTCAAATACATATCTGGCTATTGAGTTGTAGCAAACTTGCAACCTATTTGTATGATAAACTGAGAAAAGAATTCACAACAGTAAGTGAAAAGTGGTACCTATTAATAATGATTTTGCTAAGATCAATTTTAAACCTGGAGGAGTGAAATTCTTGAAACCTCGTAAATTGTAAAAGGAACTACAAACCTTTTTTAATATGTGAGAAACTTGTCGATTCCAAGACAGCTGTACATCGAGGAAAATCCCCAGATCATGGACACTTGATACAGGCTTTAAGGTGTGAACAGGCTTTAAGGTGTGACCATCGACCCTTAGATCTGATAATGTGGTGGGGGGACTTTATAGATTTTTTGGAAAGGATGATAAATAGGTATATAGGTTCAACTCTTTGCCGCAAAGCTACAAATCCTCACTTTGGATTATAGTTACTCACGCATTGTTTATATATTTTTGGAACAAGAAAGATTCTAAACTAAGAAATTTGGAATACACTACCAGCTCCCTGAGTTTTTTACGCCAATGATGTCAAAGTTGTGACAGAGTTCCCGTCAGAATCCCAGAGAAAGCGCTGCCATCGCTCCGTTGGAAAACAACGGGCATCGCACGCCACTTCTCGTGTTCTTGAGAGGCTGAGTTTGGCGTTGGATGGGTGATCCAGGTCCTGGAAATCCACTCTACTCCGAACATAGCTCATTAATGCTATTAGTAGGAGTGGTATCTCTCTAACGGGATACTGTCATTCTCCTCTACCTCTTTTTCGAGAGTTAGGACCCCATTGCACCTCTGGGGGGCTACCTAAATCCTTGATATGGTAACAGAGCGTGGTTAGGATCCACCTAACCACGCTAACGCCTAGTAATCCAATCCACTATTTTTGGGGCGTTAATGTTTCAGAAGAAACATGGCCCGGGGCTCCAGAAGGAATTCCCATTATCACCCTTTGGTAGGTATATAAATAATTTCATTGGTCCTTGACTTATAATTTCTCTTTTATTCCCCTTTTTATATTTTCAACTTCATACCTATGGTACACCTGGCCTTTGCCATTTTTATTATTATTCTTTATACCCAGGCATGGTTCCCAATTATTCAAGGGCATTGTTCAGAATTATTCAAGGGCATTGTTCCCAATTTCCAAGGCTTAGTTCCCAATTTAAGTCCCCAATGTGGGCATATTAATTTATATCTATTTTATTTTCCTAAAGGTATAAGTCTCCATAGTTGAGCCACCGTTTATTCCCGATTGTTCCAATCTTTGATTGGGGGTTAATTACCTAATGAATACTTCATATGAAGATTCATTGACAATCCAACCTGTTTTAGGTAATTTCTCTTTTCCCATCCTCAATCGCCAATAATTAATTAATGAGCATCAGTTCTCAGCCAGTAAACGATTCCACCTGGTTAACATACTTGCTCTTCAATCAAGTATGTCTTTAAGTGGGGGAGTGTGACAGAGTTCCCGTCAGAATCCCAGAGAAAGCGCTGCCGTCGCTCCGTTGGACAACAACGGGCGTCGCACGCCTCTTCTCGTGTTCTTGAGAAGCTGAGTTTGGCGTTGGATGGGTGATCCAGGTCCTGGAAATCCACTCTACTCCGAACATAGCTCAGCTCATTAATGCTATTAGTAGGAGTAATTTTTTTTTTTTTTTTTTTTTTTTTTTGAAGCGAAGTCCCTCCCGGACGCCTCCCCTCCCCCACTAGGAACACTAGCCTCTCGGGGAGTCTCCCCGTGAAAATTGTCATGGCCCGAGCGTCAGTCATAATCCGAACTGTCCCGAACGATCCCGAGTCTTTCTTTCTCTACTATACGACGCCAATCATCACTTTCATAGAATATATCAATGAGAATAATGGTGTAGAAATTATTGAATGTACTTCTGATCTTGATGAACAGGTAGATAATAAAGCTTTGTAAATGATTTGGAACTTGTATGTTATATATTGTATGTGAAAACTTGTATGCAATAAAACTGATTTTGCAAAAATTGAAAGATGCAAATTATTAAAATTATATGAAATTAATTCCAATTAGAAGAGATTGTTTATGAGTATGAAAATACTCATAATTCTATTCTACGCTTTATGATATAAAGCTTCGCTTCCTTCGGGCGGCTTCCCTAGACGGCCCCATTTATTTATTTTTTTAATGAGAATATAAAACTGATTATAACTTATAACTGATTTTATTGAGAATACATAACTACTGAAAAATACAGAAAAATGTGTCCGATATAATAAGATTACTGCAAAGCAGAGAACAACCAACCAACTACCAAGACAATAAAAACAGAAAAGAAGAAGAGGAAGCTGTTGGAGAATGTAAATAAAGACTGTAAAGTTGGAGACTGTAAATGTTTGTTTGACTTTGTCAAACTTTAACTTTGTTGCTATGTGAGGGTACGTATAATTACTCACACTAGAAATGTGCGGTATTTCTGAGGTAGAATGGAATAGTGAAATATTGTAAAGTTCAAGTACTCGCACGACGACTTATCTTTCTTTCTTTGGAGTGTTGTGGTAAGAATACTAAAAAAGTTTTTCATTAAATTATTTGCGCATAGAAAACTACTGACTCCTTTTCAAGAAAAGAAGGTTGAGTAAGTGCCAACAACGCCTAGGGACAAGGCTGAAAAAATCCACGATGCCACTATCTTTCCTTCATGTGTGTTTGACTATTGCTAATGAAAGATTGCTAAAGTGATTGACAAAAATTTTAATATAAATTACTGTGGACTGTTACCGCGAGATTCGAAACAAGTTAAAAACACGATTCATAACGATTGGAGTGTTCTTTACTACTGCCCCCAATTTTCAAGGTGAGATTTCTCCCATTCAAATCATCGCTTTCTCATTCTGAAAATACTATTTGGACTTAGTGATGGCAATATTTCATGAAAAATCGATTTTTGGAAACATCGATGTATCGAGCTCATTAAATCGATGAGATACAAAAATCGAGCCCAAAATATCGATTTTTAAAAACATCGATGTTTTAACATCGAAGAAGACAAATTTTGTTTAAAGAAATATAAAGTACTTGAATTTAATATAAAGAAAGTAAGGTAATAGGCTACAAAATAGTAGTTTCTGAAAACAAACATTTAAGGGTTTAAATAAAACAATCATTTCATTTTGTTGCTGTATTTGGTAGCATTGAAAATACTAAAGTAATAGATTAATCAAAGTTATATAATAATGATAATAAGTACAATAACTTATTTTAGACCCAACACACTATGTTATGTGTTTAAGGTAATATAATAAACCTAAAATGTAATTTAAAAAAATAAAAACCAATAATTTAGTATAGTAAAAAAAAAAAAATAATATTCAAATTTACGATACTTAAATATTCTCGAGACAAAATTTCGATTTAAGAGTCCTCCCTACCCCTGGGTGTTTTGAAACATAACAGGCAGACAGACAGACAATTACCATGCAACAGAGGTAGAATCAGTGTGTATTTTGCGTTGTAAGGTTTCGCGCGGTCCCATTTTGAGCGTGTATTTTTCAACATATCAATGCAATACGATATTATTTAAATAAATCATAGTCTAAACTACTGTGATTGCTTTTTTATTTTTTTAAAAAGGTCATAAGACACGTTCTATTGATGTCCAAAGTTGACCATTTTCAATTGAGTAGAGAAAAAAAAACTATTTAAGTTATCAAAAATCCAAAAAGCATGGTGCAGACCGTTCCCATTTGTATCTTGATGCAGTCAGCTGGATATTTTAATAGACAATTTCTTTCAAAACAAAATATAGAGCTTGTATATTTGAATTTCCGGTTCGGTATTGTCGGTAAAGCTACAGAAGTAAAAGCTTTATTCCGGCGAGTTAAAAAATCGATGGTTTGGGATGAAAACATCGATGTTAGATAAATATCGTACAGCGAAAATCGATGTCTAAACATCGATGTTTGAAACTTAAAAAATCGATTTTTCGAAAACATAGATTTTCTTTTGCCATCACTATTTGGACTATTCAAAACTCCCTCTTTCCGGACCTTTCCTGTTATCCGACCTCCAGCGCTGCCTCCAGATAGTATACCACCAAACTATACACATCATTCTGATCTATATGTCCAACTAATCTGAATTTTTACTAAGGGATTGACTACTTGATGTTATATATTTTTGAAATACGTGCTTGCGAGCATCCAGACCACAAAACAGTACACATCATTCTATGTCGGCGGTCGTAAGGTGTACCTACTATCGGGAGGCAGCGCTGGACGTCGGATAACAGGAAAGATCCCTCTTTCCTACTGTTAGGTATCATTTGAAACATCCGGTATGATAAACATTATTTGATTATGGTCCTCCCTCCCCAAGTGCTTAAATTTAAACAATATTTAGGTTCGTTTGCCTAAGGATTCTGGACGAGTTCAGGACGGGACGGCATTCTGAAAGGGGAGGGGATAGGATCAGTTCGGTACCGTTCTTAACCGAACGCCTCCTGAACTTGTACTGAACTGGTAGCCTACATTGCAACCTCCCTTCATTTTTTTAATTGTATTTTGAAAAACAAACATTAATTCTTCATCCGATTTCGAAACTTCATCGGACTCGTAAAAATCTGAGTCAATTATTTTAGCTCAAAAATTTTCAACAAAAATGCAAGACGACACACGCAAACAGTCACTCACTCACTCACTGCTCGGGGTTACCATTGGAAAATAGTTTCAGGCACCATGAACGGCTTATACTCTCCCTCAAAAAGAGGCCCCTTTAATTTAAAAGAGGATTCCGCCGGTTACCCCGAGTTGGAGTCGTCGCAAGCAAACCTTTTGCTTAGATCAGCAAACTTTTTGATTCTTTTCCACTCAATATCTCTGAGGGAAGCACGTTCAATTATATGATGCCCAAATGCCTCCGTTCTGGATCTCCAGTACCGGTCGCATCTACAAAGAAAGTGCTCTGCGGAATCTTCCTCGAGTCCGCAAGGGCACATAGGTGAGATATTGTTATCTATATTTAGCATCCTACGGAAATCATAATGCCCGGTAAGGATCCCAATCATGGATCTAATAGAATTTCTACTTTTGCTTAGAAGCCAGTGTGCTCGTTTAGGATCGGAAGACGTAACTAGCATTCTGGTTTGTCTATATCTAGCAATTTCCCTGCTCCAGAGAATGTTGAGGTCTTGTGTGACCCAGTTTTTAATTTTTGCTTTACAGGCATTTTTGGAAATGCAGATGGCAGGAGATGGTCCGAGAAACTGTTGTCCTGAGCCAGCTCGTGCTAAGCCGTCCGCATTAACATTGCCTTCGTAGTTCTCATGACCAGGAATCCATTTTATGGATATTCTGTTGTTGTTAAGAAACAAATTGTTAATGTATTTCTTTGTTTCCCAGACCAGTTTTGAGGTCGTGAGGGGGTTCAGGAGTGCTTTGATGCATATATTTCATGCAAATATATAGCATATATTTCTGATTGAAATACAGTCGCATATTTATCGAGGCTGTAAGAATGTGCCACTTGGAGGCTGGGAATGAATACACCAGCACCAGAGGAAGGTTCAGATCCCGTCTATCTTAGAACCATCGGTGTAGCAATGTATGGTGTTTATAGTGTCAACAGGGGTTTGTTGATTGTTCCACTCATTTCTGTCTTTTATTTCAAAGGTGGATTTCAAGTTCCAGTAAAATCTCCTCTTCATTTCATCGGAGGGCATGAGGGTTTCTGGAGCATAAGCATTAGTAGCTTGTTTGATGTAGGTGTGTCCTACTTGTGTGTAGTGAGAGAGATGACTTGTGTCATGCACCCATTCTCCCAAAATATTCAACCTAACCACGGCTTGCATGGAAAAGACCATTGCGAGAGTATCCAGTGGTGCTAGTCCAAGGATAATTTGGATGCTCCTAGTTGGAGTAGTACGGAAAGCCCCACTAATAAGCATGCAGGCTAATCTTTCGATTTTGCCCAGGATTTTGCTGTTTTTAATGCCCGGCCACCACACCACTACTCCAAATAGGAGTCTAGGTAGAATGATGGCTTGGTAAATCCAATGTTCTATTCTGGGGGTAAGTCCCCACTTTTTTCCAATCGCTCTCCTGGCATAGAAAAGGCTATTGGTGATTTTTTTGACCTTCCATTCAATATGTGGTTTCCAATTGAGCTTGGAATCCAGTATAATACCGAGGTACTTCACCTTACTGGAGGGTGAAAGGTTAGGCAAACATTTAACAAAAATATTTAGATGAAAAGCGAAACGATGATAAGACGATGTGATGAGCAAAAATATCTAGTGCGCATGTTTCGGACTGTCGGTCCCGACGAAAATCTCAGGAGTGGTTGAACTGGTCCTGGACAGTAATGGATGTTTAAACGAAGGACTGTCAGTACTGGACGAGTTCTACCCCTAAACGAACGCCACTAAGGGAGTGGGGACCATCCCGAACCGTTCAGAATCCTTAGCCGAACGGTTCAGAATCCTTAGCCGAACGAACCTTTTGAGAAACTCCCCTTCAAGCAACTTTTCGGGTAATGACTATTGGACCCGGCCCTGTACGAGAGATTCGATCTCGATCTCTACCACAGATTCGTCTATTTTTATATTCATTAATTAACAAATTTTTTTCCAGATTCTTCGATGATGCCACGACAACAACCAAGTGCTGATAAGTTAGCTAGTCGTGCGGAGAGATTCAAGACTTCTTCAGGACATACAAAGGAAACAGATTGGCGAACTTGTAATCGAGAACCTACTCACACAACCTGTTCCGATTTCGAGTTTGAACAACAGTTAGTTGGTACTTGTCAACTCTTGGAGAAGTGTTACCTGAGATTAACTTCAGCACCAAAGGAATCAGATGTGAGGACATGAAATGAACCCAAAAATTATCTTAGAAATAAATAAGGGGAAAAAAAGTTTTAAACTGATCCTTAGAAGCTTGGCAAATTGTCAAAAGCGTCTTGCTGTATGTGGGAGATCTTATTTTGTTTAATAGTTCTAGTAAAACTAAATAGAAGGAAAAAATAACTATTTAAAAAAAAAAAAAAACTGGCCCAATAAAATTGTGTGTGCTAATTCGCTGTGCTTCGATACCCTGGTCTGCAGATTAAAAGAGTTGCAGATGCTCAGGCCAGCGGTTTACCGGTAGGTACTATTGGTTCCTTAGTTCTCAAACTATTGATGAATGTTGACTAATTTTGAGTCCTCAGAAGCTCAGCGTTGAGTTTTTCCAGAAGAATTTGGTTTTATATTCAGTGGTAAGTTTCGAGTCAGTATTTGGTTGGTTGTCTTTTACGTACTTTCCAAAGCCCACGAAGGACTAATTGTGTCCTTGGGATAAAGTCATTCTGGTATTCCTTTTAAGCGGGTTCGACTTCATCCTGGAATCCGTATCATTGAAATTTCGGTTGTTTCTGAAACGTTGTCACTATATTCAGTTTCTTTGCACATTATGCCTGTCTCTGACATTTGAAATTTTAACTATGAGAGTTCGTGAGAACTTTCCTTAAAGGTACAATATGGTAAATGTCTGGCAACTGGAAGTACGTACGGGACTTGTAGTTTTCTGTATTTTATTAATGATGTTTCCATGTGATTCTACGTGTATATCTTTTTGGGTTTAAGGTTCGACCCAAGCCTGTGTTGGTTAAATCTCTTGCGAGAGTTAAACAGATCTGGGCTGAAAACCATGATTATAACCGTTGCTCTGAATTGCTCAAGTCAATACGTCAAGATATGACAGTAAGTACACTGGGGGTATTTATGGTCCATTTCGAAAACCGAATCGTCGAAAATCGAATTCATTGATAAGTGATGGTTTCATGTGGCTCCCTCATCAAAAATCGCAATGCTTACTATCTCCAATGCCGGAATGGTGAAAGCCCAATCAGTGCAGTTTACCCTTTTTTTCTTTATTGGCTTCAAATTAAATTAACTTTCAGCCTAACAAATGTTTTATGTTATATTATAGCACACATGTAAACTAATAGGGATTATATACTAAATTATAACTTAAATGTTTGATATGAACTTGAACACTTCACTTGCCACGTTTAAGTTCGTTCCATGTACTAGGATAGAGTTAAATTGCAGGAATTCTCGATGTTGGCCCATATTTCTTTAAGAAGTGCGGCTATGTGGTCGTTGTAGCGGGGGGCATTCCAGGAATATATGCTCCAGGGTTTCCTCCAGTAAAGCACAGTGGGGGCAGTATGGTGATGAGACTATAGAGTTCCTAGAGATCTGTCGGTCTCAATACGGCGTGCGGTAACGTGTCGCGGACTTAGGTACCCTCTAGGGGCCTAAATCCGCGCTACATAGAGAAAGGGGAGTGTCAGTACCATAAAAGATACATCTTGTACTAATAGCGTAATGTGCTATGTTTGGAGAAGATTGGTTTTCCGGTTCTCGGATCCTCATCTATCACTGAACGCAGCATTCCAAGAATTCGAGAATGACGGGTTCAACCCTCTTGGATCTGATGGGAACTGTCACAAACGAGAAACATTTTCCGTACCTCAAATTCACGTCAAGTTCTTCACGGATCTGGTTGTAACGCTAAAACTATGGAAGGAGGACATTATCCCTAGAAGGTTATTTAAGTCCATGGAAGAAGGTAATTTTTGACTATTACGTTTTTTTTCGGATTGTGATCCGTTACCGTATCTGTACGGTAGGATGCGTCACTGTAACTAATTGCGTCAGAGTTGCGGATTGTCAATACCGCACGACGTATTGTGTTTGACGGATCTACTAGGAACTCTCTTATGTCTTTTTGAAGAAATGACTTTGGTATTGCTGTGTCCGGTATTAAAACTGGAGGATTATTTACGCTAGTAAATAGTAAAAGTAAAATTATCATTTACGTACCTTTCGGAGGAATCCGTCGTCACTAGCAAGTAGACGTCGGATCCCACCGAAAGGTACATAAATAATAATTTTGCTGTGTCCAGTTCGGAGCCTTGTAATAGAGCTGAAGAATTTTTTTGGTTGATGACCGGATAGTACCTATGGAACCAGGGAAATTTAATGGGTGCTTTCTGGAACATTGTTTTATAATAACGACCACTTCCATATGCTTTTATAGGTTACCTATTAAACAGGTTATGAATAATAAAATATTTGTAAAACTGTAGATCTAAACCTCAACTATCCCTATAACCTAAAAATCGGGAGGTGTTTTAGTTAACCCTGTTTAAACTAAGCAGCTGGGTAGGATCGTTGCTACTTTTCGATTATTCGATGCCAAAACTTGACTTTCAAAGGCTTCAGCCGATCATTAATTAAATCGTCATAAATGGCAATGCGCATGCGCATTGGAACCTGTCGCAACTCAAGTTTCTACGATTCGACGTTAAAACTACTGAACCATGAATACCCCTACCAGATGTATCATATAGATAATTTTACAGAGTTCAAGGATGTATCTGATACGGTCGCTGGATCCCACCTGTCAATAAAAGCCCTACATCTACTTGATTCTCCATCTTTTTACAGGTTCAAGGGATCAGAGATGAATTCAGTATAGAAGTTTACGAAACGCATGCTCGACTTGCGTTACAAGCCCACGATCATTCCGAATTTAATATTTGCCAATCCGTACTAAAAAATCTATACGTTGAAGTATCTCCGGTGAAATCAAACGAGGATGAATTTACTGCTTACAGACTGTTATATTATTTATTTACAAGGGATCTTGCTGGTAAGTTGGTTTTTATTTTCGTGTTTCGGTTCTTACTCCTACGGTTTTATTATCACTTTTGAGGAGAATGAGTTGTTTGTCCTAAAATCTTGGTTCCGCTGAGATATTTTACTGTGCATGGCTACTTATTTGAGCCGCAAATCCTTTCCATAGCCAAACCAACTTTTTCAAAATTGACCGAATGGGCAGTTTTATTCACCCGAACGGATTTGCATTCGTTCAGTGGCTGTATGAGTATAGGTTATCCATAAGACATAAATTCTCTTAAGCAATAATTCTGAGTCCATTATACAACTCTTCAGGAGCTTACACAATCTCATGAAATTTCGTGAAAATTGGCAGAGTAATTTCAATAACATACTTGTTAGGTTCAGTAAAGCTCCTGTAGTCGGAGTGATTTGATTAAATTGGCCTCGGGATAAAAGCAGCGACCTTTCTTTAGGTTTCTCTCAGGGAAAAAGCTGTAGTTCGAATTCTGTCGAGGCAGGTGTCTGTAACTGTTGGTCCTACCTAACATACTCAAGGATCACACATTCGCGGTGCCCAGCTTGGTCTTCTGTCATTTAGGTATGACTTTACCGCGGACAGATAGGAAACAGAAATTGGCTAAACAGGTACGCACATATTACTAGACCCCTGTGCAGAGGTAGGTAACATGGGTGTGGCAAATTTAAGTTTAGACTACAAATATTAAGAGAACAGTGGAGGACCTTTGCTGTTTTTTTTTTGAGTATGTATGTTTAAATACCATGAAGCAGAGACACCTACCTTGTTTAAGACATATTCATGACTTTGCTTTGGCACATGAACTCGAAAATTGTCATAATATGGAGTATTACGAGAACCCTTACTCTACTGATGAATGAAGCAGTTATTATCAAGTACTGTTCAAGGATTGGTTATACAGGGATACTTCCATAAGAGTAGTTCAATCTGAATTTGGACAATGTTTCATGCAAATATTACCGATTTTTACAACTAGCGAACGGCATTATTTCAATTTTTGACTGATTTTTCAACTTTGAAATTTTTGAAAACTTGATACATATTCTTATAGGAAATTTTACGCTGATTCCGAATATACCACATGTTAGTATGCTGAAAAAATTATTTTGCACAACAAATCGCAAAAAAAAACAGGCTATTTTGAAATTTTTGACTACATTTTTGAACATTTCAACCTGAAGATGTAATTCGATCATGTTGGCCAACGAACTTGAACTTTCGTTTTGTGTCCTTAACATTTTAAAATTTGTTTGAAGTTTCTAGCACAATTCTAAGGACAGTTATCGTCTGGAATGACACATACATGTATACATACATACATACATACATAGAAAAATGAGTTAAACTTCAGAATATGATTCAGAATAGCCTGAAACGGATTTCTGCATAAAATGTTTTCAAAAAATCACATTCTACAAATTTTGAGGCGAGAGCAATAGCTTAATTTTCTTCAAAAATTCGCTAAAAGTATGCAAGTTCCTGGTTATTTAATTGGATAAATAGTTTATACTCACTTCTCTACCGTTTATCTAAATTTTCCTCTGATTATATTTTGAGATTTATCGGCACTGGTGAACGTGGTACTTCTCCGTCGAAAAGGTGAAGAAAGCGATAGCATAAAACACTCTCTTGAAGTTACGTTGGCATGGCTACTTGGCTCTCATCGCAAGATGTTCAGGCTTTACTGGACTGCTCCTTTCCTCTCATCATACGCCATGGACCTCTTTCTCTCTAGAGAGCGCAAAGCATACTTCAAAGTTCTCATGAAAGCGTAAGGGAAATCTCAGTGTCTGCAGTTCTTTTAATTCTTTCAACAGTAACGTTTGTCTCGAATGTTAAGAGCTATGTACATTATCCTCCTAAATCTATAGGCTTGAAGATTAAAAATCCAACTATTAAAATGATGTGTACATTCGCCATCTTGCCGATTCCGAATATTACAGATACCTATCATAAACTGTTCACAGATACCGTCCTTCAGTTCCTGTCACGTTCATTACTTCCGAATTGGGATATATCAGTGAAGAACAAACAGCGCAGTTCCTCAAAGACTTGGGTTTTATTGTTTACACGGATTCTACCAAAACTAAGATTGACTGTAAAAGTACCCTCGAAAAATTTGTATAAGGTACCTTCCGGCTTATCGAACCCCATTTTCAATTAGTACCTCTGTTATTATGCGCATTTAAATAAGTAATACTTGCAATTCTTTCAAACGTTTGTTATAATGGTTACCCACTTATCATTTACCTATTTCATATTTGCGATTTTTCTTTATCAATTTTACGTCAGTTCTCTATGTCTTCCCTTCTGAAATCTGTTCCTTTTTTTATAAAACAAAATATCCGCATATATACAACATTCTTTGTCTTGCGCCTGTTTGCCAAGTAAGTATTATTTGTTGTCCAAAGAATATACTGATCATTTGAATCTGAAGCATTTTACTGACACAATTTCATCTTGCTTAGATTTTTTCCACTGTTCTCATTTAGGTAGGGTAGGTATTTTGAAACTTGGAATTATCAAACTTTGAAGTGTTGATGAAAAAATTGAATTTTCAATAAATTGTCCTCTATTGGAAATGAACGAAAATGGTGCGAGGCACCCGTATATTTGGTTAGAATATTTCTGTAGTGTAGGTATTATGGGTGTAAGGACATTACACTAATAGTTATAATAGGAGTTTAGTTGTCACTAGGCAACAGTAGTTGTGAGATTTTGTCTTTCAAAAAATGAGATTAATTTTTTACTATGAATAGAGGAGTTCTAGGGTTTCAATAAAGATTCACTATATTACATTGGCGCTGCGGACTGGATTTTTGTAAGGCCAATAGTATCACCCATATTAAGGTATCCCTCTATCATCCCAGATCAAACGGATTGGCAGAGCGAGCTGTTCGCACCTTCAAGACACGGATCACAGCAGCCAAGGATAAAGTTCGGGAGTTTTAGTTTTCTTACAGAAACACACGCCATGCAACTACTGGGCGGGCGTACTCCTGCAGAAATGCTGATGGGGCGTAGACTCCGTTCATCTTTTGACCTTATGAAGCCCAGTATATCAGCTAACGTAGAACGCGCCTTAACTAAGCAGAAAATTTATAGGGATACCCATACTCGTTACAGATATTTTGAGGAGGGGGAAGATGTGTGGGTGTGCAATAAGACGTCGAAGGGATACACCCCCGGAAAGATCGTAACAAGAACAGGAGATGTATCTTATGGAGTAATGATGGAAGGAAGATTAGAAAAGAAGCATGCAGACCAATTGAAGAGAAAAGAAAAAAAAGGAGAGAAGATGTAAGGACATTACACTAACAGTTATAATAGGAGTTTAGTTGTCACTAGGCAACAGTACCTAGTTGTATTTTGTCTTTCAAAAAATGAGATTGGTTTTTGACTATGAATAAAGGAGTTCTAGTGTTTCAATAAAGATTCACTATATTACAATGGGTGCCAAGGTTGGAAGTATAGACAACGACTACACTCAATGGTGTGATTTCATCTCAAGAGTTGGCGGTTTTTGCGATCCGCCACTCTTCAACAAATGCTGCACCATGCCTTCTTTGCAGAATTACTTCCCATTTTGTTTTTTACGTCAGGTTTGTATTTCTCACACCCTGACGAAGACTCATTCATAATTGGCCCTTGAGCAGGCGGGTCATCTGTGAATATACAAAAAAACTTGAGTTTGAGTGTTATCACTTTTGTGCACAAAGACAGTCACAAATTGTATTATACTTAGGAACACGCTAAAAGGCTCTCATATCTTAAATATGAAATAGGTATATAATTTATTGTTATATATGAGAGATAAATATAATTGGGAAAGCGTTGGCAGAAATTCGAAATGTGCACTAAATTTTATTTATTTTTTATTTTAAGAAAAGCCTGCTCCTCATATAGGTTAACTATTTTATGCGTGAATTTCCAGTAAATCAATCAAACAAGAATAAAATGTACTAGTAAATTGCTATTAAAAAAAAAAAGCAAAATCTTTGTAATTTGTTATTGGCGGATTTCCGTATAAAATTTTAAAATAAAAATTTTCGGAAAATTTCTCTATTGAAGTTCGTTTTAAGGCATTCTGAAACGAATCCTAGAGTAAATATGGGATTGAAATGAAAATTCGTTCTTGCGCCATAATAGGTATCAAGATTTCCAAATGAAAGGATGAGTTCGTTGGTCGGCAATTTTTGAGCAAATTAAAATGGTGACATTTCAAAACATGTCTAAAAATGGCTAAAAACGGTTAAAAATTGTTTAATTTGTATTTTTGGAAGAATTTTAGTAAAAAAAAAAAGGCCATCAACAATGAACTAGACAATTCAAAAATCCATTTACAAAATTATGCCGAAAAATGAACTGAAATAGCATTAATTATTGCTGAAAAATCGATAAGAACATCCAAAAAAGCGAACAAATCTCAAATATTTTTTGAATTGCAGAATATATATATATATATATATATATATATATATATATATATATATATGTTTATATATATATATATATATATATATATATTTTATTTATTTATTTATTTTTTTGCCATAAAATTGGTAGTTAACAATTTTTTTGCATTCAAAGTGCTCGAATTTCCAAACAATGTAACATGCTAAATATAATGCGATACTTTTCGAAAATTCGCTCATACGATCATGCTGCATGTGAGGAACTTTATAGTAGAGTTCCATTAGCGATTTTCGTTGAAAATTGAGCTATAGCAATGACCCGAAAAAAATTTAAAAATTAAAATTCCGTAAATTTTCTTCATTGAGATCCTTTTTGAGGCATTCTGAAATGAATCCCAGAGTTGAACGCTTTTTCAAATGGGTATATATACAGGCTGCCTAAAATTTAATGGGTCCATTAAACCCACCAATTTATTTATTATTATTATCTATTTATTTTAAGATATCAAAAACTTTAAATGGTAACTACCCTTAATTTTTTAATGCTATTTAATAGTGAAATCTAGATTTTGATTATCTCGCGCCACAGTGGCGCTATGACCAGCCCCTCCCCCACCTTTTTATTATTATTATTATTTATTTATTTTAAGATATCAAAAACTTTAAATGGTAACTGTCCTTAATTTTTTAATGCTATTCAATAGTGAAATCTGGATTTTGATTATCTCGCGCCACAGTGGGGCTAGGACCAGCCCCCCCCCCCCCCCCCCCCCCCTTTTTATTGCAGATTCAAAATCACGTAAGACTTCATGAAAAAGTGACCCATTACTCGAATTTTCGGGAGCGCAAAAACGGGCGCAATTTTGCGCAGAATGTACGCACGTTGATGAGGTTTGAATTCTATGGATTTCAAAAGAGCACCAGCAAAGCTGTTCAAATTCATCTCCGAAACAATTTTATAGGAACCAAAGTTTTGAATCTACATTTCTATTGAAACTTGAGATCTCAGTAATCAAAGACGTTTGGTTTCACTAACCTAGTTTAAGGAAAATCAATGATCAAAAGAGATATAGATTAACAATCAATTGTAACAAGCCTAGACTGCAACAAGCTTAGAAGAAAACCTGTTTTCTCCAGCTGCCCCAGAGCAGACCTGGCGGGAGATGGATCAAGACAAAGACCCGTCTCTCCCGATCCTGAGATTTTGCGGTAAAGTCTTTGGTATAAACCCGACTTAGGGAACTCACTCTTTTCCTCTTTGATGTTATCTTGGAGATTTTCGTGATTTATATCCCCACTGTCAGGAACGTCAAGGTTTTCACGGCCATACAAAAGTATTTTGTTAGCAACTTCGGAACCCAGTATCATTTGGTGAGTACCATCTCCGTGATCAAATTCCATTTCACCTCTCATTCCCACCTTACTGTAGGAATGTGTCTTCCCCATTGAAAATGTGTCTTCTAGTGACTTCTGTTCAACTTTGAAATGTTCCTTGTTTCCTTTGTATTTCGAGTTAGCAACTTCGCCTGAAGCTTCGAATCCCTTCAACAGTTCTTTGAAATCCTTGGATTCCTCCAAAACGTCATTAGTGTACCGTAAGCAACTCTGACAAGTTTTCGTAGAGGCGTCAGGTGTGGTGTTTCTACTCTCACTACTTGGTCCTTCGCTACTAATTCCTTTCGGTTTTAATGCTAAGTCTTCATGTGTTTTCAGTGCTTGATCATCGAACTTTGACTCCTCTGTTTCTCCAGTTGATTCAGACAATTTAATTTCCTCAATCAATTCCTTCTGTTGGCAAAGATAATCCAATTTCTTTTCTACAAAATCTTTCATGTGTTCTAGCCGTTCAGTAGCTTTCAGTATTAGTGACATAACTTTATCTTCTTTGGAGGTTACTGCGCGTTCGCCTCTCTCGTCTTCTATTAACACTCTGTCCCCCGCTTCACTAATTTGAGAACAAGATTTGAAAGGTTTGCCTTTTTCTTTACACTTTCCACTAATTTCGTCACGTTTCTTTTTAATACACATGCCGTGGCACTTTCTAAAATTTGATTTACCTTTTCGTTCTCTATTAATTTCAAATCGTCTTGACAAGGAATTTATCCTTCGATTACCCCTTCTCAATGTCCTAAATGGGCCATTCACGATTGTTGTGTAAACCTTCTTGTCGATCTCTTGTTTAACTGCAGCATTGTCTACCCAAGACTCTTTGTTAGGTTCTACATCATTTATTGTTTGATGGTCCAGAGTTTTATAATCCTGAATCGTGCTACATACGCTCATATGCGAGTTATCAGAGGTTTGGCAGTAACGACTTGACATCCTCCGGCCCTTACGATACTCTGTATACATTTGTCTGTTTGATTGTATTTTTTCCTTGTTATTTCTCAAGCCTAATTGATTAAGGATGACTTTCACGAGTTCGGTTTCTTCCCGTTTCACCCGCTGATAATTGTGAAGTACATTTTTCAAATTCATCCCTGCCGCATCTTCATTTTCTTGATGAACAAGTTTAGCTTTATTTCCATTTTTTGATTTGTGTTTATTCCTGTTTTTGCGTTGCAAGTTACACCTTCTAATTTCAAATGATTTTTTTGAAGCTATTCGATAAAGTGTGACATCATACCCCCTCTTTTTTCTACTTCTTGAAACGAATGCACCAACTTTCTCAATTTTCGGGTACGGTATGACGTTATTGACTTTCCATGAAGAGGATTGGTTACTGAGTTCCGGGAACAAATAACCCCTTATGGCAGAAACGTGGCTTATAATTTCAGCAATGTGATTTTCTATCCTATGCGTATCAGGAAGAGAGTGTACATCATTCGTATTCATCAACATCTGAAGAGTGTCGATGGTTTCGTGGAGCTGGCTATATGGGGTTGATCTTATGTCTTTAATATCTTCAGTACAGCAATTTTGAGCTGAAGAAGATTCAGCACTTGGCCCATCCTCAGGTTTCATCACTAAATCCCACGTGACTTCTTTTTTATTTTCCCATTCATTTTCCACATTCTTCTGCTCCTCTGATATTCTAATTGTGCGAAATCTATCATTTTCCGAATACTCCTGCCAACATCGTCTATATCCTGATTGTTGTCGTAGTTTAAAAAGTGTCTCAAAATCAGATATTCCGTGTTTAGCATGCAATACTGTTTGCACTATTGGATTCAATAGTTTATCTAACTTTTTCTTATGGTTATGCTTCGACGGTTTGTTGATAGGAAGTTTTAAATTTCTTTCGTGTTTACTAGATTTTCGAGAAGGTACTGATTCACAAGATTTCACTTTGGTTAGAACTCCTCCTTTGTCTTTATCATTGACAAAGCAATCACTAGCCGACGCACAACATGAACTATCACTGGAAAACGTTGTAGCAAAGCCATCAGATTGAGATGGAAGTTCGAAAGTCAACATACAATTCTCTGATTTGTGTGAAAATACGTCCACTACGATACTGATAAGCTCTTTGAAAACATCATCATCTGTAAGGTTATCCAGTGATTCTGGGACTTCTTTTTCATTGTTTACATGAATATTGAATCGAACCTCATCTTCTAATTTTCCGTTCATTTCCCCTACTTGTATTGACCGATACCTAGCTTGGTCTAGGTAGTCCGACATTATTTTTCTTGTAGTCCATCTCATTGATCACACTAAGATTTTGGTTTCCGATGCATTTGAATTTTAGCAGACCTCTTCAGTTAAAGGCATCCAACATCCAAATGAGGGATTTTTCTCTGACTGAACACCTTCAATAAACTGGTTAAAAATACAACCTATTGTTGGTAATTGAAAATTTGCAATCAGGGATTGTTACTACAACCGGGTTGCTATGTAAACAAGCTATTCATCAACTTGGAGGCATGACTTGGATGCTTATTACAGTTTTTGAAGATAACTGGACAAGTTCAAAAGCATATATTTATTATTAGACCTACTAATTCCCTACTACTATTGGTACCTAGTAATGGTCGTAGATATGGGAAAGTTTTGAAATAAACTTGAGTAAATTTTACTGAACTTCCCAGAGTGAAGGGCGTAGAAGGGCTATCTAACATAGAAATAATAAACCATTGAGTAATAATTTGCAGTATTTATACATATATAGAATTGGTATGGAACGAATTTGGAAAAGGAACGCAGGACTAGGGTTGGGCGATAGTCGATAGTTAGCACTATCGATAGGCCGATACTATCGGTTAAAAACTATCGAATGCTATCGGTAGTTTTCGATAGCTGCTTCTTTTTTTTCCAGACCTATTCAATAAAGAATTTCAACTAATTTAATTAAATTCAATTACCTACCTACTATTTGAAATTTGCAGGATATAAATTATAAGATTGTAAGATGAGAAAAAACTAATTTTCTCATAAAACTAAGTCAATACATATAGTGAAATGATTCCCCGTTATGATCGCTAGTGACGCAAAGTTATTTCCTAACACCTCTTCCACACAGAAGATCTGTCATTATTATTTAACGAAATCTAATATACATTAGGTATCATTATACATTAGGTAATAATTCCGAGAACTTCAAACTAGAGGGTAATAAAGATTCATCGATAGTGGACACTATCGATAGTGACCATCGATAGGCATGACCTATCGATATATCGATAGTAACTATCGACTATCGCCCAACCCTACGCAGGACCCACATCACCAAACCCATATTTTCATATAATAATTAATTTCAATATACTCGTAGTACCTAGGTATTTCACCTTCTAGTTAAACCTTTTTCGCAATGATTTAAACCTTTTTTACTTTAAATTAAACCTTTTTAACTTTCATTTAAACCTTTTTCACTTTCATTTAAACATTTTTTACTTTCATTGAACCCTTTTTCACTTTCATTCAAACGTTTTTTACTTTCATTTAACCCTTTTTCTCTTTCATTTAAACATTTTTTACATTGAATTAACCCTTGAAAGAGAATGTTGATTTGTGTAAAAAATAAACTCATGAATGATACGCTGGCTGTCAGAGTTGAAAGCAGGTGCCTATCCCGGTGCTCATATAGGGAGAAAGAGAGGAAGACACATTCAGTCGCCTCATTTCTCCTAAGAAGGCAATCCGCATTTACCCATGTCTTAAGCTTAAGCTTACCCTTGTCGAGCTTAAGCTTATTACTACTGCGTGTCACGATGAGCGTGTATACCTAACTCCTTTGTGTCGTCCCAAATGACGCCCCAATGAATTCCTTCCCAAAATTGACTTTCCTACTTGGGAATAGAAGAAGGTTTAATTCAATGTAAAAAATGTTTAAATGAAAGTGAAAAAGGTTGGAATGAAAGTGAAAAAGGTTTAAATGAAAGTTAAAAAGGTTTAATTTAAAGTAAAAAAAGTCTAAACCATTGCAAAAAAGGTTTAACTAAAAGGTAAAACACTATATAAATACCTAGTTGTAATACCAAATAATGATTTAGTCTTGATTAAATGGGGTGTGTAAGATCTAAACGGAAGTTAGTGAAAAAACGTTGTCTATTTCCACGAAAAATGAAGAGTTAAAATGTTAAATCGATTTTGACGGTTAGGCCATCATCAGTATCAAACAATAAGTTATTGATATTTGTTTGTTACATCAGTAACAAACAATAAGTTATTGTTTGTTACTGATGATGGCCTAACGGTCGAAATCGATTTAACATTGTAACTCTTTATTTTTCGTGGAAATAGACATTTTTTCACTAACTTCCGTTATGAAATGGGTTTCCACAACTTCGTCGCGAGTGATTTAGTTCTTGTAAGATCTCTTAGTATTTATGAAATATTCCTGTGCCCTGGTGAAGTAATGAGGTTTTAATAAGATTCCTGGAGTTGATTTATATATTTAGAAATGAAGATTTTTCACATTCCTTACATGGAAAGTAATTATGCTTGTACAAATGCTTTGTCATCACTTGATTCGTCAGACTTATGCTCCAGCAACAGTATTTCACGTTTTACACCTAAAAATATAAATAATGGGTTTAGTTTATTGGGAATAGCAAAATAATGAAAATTCACTCATGACTTATCAAATGCAATGTATATGGAAATCATGATTTGATGCTAAACGATGACTATTGAATTGGACATTATCACTTACCTTCTTTTGAAACCCACGCCAAGGTCACATTGAACACATTTTCACGTTCCGCAACATCTCTGAACCCTTTCATACTGCCGCCAACTCCAAAATAGTATGACTTACCAGCAACATATCTATGTTTTGTTAAAGAATTCATTTCCCTAATCATCCCACAACCGCCCTCAATCTCTAGGAGGAAAATGATGTTCTTAGTGAGGATGGTGACTGGGCACGGATGCTTCAGGAAACATCTGAACAGGATTGGAGCCTACACAGGTGATCCAGAGTGCAGATTGCACGGAGAGGAGGAAGAAACGGGCTTCCCATCTGCGCTTTGGGACGCTCAACCCTGAGCAGATTGTACCGGTAGACGACATAATAGAGGGGATCAGATTGGTGGGAGAGGGAAATAAGCTCCATAACTTATAGGTCAGAAACAGGGGGATGTCTCGTACAATTAACCAAGGTTTCGGTGTGGTAGATGACCCTCCTAGGACCCTTAAATAATAATAATAATCATCATCCCACTAAAAAACAAATCTCAGACTGTTTTTTATAGTGCGAATCCTAATTAAGGTCGTAGGGTCGTAGCAAATGTGTTCAATGAGGTAGTTGATTGTATTGCTCTAATGAAATAATCTTGGAACTACATAATGTACCTAACTTATTACTGATTTCTCCTACATATCGTGGTTATAAATTATGCATTGGTTATGATTAACTTAGGGTGGTGTGTTGATTTTACTGTTTTTTGTAAATTAATTAAAACGTTTGCCAAGTTGGGTGGGTGGAATAGCTTCATCACTTATTGTAACATGGATGTATAGAATTAGTGAAGAGCAAAGTACGAGTCAAAATTATTGAGTGAAAGAATAGATCAATATTAGGTACATGTAGACATGCTAATATGTGAAATTATCAACTCTGTCATTAATCCAACGGCATTCACCATCTTAGGTATACATAGGACGGTGGAGTTGATAGAAGATTGTCTAGAATCTTAAAAGTAAATTATTGGAGAGAGCAAGGGCTATAATAATTTACTTTTCTACTTTATTTTCCCCAGGACAAGTTATTTACCACGTAATACTAATGGAACCTATTAAATCATATAACTTAAACAGTCAATTTCACAAATATCCCCAAACATTGGGTGCTGATAACTGATGCTACCAAATAATCTGCAACAAAACATGTATAAATGCCATAATGTCCAACTACATAATAATACTCCCTGATGAGGCCTATATTGGCGAAAGCACTCGGAGGGAAAATAAACTGATGAGAAAACGTACCTAACTATCTACTCGTCCCCTCACACCTCCCAACCATAAAACAGAATAGGTATGTATGGTAAATTAAACACATTTAAATAATGAATTCAAAGGATACGCTGCACCTCCTTGTTTCAACTTGGATTTTATTGTGTCGTGTAGCTTTTTATGATTACTCGCATTATAAATGGTCTCGGATGTTAGAATCAAGTCGAACATCGTAGAGTCAGCTTCATTATAGCACCCCCAGTCTCCACACCAAAATTGACTTCGATCCAAGAAACACTCATCATTCAAGCTGACATTCGGAATAGAAAGAAACGATAACACTTCACTATTCTGTGAAACAGATACATAGAATAATAAATGGTTTTGATAAACAATCGGAAAATCAATAAATAATTATTTTCTCTCGATTATAATCAACATGGAGAGAATTTGTTTCATAAGACACAACCCATTTTACTTCACAATTTATCTGATTGATTGATTTAAAGGATTCTATTAAAATTCACCAATTGGCATACGGAGTCAAAAACACTTTTAAAAATGGTTTAAATAACTTTTCTGAAATTGGCTAGGTATTGCACTAAACAGGATATAAGTACCTAAGCCTTACCTAATCAGTGGCGTAGCTAGATCATTTCTTATGGAGGTAGCAACAGTTAAGGATTTTATTTGATTAATGATTATATTAAAGCACAATACTATTTAGAAAAAATGTTTATACAATTAAGTAATCAGAACGTTAAAACTACAATGAATACTAATAGGTACCGATGAACTTGGGAGCACTAGGCCTATTATATGAAAATACAAAACTAATAAATAGTGTAACGGCCTAAAAATATTTGATACCTCGACAGGAGTTCGAACTTGCGTCGTTACAACTACAGGAAATTTCCCGAAGTTGCAACACTCCAACGATCTGAGCTGTGAGGCCAGGGTGACCAAACCTCTTTGACTGTGAGAGTTATTTTCCTGGAGCGTAACAATAGGTTAACTATTCATTAGTTTTATATTTTAATCTTTAAAGAGATAACATTTCAGCTTAAATAGCATTCAGCTTACATAATCATGAAAATGTACAGCAGTGGATCCTTTTTTCAAGGCGAGTATACCAAGCAACCCAGACCCACAGCCTAAATCTAAGACAGTCTTGTTTTCAAAAATGTTGGGATTCTTGGTCACCAGAAGAGATCCTAAATCAAAACTGCATTCCCATATTTTCATTCCACCTGCAAACATAAGATGAAAACGGATTTAAGCATTATTACATTGCACATTGAATATATTATGTCTATGTTCTTAATCGCAGCAGATTTGGATCAGAAAACTATTGTAGTTTGGCCTTATAGGATTTATAGTTGTCACCTTTTTTCTGAAACAATACTCGTGACAGTAATATGCTCATTATAATATATAAATAGGTACCTACCTAGGTATATGCATTTTAGATAATGAATGTAGTCATTGCATCATTGTGATCAAAATATAAACTTACTAACCTTCATAAACACCAGGTATAAGGTCAGAATGCTCTCTATCAGCTTGGAGAACACCCGCCTGATTGAAACCGGAGGATTTCAAGTGATCTACCACTTTCACTGGATTTACCACAATGACTTCCTCATTTTCTACGTAGACTGAAGAAGAGTATTTAATCCATTCTATGTTCGTCTGAACTTTTGATGGAATCTGTTTGGTAACTGGTGCGAGTCCAGTATTTTGAGTTGATGTGTCAGCTGAGTAAAACCACAATTAGGAGTTATAACATTGCAGTTTGTAACCATTATAAATGTATTAAAATAGTACAGGTACATAACTGAATACCTACCATTTGGTTGAGTGATCTTAGTAGCGGCTTCACCGCCAAAATTGAAGGTGAACATCTAGCCTTGGGTTATTTACATGAGTCTTCGTCAAACGAACATTTTACTGTGAAAGCAAGAACAAGCGTAGACATTTAGTAAAACGCGAGGCTTCACACGCTGAAGAATATGTTCAACTTAATCCTACCCTTCTGTATGTGAAAGACCGATTAGGAGGTATAGGTGACGAGCCTCAGCTGAGGTGTAGGCAAACGCCAAATTTCATTAGTATATATTTCAAAAATTATTAGTAGATAAGTTAAATAGTTGGCATAGTAAAATATGAATAAAAATATATTTCAAAAAATCTTATTCTATTTTATAAGCCCATTTTATCCTAGCCGTGTCGTTTCTGGCAAAGATACGAATTCTGTATCTTCCTGATCATATAGGTACTGGAATGTAGGAGGATTTTTCTTTCCCAGCAGTTAAGCATTCATTTGTTGGTGGTAAATGGTGGCTTTTTTTTTTTTTTTTTCTTTTTCTTTTTTGGCAGAGGCAGCAGAAATGAATTAAATTACTCGCGAAGAATTGTAGAAACCATTTCAACGAAGAAAACAGAAGTAGAAAATGTTGTCCATTTCCACAAAATAAAGGGTTCTTTATAATGTTGGATTGATTTTAACGGTTGTCAATCAGTACCTACCTAATAAACATTAAGAATATTCGCTCTCCTCAGTTGGACCCCCCCCCCCCCCCCCCCCCCGGCCACCAGTTCAAAGACCGTGAAATTGCAGGTGAATGAATGGGTGGGGATAAAAAGGATCCAGCCTGGGTGGGCGCTAAACAGTGTTCTACTGTGACCTACTATAATTCTACTCAAACTTTCCCAAAGGTGAGTTGAGTTGTCAATTATAGTACGGTCTTCAGAGAAGACTGATTACTGACGCAGCTTGTTCAAAGACTCCATTCACCTGCTTGAAAGAAGAAGTGGTAGGGATAATCAAGTGACTGCATTCAACTCACTATGAAAACTCGAAACAAAATTAACGAAATTTTTCACTACTCGTGGTACACTTGTGTGTAGGGGACCCGTGAATTACCCAACTCCCCTATACCCACCTATGCCAGCTGTGAGTAGTGCCCCCCCTCATAGAATCAGTCTCGTACTCTTGTCAGTCGCCCCAAAAGGGGAGAAGAGTATGGAGGGAGGGGGGTTTATTATTTATTTCTTTATTCATTAGAAGGGGAGAAGAAATTTATGAGTGGGTTTGCGAGCTTCCTGCCAATCTTTCCCTGGGACCTTGTCGTATCTTGCAGAAGTGCAGACACAAAAACTCCCTGACTTCCTAAAGGTGGATTATAAATATTTGCGAACATAGCTGAATTAGGACTCCATCCTGCCGCTTTGAATATTATAGGCAGAAAAAATTCTCTTCCTAGCCGCTGCAGAAACCGTCGCATGATGAGTTGAGTAAGCTGAGAATTGAGCTATGTCTATTCCAGCTGCCTGTAGCGTCGCAGATACCCATCAGCTTAAGGTTGCTCTGGCCATTGGACGAAATGGAGGACGTGCAGATATAAATAAATTATCCTGATGCTGTAAATTTGCTGTGGCGTCCAGATATTGCCGCAGCAAGGATAGGAGGCACAGCTTTGGTTCCAGGGGGAAAATGGAAGAAAAAACAATGGAGCTAATGCCTTTGGCTGGGAAGTCTTTAGTAATGCCGGAATAAAAATGTTCACTCCATTTGGCTCAAAAATTATATTGGATCAGAGGATGGCCAGGATTGATTGTGGATGTTGGCCCGATGCCAGCAAAAGCAACACAGCCGATTTTGAAGCCAAAAAGGGTGTGGAACTGTCAGTCGAGGATTTGAAGTATTGCAATACTACTTCAGGGTCCCAAGTATTTTCATATTTGGCTGCCGGAGGCTGTAGTCGAAAGAATGCCTTAAGGTATCTTTTAAATAAAGGATCTGACCTCAAATCGCATTGTGAAATTAAGGAGATGACTGCCCTATGAACGTTAAATGAACTGAATGATTGGGTTGAAGATTTCAGTAAGTCCTCAAAGAACTGCAGAGTTCTGTGAACTGTCATCTCTGCAGGGTCCCAACCTTGTTCCGCGCAGAAGGCGGATAAATTGAAAGAGGACTGATATTGCCTAATCTTTGATGGGGCCAAGGACTTTCTCAGTGTGTCTGCCACCTCGGGAGTAACCCCCGGCTCAACCATGCCTCCCTGATAAGATTGCTACCATTAATTTCATTTGGTGCAGCGATCGGAGACTTCTGGACCTGGAAAGATCAGAATGTAGGTCATTAGATGGGCCAAATTTTAGTACTTCTGAATCTATCATGTACATAAACACTGAATACCATTATTGCGTAGGCCAATCGGGTGCAACCATGATGCCTCTCGCATTATCAGTCTTTATTTTCCACAATACCCTTGGCATTAATACTGGGGGTGGAAATCAAAGAAAACTTCATTTTCCCAGGAGTGGGTGAACGCATCTACCCCGGACGAGCCCTCCTCCGGCCAGAAAGAGAAAAAATAATTGTTAATTCTGATCTGAAAAGATCTATGGAGGGGGCTCCCAACGTTCTGACAATATGATCATAAATGCTTTAGTTCAACTCCCATTTCACTGACCTCGGGTCAAGTCTGGATAATGCATCGGCTTCTACATTATTGGATGTTGCCACGTAAGTGGCATATATCCACAAGTTTCGTTCTTGGCAAAAATTCCAAATTCGTTCTGCTATCTCGTGTAGGTGAGGAAGCGAGGCTGGACCCATTTCTGAACTGTTGTCATGTTGTCTACCACTTAAAGTATCCTGTGAGAGGACCAATCACTTGCAAAATTAACTAGTACCTCCCAGACAGCTTCTAATTCCTTCTGGTTAATATGCTCCCTCTGCTGGGGATCCAACCAGGCACTGACTATGTGAGGGGGGGCGGAAGCCACCCCATCCAAGTCAGAACTATCCGTCCAGATAGAAGTATCATAATGGCCATGACTCATGTAATCTTTGGTAACCCTGTGACGATCATCATCATCCGAACCATGATGATCGTCACAGGGTTACCAAAGATTATGACAGATACCCATATCAGTAGTGCTCGCTTAGCAGTGTTGGCAAAACTGAAAGTTGAGTTTAACAGAGATTTCAACAAACATTAACAGTGAAGAATGACCCAACATAAATAATTCTCCTCAAGATTTTGATAAAAATCCCGTTCTTGCGCCAAAAAAAAAAAAAAAAAAAAAAAAAAAAAAAAATCAAGCTTCCGAAATGAAAGGATGAGTTTGTTGGCCAGCACTTTTTGAGCATATTAAATAAGCGTTACCCATGGGTGTGAAATAGGTTTTTGAGCCTTTTTTCAAATGGAAGAAAATTCCACCTTAAAAAGTTTGGCATCAACCGTCCATTTTGTATTACTGGCTGCCACAAGTGCAAAGCTGATTGGGCTCTCTGAGATAGCTCTCTCAGGTTTTAGAAGTGCAAAGGGAGCGGCAATGCAACCATCCCCTACAGTTCAGGTATCACATGTTTGTATATATTGAGCCAGGAATTTAGATACTATCCCCTGCCTGATTATACTTATAATTTATCATTTCTCTTTCAATTTCAAACACTTATCCAGATTTATTTGTCCAACCAACTACTTACATTTAACTAGAAGGATTGATTAAGGATGTTTCCTTAATTTTGAGATGCGAGCATCCAGACGACCAAATAATACACAAATAATAGGTAATGCGAAAAATCGGTAATTCAGCAGCAAGGAACGCTCAATGTTATTAAACTTTATCATAGAACTCACTTCACAGAACATCATCTCTGAACAGAACATGTTTTGTTATTCTTAAGCATAGATATTAATTAAGTTTGTACACATTATAATGATAATAAAAATACGATAACAACTTCAATCTTACCAATGAAAACTGCTTGTGTAGTGCAGTATCCAAACGTTGGTGAACACATACTATTTTTTATATAATATATAAACATATCATGTAGCAAGTTTTGTTTAGAAATCGGTGATAGTCACAGTTTATCGCCGTTACCTCTTTCGCTCAAAATCGTATGTTGATTGACACAGAGTAAAAGAGGAGTGTCTGCATTTGCCTGCTGAGGGGTGTTGAGCATTGAAGGAACACATCATAAATATGAGGAACACACAGATACAGCACTTGCTCCTACCATGGGAGCTCTTCAGCTTGGTCTTCTTCCATGGCTCCTACTTGGGCCCATTCAGAAGAGATCGTAAATCGAGAGGTTTTCGGTAAACTTGCTGCAACCACGAAGTTGAAAAGGATTCAGAAAAAAGAGCTTATAATTATAAGTCCTATTATTTGATTCAGAAAACAATGTAATCGATTATTAATCGAAAAGTTTACCATGGTGTTGAGGCTAATCGAGTTTTTCTGAACGGTCCGTCTGTAATGGTGGTGGTGTTTGTGTTCAACCTTCCAAAGTTGAGTGTTCAGTGTTCAACAGATGGACTATATTTCGATAACAGCAGTACGTCTTCCAACATTCATAACCTGTTTTCTGTTTGTGTTATTTTGTTTGTAATTTATTAGATTTTATTTTTTGATTTGACTGTTTTCTTTTCTCATTTCTCTACCATAATGGCTCCTATTAATAAATTCTACTCTATAAGACCTGGTGAAAGTTTGGAAGAATTAAAAAGGAAACGGGGTGAGTGACGTTTTTCGATCTGATAGGAATGTGCTCCAAATAGACCTACTTGTCAATATGTTATATTTATTGCTTTTATATGTTATATTTACTGTGTCTATTTTATCCCACCAAAACCGTAGGTAATTTAGATTATACTTTTCTCCGTAACATCTAAGTTGATTTTTGGGAGATTTTTTCAAGTACTAAAGAAAATATCTATCTTAGGATCCTTTCGTTACAAAGCACAGTAGGTAGAATGACATCAACAGTACTTGGATTAATGTCATTATAATCCCGCATAATGTACGCTAAAATCTTGTTTTGTGGCCATATTCAGTTAGGATGTTCAACACTCTATGCTAATAGTCTTAAATTTTAATTCTACGTAGATATCTACAGTGTATTTTTTGGGAATGGTAACCGTTTTATACGCTGACTCTTGGAACTCAGCGTTTTAGAGGAGTAATTCACACCTTAGAATGTGTAAAATTATAATGTACTAGCAAGAAAGCCCGTTGTTTAAAATACAACGGGCGGTAGAATGAGGACACCCAAATAGGAAAAGGCGTATAAATGTTCATCTTCTCAGATAGAATAAGGAATTAATTAGGGTCAGAGCCTAATCAGGTGATCACGGTGGGCTATGTACCTTGTCATTGTAACCAAGCAGCCTCGAAGAGGCTCCATTTCAAATTGCAGGCTATTATTCAGATAGAAGAACACACCAATTTTATGGTGTGGTTTTTCACCGTAAAAACCCTACGAGTGGTGTACATGGCGCTCGCACACTCCCATCTAACGTACGCAATAATCGCCAGGAGTTCGGCTCTGAATTGTCACTTGCGCTCATTTCAAATAGCCATAAAACTGCTACTGAAAATATCCAAACTTCAATATAAAAGAGACTTGATTCCATCCATTTCCGAAATCTTTCGACTACAAACAATAAAATTTTACTTAAACAGACCCGAACTGCTGACGAAAGTAACCACCCGGACAAATCCTCGCCGCCCCATGAAATTTGAAATACCCTACAGACGTACCCAAGTTGGCCAAAACCACATTTCATCTCTCGGTCCACGATTTTCAAATACACTGCCTGATGACGTGATGAGCAATCACTCATGCAAGATTGGACAAATTAAAAAACTAAAAACATGGAGTTTAATGCACGACTGACCTAAATATAGCCCTTTATGTATTTCATTACGCTGAATATAGTGCTACTGTGGTATATGGTTGTGATGTTGAGTGTTTTTAGAGTACTGTAGTGCCTGCCTCAAGCTGTTTTGTATACCTATATATGTACATGTAGTGGTGCTAAAGAACAGAATGTATTCAACTGCTCTGTGAGAAGTTCTACCCCATTAAAGATACCCACACACAGGGCAATTTTAGTTGTATTTGCTTTACTTATTGATATATTTTCTTTTGTTCGCATACATAAATTGTTAAGCACTGTACTGTCATTGTGATTAGTTTCTAAAATAAAAATACATTTAAAAAAAAGAAAAAGTTAGCTTGAGAGTTTACTTAATTGATTAGGCTGGCTCTGTACCTTGTCATTCTTCGACTGCTTATATATGTATTAAAAACATTCAAATGACTTTCGCTAATGGAATAATTTGTCTTTTTATACATTCATTATTATAATTAGCACAGCCTAGGCCCATTAAGAAACACAGATTGATGAATAAGGATGAATTCCTTAAATAAAAGTGAACAAATAGGAATTTATTTGTGTCACAGAAAGAAGAAGTGAGTAATTCAAAATAAATGGTGAAAAGAATGAGAGTTGAGGAGCTGAAATAGAAATGCCAAAAAATAGACCAAGTCCAAAAATAAAATTACAATTAAAAAAATTGTTCGTAATAGTCTTCTTAAATGTAAGCAACAATCCTCCACCAGCTCTACCTCTCACCGACAATTGCAGGAACCCATTTGATATAAAACTCAGTGAAATACTTATGGAACTGTTTACAATTTTCTTCTTCTATAAAAGTTTCCAATAGTATAAATATTTAGAATGACTTAGTAGGTATATAACAAAAATCTTGTTGGCCTATTTTTGTCTTTAAACCTTTTACATTGTACGATAGAATCTTGAGCACAAGTCCGTTTCCTGAATCTTCTTCTCGTTGACCATCCTCCAGCCGCCCCAACTGCTATAGACTTCATGATACGTTTCTAGATGCCTGAAGGGGCCTCCATTCCATATTTCAGCTTCATAAGTTGAATAGCATATAACATAGCTCCGGATCTCACTCAGCTAATCTGGGCTGCTACTCAGCTGTGTACATATTCCTCACAATGTGCACCTACATTTGTTGTACGCTGTGTCACTTCGCTTACAAGATTATTATTTTGTATTTATTTTATTTTTGCAGGATTGAGTTTGTGCGAGCTTTTGGATGAACTTGACCGCATTGAAGATAATGATGAGGAGTAAGATAGTTTTACATTTTTTTTTTTTTAAATTGACACGATCAATTGTACAATACCACAGCGTTAGCGTATGATATTACAGTGGTAGGAGTTGTGATTCATGAATCCACTAGCTTTGGTGTTTTTTTTTCCCCCTTCAGTGAAGAGAATTTACCCATCAGAGAACTGAATTACGAAAATTTGTCTGATGAAGATCGCCAAGCTCAGGTATGTAAACTTCTTTACTCTGTATTTGGTACTTTAAATCTGTACTGTGTTGGTGTCAACTGTAATATAGTTCGCGTAAATATCGTTTCAGGACCAATTGAAAAAACTGCGTGGGGCTTTAAACAAATTGGCTCCTGACAACTTTTACGTACAGCTGATGGAGATTCAGGATAACGTCCCTGCGCATAATAATCACCTCATGAAAGTTTTTGTCAAACAACTAGTCGAAAAGGTTATTTATTTTATATCTTAGTTGCTAAGTTCTATATCAAAGCCAGTTGCTGCAGAGTGGTCAGCATTGCAGGCCTAGAGTTAGTCATCCTCGTTCTCCTGTTTTATTTCATTTCGTTATTCATAATAGGTTTGTTCGCAGTGCCGGTTGGAAACGATTGCCAACGGTTGACGACCAGATTTGTGATTGATTTAGTGCGCATGCGTGACCACCACCTAATTTCAAACCGTTGGTAACCAAATCCGCACTGCGAACGGGTTTGACTGAAGTAAACCGTCGCTTAGCCTCCAACAGCTGTAACCTGCTTGGTGGGCTCACGCCATCCTTTGAATAGGTCAATATTTTATGTATTAAAAAGAACTTGAACCGTAAAGAGATGGCCTGCAAGACAACAAACAGGTTGAAAAATGAAAAATATTCATTGGGAAAAAAACTTTTAACAGGAATAAGAAATCCATGCTCAATATTTTCTTGCCTCCAGCTGATGATTTTGCGGGAGAATGTGGTGTTTATCTAGTGGGGAGAATTCAACTCGATATCTAGGTCGACCGTCGTTCTTAATTTGTAATTTTAAAAGCTTTACAAACAACTTTTCAGTTGTGATTAAGTAATAACATTTTACTGTATGAATTTGTATTTTGTTGCTAATCAGACGAAGATTCCCATTCAACGTCACCAATAAGATTTTCCATATCAAACAACTCAGACTAGGAAACTCTTAATAAATAACCGTAGAAGTAAAACGAGGGTAAATGCAAAGGCAGAACTTAGTGAACAGTGCACATGCAGATATCCTATAGCTATCTTACCTCCTTCGGCTGACTTATCATCTCTACAGTAAACTCAGCTCGCTGGGCTCCCTCTACCCACACATCTCACAGTGAAATGATTTGATTGGCTACTTCGAGACGGGGTGCGGTGGGGGGCAAGCCGTCAGATCGGTCAGCAGAAAATTTCTCTGATCGGTCAAACCGATCCACAATGTGGTTCAAACTGGTTTGGTGGTCACTGCGAACGGACCACCATGGATACTATACAGTCAGGGACTTCCAAAAATGGACACTAAGAACGCCCCAAACGCATTTCCAACTGTTTCTCACCGGTTTGATGGTCACTGCGAACAAACCTAATTAACTGTTTGTTGGCGGTGGTAGCTTTGTGATCGGTCATTTTGTGTCAAAACTGTGATTATTAGAAATTTTTCCGCTGGCTATGACTCGCTATACCTTCCTATAAATCTTTTAGCGAATTTTCGCAAAAACATAAATGGTTCCAACAATTTTAAAATGAACATTTTCTTCATAGAAATATATCTGTTTGTGTCATTCCAGATGATACCTCTCCTTAGGATCGAGATGAAAAATCGGTTCTTGCGCCAAAAAATCAAGCATTCCATAAGGATGAGTTCATTGGAAAGCACTTTTTGAGTGCATTAAACACTTAAACATGTTAAGAACCTATAAAAATCGTTAAATTTATATTTTTTAGCGGAATATTAAATCAAATTTATCAACTGCTGTAACCATGAACTTTAAAAAAATGTAGGTAGATATGCACAAAGTTTTGTTGAACAATTTAGTTAAATTTCACTAATATGTACTAAACGAATGTATAAAAACTAAAAATCCAAAATCTCCCTTTTTTTCAATAACAAACAATTTGTTTAGAAAAATTGTTATTGCAAAATACGCTCATACTGACTGCATGACTGAAACTTTTTTCAGTCTATATAGATTTTTCAGCAAATACTAATTAAGTTTTTCATCATAATTTGTTGTATATGCTTTTTAATGCTCATTGTTGGTTGATCGAATTCAAAAATGCGTTAAACTCTGGGATTTCAATGAGGAAAATGTTCGAACACTTTGATTTTAAAATTTTAGAAGCTATATATATATATATATATATTATTATTAATTTTTTTCTTCAGTCTGTGGGTGTATGAAGACTGTCGTCTAACAAGATTACATGTTACAACAAGACTACATTTATATGATAACTAACTTCTATTAGCTAGAGCACCTAACTTCCCTCAAAATTTTGCAACATTTGTGTGTTATAATGTTTCACATAATTTATGGGAATTCCAGGCAATAGATGAAGAATGTTATTCCCTCCTCTATGCTCATGTTTGCAAGGCCTTGCAGAACATTGAGTTGCTTGAGGTTGAGGAAGAAACTGTCTACAATTTTGGAGGCGTCGTTTTAGAAGAGTGCTACAACAAGTTTTGTTACAACCGAAGCTCATTCAATTGGTGGTCTCCCAATGAACCGGTTAGTAAAAACTCTGCAATCAACGCCTCGCCAAGGGACCTCTACCAGCTGGAGTTTCCCTAAAGGCTAAAAATATAGCACATGAAACATGATTTAGTCGGAAAATCTTCAGTACTGTAGGCTAACAAAAAACGAAATTAGTCTCAGAGTTTATTAAAAAAATGTTGTGCTAACAAAATCTATTAATGCAAAAGATAATTTGTGTTACAAGGAAACTAGAAGGGAAATTATTCGATGTGGAATTCAATTCAGTTGTGGGAGCTCATTCCATTCGGGAGGACCAATGACTTTTAGGTAGATGTGGATGAACATATGGTAAGTTAGAAGCTTTTCAATTATTATCAGCATTTTGGTAAGGTTAAAACTAAAGGTGCCCACATACGTGCAAGCCCATCTTCAAAGTTTGGACTTTATAGTCCAAGTCTTGAGGATTGTGGCCTTAAGGCCATAGAAGGGCCTTTGCGGTCCATAGAGGAAGAATTTCTCTGAGGCCTGGGACTGTGCAGGCCGCACCTCTAAGTGTGTCATTTCCTCTCATATGTCTGTTGGAGTTTTGGAGTAGACACACGTTGGTCTGATGGTCGGTGTATTTCGTTTTGAATTCGATTCATACTTTATGATTTCAATGATTTTGCATGCTGTTGGAGTGGTTTTTTTTCCCACAAAACTCCCCTCAAAGGCGGAGGGGGCACACCATTATATTGAGAAATAAACAAATAAAATAAAAAAGTGGGGAGGACGCCCAGGTTTACCCGACACCAGCTCTAGTGATAAGGGAAGTTGCAAGACCAGGAGGAAGAACGAGATAAAAGGAGGTGCCCCTATAAATGACGTCCAGTTCAAGTAAGAACCCCTCAGGACACGGGTGGTGATACCACAGAGTACTCCTGTCGAGGTGCCCAACTCGAGTAACTCCGTGGCGCTTTTTCCCGCACCACACCCCAGGGCAGGGTTGCAGCTTATTGGTGGTTATTGGTGGTTACTTCTTTTAGCTCGGGAATCGCTTGCCACAGGTCATATCTGTCATAATTTTTTATCTTAGCCCGCCAGGTCTGTTCATGTCCTCGCTACCACTGACAACCTGGATATCCAGGATTATGGCAGACCCATTGGGCTTGACGGCAACGACACACACACACACTCATATATATATATATATATATATATATATATATATATATATATATATATATATATATATATATAATTAAATGGTAGAGGGACTTTGAGTACTGTATTTCAGTGAACACTCCACTGCAAACCAAAGGATCTATTGTTGATTGTTTTATGTATACTGTACTCCCAGTGTTTGCAATTTAATTCTTAATTTAGTATAGATGTATAAGAAAAGTCAGGGAGGGGATTTTGGTCCCCAACCATAGAAGCCTGTTGGCTCTTTGTAAGTACTTTCCTAGGAGTAGTTCTTGCGAGCTCGTCCACCTTTTCATTACCAATAATGCCACTATGACCTGGCATCCACTTGAGCCGTTCCCTGTTGTGTTTTGCTCGGGTGTCGAGGGTTTGGCTTCAGCACCAGACTACCCATAATGAGATTGTTGAAACTTATGCTTAATGATTTATCAATGCAGACGTGGTCTACTTATTGCCCCCTCCTAAGGGGCAGTGTCTGGAAACTGCGAAACGGGTACAAACGCAAGCACATTCTGATGGCCCTGAGGAAAGTCAGGAGCACAATAAGTCTTGCCCAGGGTTGCCAATTGTTCAGTTTTTCCGGTAGATATAACAAATATCAGTAGGTAGAGTTTGTTCACTATAACTTGGCGTGTTTCTCCAAACTGCCCGGCAAAAGTTCGCGCAGCTAGACTGAAGTTTTCACATCCCCTCTCTTACCAACCTATTACCTGGTAGCCCACTCCATCGGAGGTATAAGCTCCCTGGGAAACCCGCAGAAAAGACAAAGCAGGGCTTAGGGTGAGCGGATTGCTCATACGGATCGCTCTCGGAGAAACGCGCCAAGTTATAGTGAACGACCTCTACCTATCAACTTTTGGCACGCAAAAAATGTTACATTTTTATTTTTACCATTTGCTTTAGGTATACAGAATTTGTTGATTAGGTCACGGTGCTTTAGTGATTATTTTATTTATCCACTTTTATTTATTTTTATTTATACCTACACATTTCTATAATAGAAGTTTCTTCTACTTTAGTTATTCGTCATTGTTATTCTATTTTCTCCAGTATAATTTTCAAATTCGTTGTTTTAATTATTAGTATTCTGTAATGGAATGTATGTATGCATGCATTATACAAATGAAACACGGGAGGTCAGGACCAAAATGACACTATCTTAGTGACTATACAAAACAGCTAGACTAAGCAAAAACTAATAGTTACCTAAATGAAACTGAGTATAAGAAAAACAAGTCTGCCAAGTTGGGTGGTGTCGCATATAGCTTTCTTGTATCAGTTACATAAATAAATTAGTTACATAAATTGTATCAGATTATTAAAATTCAACAAGAGAGTACTGTTGAAGGGAGAGGAGTGTATTATTTGTGATCTGTTACTCGATGGTTGTGATTACAACTCACGATAAGCCGAATAAACTATCCATAAGGCCTGCACCCTGCAGAATGCGCTGATGAACGTCCCCGTTCGTAGGTTCCAGACACTACTCTCCTCTATACAGCTGCAGCCTCAATCGCCACTATTTCTGCCTTGAATACTGAGGTGTGTTCCCCAAATGGAGTTGAGGCATTGCACTTTTATGGAGATGAATGTCATATTTTCGGGATGTCTGATGATGGCTAAAGTATGTTCCATGATACAACGAAATAAACTCTTATTTATGTTTAGTTTAGTTGATTTTTTAACTACCTATGTGACAGTTCCCATCAGATTCTAAGAGAGGTTGTGTCTATCTGTCGATCAAGGCGCCCTTCTTGAGTTCTTGGAATGCTGCGTTTGGCGAAAGATGAGGATCCGAGAACCGGAAACTCAATCTTCTCCGAACATAGCACATAGGCTATTAGTACGAGATGTATCTCTTATGGTACTGTCACACCCCCCTCTCTCTATCTAGTGCTGATTTAGGCCCGATTGCACCTCTGGGGACGATCGAAGTCCGTTACACCTAAGAAGAGGGTTGTGTGTATAATGTACTCCTGAAGTTGGAAATTTAATTCTTAGTTTGATGTAGTTTATATTTCAGTCGTTGTTGATTAACACATGAGACGCAAATGTATTGGTATTAAGGTAGTGCTTTGGGCATTTGTGTTTGTTGTTGTTGAGAAAACATCAGTTCTTTAAGTTATTATTTTCTTTTTCAGACAGAAAGTGAAGTGGCTGGGCTTGAAGCCAAAGAATCAAGAAAAAGAAAGAAGCTTGTGGGTATTATGAGGTAAGGTATAATAAATATATTCTAATTGAGTTTGCTCAAACTCGATTAATCAATAATTTTTAATGTGTTGGATAAAAAACTTTCTCGATATTGATTTATTTGTTTTTGAAGAGGTATAAAACATGAACTGAAAACACATTGTATGGAGGTTATTGAAATGAGCTCAATAATACTACCCTTTTGTAATTGATTATCTCTAATCTAATTTATAGGTAGGTGCGTGTAGTGTAGACACATTGAGTGATTCCTAATATTTTGATTGATCTAGAGATAGACTACACGCCTACTTCATTTCTAAAAAGCTTTGACCACTTTAATTTATAGGGGTTGGTGTGGTGACCTTATTAAGGAATCGTGAGTCTGGCAGGCCGTAACTGGGGTAGTTGGCCACAATCATTAGTCTAATTAGTCTTTTTGGGACAAAAAGAAAAAAGATACATGGATGAAAATTGTGTCAAAACGTAGTGACAAGGGTGTAAACACTTTTGGTTGAGAACCTTCTTTGGATCGATTCTATAATTTCCAACAAAAAGTTCCTCAAAGAGAAAAGAGATTTTGAGCTCATTCAGTTGGACAAATCTAGGTCTGAAGTTAAAAAAGTAGTAAAGTTAGCAACCATTCCTGGTTCGGGCTTTTCGTCCTACTGTCTTGGGCATCGGCTGTCCTCCAAATGGAGAATCAGAATTCGTTCAGATGATTTCGCTTAAAGCTACACATGGCCCGCTTGAGTGGAGAGGGTTCTTCGTACATAGCGTGAAAACTACTTGGACGAGGGACCCTTACCTTTGCAGTCACCAATCTAAGTACTCACCTCATTCGATGTTTCCCAACTTCGCTAATCGCATGAGAAACGGTTCATCGCAACGCCTAACCCGTATGGCTTGGCCTGAAGTTTTCTCGTTTTTGCGAAATTACTACATTTTCTTAATGGCTTTAGGAAAATTAACTTTTCCCATTTTCGTTCCAGGAAAACATCCCCAATATTTCAGATTTTCAACGATATTCTAAAATTTTCCTTTCTTAGTATATATATATTTACAGTTTTGATGAAGGATGAAAACACTCGCGTGTAATATTATTTTGAGGTATTACAGATGGTTGGAAAATATAGGAAACACATAAATATAACTTACAAAATTGAGAGAATGTTATGTTATTTTATGTTTTTATGTAAGTTATATTTATGTGTTTCCTATATTTTCCAACCATATGTAATACCTCAAAATAATATACACGCGATATATGTATATATATATATATATATATATATATATATATATATATATATATATATATATATGAAAACGGGTTAAACTCAAGGATTCGTTTCAGAATTCCTCAAAAAGGATTTAAGTTAAGGAAATTTTCGGCAATTTCTATTTTAAAATTCTTGGAGCCATGGCAATAGCTCATTTTGTACGAAAATTCGCCAAAACGGAAAGTTTTGCAACTTTATATCTACCTTTTTTTCTAGGTTCATTGGCGATTTGTACAAAGCTGGAATGATAAATGTAAAGGATGTTTTCCGGTACATAAAAAAATTAGAACAGGAAGATGACGAAAAGTGCATTGAGTCTCTTTGCAAACTGCTCACAACAGCTGGGAAGGAATTGGAAACGGCGATACTTCAAACAGAAGTTAGTCTAGCGAATGGTTATCCTTTTAGTGAGTTTTTATAGGTAGGTACCTAGTTGTTCACCTGTTTTTATTACTTTATTCTAAATCTTTTCCTGTTTTATAGTTCGAAAGCGATTGGTTTTCTATGTGGGAGAGGATTTTGGAGCTGTCCAAGAAAGAGAGAGGTTTACCCTTGAGGCAGAGATTTTTGTTGATGAATCTTCTCGACCTCATGAACGGCGGGTGGGTTCCTCGCTTACCACCGGCTGTGCCCAAAACCTATATTGAAATCGTTGCTGAAAATCAAAATTCGCATGAAAAGGTAAAGCCGCATGCTCCATACTATCCTTTCAAACTGTTGAATTTGTATTTATGTGATCACACCATTGTGTTATCGAAACATTGTCTCATCCCTCTCTCGGTGCCACTTGGCCAGGGGAGCTTAAATTCCAAGGAACCTACCAATTTCCCTATTATAAATTCTTTTTCAGAATGAGCCTGCTCAAAAAGTAGAAAAAATGGTAACTGAGTCTGTGATATCCAACGAGCCATCAGTGGTCGCAACAGAAAAAGAGATTCTTAGAATCTTGAAGTCTGGTCAAAATGTTTACAACCATATAAATAACTGGGTACGTAAATTACAGCCTATTTTGCCAACATTATGTCGTGACATGTTGGAATAGCTGGATAAGTATGCGCATCGATAAGCCTAATTAACGTGATTATGACATTTTTGAAAAGCCAAAAAGTTTTCATTTGTACAAATCTTTATTTCATATTCCTTCTAGTTTATAATCTAAACGATTATTTAATTGAACAATTTTAATCGCTACTTAAAGTCAATGCTTAATGAACTACAATAAAGAAATCGCAGTTGTGCAGCATGCTATTATGAGCCAATTTTCGTAATTATTTTGCATTAATTATATTTGTGTCAATTTTTTTGAAGTTTGAACACTTTAAATTTACTATTTTAACCTATCAAATGTATGACATATAAAAACAATTCTAAATTACATTCTGGTATGCAAACCAGTTTAATGATAATTAACAATTGGTTGCAGTTCATCGATTTTAGCTAATTTTGGAAGAAAATTAAGCTATTGAAATGGCTCTAAAATTTAAAAGAATCAAATTGTCTCAAATTTCTTCGTGGAATTCCGTTTTCAGGCATTCTGAAACGATTGCTGGACTTCAACACTTCATATTAAATCTCTCTTCATAATTACAATTAACAAATCTGTTGTTTCACAAAAAAAATCAGGAAAGTAAGAATGAGTTCATCAGACGGCACTTTTTGATCAATAAATTGCTCAGATTTTGAATAATTTGCAAAAATTATTCAAAATTACAACAAAATATAAATGAATAATACGATTAGTTAGTGCAATAAAAAATGCTTTCATTGATTAAAAAAAAAATTATTTGAATCTAAGTGTGCCTGCTTTACCCGACACTATACAGATGAATACTCTTTTTCATTAATTACTGATGTAAACTGTGACAGTTCCCGTCAGATTCAAGAGAATGGGCGTCTATCCGTCGCTCTCATGCCGGGTTGAACGCGTCATCCTCGAGTTCTTGGAATGCTGCGTTTGACGGTAGATGAGGATCCAAGAACCGGAAAATCAATCTTCTCCTAACATAGCACATTACGCTATTAGTACTAGTTGTATCTTTAATGGTACTGTCACACTCCCCTCTCTCTATGAAGCGCTGATTTAGGCCCCCAGAGGGTACCTAAGTTCGTGACATGGTAGTAGAGCATGGTTTCCTGGATTACGCATGGTTATACCTAGTACATCCAGGTCCACTATTTTTGAGGGCTATAAGTTTCAGAAGAAACTTGGCCCGGATTTCCAGAAGGAAAACCCATTATTATCCTTTGGTACATGAATAAATTCATTGGCCAATTAGGACTTACAATTTCTCAAACTTTTCCCTTCATATAATTTCTATTTTCATACCTATGGTGTCAGGCCTTTGCTTTTTTTATTTTTATTTATTTTTTTTTTTTATTAAACATTTATTCTTTATTCAAGGGCATAGTTCCCAATTTAAGTCCCCAACGTTGGCACATATTTTTATATATATTTTATTTTCCTATCAGGTATAAGTCTCCTTAGTTGAGCCACCGTTTATTCCCGATTGTTCCAATCTTTGATTGGGGGTTAATTGCCTAATGAATACTTTATATGAAGATTCATTGACAATCCATCCTGTTTTAATTTCTCTTTTCTCATCCTCAATCGCCAATGCAGCTATTTATTAGTGAGGATCAGTTCTCAACCTGTAAACTATACCACCTGGTTTACATACTTGCTCTTCAATCAAGTATGTCTTTAAGGGGAGGAGTTTGACAGTTCCCGTCAGATTCAAGAGAATGCGTGGCTATCCGTCGCTCTCGCGCCGGGTTGAACGCATCATCCTCGAGTTCTTGGAATGCTGCGTCGTATCTTTTATGGTACTGTCACACTCCCCTCTCTCTATTTAGCGCGGATTTAGGCCCCATTGCACCTCTGGGGGCGACCTAAGTTCGTGAAAAAACGAATTCTTCTTTCAGCTTTCTCTGAAGTGGGTAACATTATTTTATTTTGCAGGAAATAGAAAACTACAAAGGGAGAAAAACTTGGTTTATTTATGCCATGACACGAGCAGTGCTGAGGTACTGTCTTGGTGAGTATAAACTGACCCATTACTAAAAAATGATAACTATTGGTCCTTTTTCCGTCAAATTGTTAATAGGCACTTTGTCCATTTTCTTCCTACAGTGGGAAACATCCTGGACAACCACAGGTTTGCCGAACTCATACAGCTTCTAAAGAAATATATAAATTCCAGACAAGCAGAAGTAGCTTGCATGTATGCTGTCCAGTATATAATTGTAGCAGAAATGGGCAACCCAAAAGGTGATTATATAATATAATGCTTCATTGTACCGCATTGAGTGTTTGACCGAACGAAACTGATTCAGTTATGTACATTAGGGTGCCAGCTATTTTGATAAAGGTGGAATTTTAATTACCTCCACCCGAAATTTGGTTTGAAATGTCAAAAAAAGACCCCTGATTTTTTTCTGATTTTTTGCATCACATAAACCTACGCCGGTAGCTAGATTTTGGTTTTTGAAATAAGCTTGTTTTGCCAATATCAGACTGTTGAATATAACTTCTACAAACTTCTTTGTAAAATTGTGAAACTTCGTATACTTACGTTTTTGAGGGCTGAACTCGAATATGCAGTCAAAACAAGTCGACAGCAACAACAACTTTTGACATTTTGGAATCTCAAAATCGTGTCAAAAATGGCAATTTTTCAAAATTCATAGTAAAATTATGAAAATTTGTATTTTTACGTATTTCTGTTAGATTTTGCATTAAATTCAACAAAAGGAAGCAAATTTTTAATATTTAATTTTTTATTTTTATTCCATTGGTATTTAGGTCGCTAAACTCAAATTTGATGTTGAAAATTCATTATGAACACACACAAATTATAATATACCAAGATAATAAACAAAAAATTGATTTTTTGACAGCAAATTCGAGTTCAGCGACTCAAAAGGCATAAGAATACGAATTTTCATGATTTTGAAATGAATTTTGAAATATTTCCATTTTTTTTAATATGATTTTGAGATTCCAAAATGTCAAAAGTTGTTGCTTTCGACTTGTTTTGACTGCATATTCGAGTTCAGCCCCCAAAAACGTAGGTAAACGAAGTTTCACAATTTTACAAAGAAGTTTGTAAAAGATGTATTCAAAAGTCTGATATTGGCAAAAAAAAAGCTCATTTCAACAACCAAACTCGAGGTATGTACTGGCGTAGGTTTTGTTATGCAAAAAATCTGAAAAAATTCAGGGGTCATTTTTTGACATTTTAAACCAAATTTCGGGTGGAGGTCATCAAAATTCCACCTTTCTCAAAATAGCGGGCACCCTAATGTAGATACTTAGTTCAATTGTGTATATTAAGAACTTTGACTGAAAATTTGAGATTTTCCACCATTAGAAACCTCTAAGATTCGGGATCATTGACAAAATAGTTTGAGTGATTCCTAGTTTTTCTGAAGTCCCCCCTCTAGGTATAGGTCAACAAGTACCACTGTCAGGTGCAACTCACCAAAATCCCTTACAATACTCATTAATTTCATAGGCATATGTATTTTACTGTACAGTGTACCTACATATCGATCCAGAGACTGATATTGAAATGAAAAATCAAATTAACGGCCTAAAAATGTATACCTAAACTCGTGCCTTTAATTTCTATTAGAGAAAAGCTCTTTTGAAACAGCGCTCCAATGAGCGCTACTGAGGCCGATTTAATTAAACCTCTTTGACCGTGGAAGTTTTTCCTTGAACTTAACATTCTCTGGAGTCAAATACCAACCGTCTCGGCTGTTTAGAGTCAGATGAACAACTAAGTGAAACTGCAAGCCGCTGGCTCAGGAGATGTTCTCTGGAAGAAGTTGCAGTCGAGCGAGGCCATTGTTACGGTGTGTTTTGACTCAAGTGAGTGAGGAAGTGAAAGTTATCTGTGTATTTACGAATCATTAAAAAAGTATATCATAATGATATAGGTACCTTCTAAGGTGATCCCGAATCGATGATAGCATGTTACACTTTTCTTGACCTCCTTGGTTTGCTCCTCGTGAATGGCAAGAATATTTATTCATCTTTATTTCATTAAGTATATTATTTAATAATTCTTCATCTTAATTGTTACTAAAGTGCCATAAATAAAAGAATGGAAAAAACCATATATCGGGAAAGAATAATATAGATACACAATATATCAGAGAGCACTAATATTTGTATAAAAATTGCGATAGTTTGAATGTAAAAAGCAATGTATCGATACTCATCCCTACTTTCTATCAAGTTTTTACTTAAAACATGGATTTTTCGCTTGGAAATTTGCAGCAGAGGGTTGTCAACAACACGAAATACGATTCTTGGTACGAAATTGCCGACAAGCAAAAGTTGTCCATTGACTTTTTGAGCTACATTTGATAAGCAGGCTCTAATAGAATTGTTTTTTATTTGTATTTATTGATTTATTTTTATTTATTTTATTTTTTAAGGTTTATTAGAGAATATCTGCGAAATGCTTCATCAGACCAGGACAGTATCCTACATCGCATTTTTAGATTGGAGGGAAAACTGGTCCAAAAGCCCCGTTCTTGAAGTGCAAGGAAAGGCCGACGCACAAATAACTCTTGCTGCATTCTTCATCAAATTATTTTGGGAGAGTATCAAACCCTCAAGCCGATATAAATCCATTGTGAAGGAACTTAATAGTTTCGACCTCGAACATTTTGTGTCCATGTCCAAACTGCCGCCAGAAATCGGAAAAAGTAAGTAGGTGTATCTACTGTTCTATATTTCTTGCCCCCCTCATGCGACATATATATTACGTGAATATCATACTCCTTGAATCCGCCTCCAAGGCTACTGAACCAACATGGGCCAACCTTAAACTTCGGTGTTGGAGGCGAAACAATTGCCCCATCCATTCCACTCCATCACCTCTTCATACTAACGCCGTGTCCTACGTGAACGACCAAAGAGCGCGAGCGAGCAACTGGCGCGTTCGAGCGACATCAAGTCGCGCGCGTGCCGCTATAGTGTTCACAGTAGGTGTCTAGAATCCTTGCGAGGTTACCTTTGCTTCGTGCTAAGTGTACAATTTTTTCTATTTTTGCGATATTATGAACAACTCATTTCTTTCAAATAATGCAGCAATGCTTTATTACTTGGCGAAAAAGAATTCGTCGAGATGGAACCCAGTTTCGACTATTTATTCAATGAGGGAACAATACGGTGAGTTCCACCATTTGTTCCCGCAACTCAGGAAGGATGGGGCGGCATTTTTTGCTTACTCCAGGATGAAAATATCCACCTTCAATTATATTGTTGAACATATTGAAGGAGAATTCAATAATCAAGTTACCAATTTTTCAAAGGCCCGTAGGAGGTGAGGAAAGATTGATGTTGACAATCAGGTAAGAACGCACGTAATAAATTATAAAATATTTTATTTTTAATTTAGTTTATTAATCGTCAAAGGAGTTCTCCTTTCGAGAAAGCTCCCTTATCAAAATACTTTGGAACTCATTCCTAACTTTTACCGACCAAAATCAAACCCGAGCGTGGGACCTCAGCCTGAATCGTGGCGTCGGGCGGTGGCACATAGGACACTTCGTTCGGTTTACCTTGTTTTAAATCAGCTGGTCGCTCGCTCGAACGCGGGGATCGCTCGCTTGCGCTCTTTGGTCGTCCACATAGTACACGGCCTAAGGGTATTCAGGGTCAGTTCCGAAAATTGAATATAAATAGGTTTAGAAAGAAAAAAAGATCAAATTGAGGCATAATAGTTTCATTAATGGAGTTAGCTAATCATAATAATAATAAGGTGATTTTGGTTTAATCAATGGTAGTTTTGCATTAATTTTATTGAAACCTTTCTTCTCCCAGCACTACAGCCCAGTATGAGCTATGAGCCTTGGCTTCCCGAACAATTTCCCTCCATCGCACTCTATAATCTGCCGTTCTTCTCCAATTTCGCACCTGCATTGATTTCAAATCTCCCTCGACATCAGACAGCCATCGTTTTCTAGGTCTTCCTTGTCTCCTTTTTCCGTCCATTTTTTGGTTCATCGTCTTTCTAAGAGTCCTGGTTTCAGGCATTCGTTGAACATGACCCATCCACCAGTCTCTGTGCCTTCACGAACCGCACTATGTGTCAGTTGATCTAAATCAGCGTTATTCCAAACACCATCAATCCATTTGGCTCCAAAGATCTGTCGCATAATTCTCCGCTCAAAAACCAGGAGGACATTCACGTCCTTAGCAGTTAACTTCCAAGCTTCACACCCGTGGGGGGCGTATCAGGGAATGATAGAGCTTGAGCTGTTTTTCTGGACAAGTAAGCCTTCCCTCCGGTTGTTGATGTCTTCACATATTCTGTTATCGCTGTTGAGAAGAGTGTCTAGGTATTTTAACTCCTCTACACATCTATAGGTGTTGCCATTCTCTGGCATCCATCTTCTGGTTCTCTCTGGCTTACTGTGGATACTTTCATATACTTGGTCTTGGCGGTGCTTACCTTCAAGCCAAGCCTTTTAATTTCTAATCCCAGCAAAGAAAACAGTTCCTCCAAAGCCCCCATAGTTCTAGATAGAATGGCTATGTCATAAGCTTAACCACAGGGTTGCGCAGATTTATTGAAGATTGTGCCACCAGGGATCACTCAAGATAAAGTGCTGTGGAGAGCCAGATCAAATAAAACAATCGAAAGTCCATCCCTCTGTCTAACACCACTCATTACATCAAAAGGTTACCTATCACTTACCATGACTTTTGCTTTTGATTCAAGTAATATTATATTAATCAAGCTTGTAATTTTTGGGGGTATTCCCAGCCTCAGTAATGCTTGAATTAGTAGTTTTCTAGAGTCTGTCAAAAGCTTGGACAAAGTCCATAAAGAGAATATGGAAATCCATCCCATTACTCATAAAACTTTTCAAAGATTTGTTGTACAGGAAAGACTTGGTCGATTGTTCCTCTGTTGGGTCTAAATCCCGCCTCGTATTCTCCCAGTAAATTCTCGGAATAAATACTCGATCTTTTCAGGATTACTCCAGACAGCAGTTTATATGCAACACTGAGAAGAGTTATACCACAGAAGTTGCTGCACAACAATTTATCTCCTTTTTTGAAGATATGGACTATCAACCCGGTCTTCCACTCTTCCGCCATTCTCTTCTCTTTCCAAACGAGACAGATGAGTTTGTGAAGTTTAGCTGTGAGAATGGGGCCTCCATTCTTCAGCAGCTGTAAGATCCTCACCTAAAGCCTTATTATTTTTCACAGCATTCAAAGCCTCATTGACTTCCTGAATAGTAGGTTCCTCTAGTAAAGGGTTCTCGCCTATCCATACCGGCTCATTAAACCGGTCTTCATCTAGATCCTCGCCACAAAGCACCGAGTGAAAGTGATCTATCTAACACTTTGGACTCGTCCTCGATAAGCTTCCATAAGCTTCTCGGTTTGGCCTAGTTGGTTGTTGTAATCCGGTTTGTTTGTCTTTATTCTTAATCTCCAAGAGGGCTGCACACTCAAAACGAAATTTTAAATTTAAAGTTATATTTAAGAACTTTGAAGATATAAATGACTGTTCGTTGAAAAAAAAAAAACCTTGCAAATCAGTAGTTAGGTCCTTACAAAATTTCGCAATTCGTCATGCGTAAATTGAGCATTGTTGACTTTGTTTTTCTGCAAAATATCTTACAAACTTGTTTTAATGTAAGAATTTCATCTTCGATCGTTGCAGGAATTAAGATGGAAGAAGAGAGAGAACAATCCGAGCTCAACAGGAGAGAAAGAGATGACAGTATGGCAGTTGCTTTCTCTTCGAACACGCATTAAAATTCCTCGAAATATCCTCGTACGTTTTGTTTCTATTTTTGTTATATCATTATAATGTATAATATATCCTGCATAATATGTGTGTTATTGATGAGAGTGTACTCTGAAAGAATTGAAATTCCTTTATTTCCTTTTTATAATGTGATGAGGTATTTTGGTATAGGTACGAACAAAAGTTGGCCTATACTGTGTGGAAGGTATTAATAAGATTTATCAACTAAAATTTGATCCTCAAAAAAAAAAATAAATAAATAAATAAGTGATAAGAATGGTATTCAAAAGCTATCATGCCTATATGGGAGGGAATTCAGTTGAGAGGGGTTTAGGCATCCTAGTATATCACCTAGAGAAAATAATATTTAACCCACTCATTACAGTAATATTACCACGCCACTCCCTCCAGAACGCGAGCCCTATTCATGAGTCCGCTGCCGCATTCTTCTGTCCTGTACGGTGGTTCTACCTTCAGTATGAATCAGATAGCAGTTCTGAGCACTGCACTGCCTTGGCGGATTGCTGTTTTTGAGCCAGGAAAATGGAGTCCAATCCAAGCCCGTTTTCCTCATTTTTGGCACGTTTTTCTTGATTTTTATTGATTTTATCCTTCTTCTAACCTTGGTAATGCATGAATATCATACTAATGTTGAACTTCAATTCAAGGCAAATGAAAAGTACAGGTTGTATAGTGCTGTGATTTTTTTTCTAACAATTTTTAAAAAGTAACAATGTGACAAGTCATAGAAACTCAACTTCCGCACGGGGGGTTGTTCGGCCTTTTGTGACCTGCACTAAATGGATTAACGGCGGTTGTGCCTCAACGTTTATTTTTTTTAAAATAAGCTGTGCCTTTAACAATTTGTCTTGGCCAGCCATTCAACTAGGAGTTGAAACCAGGGAGGCAGGTACTCCAATTACCACATGGTGCAAATCCTACTATTATAGAACAATGAGGAACTTCTACACTTTTTTTATTGCAAAAATTAAAAGTAGATAGGATTTATGGGTGAATGGCGAAAAAAAAAAATGTGTTGGATGTTTCTATGATTTTATAAAAATTAGTAAAGTTTGAATTTTCAGAGAGCCAACTGAAATGACTGCAGCAGCTGACTCCACTCACTTTCTAGTCACACGTCACCATTCATGTTCTTATCAACTGATAACAGCAAGGCGCTATTTCATGTTATTCTTTAAGGCAGTATCACACTTGCATTTTTTCCACATTTTTTTTCGCATTTTAAACGCTGAAACGTAAAGAAGGCAAAGGGCGTTTTTTCAAGGTCAGCAGTGAATGTTGAAGAGGAATAACTGCAAAAACAGCGCATTCTGGCGGAATGCAATTTTATTAAGCCTGTCAGGTTAGGGCTTGAAATATTGAAGTAACGTTTGACGTGCCTAGTGTTTTCAAACAGTGTCTTGACTACTCTTGTTCTTCCAAAGTTATTATACTATGAAGACGCTCAATAATAATAAAAATAACGTAATAATGAAAAAAACTGTTCCCGCTAGGGACGTGGCTAGTGGACGAAAAATGATTATTCGATTTTAAATTATATTTATATAAGAAGACAGGTATGTAATTTGAACTCAATCCTCAAACAAAAAACTTCACTTCTACAGTTCATTAACCTGATTCCGCATTTGTTTAGTGCAGTCTCTTTAGTGACAAGAGGGGTGCTGTTACCTACTTAATGTCATGCGAGGCATTGGCGCGCGACCAAACAAAAACGTAATAAAAATAGAAGTTCGGCACTGAAATAAGAATAATAAGAAAAGAAGTTCGGCACTAAGAAAACTTCGGCAAGGAACTTGGAACAATATTTTTGGCACAGGAGAACTGGAACTGGAATGAAAACAGGAAGGTACAACGCGGTTTCCCAGTTAAACGTTACCTCCTCAAGGGTTATGTTTAGCATTTTTCTTGCGTCAAGGTAAAAATTAGAACGTGTTCTAATTTTCCCATGTGAGTTTAAAAACGCTCCGCCAGGATGAGCAATGGTCGAAAAAGCTGACCTTGGAAAAAAGCACTTCTTCTTCTTCACGTTTAGGCATTAAAAACGCAGAAAAAATGCTAGTGTGATACGGCCTTTAGTTTGTTTTTGTGAAGTCGCTTTTGATTGACACTTCATTTTATAGTACCTAGTCCAGCAGTTTGTAGCATTCTGGTGTTTTTTAGTATTTCTATTACAAGTATAGTATAGAATCTGTTCACGAGTTGGACAGGCATGAAAGAAGTTATTGAAGGAGGGCTACGAATAGGTGACTTCTTTCAATTTACCGCCTCTAACATCATTCGGGCTGTGCCAGTTTACCTATGTCGTCACTAAAACTCGAGACTTTCGATTCAAAAGGAATAAAGATGACAAAGTAAGTAAACTTCAACTACTTATTTCAACAGTAGGTATATACTTAGGTAATGCAGTTGTAACTACAAAAGTAGATAACTCTGTACTTGGTAGATAGACATAGTGAAATGGCCTTTTTTGAGGAACGTTGCTCAAAAACAAATTTTCTCCTATGGGTTCAGGGCACATATATTCTGAATATGTGCCTATAGACTGAAATATCTGGAGACGAAGTTTGAATGTTTTAAACTACTTCCTTACCCAATTTTTTCCTACGGATCACTAACAAAACTAGGTAAAAATACAGTTTTTCTGCGATTGAAGCGTCGAGTTTATTGTAGCCTAGCAGCTTCCGGGAATTCGTCTTTTGTTTTGGCGATCATAGTCTCATTTCTTGATGTCTATAGAGGGACTCTACGTTGAAAGAAAAATTTTGGGGCGTTTTAGTAGTCAGAGCATACGACTTTTACTGAAAAACGCTGTTTTCAAGAGATAATTAGCTCGCAAGTGACCCCTCAACTTTCCTTACAAAACGGATCTCTTATCAACGCTATCTCTAATCATTTTTAATTTACTTACAGTGCGTTCCGAATCACGATCGCAACGCCACTTTCGCCCCAAAATAGACACCATTTGCCGTTCCGTTTCCTGCCATGATCGCCCATTTCGCCACATCGATGACGTCACGGATTTCTCCCACCCTTTGCCCTCCCTTAAATATGGCGGATTCAATCTTCCATCATCGAACCACGTTTGGAGGTGGGTCGGCGCGGTCGTTGTGATAAGACGGGCGATAAGATATCAGATAAGACAAATTAGCGCCAATTCCGGTCATTCGCCATTCGCGTTTTCTGTTCATATTTCGCGTTTTCATATTTTCCGTTCATATTTTCATATTTCACTTGCACTGAAACAGAGCTCGCTGTCACCGACGGTTATTGGTGTTAACACAGATGTAGGGTAAAGACCCCTCTAGTTATCTGTACAGATGATGAAAATAGACAGATGGCTCTAAATATATGAAATTACAAAGTTTTTTTCAAAAATAAGAAAGGTAGAGAATAGAATTAGGAAGAGAGAAGGAAGTAAGGAAAAATTAAGAGAGAAAAGGAAAAACGCATCAGAAGTGAGGTGAAGTAATGAAGAGGTGAAGGAAGTTTGGCTACTGATCCCTGAAGTGCTGAAGTACCGCGCCCCGCCCACAAATGACCCAAGCGAGCAAAGCCCACGAATAGAGACGGGAAGGGAGTTCCAAACCCTCGCTGACCCTCATGGAGTTACTGAACTGGCGGCATATGGTGAAAGTCTGCCTGAGCCGAAAGCCGAGGAGAAAGTCCACTCTAAAACAGCCCTGAAAAGTAGGAAGGCACAACAAAGTTCTCAGGATGGACCAGTTTGAAAACAAATTTCAAATATTGTGCCTTCATATAGGGAACAATCCCACAGCCCTATTGACATGCTGAGACACATGGCCCCTTAGCTTCAATTCATATGCGTATAGTTACAGGCAATTTCTAATTTACGTGTGGATGATGCATCCAGGGAGTAAATAAAAGTGTATATATATATATATATATATATATATATAATATATATATATATATATATATATATATAAAAGTATATATCAAAATTTTGAGAATAAAGAGACCCCCCCCCCCCCCCCCCCGAGACTGTTCTAAATGTTATTGGAAACAACTAGGGACAGCCGGGGAACTAAAGATAGTAGGGTAAGTCAGATAATGGGGCAAATATGAAGGAAAACGTGACTTTTTTCCGATAAAATAAGGTAGGTAATTTCATTTGACGATTGGGGGCCCGAAAATGCTTCAATCAGTGAATAGTGCAGCTTTTTGGATACTAAATTTTATAACGAATCCAGTGATATATAACAACGTAAATTTACTGATTGTCTCTAGACGCGATAGTTGAGGTGTAGCTCAATGGATACGAATACGGTCTCGTGAAACAAGTGTCGTGGGTTCAAATCCAATTGATAGGAGTAATTTTTTTGCTCCTAAAACTCCCAAAATGTACTTCTAAACCGTCATTCTGACCTGCATGTACAACTAATTTGAATTTTCACTAAGGGATCGACTACTTGATGTTATGTATTTTTGAGATACGAGCTTGTGAGCATCCAGATCACCAAACTATACACATCATTCTGATCTACATGCCCAACTATTCTGCATTTTTACTAAGGGATTGACTACTTGATGTTATGTCTTTTTGAGATGCGAGCATTTTTACTATACACATCATTCTGATCTACATGAACTAATCTGCATTTTTGCTAAGATTGACTACTTGATGTTAGCTTCCAGATGCGAGCATCCAACTATACACATCATTCTGATCTACATGCCCAACGAATCTGCATTTTTACTAAGGGATTGACTGGTACACAATCTCCTCACCAATAAATATATTTTTTCTTGGCATACGGATAAATCCGTAGATTTACAGGTCGGAGCGATCGTACTTCAAGTAGTCAAATAATGAGTTTGTGAAGAAGGGTACAACTTCACGGTGCCCAGGAGAGTAACCTTCCCTTCCCAACCCCCTTAAATTAGTTTCTGTAACTCGAGTGAGATTGCATTTTTTATTATTATTTACACTGCATGGAGACAATCAAACTGGTCAATAATCCTCACGTTTGAACAGAGACCGATTGCCGAGTACGATTTTGGTTGTTTTCGTACAAATTTGCGTCCCATACAATCTCACATCGTATGAGAAACCGCCTCAACTATCTCCCTGTAAATATGAAGTTATACCAGAAGTGAAAATAACATATCCTACCAGTATCTACGCTTTTACTATTCAGTATTTTGGTAAGTACTCCAATACATACTCCTCTCATTAAATTATATTAAATCTGAGAAAAAAAAAAACAACAAAGAAAACCAAAAATATATTAAATTTCACATGAAAGATGTAAGATTTTACACATCTACTCTGGATGATTTTACACATGTAAGGTAAAAGGGTGGTCCACGGGAACCTGACGTTTTTCGAATGGGTATTACTCGGCAGGTAGGTGGAGTGGGGTCATCAGAAGGGTCCCGTTCGAACCGTGGGGATGTGCCATTTAGTGTACAACATGACTGAGTGGGGTGTGAGGCATCGAATGTTCGCGTTCGAAGCTTTTATCAAAAATGGTGAATCAGTGGTGACGACGCAGAGACTGTTACGGTGTGAATTCAATATTGGCCGTCATGGAGCTGTCCCAAGCCGTAACACAATTCTGAAGTGGGTCAACGACCTTCGAACAACTGGAAATGTGATGAAAAAGAAGCCACCAGGACCTACTCGCACCAAATGTGTGATTGGTCCATATTTTTTTTAGGAAAACGGCAACACAGTGACTGTGACTGCAGCCCGTTATGTTGAGATGATGAACATCTTCCTGAGTTACGCAGACTACGAATTCCTGCTGAAACCATTTGGTTCCAGCAAGATGGTGCAAGCCCTCACACAGCTAAAGTAACGGTGGACAAATTGCGCCAAATATTCCCAGAGCGCTTGATCTCACAGTTTGGGGACATGCCCTGGCCTCCGAGGTCACCTGATTTGACAACCTGTGACTTTTTTTCTGTGGGGTTTCCTCAAATCTCGTGTCTAGGAAAACAAACCGAGAACGTTAGGCGAGCTAAAGGAAGCGATTCGAACACAAGTCCATGCGATTGTCACGCCCTTATTGGAGCGCGTTCACCAAGAGTTTATGGACAGACTTGCAACATGTTATGAACAAGACGGTCACCACATGACAGATGTCATTTTTAAGGTTTGATTTCTTAAATGGCATACTACTGGCTGTATGAATATGAAAAAATAACTTTTTTATGTTGGAAAAAAAAAAAAAAAGTGTGCTACTCATTTAAAAACCGTCAGGTTCCCTTGGACCACCCTGTACTTCAAGCACTTAACTACCACTAGGATGAATAAAAGTTGCTGCTTCCTTAAAATATTTTTTATTGAAAATATTTTGATTTAGGTCGGTAATTAATATTTTTGTTTACAAATAGTCATTGTTATGTACATTCATTAAAGGTTTATGTACTAGTGATTATTTTGATACAAATTAAATGCTGAATTCCAATTGAAACACTTGCTTCTCTCAACAATATACTACATAGAAAATAAAATGCTTAAATTAAAATTTTACGTACGTAGGAGTTTTAAAATGAAACATGCTTCAGTGAGCTTGAGCCAGACAGCCCAAATTTGACAAAAAAACTGAAATGAATTTTGTACTGCTATCACAACAAAACGCTACTACGGATGATATAACTTCCCTATTTTCCACTCCCATAAAAATAGCTCATCACTTGTTAGACAAATTAAGGCTAATTATTTATTTCAAGTTATTTTAAGCGGCCCATTCAAGATCCTGCTGCACGAGGTAGGGAGTACGACGAAGTTCCCCTCTTCGCTCTCCTGCCTCAGATTGCGTTCTCCATACACGATCCGTCATTCCCAGCTCAAACCGAAGGTTTCCCGCCAGTGGTATTCTGAGGTAATCCTGAGTTGGCGGGTGATTAGAACATGGAAGGTCTTCCGGCAGCTATACACATGGTCGGACCTAGCATAGGGTGGGGGACCCTGGACCGCAGGATGGTCTGATGGTAAACCCATCCGATGAACTATGCAGGACACCTGCAGCAGGAAGGCCTCCACACGTCCTGCACGCCTCCCGTGCAAGAAGAGAGGGAAGTTTTTGGTTCCCTTCACTTCCTGCAGCAGGATCGTGAATGGGCCGCTTTACCTATATATTTGTTCTCTGATGAATCATCTGTCAACCTAGTTGGTTGAATTGTTCAACTCCTCTTCATTAAATACAGTTTCTTCATTAGACGGCTGTTGAATTCACAGGGATGAGCGATTTTAGCCGGGTTGTAAAGACTGAAATCCTTGGGATTCATCAGAGCTTTATTGACGATAGTGAATATTTCGCAAATCTCGAGCTCCGGCCTCTCGTTCAGAACCTCACATAGGACCTGCATGAAAAGGGAGCCTTTCGTGGTGTTGCGGATACTTATAAACCCAGGTATGGTTGAGTAACAAACGATTAGATCGACTACGTCAGACCGGATCTTCTCTCCACCTAGAGGAGCGTCAGCTTCGTAGAAACCTCTCGAATGGGCGGTAAAGATGCTGTCGCCCCTACAGGCGCACACTATCAGGACTTTCGGCACTTTGTTCAACACGTTAACCTCATATAGAACCTTCGACACAATCTTTATCGGGACGTACATTCCGTCCGTTCCCATTATCTGGCCTTCCTGACCGTGCGACATGATCGTCAAGAACAATATTGAATGGGTCTTTCTCTTAAAATTCGACGCTATCGCTTTTTTAATCTGAGGTTCAAATTCCGAGCTTTTTAAATTATTTAAAACGACCACTTTGAATTTCAAATGTTCCATGACTTTTTCAAGGCAATCTTTATCCAAAACGGATGCAGCCCTGTTGTTTTCAGGATCCATAAAATCAAACTGGTTGACAATCACACATAGCCCGACTTCATTTTCGTCCAATATCTCGTACGAATCCAGCATATAATCATCAGGACTTTCGGGTGGTTGGTACCCTTCAGGTGCAATTATTTCTAGCAAATTATGCTTTCCAGTTGCTTGAATAGCTAGCTCTAAATAATCGAATCCTTTACCCGAATATGGATCAATTCCACCCACCGATTCCCAGTACATGAAGTACATTTCCAAATAATTGTGCTCCCTGATTGGCATGTACTGTGAAATTTTTTCTTTCATAGCTTCAAGAAATTTCGCTTTGTGCTTCGTGTCCAAACCTTCGCATATTTTAAAAATCTTCAGCTTATTACAGTTCAGAGCTCTATCACTGGACTCGTTAACGTTGAATAAGGCATCCAGTTTGTTAACTCTGTACACGTTCAATAAAACCTTGAAGTTACCCAGTGCCACTAACGCTTCAATTATTTTCCTATCCCAGTCTCTAATGAACTTGGTACACGCTTCGAAGAAAACATTACGTGGGACACCCGCCTGGCAAAGTTTTTTGTAAATTTGTTCAATGGCTGCCCTATCCTCAGCCATCAAGTACAGAAGAGAAACGGCTTCGTAACTGTCCAACTCGTGACTTAGCGTCCACAGACTCTCTTTAGTGAAAAGTGACGCTTTTGGAATGCATTTCACAACCATTTGGTCTCTGACAAAATCTACCTCCATTTTGATGATTCAAAAATCCACGGGTCCCCTTATACACGCTGGTTTCATTAAATTGTTCGAAACTTACCAACCACTGCTTAGAAGAAAACGTATTGTATTTCTAGTACCAAACGTGAAGTTCTGTTGCTGAACTTTTGATAACAACAAGTTCTTTTTACAATCATCAACTACATGTCATTAAACCAGTAATAGTTAATCATTTTGATTATACAAACAATACTAACGATAAATGATTCGTAATAATGTAAGAAATAAATATTGGTACCTACATAAATACAAGTACAAAAAAAAAGCAAAAATAGGGTCCACTGATAAGAAGAGTTGAGTTGTTCTCCGTTGTTGTCATTGTCAAGGATCGTTGTTGTCATTGTCATTGATTAGTGATCTAATCTTTCTTTCTTTCTTCTGCTATGCTTTCTGAACATGAACCTAGGAGGGGGTTCCCCTCCTTTCGCAGACATTAATTTGTCCTAGAGTTGTTGAGGGTGAGAAAGAGAGATCAGCTTCTCGTATTGTTTTATTAGCTAAGCGCTTTCACCTTTATTGGCCTCGTCAGAGCTTAGATTTATATGTGGGGGTTGCCAAATTTCCATTTGTTAGTTTGTATGTCTTGTAATTTTCTCTGTATGTCTTTTTATTTATATCAGTGGTTAGGGGGACCCATCCTCTTGTCTTTGTTGTACACTTGTTGCTGCTATACCTTTTAACGTGTTGTTGAAGGTAGGGGGGGTTTAATTTTAGTTTTGAAATTAATAAAATACGCAAGATCTTGGAGCAAGCACTTATCATTATTTAATTATCATAATTTAATAATGATAATAATTTGATAAATTATAATGAAATCAAATTAAAAATTTGCCACCAAACCTCAGTTTCTTTTTACTTATTTTTGCAAAAAGTCGGGAGAGGGGGGGGGGGTTGTTGTACTTCTCGTTTATCTTCATCGTTTTAGCATCCTAATATTCCCTGTTCATTATTTGAGCAAGGACGTTATCATACGACAACGTGTTCGTTGATGTTAATTTCCGGTGACCTGTCAGACGAAATATTTTGTCTACAACCCAAGGAATTTGGGCAAAAAGGGTGGACGCACATTATTTACCAAATCTGACATCATTAAAAGGTAGGGAAGTGTGATAGCTCAGTTAAAGATTTCGTTGGTAGGTACATATTTTATGTAGCTATCCCCTTCTTCAGGTACTTACCTATTCAAGATTGAGAACCCAGTTACTACATCTCAAAGGTGCGAGAAGAAACATTCATGTTCACAGCAGGTCACTATGTAGACGCACTCAAGTATTTGAGACAGGAACTGTCGTTGTGGAAAACCCCTCTGATGAGGGTGTCCCGAAACGGTTGACCACGGTGTTCTCCGCTAGTTTCGGGCAATCCGCGTGTGACTAAGGGCCATGTCATACGAGCGCTATTGCCGTCGCGCTGATAGCGTCGCGTTAAAAACGCTCCAACCCGGCAATGGGGTTCTTATGGAGCATGTCATACGGACGCTAATGCCGTCGGCGAGTCCGCGTTAGCCGGACGCTGAGCGCTGCCAACGCGGACGGTCGCGCTAGCGACGCGGCGCACGTGACGCCGGGACCCTGTAAATGCTAATGCGCCCGGAAGACGCTACGTATGACAGGCACCTGGCGTTGGCGGGACGGCATCAACGCGACGCATTTGCCGTCACGTATGACATACACTTTTTCCGGCGCTATCTCGACGCTATCAGCGCGACGGCAATAGCGCTCGTATGACATGGCCCTAAAGGTCTTTTACATTGATCAAAAAGCCACATGTACGTTCCCAGTGGCCATTTGACAGTCTTTAGTGGTGGTCACTCTCACTTTTAGAAATTGTTAGTGTTTATTGAGAGAGGAGCCATCCAACCCTAAAGGCCGCTACACACGTTCCTTCCCTTTCTTCCTCCCTCCTCAAAGAGGATGGTTCCTACTTACTTTCCTTCCCTTTTCCTCCTACTGCTGCGCTTGTTGTCCCTCTCACCCTTTTTCTTCTACCCACTGTTATTCAGTGTGACCCATCGCGGGGAATATCCCTTTTTGTTGGGGAATCCCCGGTTCTTTGGTCAACAGCACTGGTGGTTATCTATATACTATCACATTGCCAGTTCTGGGCGCCTTTTCTGTGATATTTCGTGTTTTGTTCTTCACTTTTTCCCACAATGTCTCTTGACAATTTACTTGAAATTTCCATAGCGCTTGCGGTAGTAGGTGCTACCCAGAAACCGCAGAAAAGAGGAGGTTGTGGTCAAAATTTTTATACTTGCAAAGGTTCAGCCACCAAAACCTCTTAGGTTACTTACCATACCTATAGTGTTTGTGGCTCCGATCCCTCAAGTGAGGTTATTGCTTTAACATGTCAATAATTTGACTTAGCACTCCTTTTTCATCGAACCTTTCAAAATAACAGCGAATTGACGGGAAAAAAACAAAATCAAACTATGAACTTCGAATTCAAGACACCTGGTGATTGATAACAGATGATAACAGGATTTGGTACAAATGGCGGGGAAAATAGGAAGGAAGAAAAGAAAAAATGCCTACAAGCTCCTCCGTGGATGATGAAAGAGTGGGGGAAGCTCCTTTGTTGGAAGGTACTGGACCTTACTTCCTTCCTACGTAGGAGCTTCTCACTTTCCTTCCTCCTTCATCACTACACACGTTCCTTCACTACCTCCTTCATGGGCGTGGCCTCCTCTTTGAGGAGGTAGGAAAATAGGAACGTGTGTAGCTGCCTTTACATAGATCAAAAAAGCCACTTGGACGTTCCCAGTGACCATTTGACAGTCTTTGGTGGTGGTCACTCACTTATAAAAATTGTTAGTGTTCATTGAGAGAGGAGCCACCCAACCCTAATCATCCTTTCTCATAAAGACTTGACTACACCACATGAACAAGTGATGAGAATGCACTGGTGATAGGAGATGAGGGTGACTACTACTTCATGTGGAGGTTGTTGTAGTAGTCATATTACTTTGAAAGCACAGGTTTCTTGAAAATAGGATTGAAAATGGCTTTAAGGGCAGAACAACCGAACCCACTAAGTAGATAAAGGTATAAAATTATTAAGAGAGAGAAAAAGGTACCTAGGTAGTTACCTATTAAAACTTCCGTTAAATTGTCAACTCATTACCAGTTAACAAGGTTGAAAGAACATGCATAACTACAAATGAACAAGGTTGATAAATAACCACGATCAGGCTATACAGCCTGGGAGCACAAACCTTCCTTGGTACCTACCTAACTACCTTTACCTACCTTAGTTTATCAAGTCTTTTGGTGAGAAAAATTTCGAGTCATGCACAGCATGATCGTATATGTGAATTGAACTTTTTTCTTAAATTTGACCAACGTTCATTTTTCTGGTGATGGCCAACGAACCCATCCTTTCATTTGGAAAGCTTGATTTTTTGGCGCACAAACGGATTTTTTATATCTATCTTGAGGAGAGTTACTGTCTGGAAAGACACAAACATGTACAGAGTGTAAACGTTAAGGGTGGACCACCCTGCCAGGGGTCGATTCTGCAGCTAATTTCTGATCAAAAGTTCCTCCTAGGGATTTTTTTTTTCACGCTTTGTTTTTGAGTTCTTCGATTTTTAAGATTTTTCTTCGATAGCTTAATTTTCTACAAAAATTCGCTGATGCCAAGGAGAGTAACATTGACCGAGGTATGTAGCTAACTGATCATGATTTGTTGGCCTTCTTCTTCTTATCTAGTCATAACCCTTGTTATTGTAAGAGGATGTAAAATCACAACGAGATTGCATCAAGTAGACGTACATTTACTCATTGACACAAGTAACAAATGAGCTAGTTTAAATCTTAGAAAACTACAGAAACGATTTCAAAAAAATCAACCACTAGTACTACTAAGTAATATCACAAACACTGAGAAACTCAATTTGGAGGTGAGCACTAAAAGTGTTCACTCAATGTCCAGGAAAAAGTAAGATACCTTTCTTTACTTAGTAAAATATCAAATTGAGAAAAACGAAACTTAATAAAATAACAAAACATTTCAGCAAGGAACTCCGCGCTTATTCCTATTTACAGCCAAGTTAATAAAGATAAAAATCGCAATACAGTCAATAGGTAGTTACAGAAAAAATCAGATCATTCGAATAGCTTTAAATCTACGAAAAGTTACACGTCAGCTACCTACCTACTTGTATAATTTGGTGAAATCGCAACAATTTTCTACGCTACACAAAATAAAATTGCAACTTTCATTAATTGTTGCATGTAACCCATAAGATATGAAGATACAATGTTGATTAATTGATGGGACTATCTACTCAAACCCAAAATAAGCACCAAAACTATGCTGCAACACAATGTATATTTATGTAGCAATTACCAAAATAATAAAACCCTTAGGATTACATGGTTTTTTGCAACCAAAATCGGGCGTAAAACTAAAATATCTAAAATTACTAAAAAAAATTCATGTGATCCTCATATTTCCTTGCTTAGATGAATATTTATTCCTACTTCGAGATGGGCGGAATTAATTGATTGAATCGACTCCCTCTCCAGCTCTAATTCCCATGTCGTCCCAACAAAATCGCAACGCATGATTAACTAACAATAAAACAAAAATGTACGAATTGAGCACCAAACGTACTAGTTAATTAAATACCCAGCTGAAAGAAACTTAAGTATTGAAATGCAGCACTGCAATGATATTGAACGCAGCACAGTGGTCCAGAAATCGGTTCTGTCGGATCAAAATTATTTTATTCGTTATTCTCTTAGGAAATTTATACCTATACCACACGTTCCTAACCTAAAACTGCTCCTTTACGTAATTATCTCCAAAAAACTTTTTAAAATCACGTTTTTCAACTTTTTTGCGTTCTAGCAGCTATAATAACGTTCAAAACAATAAGATTTTCAAGAAAAAGGTTGTAGAGAATGAAATGTTGCGTCGATTGGCCACGAGAAAAAGTAAAAAAGCACCGAAAATTAGGAAGATTTTAAAGTTTTGTGAAACTGGGAAATATCGCTAATTAGCAAATTAGAGGTCGAACTTGGCATTAAATATCGAGAAAAAAATTGTAGCTAACCAAATTCTACGGCGAGTGATCACCAAAATTTTACCGCTTACACGGGAAAAAATCATGGCATGGATATGTCTTTTGGCTTCTCAATTCATATTTGAGAAAGCGTTTGATACGTTCACTTGACGACATTTTAGATAGACGAAAGAAGGTGCGACACGTTCTTATTTTCTAGAGAACTGATAATAGCGTTGCTATGCGTTCTAAATCTTAACGACGACGTTTACTGTTTACTCGACTATTATTCAAAGGGAAATCGTTAGAAAACCCCTAGTAACTAGGGAAATGTAACTCGTCAGTTTTTCACTTACAAAAACCGTTATCCGCTCGTTGGAAAGCTCTGAATTTATCTGACACCTCACTGCATCTCACGCTGCAAATTCTCTCTATATACATCAATTTAAACGGTACATTTTTTGGTGAAAAAAAAAGAAGAAATTTACCAATACATTGGCCCCCAGCCAAAAGAAATATTCATGTCAAAATTTCAAAATATGAAAATTAGGGGTTTTATGGTGTTTTCACCCAAAACATTACAGAATCTGGAAATCGAAACCTTTTCTCTTGCAAACTTATTGTTTTGAACGTTAGAACGCAAAATAAGTTGAAAAGCGTGATTTTTAAAGGTTTTTTTTGTTTTTTAAGATAATTACGTAGGTATAGGAGCAGTTTTAGGTATAAAAACATGTGGTATATTCGATTTCAGCATACAATTTCCTATTAAAGTAACCAATAGAATAATTTTGATCCGACAGTACCGATTTCTGGAACACTGTGCGCCGGTTGTCAATAACAAAAGCGTTAGATTCAGAAGTAGTATAGGATAGTTGTAGGTACCACATATATACCTAGCTGGAACCTCTTGTCATTCATCCAATGTTTCATATAAGCAACGGGGATTCGCTGGTTCTAGATAATACCTAATTGTTTCAGGATTCAAGCAAAACAATTAGGTACCTATCAATGTAATAAGTATAATAAATTAATTATACAAGGCCTGTGTTGATAAGACGGAAGTGTCAGATGGTATCAACCAAGGTCTTGGCTGACTCATATAAAACTTTTTAGAAATGCTGAGCCATTCAAGTCAAAATACATCTAAAATTAAATACAGCATTAGGAATTGCCTCATCCAACACAATCGTATTTTTCATTCAATATATCAGTGAGGATGGATTTGCTAAGATATGAAATGCATTTGGTGATGTATGAAATGCAGGAAGAATAGTGATCAGAGGTGGTGGTGAGTTATCTCTTTGAAGAGGCTTGCTCAGTATTGGAAGAGAATTGGGCGGAATCAACATGGCGCTGTCGCATTTTGGCGCGGTGACGAGCAGAGGAGATAAACCATGACCCGTCGTCCTCAAGGTGTATTCCACGCCTGCGCAAATAAGATCGATGACGGCCTAGGCCTAGAAACCAGGAGGGATCGGTAGAGCTTTGATCAGCACGAGTTTTGGCTCTATGTTTAGCAGCCTGCATGTACCAGGACGCACTGTTACTGTCGTCTTCATTATCACTATCACTGCTGCTATCTGTATCATCTTCAGAATCATCTGAAGAGCACGTACTGTAGCTCCCTACCTCATCACCACCTTCATTAGGAGTACATTCGTCTAACTCAATTCCCTCTGGACCTGAACCTTCGGAGTCCTTATCCATATTGTGTTCCGTATTAACTATATTTTCCCAACCATCTCCAAAAAATTTGGTCACACTCTTTGGTAATTCATACAATCCGTTAATCGTCGGGTTTCCTCCCAAGACTCTGAACACGTCTTTCATCTCCTTCATAAACTCTTTCCTCCATTCTTCATAATTCCCCTTTCCTTTGTTTTTCCCAGTATGCCAATTTTTGATAAAGCTCCCGTAATTTTTCACTTTCTTGAAACCCCCCCTGACCGTCTTCCAGATCCCAGAAGCAGCCTTCTTGAAATATTTTGACATGTTATTAAAAAACGATTTTCGTCTATGTTTCCCGTCATGGAAATAGTAGTCTTGTTCATCTCGTTTACCAAATCGCCCTCCCGAGCAGTCGTTCTCATCAAAATGTTCCTTAGATTTGCCATTATTAACTCCTTCATGTTCATACCTCGCTTTCCCCTTCCCCAAATGATCTCCTGAATCCTTACTCTTTTCAAAATTATTGCTTTCTCGACTTTTATGCTTCTCAAAATTTTTCTTTTTATCCTGCTTATTGAATTCACTATGATCGTTATTGTTGAAATCCTCAACATTTATCGATTTTTTATTTTTGTTGTTCGAAGCCTCACGCTTCCATTCTTCACTCTGATCCTTTGCACGCTTCCATTCTTCACTCTGATCCTTTGCACGCTTCCATTCTTCACTCTGATCCTTTGCATTCTTCTTCACTTCTTTTGTTTTTTCAGATTTAGCAGAAGTACCTCTTTCGCTATTGTAAATCCTTTGATTTTGTTGTTTCTGGCTAGTTTTTATGATGTCGGCATTCATGTTATTTTGGTAAAACTCGTTATTTTCTAGTGAAGACTCCGCATTAGAATTTATTTTATTTTCCTCGTAACTTTTATGAGCGTTTACATTATCTTTGTTCTCAGCGAGTGGTTGGTACTTTCTTGCACTTCGAGCCTTTTCGATATTTTCCCTAATTTTTTTATTGAGATTTTTCCAGTCAAACCCATCTTTCGCTGAAGCGTGAATAGTTTCGTAATCTGATCCGCCAAGAGGAACAGAAGATCTTACAAAGAAGTCATCGGAATCAGCCGATTCTTTACTCGCTTTGACATTATCGATGACAATACCATCTTCAAGTGGCGACTTTGTCCCTCCTCTTTGGTTTTTCACAATAGAGCTTAACTTTTCGAGTATAGAGCGAAATCTAGGAGACATCGAATAAGAGTAAAATGTATACCATGATTCAAAATTGGATTCAGAACTCTTAGCGATCATGTTTTGTAAATTCCGAATGAGCATGAACTTTTTGTGGTTATTTTTCTTACTTGAATGGTCAGCGTTGCAAGTAGAATCGAGCCCTGCCCTCATCAAATTTTTGTAGAGATCTATTTTGTATTCAAATAAGCTATTCATGATTTGAGAGTAAAGAAGATTTTGTAAGGAAAGGATATCTTCACTAACAGACGATAACACACTATTAGTATTGGAGTCAGAGTCTTTAATGTGATTATCTGACTCAAAATTGTCATCATCTTTCGATCCTTGAGTAGGCAATGAAGAATCGGAGTGTAGAGCTTCACCGTTTGAAACAACTTCTTCTTCGTTTGTCAACTTGAAGTTCAATGGTATATTTTTCATAATTTTATCGAATGAATTGATCTGATCCATCGTGTTCTTTTTGTATTTTTCTTCCTGACTTTGTGTTTTTTCGAAACCATAATGAAGCGAATCTGTAGATTGCAAATGTTCTGCGGAGCCTACTTGAATATCATCAGCTATTCCTTCAGTATTCTTAGCATTCGTAACAATACCAAAATCTTCTTTTGTAAACTCATTTACCCCATTGGAACTTTTAGTGGATCTTTTTATATTAATTTCTGAACCAGCAACATTACTTTCTGGGAGTACTTTGTCAGACGGCATTTTGGAGAGAATTTCTTGCAAATGCTGCTCGTTTTCTAGACGCAGAACAGACTGTAATCTTGAGATTGCTGAAAAATGAAGCAGGCAGATATATCATTGAATTTCTAGAACTTCTTGTGCATTTAATTGTCTGCCAAATCAAGTGAAAACCATTTTTTATTGACTGAAATTTATAGACAGTGTGAATTTCACAAAGGTATATTACCTAATCTACCGCCAATTAACTGGAGCAAATTTTTATAAAATTATTTAAAGGTATTCCATTCAAATATTGCCGGCTGGTAAAGCACCTTACCTAGGAAATATCCGAAACAGCAATGCGAAGAATAGTAGACAAACGAAGTGAGTCTTTACTTTAGCTCAGCAAGCATTAGTCAGTGTGGGTGTGTGTGTGTGAGTGTGTGTGTGCGCGTTCCGCGCTACAGGCCGCAATTTTGGAGCTATCAACTTGAAATTTGGTAGGTAGACTCTAGACATCCGGAATTAGCTGTACAATTTTTGGTGACGAACGACAAAAGGAACTTGTCGATGGCGATGACAATCGTCGTCCAACCGAAAATCGATTTTTGTTTTTTTATACTATAGATTTCGCCACACAGAATCAACTGAAACCAGTATGACGACAATAACACGTCGTCATCACTGACGTCAATCATTGTCAAATCATCAAAAATCGAGTTTGGTAACAAATGTTTACATTACCTCAAACTTGAGGCATCTGGTCAGCGGACCCATTAGTTCCTAACTCTATAAAAAAAGAACCAATACACTGTCATCAGCATGCACAATTATAGGCTATAGGATCAATCCCTGCCCACGATTTCGAATGTTCTCCTTTCTCGTACCGTAGGAAACTATTGTATATACATATGATATTAGAAATGCAATTTTAATCACTAACGTAGTTTTTTATGAATTTTTTTCTTTTATTCTGCTAGAATAAATCAGGACTGACCTCGAATATTTTCCTTTGTAGTTTCAGTTTGAGTCTAGCTACCGTTTACAGTCAGCCTTTTTCACACAGGACTTCCCTGTGATATTCTATCAGTTCCCAAAGCAAGGGAACACACTTGATCAGTGGTTGTTTTCATTTCAGTTGTGTATAAAAATGGGTTTGTTTTTATTATAAAATGAAATGAACATCAACGACGTAACTGAAGTATTCTACTTATTATGTTCTTCCTACCGAATAATTCTATTGAAGCACAGACCCTCATTTTCTTCACTACATGAAATTTTAAAGAAACGCCTGTTATTTCTTTTATTCTTATATTTACTTGATATTAAGTGTATGTGGCACAGCCCCAGAAACTAAAAGCCTGGTAAATTTACAAGCATTGTCAATCTACCACTTTAATCTCGCATTAAAAGTAGGTACATCGTTCTTACTATTCTGTTGATGTGTGGATAGTGTATTTATAATTTATTTCATAATATCATATACCTACGTTTTGTTCTTCTGACACTTCTGGTTTTGGGAAAGTAAAAAAAGGAATTTATTTTCTGGTAAGTGTTTCGGAACCCTCCAAGAGAATGGTACCCGCACTGACAATATTTAAAGGGGAAGAGTCAAGTTCCTGGCAACTTACCTTGTTCGAGTTCTTGGACAACCTGGACTGACGAAGCGTCATCTCTTTTACCAGGCAATTCTTGAAATTCTGAAACAACACCAATGAGACGAACAGTAGGGAAAAACCAATAATAAGCAAACGAGCTGATTTGCACATAGCAGAATTAGTTTTCACTGGTAAATAATGATAAGAAATGTATAGGAACCAACATACTGTGAAATAAAATATAAGATGAAGCAAGTAAGCAGCTTATGAGAGCGAGTAGAATTGACGCAATAATCACGTAATACAGTTTGATTTCTTGTTGAGTTTGCGTTGGTACAAGGAGATAGTCTTGCAGCTTGGTAAACATCCGTGTAGACAAATCCTTCAAGGGGTCCCAATTCACCAAGTCGGTGTCCAAATCGCCTTCCTCAGGGCCATCAATTTCTTCCTCGCCCGATTCCGCAACACTCTCATTCTTTGTGGACTCTGCAGATTCATCTTTATGTTCATCATCGTAAGTCTCTTTACCTGTGAATGAAACAGGTAACATTTCTATTCGGCAAGAAGGAAGATAATAATAAAAGCAAAATTCAAATCCAAAATCCTATTAAATATAAAGGTAAATAAATGGGTGATGAGTTCTTGAACTGGGATATTTAAATTTAACAATTGATTAATATTTAATCAAATATTATTTATTACATTTATACGCAGTGCCGTAGCTAAGCCATTTCTTATGGAGGGGCAACAGTCGAGGATTTCATTTTATTTTATAGTTTTGCTATTAATTTCTAGTGCTTTTTGTTGGGTATACGAAGACTCTTAATAAACTGCCAAACGTTAATATAAGTAGGTGCTCAATGGCTTTTCGTAATGATCTGAAATCAGGGACGCTTTCATATTCATAAACCTACCTATAGAAACAATACAACTTGAGAAACAACAACATCAACTCATTCAATACTACTCAGAAACAATATTATCCAAATAACTAATCAGAACGTGAAAAATTACGATAAATACGAATAGGTACCTATACCTACCGATGAATTGAGGAGCACTAGGTTTATTATACTATTATTCTAGATTTACTGCATGCAAATTCATATACCTATGTGGACTTGCTGTCTTACAGGTTTATCCTCAATCGTTACTTCCGCGTGAAAATAACTTTTTCTGGACAATATCATACAATTGTATTATATAAGCAGGTACCTACCTACGCGAAATGAAATACAGGGCATGAAACCGAGATCAAGAAACATAAAAAATGTAAACACTCAAACCTGCAATATGCTAGGTTAGAATAGAAATACCTACTGCTACACTAGATTATTTTAATCTTTTCTATTAAACTATTTCAATCACCACAGCAGGCTTCTATTTATTGTATTCTTGCTTCATTTTAACTGGGATTTTATTCGTAAATTAATGGTATAATACAACGGGAAACTGTTTTGAAAGGAACAACCAAGCTTGATCAAGTAGGCAGTGAAAAGTAGGGGAAGTGCATAGGGGAATTGGTGGATGCTGAACAATGGATATTTTTCTAGGGAAAAATCACATATGGGCTCGCCCAAGAAGGTAGTGGGGAACGACTTGATTTCAGTTTGTAGTATCCACATTTCCGTTTCGTTGACTATGCTCCGTGGGGCTGTACAATATCCACGCCATTTTGCCCCTACACAAAAGAACCTAATAAAAGTTTCTTTATTAAGAGCGTCTCAAGACCGCTTGGCAACCAGAATCCTATAATAATAGTAGTTGTGTTTCACTAATTACATTCTTTAATTGAAGGTGTTAGGTAATGAAGTTGGAAGCGTAAAATTATTAATTTGGCTATATCCATACAACAAAATTCTGCACCCTCTATAATTTATGGAGGGGCTCTGCCCACCCTGCCCCTCCTCAAACTACGCCACAGTTTATACGAGAATATGTTTCTTTTGAATAAAGAGACAGAATAATTTGTGTTTCTCTTACAGGTAAGCAAATCAAGACCTACAAAATTGACTCGGTTTCAGCGATCAAACCCTCATCAACAGCTCATAGGGAGCTAGGCGACCTTTTGTGGCAAGTAATCCTTAATGCGTAGGATTATTTAAAAAATATGCCTAATGAAAACACAGATTGACTGTATCCGAAATTATTTATAAAAACCAAGCTTTTCGAAGTAAGCTTCGTTTTAATCACTTATCTCTGTGACAATAAATTGAATGTTGTTTTCGATATTATAAACCTAAATATCCTCATCAGAGTAGCAAAATACATCCCTTTTCTCATACAGAACAAACGTTTTCATTTCATTCCCTAGATAGAGTAGATATTCCTAAAGGGTAATTTCTCCTATTTCATTTCATCAGCGGAAAGAGAGCTTTCCAAAAAGGTGCAATATGAAGGGTATTGTACGATTGGAAGTGGTAAAACAGCAGTGTAAAGCATGCAGTATGACTTCATAGATCTCTATCGCCTTAGATCACTAGTCAATAGCCATGCGCAGATCAGTAGTCTTCTGCAAGTCAGGCATCATATTATGACACGTAAGCCTACTCTTGAATGTCAAACTTGCTTACTGATTCACATTCGTGTAAAGGACTTTTAGCGAATTTTGTAGAAGATAACGCTATCAGGGTGGCCCCCAAATGGAAATTTTTAATTTCTCTGACATTTCCCTGGCCGAACTTCAGATTTCCCCGACAAAAAATATCAAATCCAATTTTTTTTTTTTTTTTTGCTTTCTCGTTATTTTATTGTATTTTTAATGCTTCTAAAACAAAAATCGTATAATTTAAAGAGAAAGAAAAAACATACTACTTATATATATATATATATATATATATATATATATATATATTCTATTTATATTCAACAATTTATTTCATTGCTCTCAAAGTGCTCAAATATCATACAAATTTAACCTAAATGTAATACGATAATTTACGAAAATTCACCCATGCGATCATGCTGCATGACTTATTATTCAATATTTTATGGTCTCTCAATTTGTGATCCGAAGCTATTAGTTGAAGTACATTTTTCCTAATATGGATTTCTTAGCTCTGGGGATAATTCAAAATTTTCGTCCGACAGCAAAAAATGTCACGCTTTTTTTTCACCTTCTGCCAATCGTTGCCAGGGAGAGTATAACTTCCTGATTTCCCATCCCACAGAAATCTTTCGTTGAAAAGTTGCTCTGTGAATTTATAACACATGACTCCACATTCCAATGGGCCAATTTCCCCCTCATTAACCCTCCTGAGAAGTCCTAGGTTACGTATACAAACTAGTTTTGGGACTCTTACTGGATCAATCCACTTCTCTGCAGGAACGTGTGTAGCAGCCTTATGTGAGGCCCTTTCGATTATATGATGTCCTGGGGCCTCTTGCCTAGATCTCCAAAATCTATCACAGTCACACAAAAAGTGTTCAGCTGTGTGAAATAATAAAAAGGGTCCTCTTGAAGCTTAACACTCTCGACGCTGGTGTCATGACGTACATGACGCGCCGGTGCTCGCCGAGTACTGGCGTCATGACATCCATGACAGGACCCTCTGTTGAACCTCACTTTCTTCGGACATCCAGATTTACTTTGGAAATCGTTGAATGGGGTCAGTTCCTGATGAAACCCATTCAGTACATCCCCAGTTAGCCGCTAGAGTGCATCGTTTTCAAATCGAAGTGCTTATGAAAAAAAGTTGGGCCAGTCCTGGGGGTTGGCGCAGTGGCAGGGCCAGCGTTGAGAGTGTTAAGTACCCTGAGAAGACCCCGATTATATTTCTCATTTGTGTCCAAGGCTGCGTTATTTATAATCCAGTATGAGCGATTATAAATCGCAGCCAGAGTGGGGGAAGCTCCTTCGTAGGAAGGTAGGACGGGCTGGACCTTCCTTCCTTCCTACTTTCCTCCCTCCTTCATCGCTACACACGATCCTTCACTACCTCCTTTGTGGGTGTGGCTCCTTTTTGAGGAGGTAGGAAAGGAACGTGTGTAGCTGCCTATAGAGACCTAGATTGTAAAAAGACTGACTTATATTTTGAGGCGAATTTTAAACTCTGGTCCAGTAGTTTCAATGGAAAGAATCGGGCGAATTTTTTTAATTCTATACATGGAATCTACGCTTCTTGAAACGTAAGCCATCAAATCTTGAGTGAGAGAGGGGGGAAGGGGTTAAACATTTTTTCTTAGTAGGTTAAAAAGGATCATCATGGAAAATAATAAACCGAAATACGAAATTCCAACCCGCGAAAGTTGCTCATTATTTATTGCAGTATAAATTTTTTCACACAATTGCACAAGTGAAACCTGATATTTGATGCATAGGCACGTAGTTTACCTTAATAGTAGCTTTCCGAAACAATTCAATTCATCACTATCTACTCAAATATCGATATCCTTTCCAGACGAACTGTATCACAAAGTAAACATCTTCATTCACACCCGGACTCCCAGACTGTTCCACAGAGCTAGGAAACGTTAATATTTGTATGCATCTACAAACAGATTAGATACAGAACAAATATAAACAGGATCTATAGAAAGAAATCTATCTTGCGTACATATCAGGGTTCTAGTAAACCCCCCCCCCCCCCCCCCCCCTCCCAGTGATGGCGACTTTGATTGCTAGAAGACCCTAACTGTGCATCTCCAACTTCTTCTAGAACAAGGAAATTTCCAAAATTATAATCCCTTACATGCCTGTGAAATGCAATAATTCGTCCTGGGTTTTCCTGGCGTCTAAAGTCACTTGCAAGCCTATCTATCGTCCGGACACCTCACCAGCAATCAAGTTTTAGAGGCCAGTTGAAAAATTCTCTGGTGGTTTCAGGTGACATGAGGTAGGGCATTGCGAACACATGGATAATAGATAAATAAATAGATAAATAGATTGTGCCAAATGGAACACATGGGCATGGATAATATAGAGTAGGACCAAATGGCAATTGGTTCAGTGTGAACAAACCTTGTCACATACAAATCACCAAAAATCATAGAAACTTCCTACTTGACAGTGACAGTTGTCGTCTCAAACCAGAAAGTGCATCTACCTAGTGAACTATCGCGAAAATTAACTTTTTTCGGGCCTTTGAAATGGTGTAATTATGAAACTCATAAGCTTCAACAGCCGAGGAAAGGAACTCCTGGTAGCAGCACATTATGCACTTTCAAGGTTTAAGCGGAGACATATGTCACAATCCTATACCGCTATTGACCTCGGTTTTGGTGATGCGAGCTAAGCCCCTTTACCCAAATGCCTCTTTAAATATGTATTTAACTACAATACAATATTTACATTCCAATGTTTTAATTAATTACTTATCATGGGGGCCCAATGGTAAATAACGAATGTGTGAGACATCGGATAAATTTTGATGAAAACCAAATAGGTTCTTATCGAAAGATAGTACACGTACCTTCGTCACACGTATCTCTGTCAGATTCGTCGCTGATCACTTCAACACTATCAGCATCGCTGCCAACGTCGTCTCTGTGCCTGACGATGCTCCAGCCGTCCAAAGACTCCACAGTTCCTGATTTGTCGTCACTCATATTCACAGACAAATGCTATTTGTCGCAACACTTATTGAGACCAAACCCATGAGAGTATCTATCCATAAAACATGGATGCGGAGTTTTCTCATTAAAATTGGGCGCGTTCTAATATTATAAAATGTAAACCAACAACAAAATATTTGTCCAGGAAAGCAAAATATTTACCAACAGAACGCAATAATACCGTCCTTCACAGAACCTGAATGTCAAGCTGTGTTGTGACAATGACAAATAACCTGCTGAAAAAACCCTCTCCTTTACTCCTCTTCTTTTTCCTATTCCAATTCAGTTGCCACGAGAGTGTTGTACTTTGTTCAAAAGTGGTCATGGATGAAGATAAAGGGTATGCAGGGTCCAGTAGTTACTATGTCGAAACTCGAGTTTCAATGCGTATGCTCGTCATCATCCACGACGGGGTAAATCAGTAGTAGTATTAGTAAGTTGTTTATTGTATTAAATCAATGTTTATTACAATAAGATCAGGTCCACTTAGACATCATCATATTAGAAAAATATAAAGGTAATAAATAAATAAATAAGTCAAATAGCTTCTTCCTAATAGTTAACAGGGCATTACACCTTAATGAAGTACATGCAAAATGAACAAAGTCATCGATATGAAATTAATATAAAGAATAATAATCCGTTATGAATCCATAACATCCACACTATACCTACCTGTAGTACCTACTCGTACAATATCCACAAGCAAGCCTATCCTGTTAAACACTATACAATGCTAATGATGTACATATCCGACACCTATTTAGTGAGCGCAATTGATCGAAGTGCTAGTACACTAGAAACAAAATGAAGTAAATTTAACATTTTCTCCCGATCATCACAAAAATCGAGCAAATTAGCCAAACGATCTTCATCCTCAACCACTGGGAGCCCACACATGTATTTCGCAGCAATGAATTGCCTTCGGTACGGTTCTAAGATCGGGCAACGTAGACAAAAATGATAGAGGGTGTCAGCTTCTTTCATATTGCATAAGTTCTCGCTTCTAAACTTATGAGAAGTACCCCTATAATTAACAGTTAGGAAAAACTTTGAAGACAGACGCAACTGGCACAACACCCTCTCAATCTGGACATTTTGAATGAGTCTCAAGTACTTCTGCCTACCTGAACAGTCCACTATCCTCCTATAGAACATTTTAAATCTGGCACTATGAACCAGATTGATATACTGGCATCAAAAATGGTTGTGGAGTTTTTCGATTAGTGACGGTAGGATCGATTTCAAATTTCGAGGGTTCTCAGCTGTTTGATATCGTGGGAGCCAAGGACAGTGAGCACGTTAAAAAGGTAGGTACCTATCAATACCAGTAGTTATGATCAGTTGAACTAGTTGAAGAATTAAGCATATTCTCCAATACCCTAAAACAAATCTTGGGCCACCTACTTTCATCCAGTAATGAATTGCTCTTTCATAAACAATGGCCTCAAGTGCAGGGAACCCAGTCTCAATTCGTAAAAAATTATTCGGTGTATTACGTGGGAGATAGAGGAGACCTTTCAGAAATTGGGATTGCACTGGCTCAAGCTCGTCGCCATACCATACACAATGGGGTAAATCATCGCAAGTAGGGATAGGTGCCAATGTCTAAAAAAAATTGATGTTTTTTCTGCTCCCTTAATTTTCTTCTTTGCCCCTTAATTGTATAGCTACTCAATTAAAAATAGTGCTGAAAAAAAAAAATCGTAATCGATATTAATATATTTTTGAATCATCGAAACATAGATTTTTTAAAATAAAAACATCGATTAAAATCGGTTCAAAAATTACGACGATTTACTATTATGTGAATAAAATTCAATAAGTTTTTCCAATTAAAAAAAAAAAAAAAAAAATCAATATTTTCGCCGTGATGTGGCGGTCGGAAAAAAATGGAAACGTCCTCTTAATCATTATTAAATGACAAAAATCAAGAATCAAATGAATATAAATGTAAGTCAGGTCATAATTATTTTTTAATTTCAACAGTACCTGGAACTATACTTACCACATGGACGGATAGACTAGAGGTTTGTTCACTGAGGCGATTGGCAATGACTTGCAAACCATTTCAAACTCGTTGAAGATTGATCAAGTGCGCATGCACGACTTTAGCCACCTCACAACTTGAATTCAAACCGGTTGGGGATTGGAGTTCATCCAAACAGTGGCGAAAACAGAGGCTAAAATTCGAATGATTTCATAGGCTACTGTGAGTTTGGAATGGAGGGGGCAAACAGTCAGAAAGTGGTCAGCTAGTAAAAGCTCTGACTGGTTTGAAGATCCGCAACCGGTTGAAAACCAGTTTGGAAACCTCTGCGAACAGTCAGTGGACGGTGGGGGGAGCTCTGATGATCAGAGAACACAGGGAACACCTGAAGTGGGTTGCAAACTGGTTTGGTGGAATGAGGTCAGAGTCTATGCTTTACCCGAAATACGCATGAATATGTATTAAACCTGTGGTGAACTCACCACTTACCACCGACCCTTTTCAGGGCCACCAAAATTAAGTTCACACATAAAACAAGGTAAAAAATACGTCAGGCTACCTCAAGACAAAACAAGATAAATCGCCGAAAAGATTATACAAATTACATTATCGCAAAGGCAATAAACACGTCAGAAGGTAAAATAAGTCAAGCTAAACGCTCACTGCACAAACCAGGCTAAGCAAGCCGGCGATCTGACACACGAAAATTACCTTATAACAAATGACATTGAAACAATAAGCCAAGGGCAAAGAAAGCCACACGCGCTCTATCGAGAAGGGGGAGAAGAAGATGGCTCACCCCCGCGACACCTCAAGCGCACTCGATCAAATCGGAACAGCCAATCAGACTCAGCATCCGGCTCCCCGATGAGTATAAATACAGCAGCTCCAACCCCGGTAATATATGGCCCATATTCTCGTGACGTCACGCCTGGAGTAGGTTCGCGTTTCAGCCAAAGTCAGTCATGAGACCGCCCTACGTCAATGAATCGCTACTCAATCAACCTATTTCTCACAAGAAGTTAGCCGTCTCACGTCAACATAATTCGTGGTTATAAGGCCATTTTTCAACAGTTTTGTTTTGAAAAAGTATAATATTGTAGCAATACAAAGTTTCAATTCGACTAAATGTTATAATAATCATGCCTGCCAGCGCAATAATTGATTGTAGATTGCTGTCAACAATACCAATCTAACGTGAACGAGTTTTTATTTGGACTAGGAGCCTACTAACTATAGTAGTTAATCAGTGTCAGAAAACTAAAGAACTTCATTCGTTTAGGCTTTGAGAATAATTTACCTGAAAAATAGTAAAGAAAAGATGATTGAAAATTCCTCAGGTGTCTGTACTGCTGTCTTACATACAGGTTTATCCTCAATTGTTACTTCCACGTGAAAATAACTTTTTCTGGACAATATCATACAATTGTTTTATATAAGTAGGTACCTACCTACGCAAAATGAAATACAAGGCATGAAACCGAGCTCAAGAAACATAAAAAAATGTAAACAAACTCAAACCTGCAATATGCTAGGTTAGAATAGAAATGCTACACTAGATTATTTTAATCTTTTCTATTGAACTATTTCAATCACCACTGCAGGCTTCTATTTATTGTATTCTTGCTTCATTCTAACTGGGATTTTATTCGTAAATGAATGGGTATAATACAACGGGAAACTGTTTTGAAACGAACAACCAAGCATGATCAACTAGAGAGTGAAAAGTAGGGCAAGTTCGTAGGGGAATTGGTGGATACTGAACAATGGATATTTTTCCAGGGAAAAATCGCATATGGGCTCGCCCCAGAAGGTAGTGGGGAACGACTTGATTTCAGTTTGTAGTATCCACATTTCCGTTTCGTTGACTAGGTGATTTTACTCCTCTCCGAGGGGCTGTATAATATCCACGCTGTTTTGCCCCTACAGAAACTAACCTCACGCTAGGCAACCGGAATCGTATAATAATAGTAGTTGTGTTTTACTGATTACATTCTTCAATTGAAGGTATTAGGTACTGAAGTTGGAAGCGTAAAATTATTAATTTGATTGTACCCATACAACAAAATTCTGCATCCTCTATATTTTATGGAGGGGCTCTGCCCCTCCTCAAACTACGCCACTGAGTTCGATTAATAAAATTCTATTAACATGGTTGACGTAATCAACAAAAAATAAAATACAATGACATATTTAGATAATGATGCTTATAATCTTCAAACGGCTTGAATCAGAAAGTAAAAGCAAAATTTTATGATTCTGCTAGATGTGCAGCTACAAATTATGATTTCGCAAATGGATCTTGCCTATTTGTCATTCATTCCGGAGCTCCTGGCAAGGGAAACTGCTCTGGGTACATGAATAATGACGTTTGGTGCGTCTTTGAAGGAAGCCCTGCATTATTTTAGCAATACAGAATAAAATACAAAAATGCCCTCTTTAACTGAATAATTCCTGAGATTCGTAGCCATAGAAAAATTTCAAGCCTATTAGTTCTGCATTATGATTGTTCCAAAGGGGCTATTTAATTCAAGTTAAGATAATCCAAAAAAGAGTTTAAATGTGTATTTCTTCAAATCCAGAAGAGTTTCTTCATTAATTATTGAAACAATGATATTGAACATAATTGTCTTTGACAACAAATCTTTAATTACATTTAATTAGACCACATACAATATATATGATAATCAATATATTCATTAATAATATATTGTAAAATTAAGAGGAGGAGGTGGGTTCTGATGTACCCAGTCTTCTGGGGTCTTGAGATGGATAATGTACACCAGGAGGCGCCAGTGGAGTGGTGCCAGGAGGCGCCAAAGTCGAAATCTCCGGTGGGAGAGGTGGAGCTGTACCTGGAGGACATAGAGGAGGGGGTGCTGCAGGAGCTGGCAGATACCTGGGAGCAGAAGGGAAAAAGAACGGTGGAGCAGCTGGTGGTCCCAAGGCGAACATCGGAGGTGGAAGAAGTGGTGGTGGTGGGGGTATAGCACCTGGATCTCCGGGTCCAGATGTGGATGCCCCTACACCAAGATTGAAGTAATCACCTCCTCTTAACTCCATAGGCGGAGGAGGAAGGGCTCCCGGGAGACCAGGCACTGGCTCATAAGATTCTTCAGCCCCACCAGTTCCCCCTGTCCTTCCTTGAGATTTTCCCCATTTGATGTTGAGTCGACGACCACCTAAAATCAATTTATTGAATGTCTTCTCTGCTGCTAACTCTGCAGGGATTCTGTTGACGTACTGAATAAAAGCACACATTTGCCTGGGCACCATAGTGATTGATCTTATTTCTCCAAACTGGTAGAAGTGATCCCTGAAACCATAAGTGTATATCAGTTTAAGAGCCAGACAAACAAGGGGACAGATTAAGGGCCGGTTTATCAATCACATTTATCCAATGGATAAGGGGGATTTATCTAAGGTATAGCGTTATCCTCCAGATAACACGATATGGGGTGTTTATCAATCCCTAGTTAAACCTTATCTGGCGTTTAAATTTATCTGGTCCCTGGATGGCTGGATAACTATTATAACTGGAGGTTAATGAGATATCTAGAGCTTTCTAACCTCAAACAAGTTTATTTATTTACAAAAATCGTATTTGAATCAAGTTTGATTGTCTTTATTTTTGTACCTTCCATTGGATATATTTGGGAATTTGTCTTCAAACAGCAGCAACGGCGAAGATTTTATCGTAGCATAATTCGTTGAATGGAAAAGAAGACCGTATATAGTAAGACCCCATGTAGATCACCTACTAAAATGGGTCGAGTGCACATTTTTGAGGTTTTGGTTGTACAAAGATACCGTTCTTTACTTTATAACACATTTCAAAGATGAAATTAAGTCCACAACTTACTGATCACAATAATTCAGGTTGCAAGATCGCAACTCATACTGGTATTTCTCTCTCTACAAATGAAGCAACAGCAAAAATATGGTGTCTTTTGTCTTATTATTTGCCGAGCTAATACTGTCGATGATGACACTGTTGTTTTGTGGACGTCAGACGGTTCTTCTAATGGTCGATCCATGAAGAAAATGTACCTCCTACTCTACTCTGTGGTAGTTCCATGTGTAAATCGCCCTTATTTTGTCGCCTGCGGACACCAATGAGGATGCTAACGGCGCTATCTGCCAGACAGAATTTATCTGAAGGATAATTTTATCCGCTAGGTATTTCGGCATTGATAAACGACTCACATTCTTTATCTGGAGTATAGCGCTATACTCGGTATAGCTATCCTGCAGTTAATGTAGATAATTGATAAACCGGCCCTAAATAATTATTGCTGTAATGTATAGCCTCTACCAGTACTGAATGCTTACCTCAGTTCTTTCTCCCCAATTTTTTCTGAAAGGTTCCCGACATACAAAGTTGTGATGCTCTTATCTTCAGGGGGTTCCAGTTTAGGCATAGTAGACGCCCGTCGCATTAGCTTGTGAGCCACAGGATCATTCACACCGTAGTACCTAAGAAACACACAATTTAGTTGCTACATCAATATAGGTTGCTGAATTCAAATGTAATTAAAAAATATGTTTAACAACGAGGAAAACGGCTGAATTTGAAACAATAATCAGGTGGCCCCAAGTCTTAAATTTTAAGATTCAGTCTCCAAGTGCTCATTCAAGGTAACCCTTAACACCAAGGTGTCTTAAGAGACGCAGGAAATTTTCTGTCCAACATATAGCAATAATCAAGGTTTTTCCTCACCATTTGAGGAGTTACAAGAGGGTTAATATGTTACTAGAATTTGTGAGGTTACTCTTAGAGTTAGGGGCTGTAACTGATCTAGTATTAATAATGAAAGTAAGGAACTGGAAAATTCGGCACAATATTTTTGTTTCTAATTTCTACGATTCTCAACATCACCATCAATCATCAAACCACCATCATCATTATCTAATAGTGTGGCAGTACATTTATTTATCTATAATTTAGTTCAACTTCATGATGATCTGAAAGTAGTAATGACAATTTAGAGGATCTGACAATAGCACTCATGCCTTGTTCTGCTGTCCATCTAAACTTTGAGCTATGCATGTATCTGAACGTTTTGAGGGGGATAACCAATCTGTAACTGGTGTAAAGCAAGAGATTCACCAGCATATCAACATCCATTGGAATGCAAGTGTTCTTACACGATATTACTTTGAGTAACCCTTGAATAAGTGGTACAGCAGTTAAAAAAAACCTCTTTCCCCCAACTTGAAAAAATCCACCTAGTGAGCTCTTTCAGAGATGGGAATTCGCCAGCTCAATAAAATACGTTCTAAACATAGTTCGATAGTGTTCTCTCTAGTGTGTGTAATCCCACCAACAACGGCTGTCCTGCTACGCCCTAACACATTGTTTTTGAGTCAATAATTGTCTGAGTCACTATTTAGTTTCTATCATAATTTTAAACGTACGGTTTCTGTGAATCACCCGGTACAATTGACCACATTACAAATATCCAGAATTAGCAATATAAATACCTGTCCTTGATATTCTGATCAGCCAGCGGATCATCAGGATCAGTTGGTGTTTCATGCCGGTATGGACACTCTTCTCCTCTCCTGCACTCTCCTTTCACCCAAAAAGAACAGATGTGAGGTCGATTCCTCTTGTAATATGGAGTAGTGCGAGCTAACTTCAGAAGCATATCACTAGCTGCTTGACTTTTTCCACCTCCTCCGGCTGGCCCAGGTTGAGTTTTATCCAATTTGTTCATCTGTTGTTACAAATAGATCAATTTTGTTACTTAATATCAAACATAGACATGACAATATCAATACATCAATAATGATAATAACTACATAGAAATTGCAACGTGTACAGGCAATGGTGAATTGGGACTGGAATCCTACAATGAGCAATTCCATTATTTCTTCCCCTCCTCAATTTGAAAGAAATACATTCAGAATAAACGGAAATGAGGGCTGTTGGCTGAGGAACACTTTACATTAATGTTTATGAAACAAATAAAAAACAAAATTTGGCACTTTTCCGTTATCCCCCCACACCAGTCAATTTGTCTTCAACACGCCTGATGTTTCTAGGCATTACTTCTTACTTAGATTATGTTATGCTATGTATTTTTGAGATGCGAGCTTGGGAGCCAAAGTATACAAATCATTCTTACCTACATGTCCAACTAATCTGTATTTTTACCAAGGGTAAGAGTATTTATACTACTTGATGTTATGTAATTTCGAGAAGCGAGCTTGGAAGCATCCAGACCACCAACCTATACACAGCATTCTGAACTATTTGTGCGAATTCATATGCATTCTACTTGTGCGAATTCATGCGGAGGCAATCAAACCACAACCATTCCAATCTGTTCCAACAAATCCTCACTGACATCAGCAACTTCTGAAGAAAACCTTCTTTTTCTTTTCCTTTAACCTTCTTTCCTTTCCTTCTTTTTTTTTAAATAATATAATTTCATCCCACAGATTGAAATTGTCACCACCAATTCTACGTAAATATGTAATCTAAGTAAGAAGGAATGCCTAGAAACATCGGGTGGGAGGGATAACTGAAAAGTACCCAAAATCTGCGTGGGAATGCAGGCACAGTGCTTGAACAACCAACTGCGTCAAGGATCAGCTTTTAGCTTACATCATGGAAGGTAGTCTTGCTACTATGAAAGAAGTTATCTAACATCAGGTTGCTCATCCATATTCACAAAGGGAGAGAAGCACACACACCTAATGTTGATACAATTAAGCCGTTTTTACTCTATATGGAATATGGAAAATGAAAATATATCACGATTCATCGGAATTTACCCAAAACATTCACCTCCACGAATCATAAACCATAGAATGTATGTGAGTTGAGTTTGGTACCACCACCACCACTTTTTCCTTTCCGACATGAAATTCAAAATTCCCGAGGATTGAAACAACACTACTTGACATTGGATTGAATAAAAAATTAAGGATAAATCAGTTAAGAATTTTAGTATGGGCATCATTGACCAATTTGTCACCCACACAAAAGATGCACCTTAGATTTTTTTAAATTTTACGGAACGTTTTGGAAAGGAATCGTAGGCAGTTATTTTTCTTACCAATGATGGGTAATGGAGTGTTAGACAATGCAAATAAATGTTACATACCTAGGTTAAACGACCAATTTCTATGCATTACTACTAACCTCATTGTCAATATTTTGAATGTAGTACTCCTTGTTGACGTCGGAGCGTGGAAGATCATCCTTGATCTTAAGAGCAGCGTCCCTGACCTGGATAGGAAGACCATACTCCAGATCTAGGAGGCATGTCTGACAAACGTTCTTCATCCTCGAACAGGTTTGGCAAACTTCGGTCTTCTTATAACGCATCCGTGCGCCAGGGCACCATCGAAACACAGTGAAGGGGCGGGAACAGATTTTGCATTCCTTCCCATATCGTTCTTTGCTCTGGTAAAAACAACATGTTCATCAGAATAACAGTCTATAATTAACAGAAACAATAATGGTCAAGACAATAAATACTACAATAGAGTCTCTGGGATAATATCTATCAATGACTACAAAAAATCATTACCATTACCTTGAATAAATAAGTGAATATCTAAAAACGTACCATTCGGATATATGGGTTATCTCCAAGGCATGTTTGGCATAGAATTGGAAATTCCTGAAACAATGGAATAGAACATGAATAAGAATTGAATAATTTTAGAAAACGATTTTACTGATAATGAACAGAGTGCTGTAAAAATACGTAGGTAAGTATTATAACACATGTTGTTCGTCCAATAGGTATAACACAATTTAAGTTCGTACCCTTGAACGATCATTTACAGTAATTAGAGAATCAGTTGTTCACTGGGCATAGGCCACATTTCTATTTTCACAAGAACAAGACCTATGTTCGTAATTTACCCTTACTTTTTGTCATTAAGGTTATAAGTATAGACAGGAATCTTACATATTTTCAGATGTGTTTCTTATTTGGTATATCATTGTTTCCATACATCTATAATGTTTCCGATTTATTTCAGCCAAAAATTTCAAATCAAATTTGCATGTTTGCATATAATTGGGTTTTTGGGAACATTAGCATATATGGCGAAAACTTTCATACTCCAAGCATATTTTCCCAATTTAACAATAAATATCAAGATTGGAAAGAAAGAAAACAAAAAATCTAAAATAGTCTCGAGTTGGTTGTTTCTGAGCACAAAGTTTCCCTGAATTCGGGCATTGACTGACTAACCTCGAGGAATTCAAGTGTACCAAGTACCTGAAAGGGAAGAGTACTACGAGAGCGACTTTTTAATCACCTGCCTGACTCTATATCAAAATTGACTCCGTCGGTCTTCAAGAGAGCTACGAAAAAACTATTAATTGCTGCGGAACTCTATACAGTTTCTGATTTTTTTTCTATTGAGAGATAGGACATTGTGACCCCTTACGCTTGAATTCAGTATTTATTATAGCTAGTTTGTTCTTTATGTCATTGATAAAAGTACTCGCTAGAAGTTATGACTGTGATAATTTGTTGAGCTATACAGTTTCTGATTTTTTTTCTATTGAATTTTGACGATAGGACATTGTGACCCCTTACGCTTGATTTTTCTTGATTCAGTATTTATTATAGCCATTAGTAGTTGTTCTTTATGTCAGCAGCCGAGGAATTTTGATAAAAGTACTCGAGCTAGATCCTAGTTATGACCACGCTGTGATAATTTGTTGAGCATTGTTGTTGTTTTTTCTTCCTTTCTTCATAAATATTTTAACTGAATGAATGATTGTTAGGTATGTGTGTAATTTATATTGTGTTTGGCTGCGTGTAATCTGTTTTGTTCGCTTGGTGGTTCGGTGGGGAGCTCTCGGTCTGGCCCGGGGGCGGTCTCGCCTGGTGCATCCTTCCTGATGCGATTCGCCTGTTGATCGTGTTTAAGGGTGCTCTTTCAGAAATGGATGAGCACCCTCGGGAGGCCCCCATGGTGGATTGGGTCCGGGCTCGGCCGGGCCGCCATTTTGGGCGGATGGATGCCTGTGGCCAGCTCTTTGCTTAGTGGTCTCAATTTCATTTTTAGCTAAGTTTTTTGAAATCATTATAACCAATTTTTTCATTTTATTGTTAAGTGCTGACAATTGTCAAACAATTTATTGTGACGACAAATAAACGAAATAAATAGATAAATAAATGAGGTTCAACTTTTACCTAATAAATTTATCAAGCAAGCGTCCCTTCAATGTAACCAAACTCAATATAACCTTAGTTACATTAAAACTATTCTCGACAACATTGCCGCTGTTATTCAGGCATTTTAAATATAAATTTTTGAAGATCTACCTTTCACGAGACGTTCGACGAATAAGAACCGTTCGGCTCAACCCAAAAATCGTTTTGGTATCGATGAATTTGTTATCGAAAGTTCTTTACGCGTGAAGCCACCCCATCCACATTTGACATGAAAAGTTCAACGCATTGAAAGTGAGTTGAGAAATTTCTAAATAGCCTATCTTTCTCCCTGGAGTTCAAAGAGCATGCTGTAAAAACAGCATTAAAATCGGTTCATAATAATTGTGGTCGCGCATAAAGGACAAACAAACAAACATAATTTGATTTTTATAGATAAGACAAACCAATGATCCGCGTGGAAGGGATATCTAAAGCCGAAATGATAAACCTTTGTGTAATAATTTGCAGCGTTTTCATAATCAAGCGACATACATAGGTATTAATTAATGCAAAAAAGTGCACCCCTTCAGACTCATAGGTAGGAAGTTACCAATACAAATTAATCCTGGTAGGTATCTACCAAGAACCTAGAATATGCCATGATCTTTACGTCTGTACTTAGTATTAATTCGAGGTTCTGCTTCGGATGCTACAAAACAATATTCCATGTAGTACTTAGGTAAGAACTTTTTAGGAATAGTAATTATCTAGTAACATTTTTAATGGTTACAAACAAGAAAATATTTGGTAATGAAGAATTAGTTGTATTATGTATTTGGTAAACTTACGGCATCCTCCCAATTTTGCCTGTTGTATGTATTTGTTGACTTCGAAGTGGCCATTTTCAAACGGGTTCCTTGCGAAATTTACTAACTCCAATCCGATTGGTTTCGCGCACTTACGAAAATTTCATTTAGATTATCTAATATTGTGGGTAACAAATAAGATAAAATAGGTAACTACCTAGTAAAAAATCCAATAACCTCAAGAAAAAGCTCAAGTTCTTCCAGCGTTATAGCAGATTGGAAAGCAAAGATGGCTACACCAGGTTCGTCGTTTATTCGTTCTTATCTGCTTATTCACCATGGAGGAACCATGTGGTCACTGTTTTTGTGTATAGTTAGGCTGATTTTTTGGATTGCTTCATTCTCCTCTTGATGTTTTCCTCTTCTGACTTCTAAGTACCTTTCCCAATTCTTCATTATGTGTTTCTTTCTTCTGTAAGTTGTATAAATGAGAACAGTGTCAATTTTGACTCATATTGCTCAACACATCTAAACATCATATATATAGATATATTTTAAAATGCTGCAAATTATTACTCAATGGTTTATTATTTCTTTGTTAGATAGATAGATAGATAGATCTAGATAGATAGATAGATATTTCTTTGTTAGTTCTTTGTTTCTTTGCCCTTTCTACGCAGATCATTGGTCTATAATTATTAAACCCCGTATGTAATTTAGGATAAGAACATGGCGCATCGTGCCTTCGAGAGGGTTCACACTTTTAAAGTTCCAAGACCCTGCAATTCTACGCTTCACAGTAAAGATGTTTAAAAAAACGGGAAAATTAGGCTTGAAGTAATTTTTGTTAATGCATGCACAGAATGGAGTAATGATTTGAGAAAAATGAAATTGGTAGGAATCTACAGCGTAACCCACAAACCCCAAGAAAATGTAATCAAAATCTGTTGAAAACTGGATCTTTTTCCTGGGAGTGCACTTTCGCACATGCACAATCATGTTGAGATTAACAAGGAATAATTAAACCACAGTCCCCCAACTATGCACCAAATTTGAGCGGGATTAGACGACTAGGGCATACAAAATTATGCATGGAGAAATTTACATTTGCGTATACGCAAAATGAAGTAATGATTTGAGAAGTATGGAATTATTAGTGGACCATTTACAGCCTAACCCACACATTCCGTGAAAGTTTCATCGAAATCAGATGAAAACTGTTGAAATTAGGCTCGTTTAAAAAACAATACACATTCGCGCAGTAGCTACCAATGATAGGATTGTTGAAATTGCTAGGGAATGCTCAAATTGCCTAACCTCTTTCACCTATACTCCAAATTTGAGCAAGATTGGCCAACAGGGGCGTGAGAATATGATGCTTGATGGAATTTACGTTTCCGCATGCGTCCGTGTGAAGTATTGATTTGGGAACAACGAAACTCATGGAGGACCATTTCCACCATAATCCGCACATTCCATGAAAATTTCATAAGCATCGGAAATGATTGAACTAGATTTGATTGCACATGAATTACGCAAAATGCTCAACCGATTCTCTTAATTTCACCTAAGGCAAACAGCTTAAAATGCTCAGCATATAATATTGTGCGGTTTTTTAGAAGCATTTATGCACTTGTTTCACAAAGTTTATCAATTAATGAACATCCTCACACTATAAATGCAACGATTTTGCAAGATTTCAAGAATATATTCCACTTCAAATGCTCCTGCGAACCTGGGAATAGCAAATCGTGCAAGCATGTACCTAATAGCGGTCTTGGTTTTCTGGTATGGTTCTTTTCAAAATTATATACCTACATCAAAATCATATCATTATAATGAAAGTGCAGTGTATAGAAATTATAGGAATTAACTACATTTACAAACGTAGGATTTTGGTTTGGTATAATCCTTGTGTTCCAGTTAGTACCAGGTAGTTTTGTAACGTCTGTTCGGGAAGAAAACGAGATGCTCTCGCTGGATTTCACATTGTTTGTCTTATTCTTTAACATATGTTACTTACTATTGTACCACTCATCATTGACGGTAAGGTAAGCCAAAACTTTTGTGTATTAAGTATGTATGTAGTTGCTTACAATAAAACTACCCACCTAATTTGGTGAAGGGGAAGGGGAACAGAAAAAACGAATGAAAATAAAACGAGAGAAGATGAAGTCTCATAAAATGTTGGTTGCGTTGCTGTAGGCAGTTTCGCCGAACGAAATACGCTTGGAATGTACACATTGTGACAGAGACGTGAATAATGTTGACATAGGTACATTGACTACGAATTTCAGTTCACCTCCGTCCTTCCCCAGTGTCGCGTCTTGTGTCGTGATTGTTTTGCTTGTTGCGTATTTGTGCAAAATGGACCTTCAAAAAGCATTTTGAACAAATTGCACACCAATTTGTGCAAAATTGGAGTGTTGGGAAACTTTTCTCGAATCTTATGACTTGGCGACGGAGGTAGCAAAGTATCTTGCTAACGTGGCCACCAGATATTCTCCCACTCCGTTGTAATCATCCTCATCACTCATCCGACGCAACAGCTTCTAAGCTGTTATGACATTTTACGAGGTGAGTCCCCCGTTTTCCTTATTCAGTTCACTTTTGTCAACCGCCCTCTCGATTATGAAGTAAGACTTGTCGAAACGGGCTGTTTTCTTTGTCAAAACGACCGGCTTCTCCAGCACCATTTGTCGAAACGGGTTACAGCCAGAATGTTAGTTACAGATACGATTTTCAATGACACGAGAGTCGGAGTCAGGATCTACGTTCTTTTTGCTGCTGCTTATTTGGATTCGGGAATAGTGCTACAAAAAAATGGATTGTCAGCGCTACTACCGGATTCTCCTGACAACAGCACAAGATCACTAGTTTTCACCTGAAACCCCGTCAACGAGTACATGGAACAAGGAGCAGGCTTCTTGGGAGGAAATCCATTGTATTTCTGTAGATCTGATCTCGAGCCTTGGCTCATATTCTTTCATTCCTTTTGAATGTGCTGATGCTGATAATAGATAACAATCGATAATGTGCTTTCCCATTGATAATTCTATTTTCCACATTTATTTTCAAGTTTATTTTTTACTGTTTGTATCCTTGTAAATTTTATATATCTATTTTCTGTTCATGATGATCTGGATTTAGTTTTAGTTGCCAACCATCCCGAATAATTCTAATCGGATATCTTCCCATTGAGCCGTGAGCATGTCATTAATACCACGGCTATGTTCCGGCGTTTCGAACTTGAATTTTGCGGCTACAACGGAAACTCTGAATAGACCAGCATTCTTTTTTTCTCACTTGCGAAAAAGGTTCAAATGCAGCATTCAACATACGGCAGTCGCAGGTTAAACGAATAAAATTGCTTAGTTATTTATTTTGATAATTAGATACTTCCACACCACACAGTGTACTTCAATATAAACCCATATAAGTTTGAAGGTTATGACCGAGGTGATGAGTGGGGCTCCGAACTAACAAGGTCCGCCGCTAGGAGCGCTGGGGGGCGAAGGACCTAAGGAACATGACTTTCCCCTTTTTTGATATCTCGCGTCCCCCCTTTTCGCTCTACAATCCATTCCCCGCACCATCAACCTCAACAGTACTGGTCAAAAAATGAGAATTATATTATTAATAATTAAATTATCATAATGAAGAGATACATACAGACAAACCAAAACCGGCCAAAATCAACTTGTGTCTGTCACGACTGCCCTTATAAAAGAAGAGCAAGTTGGTAGGGTCCTTGTTTACGTGCTGCGCTCTACCTCGAGCTTCTCATGTTCATAGCCCTATCGGAAGGCTCTGAAGGGTGAAGGGTTGAGATCACCAGGAAACCCTTCAGCTTCAGGTAGAGCAATGGAATAAGATTAGGTTCAAACCTGGAATCTTTGGATAGAGTAAAACTCCTCAAAAGACTTTACCAACAACGCCTGCTCCCCGCGAGAGCTAATTAAATATGAAATATGTACTATTTTTTCATAGCTTTAAATCTTTTTTTTTTTTTTTTCAATTTGAGAATTTTGTTGAGATCAACAATAATTGTAAGCTCATCAATAGATAGCACAAGTCTGAATTATGTTCTGATATTAAACCCAATTTTAGGATTTCAACCATCCACTGATGAGCAATGTTTTTGAAGTAACATTCTAAATTTGTGCAAATTTGTATGCAGCTAATGATCTAGAAATCGTTTGCTAGTAACATCTAGCAGCTTTAAAAGAAAAAATAAGCCATTTTTAGTTGGTACCTCCCCCCTTTTTGTTTATAGTGCAATTGACAAAATTATAATTGTCTCAACCATGTACAGACAGAAAAGAATATATTAGTTTGTTCACCTTTGAAAATGGTTTCTATATTTTTCAAGTGTGGAGTAGGCCGTCAACAAGTTGACCGTCTACTGTAAGAAGTCGTGCATCTTGACTTTTGACAAGAGAGCTCGTCCTGATAGCGGGAGGAAGGTGATGTGTGGCAATGATGAGATCTTGCCGGTATCCTCTTTCCAATGTCTGGGTGTAACTTTCAGCCGCTCAAGATAGTTCAATATGAACAGGAACACCCAGATAAGCAAGGCCAAGTCAGCCATTGGAAGGACTCGTGACTGTATGGGCAGGGTTTCACCCTGGAGTTCAAGGCTGAAAGCTTTTGATGTACTTTTTGGTACGGTTCTCCTGTATGTGGCTGAAATATGGGTAGTATGGTCCCTGGACGTGAACGAGGTTGTGCTACAACCATTTCCTTAAGAGCGTGCTTTGCTTACCAAGAGGAGTTCCTGGCTTCTTCTTAAGACTAGAGACTGGTAGACTCCCCCTAACTATTGCAGTGCTGGAGAAACCCTTTGGAATCCCTACTGCATATTGCAAAAATGGACGGGGTTAGATGGCTGAAGCTTTGTTTAGGGGAACTAATAAAATTCCATGGCAATACCAAGAACCAAGCTCAGTACAATTGGGTCATCCTAATAGACAACATTTTCTCTCGCACAGGTGTATCACTGGAATGGGACTCCATCTCCTATCAGTCTCTTTGAGCCATCTTCTCAGTTGTGGAGCGGTACAAAAATCATGCTACGAATCTGATATAGAGAGTACCCTGATCAGTGAATTCAATCCAACGTTTCGCAGAATATTGAGCTTTGATGGAAGGCAGCATTATCACTCATAAGGAACTCAATAGGAAACACTCATAAGGAGGTAGCTGCTTGCATAGGTGTGAATGGCTACAGATATCCGGGAGATGGGGAGGACCAGATTCTGGCAAGACAAAAAATCCAAAAAGCTCTAATAAACGTTGGATTTGGGTAGTAGGTACCAAAGTACTTTAATATTAATTCACAAAGCGACATTCCAATGCAGTGTAAAGTTTCGTTCTGAGAATAAATATTATGTCTTACTTGGAATTGCCATTGTCATAAAACTCTGATCATTCCATCATTTACGTTCAATTTTACACTTTTTATTTCAGCAAAACATGGAAGTAAAGTACCTGTTCCAGTCAAACCCGGGACAGAAGCTACTTCAGGGAGTGATGTTCATCCACAAACGACTAAATCATACGTTAAGTTTGACGATATGATTTCCATACGTAGGGAGCAGGCTAGACGATCGCTCATTGTTCAAGTCCAGTCTGAAGCTTCCTGTACAGAATTGCGAGATTATTGCGAGAACATTTCACCTATAAATTGCATGTTTCACTACAAACTCAAAGATAACGTAAGTATGCTTCAAAATGGAAATATTTTGAATCTTTACCGTTGGGTAGTTTATTTGGTAGTGTAGGTCTGGTTGAGTGATATTGAACGAGTAAATAAATAAAAATAAGTATGATGATGTTCTTGACCCCAGGAATAAAACTGTGTTTGGGTAATCTTCAGAAATAAATCTCAAAATGAATATTAATCTAGGAAAAACTAAATGAATATATGAATAAATAAATATAATAAAACAATTAATTAGTAAATCAAATAAAAACTTAATGAACCTCAAGATCACCCAAACTCAATTTGCTCAAATGGGCCAAGTGGAAGTCTCTAAGTGACCTTAGGCCCGAATTCTGGAAGGGATGGAAAGACTGAAGGAATCATGCTCATATTAGCCTGTTCATACCAAAGTTTGGTTGCGCTAAAAATATGGAGCAGTTTTGAAGCTTCACATTGCGATTGGTGTTTTCTTTCTAAACTATAATCTAGTTACCGTCTTTTTGAGGATTTCCTGGCCTCCTAAGTGGTTTTGGTAGTAGAGCGTGCATAATTTTTCTTTTCTTCAAATGTAGATATGAACTAGAATGGTTGTTCCATAAAGTGGTAAGAGACAGATATGTGATATCGTCTAAGGCCTATGTCAGTGCTGCTTTGTAACAAACGCCCATATTGTTCCTCTCGTCTTTCTTTCATAACTCTACAACCTGGGAGGGGTCATGGCCACCTATATCAAGGTCAGCCAGTCATTTTGCTGCTGCTTTCTAGAGTCTAATTCCCTGCAAGGTTCGAGCATATTTGGTTACACCATCTGCCCAAACACAATCTCGGGCGCCCCTGCTGGCTTTTGGAACAGAATCTAGTGTCATTCTGGCGAGATGTCTTGCCCAGCAAAGTCGTCCAACTGTGATGAATTGCTTACTGTTGTCCTTATGTCCATCACGTCTGTATTGGATCTTCTATGCCAAGCCATATCTCCAGGTTCAAAGACTGCTCCAAATATACTTCTCAACACTTATATTTCAAGTCAGAGCAGCTCCTTCTCTTGAACACGGGACAAAGTCCAACCCTCAGGCCGATAAGTCAGAATTGGCCTAATAAGCGTTTCTTAAACGCGTTCTTAGTTGCTCAGGGCAATGTTCTACTTTTCATTTGTAGTACCAAACCGAAATAGTCTTTTTTGCCTGACATTATTCTTCAGTGGATTTCTGCCTTCATGTCATTGTCTTCAGTAACCAGAAAGCAAAGGTAGTCAAAGCAACATTCATGGACAGTGTCAAAGATCAGTCATCGAAAAATCATAACGTTCCTCTGAACCAGGCAAATCCGAGGTTTGAAGTGGTAAAACTTCAAAATTCATTCGAGGAAACGAATGGAGCCAATCGCTCGGTGGCGGTTTTGCACTGTCGCACAAAAGAAATGTTCAGGGTAGGGTGGCGCTAGTGTGGGCGGGATCCGAGGTGCTTCCACTTGGTACTGCATGACTGATTATCGGAATGATGTTCAAAATGCTATGATGTTACGTCGAAAGGTTGGGATCGAAGGTCTATTCAGAGGAACAGAATGGCCGATTGTTACAAGTGCATTCGAGAGACTAAGCTCTGACTCGGATTGTCGGCACAGGACCCTCCATGTCTTGACCTACCCTGGGTATTATCGTATTATGATTTATTACGTTTCTCCACTGTGATTCCTAGAAGCTGGTTTTTTCTCAGTGCTTCTGAGTACCTATAGAAAAACAACCCTGTAATAGGAATATTTTTATGTCATTCCAGAAATTCAGATCCCCCTTCTGAGACAGAGTCACTTTGTCCAAAACCCCAGACTCTAGTGGATGTTTGGAGAAGGTAGATCAGCTGTTCCGTGTGTGTGCCCCACCCGTATGTGTGACACCCACAACATATCCCTAATACAGGCCGGATTTCTGGCGTGGGAATGAGTGATAAAATGACGCCAGTACACTCTAGTGGATGTTTGGAGAAGGTGGATCAGCTGTTCTGTGTGTGTGCCCCACCCTCCCACCTTAAAAAGAAACCCCAGAGAGGGAGTCACTTTGTCCGCTCTGTTCATACAAAAAACTGTGAATCGTAGACATTTTTTCTTGTAGATATACATTTTTCTGTTTCTTGTAGATTTTATTATAAGTTTTCGGTTTAGGTCCAGTAGGTTAAATCTATATTAGTATGTACCAGAAATATTTTTGGGCCTATCACTCAACTATTACTTATTTGAGCAATCTACGGGTATTGTAAAAGTTATGTTGGTGATATTGGGACTTTATATGTTTGTAACTTACTGTTGTTTTGTATTTGCATTGTTACAGCATTTCGTTCTCGTGGAATTCAAGAAAAACTGCTTACCAGAAGTCCTGAGTAGGTGGTGCCACTTTTCGGACAAATCGACTGTTCCTGTCGCTTCTCCAGTTGTATGGTTCAAAGCAGCTCTATCAGGTTTGTCATTTTAAGAAGTAAATCTAAAAGAAAATTGACGTATTCAGTTTGTGATGTAGTTAAGGCCTGTTGCAACAGAACCAAATACATCCATCTGCATAAATTTAACGAGAAACAAAAATCCTGTCTCAATCTTCATTTTGTTATTTTTCTTCATAAAAAAAAGTTGTGTGCTGAAGTACAACTCATAAGAGAGATCCCCCTTCTTACACAAGGTTGACATTTGCTTGGGAGAGCTTATCCCTCGTGGACTGCGCTTCTTCCCAACTCTCGCCCTCTGAAAAGGGCGATAGGGACAGTATGATTCACCGTGTGGGAGCTCAGAGCTTTCCTTGCAAGGTACCTACAAGCCAAGGCACTGCAGGTAGAGGTGAACCTTCTAGCTGGTTCTCCCAGCTAAGTGAGCTGGTACCCAAGTTTATAGCAAAACTTACATGCCGAGACACATTACCAGGGTACGAGTCCCTAGTGATACGATCTCTACCCCTAAGCACCCTGGGCCCTGTGTCCCAGGGCTGGGGTGTGCTCAACCACTGCCACCACGAATCCTACCTGATCAGGGGGACAGGCTGGTGACACTTTGGCATAGTGCCAGTGGCCTGGGACTCCCCCCAACCCTTGGTACCGGTTTTGGGATGGAAGATTACCATGTTACTGGACTCTCCGCTCTACCTCCACCTGAGTGAGGATATTCTTCCCCAAACTCAGCCCAAAGGGCAGAGGGGGGGGGGGGGGGGGGTGCAGTGGAGGGAGGCTCTTCACAAGCGCTTAGGTACCCAGTGAATTACAGTTCAGCCAGAATAGCTTGGCCCACGAATCCACAACACCATCTATCAATGGGTGGTCTTTGGTGAATTCAGTCTTAACTGAGAACATGTGCCACCTCTTGTAAATGGAGGTGTCACCTTCATTAGCAGCCTTTCTTTCCAGATGATGAGTGATAATTCATAAAACTGCATCTATTGATTTTATTTTGTATTTTACATTGTATTGTAAATCGTTTGTAGGTTTGGTATACTTATTGAGAGTCTATTTACGAGAAATACTTGTAAAATCCCTACCTAGAAATGGGTATGGTAGGGTCAAAAATTAATTAGAAGTGGTTTGAATTTTCTCCCACCAAACTTTGTGATAAATAACAATATGATTAATCAGTTAACTTTTTTCACCTATCAGCAACACATGGATATATCAATCCAATCCTACCCAAGGCATATCGAACCTTCTTTTTTTACTCATAAGGCTAGATATATTTCATTTCATCAACAAACTCGGATTCTGAATCAGAATTAATGGTAATCTCTACATTGAATTACATTCATCTGCAACAAAATGGGACTGAATCGCACCAAAGATGGAGTCCAATGGTTCCGTCAGTCGAGTGCAGTGGCGGCCCTTCAGGTTTCTAGTCCGGTGGCTGAAGGCAGTTGATGACAAGTACAGTGACGGTGTTGCCGCAAGGACGACCAATGGGGGTAAACTACTAACGGATCCCCAATTTCCTTCGAGTTTAATCTGTGTTGAAGCCATTCCTTCAAATGTTCACCAGGTGTTTTACAACAATAACAAACTGTGAATAACATTTAAGAAACATTTGATTTGAAATTGGGGCCATTGCGATAGCTTAAGTTTCTTCTAAAATTCGCTAAAAGAGGAAAAATCTGCTAACATTGGGATATTTCCTCAATACTATGTTACAAAAAACGTGAAAATTCTTTTACGTAATTTTTGACAGATTTAGAGTGAGGCAGAGTAAAGAAATACTAGAATGAAGCTGGTAACGTACCTCAATTATACTGTGATTTACCTCCGTTAACCATTTCATTAGTTGCTTTTTATTTCAGGAAAAAAGAAAAGTGGACCAGAGGTTACCAGTACAGAGGATTCCAAAGTTGTACATATCAGACCTCCACCCTCCAATGAAACCATTCTTAGTCTAACCGCACAATCTCAGGGTGTAAGTTACTTAAGCCTATCAATCTATATTATATAGGTACCTATTTTATAATTTTATACTGTTTTTGTTTTGCCATAGTTGAACTTTTGAGTGCAGGAAAAAACGTGAAATTGGCTGATAGTCACAGTTTCAACAATATGTGTGTTCCAAGCACCCGTCTGAGTTCATGAACTCGTGAGTTAATGAACTCAGATGGGTTCCACGAGTTCACGAAACTTTTAGGTTCAAGAATCCGTCGGTGGGAACACTATAGTTCACTCAACACTCAATGCAACCAGTGCTAGTGTCGTCTTTAGTAACGTGAAGACCTCATCATCGAAATCCTTTGAACATTTTGAAGAAAAGGCCAAAAAGGTGCAAAACATGGTATTTTCAACTTTTTAGACGGTTATTTACTAATTGCCTCCCTCAGACTATTTTCCCAGGTATGAAGGGTATGGGAAGAAGAGTAACTGTTGGACATTTAATCAAAATCCCTCGAGCCATTATTGAGAAAAGGCAACAATAAAAAAAGTGCTAAAACACGATGTTTTTTCAAGTAAGGTAGGGAGGGCCAAGTTCGAACGAGAAAACCATTAGTTTGACTTTGCCTGCCAATTACCAACTACCCTTAAACAAATGTTTTCTATCTATGTGTGGACAGCTGATAAAAGAAAACTGACGGTTGTAATAATTATTCGATGAAGCAAATTGAAAAAGAGATGTGAAAAACGATAACACAACAAGCATCAAGCAGGCTAATGACAAGACATTTAGCGTGAAGGTTTGCGGTGAAATGAATTTTCGGAAGGTTCAGAAAGGTTTCCTTCAGTTCGAGTTCTCAACCCTATCCCCGAGCAGGTCTGAAAAGTTCATGAACTCACTGAACTCAGTTCGTGAACCCGACGCGGTGGGAACACCTTAGCGAGTGTTGAGTTCCTGAACTCAAAACGCTTGGAAGACGATTCACGTGCGCATAAGGTTTGGCGCCGAACCAGATCCGAAAAGGTCATAAACTCGCGATGCTTGGAACACAGCTAATTATTGCCAACATAATTTACTTGAAGCTATTCTAACTCTAACAACCAGATACATCTTCCTCGCCACTTTTCGCTGTGTCGATCCACGCGACGTTCATGCGTGTATCTCCTCCGGATAGCTACTGTTGAGGTTTTATAGGGACTAAACTACTATAGATATCGAAATTGGTGACGTGGGCGTTGCCTGTTCTTCATAATTCGTCAGACTTTTTGCCAGATGTTTAGGATTTTTAGCTGGAAATTTAACAAATTATGAGAACAGTTTGTTTAGTGGTATTGGCAACTTCTGGTCTAGAATGCCATTAGATCAGAACGCCTGGTCACAATGGTGCAGTCTAATGTTGAAAAACCTGATAAACAATCCATCCAATCCGATATTATTCATATGGAAGGTCATCTCTATCCGAGTAACAAACTAGTGCAATGTTAAATTTACGGCATCTCTCAAGGTCTGAAAGTTTAGATTAATCATACCCGTCTCTAGAAAGTTTTTTAAAATTATTATTTATTAGATTTTTTAGAGTGTCTTTATGGAAACATGTATGTATGGGTTTACCTTCTTCCAGACACTTTTTACTTACTTTGACACTTTTTACTTACCGTTTGACAGAACTTGGAAACTCCGTATTCTGTGCAACACCCTTGATTCATCAAAATTCTGAATAACCCTAAAATGCGTTTGATAAAGTCAAATCAAATGAGTCATAAAGTAGAATCGATTATTCAGATAAACTCCATGGAATTACAGTTTCAGCAGGATATACAACAATATCCATAAGAATATGCAGTATTCGCGACATTTTTGGCAGCACTGTTGTGATAAAACCACGTTCCTCCCCTTTTATTTAGATAATAGAATGGAATTCGGTTTCACAAAAATAATTGTAGAAGTTCGTTTTACAAACCCCAGGTTGGGTGTTCCTTATTCGTTTTCACTCGTATCATCAAAGTTGGGACAACGATTCTCCCTGCAGATTGTGGTCAAGGCACCAGTTATAATACCATATCTCCGAAATCATTAACATCCCTCTTGTATAATCAAGAATTGATGTTTTTAGTGTAAAAAATAAAACGTCATTTGGGTAGGTTTATTGAGAAATATCATGTGAAGTAGGTATGGAATCAAGGAAAAACACAAAGGGTTGGTGCCATATTGTATTTGAACCCGCTTTCCTTTACTTCGCCCGAGCTTTCTTTCTCAACCAATAGGAAACGAGGTAGTGCCACAGAGTCACGATAACACCACACAAATCGAGGTGTCAAGCCGATTTCACATGGAGCGGTATGTCCAGAGACGGAAAGACGGAACGCAATGTGATTGGCTGTTGGGACAACAGTTGAGGATGGTGGCAGCCATGTTGCCGTCGGCGCTCGGCGGTAGAAAATGGTATACCGTTGCCGCATGCCGTCGAGCGGAGTGCGAGCTCATTGGACAGGAATGTTGATAACCTCAAGTAGAGGTTTCAGATCAGGTAGGATGGTTATGGTTCCGTTCACCAAGGTGCCGTTTTCATGTGAACAATGTGACGCATTCCGCCGCCCCCTCTACTGGATTTTTCGGCCTTCCGTCTTTCCGGTTGTACGCTCATACAGCTCCATGTGAAACGGGCTTCACGTAGCCTACCGAAAAATTCGTTTGTATTGATTATTGCATTTTGTCAAATGGCAAATTCGCTGAAACTCGGAAGCCTCTTCCGAGTTTGAGATGATCCAATTCTGTCAAAGTGGCCCTTACTGATAGATGATGTTGTTGTTGGTTATTAAATTTGCTAATTTACATTTATTGCTTATTATATATATAGGTATCTGATCTTATGGAAACACTTCATAACTGCACGAAGCTCGATGAACTGGGATCACGGTTGAGATTTTTCACAGCCCGTCAAGTCGAGTTAGCCATGTCAGGGTTATTCCCTCATTGTGCGGTGCTTCCTTTTGGATCTTCCGTCAATGGATTCGGGAAATCGGGATCTGATTTGGACCTTGTCTTCAGGCATGATATTTCTCTGCAAGAAACAGGGAAGGTGAGTTAATTACAGACTTGTTTGTCATGTAAGTGATACACTATGCAAGTTGGAATCAGGAGAGTCTCCCGGGAGCCCACCTAAAGGCACAACTAGCGTTCCTTCTGGCATTCTGGGCAACTTACAGTACTAGTCAGCTGATCGCGTATCATTGGTAACGTATCATTGTTGATATCGCGAATCATAGGTGCTTTAGATTTCAGGTTCAGGCGGTTGTTGTTATTCTGTGGTTGTCACTGTCACGAGTTTTCTCGCCTGGTTTCACGTTCCTTCGTTGATATAATAGATACCTATCGGGTTCCTTCTTTGAGTATTAATAAGATGGAGGGCTCTGAACTCAACGCTGTTTCCCTGTCAAGGCATACGTGCCACGACAGTCGAGTTACCGTTGCTCATATATATGTGCCTACATGTACCTATATTTATTGAAAGTTTTTTGCTTACTATATGTGATATTATGACTTCAATACCACCAATATTATTCATTTACGTGGCGCAGGCTAACCTACTTTTTTTAAAGAACAAAGTAAAGTTCCTACTAAACCAAGGTTGCCTATCATTTTCAGCTATTTGGCTCGTCCCGAAATTTCATGTTTCCAAAGAGATTCAGATTTTCAAAAAGAAAGGACAAGTTCCTTAGCCGTCCCGATCAGATTAATGCTGTGGGTCGAATTTCGGAAAATGAAGTTGGCCACAAAACCAAAAAAGCATTTTTGGTCGACAATTATTTCATCACCTTTTTAACGCTGAGTCTATTGAGCGTGGTTAAAAACTGTCCCAATCACACCCAGAGATCCTAGCAAGCACACAGAGACGGTTGAATTACTTATTATTAACTCTCGGAAAACTTACATAGGTGTAGGTACCTAACAAAAAGGACATTACCTAGAAACATTCCTTAGAAGGTTGAGCTTTTTCAGCGATGCTACATAACTAAAACTATACTGAGAACTAAAAGAGCAAATTTTTGTCAACTTTCTCTCCTCCTTTCGGGACAAATTATCGGCCAATTATATACGAGTATGTAGGATTTGTACAAGAATCGTCGCAAACACAAAGCTTCCACTTTTTGTTCCGCAAAGAGCAAAATACTGATAGCATGGAGGCAAAAAGAGGTCTGCCTTAGACGCTTGACATGAGTGTAAGCGAGGAGAGCTGCAAAAAATGAAACATCAAGATGTACCTATGTACACTCAACACTTATTAGGTAGGTACCTACTACCTACCTATACAAACTAGGTATGAACCCTACCTATACAAACTAGGTACCTAGGTACTTCTTCAAACGCTAAACACTAATTCAATCTCTGATGCTACCTAAACCTCTTTTGAGATGGTTGCCAACCGCTTAACAAAATGACTCGTATTGGATCCATTTCGATACCTAACTCACGAATTCTCCCAGCTTCACTAAAAAGCAACGAGATTCAAGTGTAAGCGGGAAGCCGGCGAATACACACATCAGGCACCCGATCAGCTGACTAGTAGCCCGGAATGCCAGAAGGATGCGCTAGTTGTGCCTTTAGGTGGGCTCCCGCGAGACTCTCCAGTTGGAATCTACATAATGGGCCTTTCTGAATGTCTAATAGCTACATGATGAATTCATCGATCTGATTGAAACGTTGCCTTGATTGTTATATAGGGCCAATACTATGTGTTGTGTAATAATAAAGTGATTGTTCTTGACTATTAGATGCACCTACGAAGTTATATTTTAGGCTCTTTTAGAGCTGGTTTCACCAAGTTTTTGATCGTCCCCAATATTGGATTTCACTATGGAAGTTCAAGGATCGTCTCCGATCTACAGACTTTCACCATTGAACGCTCGATGTTCAGTTGTTTTTGTTCACTTGTTTTGTTTACCTAGGTAATGAGTTTTTTTAGCATAGAATATGCTTTAGCATTTGACGAACTAGCGAAAAACGTTACGCGGCTGTGTCACGAAATTTTTCCTTTTTTCTTATGATTTTCACGTACAAACTTGAAACTTACGTACGTAATAAACTTGTTTTCACGTACGTATGAAACTTCTTTAGTATTTATGGGACAAACCTCGTTCTCCATTCGTTGGAAAGCTCTCGATTTATCACACATTTCTTTCGTACTTGTTCTTCTATTTATATCTTAGTTTTATATTTTATTTAGGTCATAAAGTGATATACCTAGTAAACAATGCTGCTTGTTGTCACTTGGTTGAGAAGTTAATCTTGGTTACAGTAATTGTAGACGCGCACCATAATAGAAATTTACCTACCTAGGTACTTCCATCTAACTTTGATTAGTAAAACATTTATGTCGTAGTTTTATTTTTTATTTTTTTGTTTCCTCATCCACACATGAACGTACATAATATAGGTTAAAATAATTCATATAATTTTCGTTCATAAAATTCAACAAATTATTACTTTTTTTTCTTCCTGTTGCAAGTTTTATTTGAACATTGAGTAAATTGATTAATAACGAGAAAAAAGTAATTCCTTCGTAACCATTTTGCACCCTTTTGGGTGCCATGAAAACACACTCATACGTTCTTGATCCAGCTCGCTCGAGTATAGCTCTCTTGCTCCCCTTGTCTTTTTTTGCCTCAAATTCTATGCCTTTTGGCCTTAACTCATCCTTCTTCCCTCATTATGATGACATGGTACATGTTTCTCAATTAACGATTGTGCAAAACGTATTGGATTTTTACTTATTTTTACTGGCCAAGGTGAATGCTGCCCATCGATCTTCGAGACTGGTCTATCAAACGAAAACAAGTTCAGGGGGCCCCCGTCCACTAACTCAAAGGCAAATGGAACTAATGGCTGACCTTCTTCAAGTTATGATGCCAGGGTGTTCGGGTGTTAAACGAATACTTCAGGCACGTGTTCCAATAGTCAAGTACTCTAATGACTTTACTGGACTAGATTGTGACCTCTCTATGTCAAACATGTGAGTACAATTACTAGTCAATCTCTAATAGTTATTGTTATGGCTTACTTTATCACTATTTATCACCCCAACAGTAGATCCTTAGTCGCCTGACACCAAACACCCAACAGATCCTGACAGGCACGTAGTTGTCTGTTTATAAACCTTAATGTTAATCTCTCTCTTTCTAAATCAAAAGAATATTAAAGCTTCGTTCTCAGTGCGCGTTCTGCGAGTTCGGAACGGTTCTGGGCAAGCGCAGTAGAGTTTTGTCGTTCGCAGTGCCAGAACGCCCAGTTCCGGAACTCCAAGAACGCCGAGTTCTGCGTTCGCAGTGTTTCGCGAACCCAGTTCCGAACGGTTCTGACAGTTCCCTTTTTTTTTCGGAACTGTGAGAACTCGAACGCAAGGACGTAGTTAACGCATGCGCATTTCACTATTTTTCGGATCTCGTGGAGTAAACAACTTCCTTCTTCATCGACTTTATTCATTAAACAACTTTATTCTCGTTTTATTTCGCTCGCTTTATGTCGCTTCATCGATCATAATAACCTAATTTCAGCTTCATTGATTATAACTAGTCTCTATACGTTAGCAAACTATTCTAAATAATTCGAAATGCCAACTAGCTCGTCAAGTTCAGATAGTGATAATTTCGACGATGGTGTTCCGTGGTTTGGAGACGATGAGGACGAGATCGAAGTTATAGTTGGATCTCGTCTACATCCAAGAAACTCAAATTTTTTTGAGAAAATTGTGCCCTGGTTTGACGACGAAGAGTTCGTTTACCATTTTCAAATAAGCCATGGGCTCGCGGAAGAGTTAGCCCACCGTTTTCAGGCCAGCACCCTCTACCATTACCACTTTGGTCCTTATGGCAAGGTATTTTAAAAAAAAGTTCCAGTCATGAAGCATGATCGTACGAGCGAATTCTCGTAAATTATCTTAGTACCTATATTACGTTAGGTACATAGTTTTTAAATTAGAACACTTTGAAATCGTAATAACCAACTTTATGGTAACAAAATTCGATCTAAATAATAATCTGCGACTCAAAAAAGATTTGGAAATTTTAGATTTTTTGGGGAGCTTTTGTCGATTTTCAGCAAATAATAATGAAATTTCAGTAATAAAGGGATTTTTATCTCAATCCTAAGGATAGTTATCTTCTGGAATGACAAATATTCGAAAAGGGAGCACTGGAAGGTAACACGAGTTGAGTGAGGTTACAAACAACACAGGTTATTCCACTTCCAAGTTCTGAAATCGTTCGCAGTGCAGAACGCAGTTCCACAAGTTCCGGAACTCCCCGGGATTTTCCGTCCCAGTTCTGATGAGTTCGAGAACTGTTAGAACGCGCACTGAGAACGAACCTTAAATTTGCTTGCTCACTACCGAAGATAGGAAGCTTTGTGTTCTTGCATGAAGAAAAAATGTTTGTCCTTCAAAATCAAACTTTTAACTTGACAGTGTATCAGAGCTTGCTTATCAATTAGCGAACATTTGTTGAAAATTGAACAATCGCAATGGCTCCAAAAGTTTTAAAATGACAATTTGTGAAAATTTCCTCCAAAGAAATCCGTTTTGAGGCATTCTGAAACGATTCCTGAAGTTTGCCCATTTGCATATATATATCTATATATATGTAGGTAATCTCCTTATTATTGTGATAAAAATTCCGTTCTAGTGTCAAAATATCAAGCTTTCCAAACGAAAGGATGAGTCCGTTGGCCATCGTTGAGCACATTAAGGGGGGAACGGACAGTGGAGCTCTGAGTGTTAGCCGGTAAAGCAGTTCACCCGCAAGCCGTTAACGTGGGCAGGGGGGATTCTAAAATGCCTTACATAGTTGTTCTTTAAAATTGAGATTGCAGTTTTTTAATTTTTTTAACAAGGCTATTGCAGTCTGAGGGAAATCTACATCTCCTAAGTCGCTGCTAGAAATCAGAGCTATGTGGTCCCTCCCAACAATCTAAAAATATAAAATTTAATTCTCAGTGTTTTTTTTTTTTTTTTTTCTGAAATGTGGCCATATTCCAGATCAGTTTTGTTGTTACCTATATTCAGAATCTGCTGAGACATCTATCTATTGCTAACCCAGTTATATAGCTAGATATATAATTATGTTTTTAACTGGCATGGTTTAAACTCAAATTGTGTAAGATTTTATCGTATAGATTCAGAAGATGCCTTGACGTATGCTTCAGGGTGTTTTGAACTCAAACTTTCCTGAAATAGTCAGGAGGCGTAATTTTGTGTGGAATAATTTGTGTTTCAGGACTGGGGTGTATATGTCTGAGCTTCTTTTCCTGTACAGTCAATTAGACCCTCTGTCAAAACTTCTGATTTGTTTCGTAAAAACCTGGGCAGCTGCATGTACACTTACCAATCCCTTTCCTGGAAGGTAAGAAAAATGATTTGAAACGGTGCTGGTTTTAATTTATTTGTACCAGTTTTGTAAATGTTATCTAAAAAGTTTATGTTATAATATTTCAATTTCAGGTGGATTACGAATTTCATGCTCATAATGTTATGTATACATTACCTTCAAACTCTAAAGAGACTGCCAGTTTTAGATTTAATGGTAAAAGAAGCTAGTAAGTACCAATTGCCATAGACATATTATGCTGTAAGGGGAGTGGTCCCTAAAACCTCTCTATTTCTACGCCTTTATTGTGAAACTCCGTAATTCCAAATGCAAAATAAAAAAATTACCCCGGAAATATTGAACGAATATGTACTCAGAATATTTTTGGACTGTGTCCGTAATGATGGTTGCTTTTGATAGTGCGAAGGAAATTTCAAAAATGGAATGGTTGAAAGGTGAAAATTATTTCCATCTCTATCGAAACATTAGCCTTAACGGCAAAAGGTATTTTGACTCTCTACTCATGTATGTGTTGACACTACTGTTGGTAGATAATTTGGAGAATTCCTCGGCACCATCGAAGGGTAATATTTCTATGAACTTTCTCAAAATTGCAATTAATTTGGTCCAGCTGTTATCGTGTTATGTTTTCATGCTGTGCTGTATTGCTACCGTACTGGGGGTGTCTAACGGCACTACACGTGTGGCATACGTGCTGGGCCAGCAACCATTCTTGGCCTTTAAGGGCTGTGCCTATACTGGTACCACGGACGGGGGGGGGGGGGGGGGGGGGGGCAGGCTTTCTGCTCTTCCAGGGTGCCTCGCTGGGCTGGGGAGCTGGTCCAGCGTGCCACCCATTTGAGGATGGTTTCGTGGGGTTAGTAGGTTTCTTCCCTTCTCTTCTTCCCTTGTAGTCTCCCCTCTCCCTATCCAGGGGGGCGGCGGCTAGAAAGTAGAGCCTTGTTGGGGTGCAGGTCCCCCTTCTAGGTGGAGTTCTCCGACCTCAATCGGAGGACGCTATAACAGGCCCTTAGATCTATACGGTTTCCAACGACGAACTGTGCTGTATTGCGAAAACCCCATCTTTCTGGAGAGTGGCTTGTCGGACTGATGAAAACACCCTATAAGTAGGTCATCTTCATGTTCCTTTTTCTCAGGTCCTACCTACTCAGTACTGCTGCCTTGCTGCCTTGATTTTTTTTTTTTTTTTTTTTTTTTTTTTTGTCAAGGATGTTGTCTTTTAAAATTTAGTCGAAGGGAATTCTAAATTATGATCAGCAAAATTCAGAGGATTTGAAGAACTAAAACTTCAAATGTAAGCTTGAAACTTGAAAAACAGCTACATTGTTCTGGTACTTTGGGGGAAAATTAAAAAAAAAAAAACATATGAATGTGTTTTTGTTACTTATTGAAGTAAAGAAAATTCAAGACGGTAAGTTCTATATTAAAGGAGAAAAAAGAACATAAAGCGCTAAAAACATCATTTTTCAGGAACCGAGACTTTCTGAAGAAGGACGGTGTTCCTATTCTGACAGCCTCTCGTGTACTTCAAAACGCTTTCAAACTTTCTTTGAGAAATCTATGTTTGTTCATCATGGCTGCTAAACAATTATGTTGAAAGCAGAAGAAGAAGAAAGTAGAATACTGTAATCAGCTTTTGCATGTAGTACCCATAGTATTGGAAGACCTGTTTGCTGCGGTGGAAGGGGAATGATCCCACCTACTGAGTGGGCATGCACTAGTTCAATTACTTGATTGAAACACTTCCAGTACGATTTTTTTAAATAATTCTTTAGTAGTTATCATCCGTGAGAGTGGGCATCTCTGCATCCAAGCTTCAAAATTGGTTTCTATGGGAGTTATCACTTCCTTACGTAGCCTTTGCAGGAAGGATCCATACACATTGCCTGTTACTTTATCAATCATTTCAAAGTGAATTAGAAGATAAATACGAAGAAGCTTGGTCAGGAAACTCTCCCTACACTAGCAGAGTGCTCTAGGCACTGAATACCCATAATTCAAATCGTCACTGTGACCAAACTACTGGACCAAATCAAGCTTTTCTTTTTGACATTTTCATGTCTTTCATATGGCACATAACAAAAAAATCGTCACGAAAAAAATTGTCCCAAGTGGCCACAACGATGATTATGACCATCAGAAATGACGTTGACCATTCATAGGTAAACACATGAAAATGTCCCAATGCGTTGCAGACTCGTATGCAAGCGTTATTATAACTTCTGTCACCTATATAGATGGTCTTGTTAGTTCTAAAACCTACTTTGTAACCTCTCGATGATAGAATTTACTGTGTTTTAAATGATCTGAACATTCTCTAATATACACATAACATTTAGAATGAAAAATCGAGTTATTGAGTGTTTTTAGAGACCACTTCCTAAATGTACATTTAAGGAAAGGCCCAGATTTTGGTAGTTAGTAAATGTATTTATTGTCCAGTACTCAATCACCTCCAGGAACGCCTATGATTTGATTGATTCTTACCTTTAGAGAAAATATTATAAGAATTATGGTATGGATAAGCAGAAGACTGTTTACTATGCAGCTTACATGTTAAACACAGCATTGCAGCAAATTTTGACAAAAACTCCCAAAAAGCGCAGTTTTACAAAACGATACAGAAGTTTTGCTCTCTTATTTTGGCCAAACCGGACGACCCACGTCAGACGCATCAAATTTTTCTTGTAGTGCGCACACTTGATCAGAGCAACTGATGCTTTCGCATTCCCAGAATTTGACGCATTCCGAGTATTTCGCTTCCCTTTTTTGGCCATGTGCCAAACAACTTTTTGGTATAATTTTGCAGACCAGACGAAACTTATATGACATTTCCTGTGACCATGTAGAGCATGAAAAACCATGATGGCAATCTCAGAACAGTAGCTTTTAAAAATGGCGGCCATTCAAAATGGCTGCCAGCCACTATAGCCCATATTCTCTTGACGTCACGCCTGGAGTAGTTTCTTCCAAGGTCCGCCATGACGTGGTAGATGTTACTAAATTGCAACTCAACCAACCTTTTTTTCACTAGAAGTTTGCCATCGTATGTCAACCTATTACGTTGTTATAATGACATTTTTCAACAGTTTAGTTTTGCGAAAGTAATATTGTAGTAATGTAAAGTTTCAATTCAACTAAATGGTCGCAGTAATCATGCCTGCCAGCGTGATTATTGTTTGTAGACAACAATACCGATCCAATAGTGAACGAGTTTTTATTTGGACTAGGGACTATTATAGGAAATCAGTGTCTGAAAACTAAAGAACTTCATTCGTTTATATTGAAAATAAATATCCTGAAAAATAATGGAGAAAAAATAATTGAAAATTCTTCAGATATCTGTACTTTGGTGTAGGTGCTACATAGCCATTGCCCTGGCAGTTTCATCAGCGTTTTAGATATGTTCTTATTACTATAACCATAGTCTGCACAGGGTTGAGTTTCATGTGACCCCTATGGGGTGTAGGTGGAAACGTAGGGGTGCAAAGCCGGTTATAAGGCCGACTATTGTTCCAAGTTCCCTACGATTTTTCCTGAGTAATCCCTCAGTAAGTTTGGGGTTGGGTACGGCCACCATGAGCTTGCTGTGGTCATGTCCCTCAATATTGCACCAACTTCTTGTGGTTTGTTGGTCAACCCACATGTTGATGATCCTTCTGAAGGTAGTTTTTGGTAGGCCAACCCCTGGCTCGGGCCCTACAAAAGGGGTTTGGGAGTCCCTTAAGTTCCTCATACTCGTGAACAATCGCGATTAACAGAGATGTATGCATAGATAACCAGAGATATTGCACAGATGAGAGAAGCTACTAGTGAAAAAACGTCACTCGCTCTTCCAGCGGCGGAGGGACAGGGGTCACAGTTCTTGGAATTTCAGAGGTGGCCCTCCGCACCCATCGGATTCCGTACCCGGATGATGTGGATAGGTCACTCACGTTGAAAACAGTATTACAAATCCTAAAATCCGACCGTACTGACTGTACGATGAGGATAAGTGTGTTCAGTTCAAAGACACGAGCATTGAGCTTTAGGATGTCATCATCCCAAAATGACGGACATGGAAAGTCTAGTGTGGCCATCATGGGTGAGTGAAACTTCCATGAAACTTCCATATAATTAAAAAAAAAAAAAAAAAAAAAACCGCTTTCTACGGGTATTTTCAAATAGTTTCTTCAAAATTCACCGCAATTCGTCTGTGTAACATCTAAGCTGCATAGTAGTCTTCTATTGATCTTACCATAATTGGTAGTTGTCTCCATGGTCACAACTAGTTGAAGTATTTAGTTGTTATCTTGTCACAGCCTCAGAAGATGAAAGAATTACTGATGACATCAACTGCACGTTCGTGAGAGACCTATCGCGTCTAAAATGGGACCAGTCGAGTTCATCTGTGTCGCCTTCAAAGCTTCTACGAGGGTTTTACGAATACTATATGAATGTAAGTATAACTATCCATATTATGACTGAACTTTGTTTGTTGTTTAGAATGGTATAGGTATTTTAGATAGTTACTTCATCATCTCATTGTTTTGGCTTCCAAGGAAATTAGTTCATTTACAGCTTATTCTTTATAGTAAATAATAAGATTTTATATAAGGCTATTAAATATTTGTGTACATAAAATAATAAAATGTATTAATTAATTTTTTGCAGTATGATTTTGCTGCATCTTGTATATCAATTGCAACAGACGCCAGGCTTTCAAAGCCAGATTATTCACCTTTGTACATAGTGAATCCTCTTGAACGATCTCTGAACATCGCAAAAAATGTTTCAGGTAAAATCATTATCCAATACATCATCACAATTCTTTCATACCCTAGATTAGAGACAATAAATTTCCACTCGCGATAAATTTGTGGAAACCCATTTCAATGAAAAATGGAAGTTAAAGAACTACGTTGTCTAATTCCACGAAAATGAGAGACACTGTTAGATCGATTTCGACGTTTAGGTCACCTAACCTACCATTAGTAACTAACAAGAACTTTATTTTTTTACTGATGATAAACTAACCGTTGAGATCGATTTATCATAGTAACTCTTCTTTTTTCGTGGAAATAGACAATGTTTTCCACTAAATCCCGTTCCGAAATGATTTTCCACAACTTGTCACGTGTGATTTAGTTTGTACTATAGGGTAGTGTAATGTCAACGAACTTCTTTTTTTATATTTATAAGACATTTGCACGGTATGTAAATAGTTATGTAGCAAACACTGTGTAAAAAGTGTTCGTGAATGGGACTAAGGCCTTGTCCACCCAACCAGAGCTAGTTGTCACAGAACTAATGTAAATATTTGTTCTTGATTAAAACCTAAATTGGGAAAAGAGGAAAAGTTTTTTTGAACTTGTGGGATGCCGGAACTTCCCAATTCATAAGGGACCCATTTTGGGGAAATATAAGCCACTAGGCCTGCGATTTCTTTCTAAGGAAGCCCCGTGTAATGACTCTCAGTTGTTTCTCTGTCCCCCAGCTAGGTGATATTTTTACTTAAAGTAATACAGGGTGGGCCCCGGGAACAGACCAAAAAGTGGGGCGCCCTTGCACTGCCCAGGGTAGGGGTAGGAAGATCTCTGAGGGCTCATTCGAACCGTTATATGATGCCGTTTAGTTTCCATCATGGATCAGTGGGATGTGATTCATCGTGTATTTGCTTACGAGGCGTATGTGAAAAACGATGAATCGATAGTTGCAGTGCAGCGTGCTTTCAGAATCAGATTCAACCTTGGACGTCGTGGAGTTGTTCCTACTTGGAAGACAATTATGAGATGTGTCACAGATTTTCCCTCGACAGGGAACATACAACCACCTGGCCCTGCACGGACAGTGATACCCCCAAAGAACACGGCGAAGATAAGAGCAGCTGTTCTCCAGAGCCCAGGGCGTTCTGTGCGCAAACAAGCTCAAGCCCTGCAAATGAAACGCACATCAGTTCGACGAATCATTAAAAAAGAACTAAAGTTTCATCCATACAAGTTGGCCATTGTTTAACAGTTGATACCTAGTGATTACGCTCAGCGTTCTTCATTTGCACTAAAGATGCTCTCGTTGTTTGAAGTGAATATTGAGATGGTGCTGTTGATGAGTGATGAGGCGCACTTTCACCTCAACGGTTTTGTTAATAGGCAAAATTTCCGGTATTATGCAGCAGAAAACCCTCAAAGTCTCCACGAACGTCCCTGCACAGCCCTAAAGTAACTGTTTGGTGTGCCGTTTCAAGGAAATTCATCATCATGTTTTGAGGAACAAGGAATCACCGTGACTGTCAATTCTGAGCGCTACATTGAAATGCTGACCAACTTTTCGGGACCCGAGTTGCTCAGAAGAAGGCGAATTGTCAACCCAGTGGATGTTTGGTTTCAACAAGATGGGGCCCCTCCTCACACTTCCTCTGCCTCAATGGCCCTGGTGCGGGAAATGTTTCCCAATCGCGTCGTATCACATTTTGGGGCCCCCCGGGTCACCTGACTTGACGACTTGCGATTTTATTTCTTTGGGGGTACCTTAAGGAACGTGTTTATGCGACAAAACCGCGCATTTTGAACGCTCTTAAGGATGCAATAACAACCGAAGTTCGTTCAATTGAGGAAGCATTGCTAGAGCTCGTCCACAGAAACTTCTTGGAACGACTCGCTTCATCCTACGAACAAAATGGACACCATATTCTGGATGTTATTTTTAAAACTTGAAATGGTACTCATTTCCCTTCATGAAAATGTAAATAAAATGGTTGTCCGTTTAAAATATCCTAGAGTTATGCCTATTTGTTTTTTGGTCTATTCCCGGGGCCCACCCTGTATTGTATTTCCACGCACCTGATGGGAGCACATTTAGTTGAAAAAGTGAAGCTTTCAGGTTCCTCTGTGAGGACCCCTCTTTTCAACTGTTGTAATAATGAATTCATTTATCGATACCTACTTGTGAGTAAAACCAGTCAAATTGCCCTGGCTTCTAATTCCTGTAAACAGTAGACTAATATTATACTTCCGGTGAATGTATTTAATTATTCATCTCTTTCAAATCTAGGGGAAGAACTGGAGAAGCTAAAGATGGCTATAAGAAATGCGGCTTGGGTGATGGAAAGTAGAGACATGCCCATAAATTCTTTGTTGACTCGCCTAGGACAGAGTTCCGATTCCCTTTCCCCTCTAATTCAGATGAGTCATCGGCGATTAGCCAGTAATCGCTTGGTCACAGTAAAAGAACTGTTTAATGAAAGCTGATAACATTTTCCTGCAGGACAGCCTCAATCCTCTCAAAGGTAAGATATAGAACTGCAATATTCACTTCAACTATGATCCTATCTGACACCGCTTTAATTTTGGAAAGTGGAGCTATTGATGTATGTGCATAGTTATTTAGTTCTCAAAATATTTTTAACCATCTTCAATAATACGTATGAGTTCTAAAAACTGCTCTTATTAATTGTTCACTCTCCCACAGGCCAGGCCTTTCTGGTAAACATAAGAATATAAAACTAGTAGGAGTGTATAGGACTGTTAAAACCCCCTCTTATTTCCATTTGTACCATTATACCATTGGCTGAAATTTTTTATTGTGTGGATTTAGTTGTGCATTTACCTGCTAGTTACATGATATTGTTAATTACCACAATCATTAGTTATTTTTAAGTGGGATTTGCGTTCATTAGCTTCAACATAAATTTGAATCTTAGGTCTTATCATTCATGCCAATGCTATATACATTCAAATATAAAGCATACAAAATTTCTGCATAACTATGCTTTATTTACAGTGTCAGTCATCTCCATCCTTCCTCAATGTTGCAGATTTGACACCAGTTTACCCAAAAATGTGAGTGTTTACTGTAATCATCAAAACATTGAAAATACTACTGATCATTTTTCACTCTCCCCCGAGCCGGGCCTTTCTGGTAAACGTAAAAGTACGTCTTTAGGTACACTGTAGGTAGGTATTTACAAATTGTTTGTACAGAAGCTCAAGTACGAGCTTGGCAAAAATGTATAATAATATATTATATTGGTATATTCATGCGACCATTATTTACTATCCCGTTCCTCCTAGGCTACATACAAGGTTTACAACCATTCAGTACCCCCTAGAAGTAATGTTCGCTTAACTTTCCATGGAGATCGATTATAGTACGATCTTCGTAGAAGACTGTTTACTTATGTAGCTGATACGTTACACAGTGCACCCGGTGACGTTTCAGAGAACATATTTGGAAAAAACCCCGAGAATGCGGATTTTGAAATGAAAAGAAACCAAACGTTTGTTTTGTTGTGTTGTGTTCGTTGTGTTTTGTACCATTACGTTTAGGACACCGGGTATACCTAAACTGACAGTAGGGACATTATCGAATCAGAACGCTTCCCATAATGTTTATTTATTACAATATTCTTATATACAAAATAACACGTTGGTAATAAAAATCTTAACAACTGTAATCAATTTATAAAAGTCAACTTAAGGAAATTTATAATACTTCATTTTTGCCAAAAGAATAAAATTTTGTTCTCATAGCAGCTTGAAAAAACAAGTCAAGTTTCAAACCCGTTTATTTGGATAGTTTCAAGTTCTATAGTATTCACTCCACTGATTTCTGTTTCAAGAAAAATGTAACGTGAATATGAAGCACACAAGGTATAATAAAATCAGTTATCCTCTGGTGGTCGGTCTTCCTCGACATTCTGCAAACAAAAACCCAATGTCATTAAAATTTGGATTTGGAAGAAAAAAGTGTCTTGTCATGTAGTCGTAGGTTCGTTTTGTTGCTTAATGATTTCTGGTTTGTGTAACCCCTAAAGTGCTAAAGGCCGTATCACACTAACATTTTTTTCGCATTTTTAATGCCTAAACGTGAAGAAGGCAAAGTGCTTTTTTTCCAAGGTCACCTTTTTCGAACATTGCGCATCCTGGCGGAGCATTTTAAAACTCACTTGGGAAAATTATAACATGTTCCAGTTTTTACCTCAACGCGAAAAACGCTAAAACCACCCTTGGGAAGGTAACAGTCCTAGGAGCCCTAACCTGACAGACTTAATAAAACTGCATTCCGCTAAAATGCGCTGTTTTTGCTCTTATTCCTCCTCAACATTCACAGCTGACCTTGGAAAAAAGCACTTTGCCTTCTTCAGGTTTAGGCATTAAAAATGCGGAAAAAATGCTAGTGTGATACGGCCTTAAGGATCACACTATCCCAACTAACACGTGTTGGGGTGAGCCACAATTCTAGACGTAAATGTAGTAGATGCAGCTTAACTACATGTCTTGAATTAACTTTTGCTCAAGATGACTAAATCTGAGCACCAAAAAAACATTGTTATTTACTTAAATGGTAAAGCAAGTATTTTAGTTAGCTTAGATAAATATTGGTGTACCTAAAGCAGACCATTCACGATCCTGCTGCAGGAAGTGAGGGGAACGAAAAAGTTCCCTCTCTTCTTGCACGGGAGGCGTGCAGGACGTGTGTGGAGGCCTTCCTGCTGCAGGTGTCCTGCAGAGTTCGTCAGATGAGTTTCCCATCGGACCATCCTGTGGTCCAGGGTTCCCCACCTTATCAACCTGCTAGATCTGAGCGTGTGTGGAGCTGCCGGAAGACCTTAAATAAGGAGCCATTGAGGAATGGAGAACGCCGCAGAAGGTAAACACAGAATAACGTATACTGGCGGGAAACCTTCGGTTTGAGCTGGGAATGACAGATCGTGTATGGAGAACGCACTCTGAGGCAGGAGAGCGAAGAGGGGAACTTCGTTGCACTCCCCATCTCCTGCAGCAGGATCGTGAATGGGCCGCTTAATAAATTAGAAAACAATATGAGAATGAACAGTTCTGTAATACTTACAGGTTTGTTACCGTATCTAGACCAAAAGGTAACCTTTGCCTTTGACCTGTGCCCAGTTCGCTGGTTGAACACTGAGCACTCTTCAAATGGAGGGCAATAGAGGTGAAGGCTTACTGCTGTGTCACTGTAGCTCGTATTTTCCACACGGTGCAAACCCATGGAATCTGAAAGGAAAAATTACAATCTCTCAATTTTCGCGTGGAACTTAATGCTGTTACGTTTAAGGAAAACTCCCGCAGTCAAAGAGGTTAGGTTAATCAGCCTCGGTGGCGTTGGTTGCTAAAGTGCTTGTCTTTAAAAATTACTTCTATCACAAAGAAGTTTAAGGTTCTAACTCAGTCAAGGTATCAAATATTTTTTGATCGTTACAATGCATATACAATAAACATGGTATAGCCTTTACCTAATACAATATTATAAAAAAATTAATAGCCAAGTAACATGAGCCAATGGCATTTTGACGATTTGGGGTCGTAATTACTTTCAAAAACGTGAAAATTACCACATGGAAAGCGAGAAAAGGATGTTTTGAGGTTTGCCGAGTAAATAATTCTAAACAATCTCCAGTTTTCAGTTTGCTGAACAAAGAATACGATTCATAACAACGTTGCTTCATCTCCATTCTGCTACTTTACGCGAATAACTAGGTACAACCGTTATGTACATATCCATTCATAAATTAATAGAGCACCTATAAACTATAGTTGCGTACTTACTCGTGTCACCAAAATCTTAAATTTCATTCAATTCATTTGCTAGAATTAAATTTTTATGGAGATTCCAAAAAAATGATTCCTACTTACTGTAAAACTTGTAGAATCCAGAAATTAAGACCAGATGATGTTACTAATTGATGAGCCACGAATTTTTCAAAAGAAGTTGAATGAAACAGCACATTTCAGCCAGGGTAAATAGGAGTAGACATCAAGTTGACCCATTAGCCGGGGCACCCTCCTTCGACCTCTCGCACAGTAGGATGAACGATCCAAATTTCTTGTCGTTATCATTTTAAAAAATCGAAAGGCCACTTGAACTTGTTTATGCCTTGTCTATTCCTTCTGTTAGGCGTTGGACTGGTCAAAAATTATAGAAAACTCATCAGAATTCGCATTCGTGTTGTTTTCCAGAGAGAAGGTTCTGGAAAAGGTCGCCATCTAAACCACTCAGCTAACTAAAGATGCCACTTAATCCAACTTCTTTGACCATGGAAGTTTTCCCTGCACATGACATTTCCCTAGAGCCAAACCATCTACCTGAATTGAGGATCGGGCAATGGTGGATGGTACTGCTGGCTCAGCAGCTGCTTGTGGAAAGAGTCTCTGTAGAGGGTGTTGATTATCATTGTATGTTTTCACGTTGAAAGCGAGGAAGTGAAACTGCTACGTTAGAGAATGGGTTACTTATAGTCAGCCTTGAGAGGGATCGCATTCTAAATTACGCCAACTGTGCCGAGATACCTCTGTAGAACTCGAACTCACGCCTTCTTCCATGTAGATGATTCTGAGACACGTCTACATCTAAACCACCTTATGACCAAATTGAACCTTTTTGACTGCAAGAGTTGCCTTGCATGGTGCGTTCAACAGATTAGCTGATGAAACAGGTCAGATAGATTGGAATGCACCAATAAAGTAATGTTTCTGTTTGCACTTGCATTGCTGAGAGCACGGTACCTGTAATATACATATTCTATGTATGTATATTTCAGGTACCGCGGCTGAGAGTTGAAGTTATGGAAACACCATTGGAAAGAATCCAAAAGCTATCTGTAGTAGGTAGGGACTAGCATTTCTATTTGTAATAATTTGAGCATGTTCTCACCATTGATGTAGCACACTCCGTCCGTGGGAAGCAATGTCCTTGAAAGTTCCGTCATCGGTTTTAACTCTTCTTCAGTCTCATCGTCTGATTTTCCTTCCGACTCGGAAGAAGAGGTTTTCTCTGGCCAGGAGAATCTAACTTCAGAAAGCGTTCCTTGCATCACTTTCATGAAACAATGCGAATCGGCGTGGTCGTGAATGGCCGAACCGTGTCCCTCTCCCCAACATAACAACATCAGGTTGTACTTTCCATTTCCTTCATCTATCAAGTTGCGTGTATACCTGTTGATTAAGAAATGATTAGCGCCTGCTCCGTGAAAATAATGATTGACTTTCAATGTATATACCATACTTGAAAAATGAACGTGAAACATTAAAACATAGTACCACTGTAAGGACCTTGTTAAAATATGTACCTACTGAGCCATGTCTTTCATATAAGTACTACAAAAAAGTTCTAGCCATGCAGCATGGTCGTATGAGCGAATTTCCGTAAATTATCGTATTATTATGTTACAATGTTTTGAAACTTGAGTACTTTTAGATGCAAAAAAATTGTTAACTAACAATTTTACGCAAAATTGTCCTAAATAATATTCTGTAATTCGATAAAAATATTGGATTTTTAGCCTTTTTCTTTAATGCAGTTTTCGACGATTTTCCAGCACACAATATTGATGCCATTTAGGTGAATTTTTGTGCATACATTTTTTAATGTTCTTGTTCGTTGTTGATAAACTTCTTTTGACTACAATTCTGCTGAAAATATGAATTTAACGATTTTTAGCCGCTTTTAGTTAGCCTTTTTTTTTTAGTGATTATTCACTGCATTTTTTCAAAATTTTGCAATTCATTGTTTTCAAAATACCTGGCCAACAAACTCATCCTTTTATTTGGAAAGCTTGATTTTTTTTTGCGCAAAAACGGAATTTTTATTTCAATCCTAAGGAAAGTTATCGTCTGGAATGATACACACGTACACACACACACTCTCTCTCTCTCTCTCTCACACACACACACACACCCACACTTTTTTTTTCAAAACCCCTCAAATACGGAGGGGTCACACCATTAAATTGAAAAATAAACAAATAAATACAATAAATTGGGGAGGACGCCCAGGTTCACCCCGCTGGCTCTAGGGATGAAGGAAGTTGCAGGAGGAGGGGGGAAGAGAGGGATGAAAAAGAGTGCCCCCCATGACCACCAGTTGAGGTAAGAACCCCTAAGGACATGGGTGGTGATATCACAGAGCACTCCTGCCGAGATGCCCAACTCGAGTAACTCCATGGCGCTTTTCCTGCACCACACCCCGCACCATGACACGATCACGGCCATGACCTTGATGTGGGTGGGTTGGGTGCCACTCCTTTTAGCTCGGATATCGCTTGCCACAGATCATTTCTATCATATTTACTTATCTTAGCCCGCCAGGTCTGCTCCATGTCCATGCTGCCACTGACAACCTGGACACCCAGGATTATGGCAGACCCATCGTGCTTGATAGCAACGATATTCTTGCCCCAGTCACTCGGCATATGATATAGAGCTTGTGAGTTCATATGATGAAATATGCAGGTAGTATTATTAAACGCCTACTTTTATCTTTATTTTACTTTATTTTTATGTATTTATATTTTACAACGTTTGACTATTTCAAGTCATTTACCGATGAGTAGACTCTACCAGTGAGCTCTCAAATTCCTCTTACCTACCTATTTCCTCAATAAATGGGGTGCGTTGAAGAAAAACAGTTCAAGGCATGCAACATGACTGCATAACCAAATTTCACGCATTATATTAACTTTTTTTTTCTTCCAATCCACTTTGTGTACACAGGAATTATTGTTAGTTAATTGCTTTCAAAAATCTTTTCCAAAATATAATATTTTGCTATAGAGGTAAAAAACAATTGTTTGCTGTTTTTATCAATTGTAGCACATTTAAATTTAATTTAATTTAGATCTTGTGCGCAAATTTCTGAATGTTCTAGTCCGTAATTGATCAACTTTGTCTATACACAATACATATATTTATTTCAACAGCATATTAACAAGAGTAAACAGAGACAACATGGGATGCTGGAGGTAAAGAGAGAAAATTGGCAAGAATGAAGTTGTCTGATTTATGTTCACTGGGTTGAAGTGAAGCCACCGGGGGTGATTGAAGGACCATTCAACCAGCTCCGGAATGATGAAATGGTGCGAGTAGGTATTCCGACATGTTGGAGTTGCCCTCTGGTATTGGAAACGGAGCTCCATCTTCCAAGCCCAATCCTTCTTCCTCTCGGTCATCATTTTTTGGGCCTTATTGTTGCAGGCGCTTCCGTGAGCCTCGGAGCCGCAAGGGCACAGCTCTAATGACAGCCATCTGCACCTTGGTTTGGACCCAGCCAGCTATTTGAGCTATTGGTCTGTACTGTTTTCACTGGGTTGGAGAAACTCTTGGTGATTGAAGGACCATTCAACCACCACCAGCGTGAAGAAATGTGAGTCGGTAGCCCCACTAGTTGGAGTTGCCCTCTGGTAGTGGAAATGGAGCTCCATTTCCAGCCCAACTCTTCTTCCTCTTGGTTATCATTTCTTTGGTCATATCGCTGCAGGCGCTTCCGTGAGCCTCGGAGCCTCAAGGACACAGCTCTGATGACAACAGGAAGTAGTTTTTCGCCGTTTTTAGTGAATTTTTAAAACTGTTTTTTAAAAACAATTTTGTACCTTATTGAGGTCTAAAAGAACTGCCCAACGGACTCCTTTCTTTTGGGGTACTTTTTGGAGTGGAAGTTGCAATAGCTCCATTTTATAGGAAAATTCGCTAAAAGAAATGCCTCAAGAAGATTGCTATGAAGAAAATTTTGGACAAGTTGTTTTTAAAAACTCTACTGTTTTGACATTGCTGTAGCTTCTTTATTTATATGTACCTGCTACATTTTAAGCACTCACCTAAATCTGTCAAACTTTGCAAACTGCTTCCAGTCCCTTGGATTAGATTTGTAGCATTTAAGAAGGTCGCCCACTTCCTCAATATTTACTCGGTCCGACTCGAAAATTACCCTCAAGTTGGATATCAAGTCTGCTAAGGTCGCAGGGGATTGAGACACAGATACCTGTGGAACAACAATGAAAAAAAAATTGATGTAGGTGTGCACTTATATAACAATGCTAAGAACCAATACAAGTGGAGTTAAGTTAAAGTTAAATTACAAGATCATCCTATCACGCAGACAGAAAGGTACCTATTTAATATCCCTTTACTATTGCTCAATTTGGGTGTTTTGCATGCAAGGATAAATACCCCAAGGTACGACTGTAAGGGTGCTCATAACTTCCTAGCAATAAGACAAATTTGACAAAAGCAATAAATCGTTTATGTGCCATAAAATGCACATAAAATCTAGCTGATATTTACCTGTACTTATTACATTATTTTATATTGGTCATATCATAAACATATTTTCATAAAATGTTAAGCTAGGCCTTGATACAGTTAATGCATTCTATCCCAATTCCCTTTGTGAAATGCGTAACTTTGAGAGCGTTTTTGGAGTACCTTACACTGAATTTTTAGCAAAACACCGAAAAAAATCCAAATGTTATTGGACTACCGTTTGCTTTTCCTAAAGGGTAAATTTTGACAGGGAAAAAAAAAATCAACAACATGAGTGTGCGTCAGAATTTGTGTGAACATAGTAAAACTCTGCAAATGATTGCACAAAGTTTTATTATTTTTGTATTAGCAGATCATTGGTCTGTAATTTATTATTAAGCCCCGTAAATAGTATATCATCAAAACGTAGCCCTTCGCACCTCCCAAATGTGTTCAAACCTTTATCAGCTTGGGGACTCCACAACAGGGCTGGCTAAGATTAGCAAATACATATGATAAAAATGACCTTTGGCAGGCAATATCTGAGCTAAAAGGCGTGGCGGCAAATAACATCAAGATCATGGCCGCGACCGTGTCATGGCGCGGGGTGTGTTGCGGGAAAAGTGCCATGGAGTTACTCGAGTTGGACATCCCAGCTGGAGTGCTCTGTGGTATCACCATCCGTGTTCTCGCGGGCTCTTACCTCAACTAGTGGTCATTTTATAGAGGCACTTCCTTTCATCCCTCTCTTCCTTCTCCTCCTTCTGCAACTTCCTTCATCCCTAGAGCCAGAGTCGATTGTGCCCCTCCGCCTTTGAAGGGAGTTTTGTAAGAAAAAGTGTGTGAGAGAGAAAAATCGTTAAACACTATCATTCGTTTCTGAACGTCTCAAAAAGGATTTCAATGAAGAATTTTTTCGAAAATTTCGATTTTAAAATTTTTGGAGTCATTGCAATAGTTTCACTTTCTTCGGAAATTTGCTAAAATGGTTTATCACTACGAAAAGGGTAACTCCGTTGGTTTTCATCCCACGAAAATCGTTCACCACTTGTTGGTAAGCTCTCATTTTAGGTACCGACCTGAAAATGTCAAATTACCCCTCCCCTTGCTCCCTATTTCATAAAACACGTAATCAATTTAGCATGTAAACAACAATCGTAGGTATTATGTTTTAAATTATGGCGAGGATTGGATTGAGAGGCGTATTTCCCATTCTTCGGATTTCTTCCATATATAATCGAAAAAATAAGATATTAAGGAAATACATAACCATGATCTTTTGTTTTTCCCATTAAGGGAGAGATTTAAAAGTTATGCAATAGTTACCCAAAAAAAGTGTTTTTTTTTTTTTTTTTTTTTTTTTTTTTAATACCTACATGGAATAGGTTATCTACCTACCAATTTTTACAGCGAGTTACAAACATAACAACGTCGCAAATAATATGATACCGTGGCCATGACACCTTACTGAATCCTTGAATCCACTGAATTAGTTGAATTGTTTTGTTGTTGGTACAGTGATAAACTAGTAGGTTTATTAATATTTACCGACCACCAAAAACAGGGTGGTAAGATATCACATCTGTAAATAGAAAGAAACTTCAAACTCTCACAGGATTTCACACAAACAAAAGTAAATTGCATGAAAGATTACCTGCGATTACGTATGTAAATGGTGTAAGGTTGTTTTAAATTTCGATTGACGACATCTACTAATAGCCCAGTCAAATTAGAGGAAACAGGAGAAAAAATTCATATTAAAGAAATTTCTTCACCAGGCTCTTCCTTCACACCTAGTAAATCATATCTCAAAAGTCCCCTAGTATGGGGGGTGAGCTCGACGAGGGGGGGGGGGGGGGGGGTTCTCCTTTTTTTGGACTTTTTTTCGGTTTTTTGTCTATAACTCGAAAAGTAAGCGTTCTAGCGACTTGTTTACTATTACCAGAATTGAAGTGCATGAAATTTCCTACAATTTTCACTCCTGACTTCATTCTCTACGATTAGGAGTTCCGCCGCTAGAGCGCGTTGAAAAGTAGATATAATTTCAAAAAAATCAGCTAAAAGGCCTTTATGCTCTTTTTACGCAGAAATCATTCGTATGTAGCTTCTGGGTGACTTAGAATACATCATGACTTGTTTTAAGAACATCAGTGATGCTCGGACAGTGGTTTGAGCAGGTTTCATGTATGTCTTTTTTTTCGGTTCTTCGCTTACATCCTGGAAACTGTGATAACCATAACATATTTTCACTACCCTTACCAACTCACTGTAAATTATCAGTGAATATATATGTATATAAAACACAGTGGCTCTAAAAAAGAAAAGAAAAAAAAGGAACTAAGGAAAATGAGCTGTGTTTCACCAAAAAATGTTCAATGTGCAGGTACAGTATAACCCATGTTGAAGTAATATTCACAAAAGGAGTGGGAGGGGGAAGGTGTCATCAATCTTCACAGGTATCTGCTCTTCATCCATTGAGAATCACCATCCACAGTCAAACTGAAAATTCAAAATCGGATTACAGTGAGGTGCATATGATCTTATATTGATAGATAAATGAAGTTCATGCAGATGATTAGGATGAAACTTACAGGGCGATGACATATGTGTTGAGTGGGTAGTCTTATGGTTCCATATCTGTTTCATCATCTTCTGTAGATGAATCGTCGTCAGCAAGTGGTGGGTTGTTTGTGCAGGAACCTGAACAGTTGGAGCAGAGTGTTGAGCAGTGGATGCCAGCTCTGCGGCATCCACATCGACCACTACCGCAGCTTTTGGTGCAGCTGCAAAATATATTCTGCAGAATTGGGGCTGAAGTAGGGGAGACGATGGCTTCCTCAAACCAATCCCAACTTTGGATCCACCAGCAACATCTGAAATTCTGCAGAATATATTTTGCAGCTGCACCAAAAGCTGCGGTAGTGCTCGAGCTCGATGTGGATGTCGTAGAGCTGGCGTCCACTACTCAACACTCTGCTCCAACTGTTCAGGTTCCTGCACAAACCACCCACCACTTGCTGACGACGGTTCATCTACAGAAGATGATGAAACATATATGGAATTATAAGACTACCCACTCAACACATATGCTATCGCTATGTAAGTTTCATCCTAATCATCTGCATGAATTTCATCTATCTATCAATATAAGATATGCACCTCACTGTAATCTGATTTTGAATTTTCAGTTTGTCTGTGGATGGTGATTCTCAATGGATGAAGAGCAGACACCTGTGAAGATTGATGACCCCTTCCCCCTCCCACTCCTTTCGTGAATATTACTTTAACATGGGTTATACTGTACCTGCACATTAAACATTTTTTGGTGAAACACAGCTCATTTTCTTTAGTTCCTTTTTTTTATTTTCTTTTTTAGAGCCACGTGTTTTATATACATATATATTCACTGATAATTCACAGCGAGTTGGTAAGGGTGCTGAAAATATGTTATGGTTATCACATTTTCCAGGATGTAAGCGAAGAACAGAAAAAAAATACATACATGAAACCTGCTCAAACCACTGTCCGACAATCACTGATGTTCTTAAAACAAGTCATGATGTATTCTAAGTCACCCAGAAGCTACATACGAATGATTTCTGCGTAAAAAGAGCATAAAGGCCTTTTAGCTGATTTTTTGAAATGATACCTACTTTTCAACGCGCTCTAGCGGCGGAACGCCTAATCGTAGAGAATGAAGTCAGGAGTGAAAATCGTAGGAAATTTTATGCACTTTAATTCTGGTAATAGTAAACAAGTCGCTAGAACGCTTACTTTTCGAGTTATAGACAAAAAACCGAAAAAAAGTCCAAAAAAAGGAGAACCCCCCCCCCCTCGTCGAGCTCACCCCCCATACTAGGGGACTTTTGAGATATGATTTACTAGGTGTGAAGGAAGAGCCTGGTGAAGAAATTTCTTTACTATGCATTTTTTCTCCTATTTGCCTCTTTTTGGTCTAATTTGACTGGGCTATAAGTAAGAAACTTTGGTTTGTATTTTATTCAGCGCATATACATTCTTTTGTTTTGTATTTAACTCAGCTGACTATCTATCTACCGTATTATAATTGTCATGTTCGACCTTTCTACTTGTGAATTTTTCCAAATAAATACGACTTAAGCCAATTCAATTGATCCAATTGAATTGTTTGAGTGATGATAACGTTGCGTACTACCAACAAAACCGCGACCGTTACCACCCTCCCAATTAATTTTCCAGCCCGCCAATTACAAAATGTTCACATGGAGAAGGTAAAACTGGTTGCTAATACCAGGGGCAGCTGTCCTAACCGTGCCTATTGTTGCAGTTAAGTCTGTTTCACATGGAGCGGTATGAGCGTACAATGGAAGGCCGAAAGATCCAGTGGAGGGGGCGGCGGAATGCGTCACGTTGCTCACATGAAAACGGCACCTTGGTGAACGGAATCATAACCATCCTACCTGATCTGAAACCTCTACTTGAGGTTATCAACATTCCTGTCCAATGAGCTTGCGCTCCGCTCGACGGCAAGCGGCAACGGTATACAAATTTCTACCGCCGAGCGCCGACGGCAACATGGCTGCCACCATCCTCAACTGTTGTCCCAACAGCCAATCACATTGCGTTCCGTCTTTCCGTCTCCAGACATACCGCTCCATGTGATTGACTCGGCTTTACACTTCATAGATACCCTCTGCCTCGGGTACGCCTCCCGGGGCTGCTGCCACAAAAAATATTACCTCTGTTTCTTGATACCGGGTCTTAGACCATGAGGGGAGAGCCAGGGTTAGAGAGGGGCCTGCCTGATCTCACAGGAAAGGATAACAAGTGGAGTAGGAGAGTGGAGAATGTACTGAAAAAAAATCACCAAAAATGGCTAAAAACGGCCAAAAATCGTTAATTTTACAATTTGTAGCAGAGTTTTCGTCAAAACAAAATTATCAACGATTAAATGGACATTAAAAAATGTTTGCACAAAATTATGCCGAAAACGTACTTAAATTTAATTAATATTTGCTAAAAAATCTGTAGAAACCAAAAAACCTAAAAATCCAAAATCTTGTTTGAATCACCGAATTTTATTTAGTACGAGTTTTTTTGGCCATAAAATTGGTTTTTAACAATTAATTTCTACTGAAATTGCTCAAATTTCATTACATTTCAAAATGTTATAGGTAGGTAATACGATAGATAGGTAATTTAAGAAAATTCGCTCAAACGATCATGCTGCATGACTGAAACTTTTTTCTTATTCTCTCAATAAAATTATATACAATACTTTCGTAGGGATGTCCCTGTAATGCATGCATTACTTACCAATATGTTTAGTGTTCAATTTTAAATTCATCCTCTTAAAAAAAAAAAAAAAAAAAAAAAAAAAAATTCTTCGAATTCTACAATGCATTATTACGAAGAAATTGGCGAATAGCATTTCTTATTTCTGAAGGGATACTAGAGGTCTATTAAAAATTTAGTGAAGTTGTCAAATGTCAACATTCGGTATCGAAGGTTTTTTTTTCCTAAGGCCCCTTCGACGAGACGCTCGGACGCGGGTCAAGTTTTTTCCAAGTGGAATTACCAGAAAAAAATTGGTCAAGATCGGCGACCCCACTGCAGCCTCCCCTTCTAACACTTCTCCCTGGATTCATTGTGATCTGGTGGTTACCTCCAACTGTATAATATTGAAATAGAATAATAGATTCAGATGATCAGATTTGCGTCTACAACTACGATATAAATCTTCGAAAAAAAACCAATAATAAAATCGTGACATTGAATTAAATTGAAACAAGTTTATTTCGAACTCTTGAGTTCATTGCAGTATGGGTTTAGTGGGTACATAATTGATTTTAAAGTTGATGAACTCAAAAACTATCGTCTAGTGTGCCAGAGTGAGTGGTAGTATTAATATGAACTCCGCTTTATTGGCTCGATATCTGATCTGTTTGGTAGGCATGGTCCGTGTAGGATGTTACTCGTTAATATTTTATAACTCATTTGATGTTTCCATAACAACAACATGTGACGTATAGCATTGTCTTGAAACTCCAGCTGCTTTCTTCTTCATCCCATCCTCGTCACCAGTGTAGTAGTATCGTTGCAACTTAACTTAAGTAAACACAATATCGATTCATGTCGCAAAATAGAACGAATTAATTTTTCAAGATTTTTTTTGTGCGTGGTACTTCTTCTGTTCCTTTCAGAGCAGTGTCTGGAGTGCCGCAGGGCTCCCATTTAGGACCATTGCTGTTCCTGGTATTTGTGGATGATATTCCCGCTCTGCTAGGGGATAGTGTGCAGTGCCTCCTTTATGCAGATGATCTTAAGATCTACTCAGTCATCAGGAACATGGACGACTGTGTTGCCTTGCAAGGATCCCTGGCTGCGCTCGAGACTTGGTGCTTCACAAACAACCTTTCCTTAAACATCGGAAAGTGCCAGGCCATGACTTTCACCCGTTCCTGAACTCCAATCCACTTTGGTTACTCCCTTGAGGGTCAGGTTTTGCCTCGGCCCCAAACGATTTGCGACCTTGGAGTCAATTTTGACTACCAGTTAACCTTCAACTACCATATCGAGCGCATTGTTTGCGGGGCAATGAAAACCCTTGGATTCGTCAGGCGGGCCTCTCGTGAATTTACGGACACTGGTGTCTTGCTCATTCTTTTCAATTCCTTGGTGCGTCCGAGCCTTGAGTACTGTTCATCAGTATGGTCCCCATATTACACTAACGGGAAGCAGGCGATCGAAAAAATTCAGCGACGATTTCTGCATTTTTATGCCTTTAAATCTGGCGTCCCATGGTCGGAGTTTGATGCGGCGGCTGTTCTGGGCGAGTGCAGGCTGTCTACGCTTGAGGATAGGAGGAGACTCTTGGATGCGCTTTTTTTGTATAAGCTGGTAAATAACATGTTCGACGCTCCAGAGTTACTTGCGGTTCTCAGCTTTACGGTTCCTTCCTATCACGCCCGGGAGTGCCGTACTTTCTACCCTCGTTCAGCGGTGACGAACTATTTGTACCATTCCCCACTGCTGCGGACGCAGAGAGAGTTGAATAGAGTGGATGTGGACGTTTTCAACTCCTGCCTCTCCTCTTTTCGCCGCGACACACTTAAGAATTTATAAGTTTCCTTCCTAATTTAACCGTCCTTCATAAGCAGTATCTTAATATATTTTCGTTTATCTATATTTGCCGTTATTTATTGTTATCTGGTAGTTTTTAATTGTGTGTGATGTTATAGTTACCATCGTGCCGTTATTCTGTTAATTTATTTCTATATTATCTTGTTATTGGGCAGTTTCTTGAAATAATTTGAACTTGTTGCATATTGATGTATCTGTATTGTGATTTCTTGTAAATTGGGCATCGTCCGTGAAAATGAATCAAATAAATCAAATAAGACAAGCTATACGTCACATGTTGTTATGGAAACATCACATGAGTTACAAAAAATATTAACGAGTAAACCTACAGTCCGCATGGTATGTGTTCGGAGATTCAGAAACGTGAATCCAATAAGATTAATGTTGGATCGTTCACTACTGTTGTGAGTCAATATTTTATTACTCCTCCCAGATACACAATTTTAATCTTCCCATTTTTTTATTTCCACCTAAAGAACACCCGAGAATCCCGAACGGAATTTATTATGATAATTCCGACAATCTCAACGATTTCCGTCATTTAGGTACCACGTAATTATTATCTCGGTGGCGTAGTCCTTCTAGATGGATCCTGCCATGACCTTTCCTGTCACATGTGGCTTGACCTTTGCACACTATCTGTACACGATACCCTAACACCCTCATCTCCAGAGAAATCCTATTGTTTGAGTGCATACGATAATTTTCGTTATTGTGATTCTTTCTGTCCTTTCCCGAATATATAATAATTGATTAGCTACCATTTGTTATTTCATCATTTATTTTTTGTTACCTACTCGTAATTTTTTGACGTGACTGCTACGACATTATATAACATCTAGCATCCATTCTGTTTGCGTAGATTGACCTATTATTAAGATCAAATTACGTTATCTATGGAAGGGACTCTCGTCTTTTTGCTGAGTTGGTATCTACTAACTACGAGATCTAGAAATATCAACAAAACATCTCTGAATTAGAGAAAGAGAATGTATGTGTGTGTGTGTGTATGTCGTCAAATTATCGGGATAAGGGTCAAAAACGAACAAAAGTTCTTATTGCCCTTGTCCTTATTAGGATTAAGGCAATAAGGACTTTTGTTCGTTTTTGACCCTTACCCCGATAATTTGACAACATCTCTGACTTAGGTAATGGTTTGGTAATTTATCCACCTTTCAATGATTCTACACATGATTATCTCTTAATTTGTCTTTTTTTGGGTACCTGGGGTATTTTATGAATTCACAGAAAAACGCATACAATCCATTCACTACTACTTCCGCATTCATTCTTAACCTAGTAAAACTCACCCAGCTAGTCTGGATGGCTCCCTTTCTATTCATTCTTAACCGGCATTCTCAAAATATGTTCAACATCAAACTCCAGCCCAAAAATTATTGTACTTAAAACAGCGATGAATAGCCTCAGAGCTCACTCACCTTTTCCAGATACATCCACAGACGAGCTGTACATTACTAATGTTGCAAAATAGACCCAAATTTCAGGTTGAGTACGACTATTTTGAGTGGGATAGAAATTCTGAAGACGTTGTTTTCTAGATTACAGTTCTACAGAGCAGGTACACTTTTATAATTTCAGCTTCTTAAGCTAAGCCGTATTGGTTCCTACTAAAAAAAACGTCTGCCAAGTTGGGTTGGCAGTATAGCTTCCTCACATATTGTAACATGGACGTACAGAATTAGTTGAAGAACGAAGTACGAGTCGAAATAATTGATAAGTCGACGTTATAAGAAATTAATATTTGCGCCTGCGCACGACTACTATTAATCATACGGCAATAAAATTTATAGGGGTTCATCTAGGAGGTAAACCCCTCCTAAATTTCATAAAAATCAGTCCGTTAGTCTCGGAGTTTTGCCATGTCGATCAATTTTAGTTTTGCGCATGCGCTATTGCCATTACTCCACCAATTCATAGGGAATTTTCCTGGATCATATAACCATCTACTCCCCCGAGTTTGAACGAAATCGGACCAATAGATGGTAAGAAATGGACGTTGTAATAAATGAACGTTGGCGCATGCGCATAGACTACTATTTATGTGACGGCGATGAAAGTAAAAGGGGACCGTCTAGTAGCTTTCCGCACAATCGCTGAAAAATTCATCAAAAATCGTTCAATTAGACTCGGAGTTTTGCCTGTGTCAATCGATATTAGTTTCGCGCATGCGCAATGGTTATTACTCTACCAATTGCGGTATAATTTATACCGAGTTTGAACAAAATCGGCAAACATGATGAGAAATCGCCGTTATGAGAAATTCACGTTTGCGCATGCGCAAAGGCTACTGTTGATCCGGCATTGAAAATTATAGGGGACCGTCTAGGAGCTAACCAGCAAAATCCCTGAAAATGTCATCGAAATAGGGCTGAAACTTAGTATAGTTTTGGGCGGGACAAGGATTTACCACAGATAGATATACATCAGACGGAATCAAATTGAACAACGAGCTCTGAAACGTGAAAAGCAAGTGGAAATTTTGATTTTGGGGGACACACATTTTTTCGATTTCAACCTATCCTCATAGCTAACTTATTAGGGGTGCTTTGGAAGAAAAAAACACACACATTTGCCCCAAAACTCCCACGAGAGTACTGAGTTGATCGACTTTTTGTATCGACAATATCGGTTTGGTGATTGCCTGCCAGCTTGTCCTCAGATCATTCTCAGACGCATAACATACACAAAGTTCATCCGATTTTGATGCAATTCATCAAAGCTATGCTCTGAATATTCTCCTATTAAATTCATCAGTTGCATTTTCTTACACAAACTTCTTTTGTCTAATGATTAATCATTCAAAATATTCTAAACCGCCTCTATCAACGGATTATTTAAATGATGAATACAACATCGTATGTATACAAGGAATCTATGAGCCGGTTCTATTTACTGAGAAACTGATTCTCGTTACTACTGTGAGAAATACGGGAACATTCCTCCCTCAGCTTTTTTAATACCGATGAAATCAATCTAACTATTCTAATGGAGATGTGGTGCACCTCCAAATGCAAAGATCCTCCCTCTAATGTCTCCAATCAGCTTATTGTTTGCCGATTGTTAAGATGAAGAACGAGGTTCCATTAATTTTATGAGAGAAAATGGGGTGCAGCTTTTACTCAACTAGCCACAAAAAGTAGAACAGACAGGACAAGCTCAGTTGGTTACTTCGCGATCTCGATTGCTTGCCTCCCGTCAAACTAGATCTGGTTGAAGGACTCGCGTAAGGCTCCTTCCACCATGGGTGTAACTACCCACGGAGCGGGTTAAGATTAGAGAAAATACCAAACGAATAGAAGAATAGTTATTCTAGCAGTAGATAGGTGTACCTATCTACTTATGTTGAAGAATGAATGCCTTAAATAACACCGTTAAAAGTTGTCGAGGTCCAAAGTTCAGAAAATGCGCTACATACACAAAAATCAGTGAATGTGTCAAGTTCCAGAAAACTGTATACCAATTTTCGCTCTTGCTTAAAATGGGGTTGTAGTTATTGTCTAAAGAGCTCCTTCCTTTATCTGAAATAAGGAGGTACCTACCTAAGATTTTGGTGAAAGTATCAAACCAGCACCTGCTAGTTTCTTTGGAGGCGAATTACAGCAAGCCTCACTTCAAATTACTAGGTAGGTACCTACTTATTTTACTCATAAATACCCATGATATAACTATGAAGGTTGGCATGTAGGTACGTGGATGCGCAATTACTAGAAACTCCATTTCTTGCTGTATTAAAAACAATGGGTAACTCGTTTCAGTATCTACCTACCTCCTCTACTACCTCCCTTGCGAAATTATTTTAATTCTCGGGAGGCTGGCACGTATTTCTCTTCCAAACACATTCCTGCCTGCCTTTATAATATGTTCCTCACAATGCCATTTTCTACGGTTGTCATTAAAAAATAAAAAAAAGTGGCCTACCAAGGCCTTCGGCTTTATGTTCTAGAACGGGCATAAAAGCCAGTTCAGGTGCTAGATTGCGTGAGGCTCAAGTGAATTCCTTACGCAACAATACGCTGTGCGTCACACTGAACAAATAAATATCAAGAACCAGTTGTCGAGATAGATTGCCAAATATTTAGATGATTGCATTTGCCAGCCGTTTAAGATGTAGATATCAATAAAAATTCGCCAAGTAGGTAACAATTCAACGAAGTTGGTAAGGTAGGTACCTATTTGAGTGGACGGACCCATTAAATTAATCGGGAGGAAAGCACACCACAAACAATAGCACCAAGTGGTTTTTTTAAGAAAGATATCTGAATCAACAAGCAATAAATTGGTGTTACTAGAAGTGTCTTGTAGGTTTACGCATTACTTATTTGTAAAAAAATAATCTCAAGAGTGTGATTTTATTACGATTCATCTGTTCCTGAACACCAATACACCCACTTACTTGCGCTTGAGGTAGGTAGTACCTACCTACGTAATTTTTCTGCGCCTCTTAGGAATTTCAAGAGATTATTAATTCCGATTTATTTATTATTATTTCCTTGTTATGTTGTCAAGTTGTTCCGAGCCAGAGGTACATTTTGCAGAAAATGAAAACAAAAACGTCTGCCATGTTGGGTGGGCAACTAGAAATAGTCTTAGAGCATTACTAGGTTCCGTTAAAGACAAAATTAATGTTCAGGATAAAAGTGGGGTTTATAAATTAAAATGTTCTTGCGGCTACGAATATTGCTGTCAAACTGGTAGGAAATTCAGGGAAAGAATAGAAGAGTATCAGGAGGATTTAAGGGAAAATAATAAGGGCAGGTCTATTTCGTCGCGAGTGATTTAGTTCGTGTTGGGTGGGCAGTAGGTCACATATTGTAACATGGACGTATAGAATGATGAAGAACGAAGAACAAAATGATTGATAAGTCGACGTTATGAGAAATTAACGTTTGCGCATGCGCACAGACAACTATGAATCCAACGGCAATGAAACTTGTAAGGGAACGTCTAGGAGCTAAACCGCACAATTCTTGAATTTCATAAAAATCGGTCAATTAGTCTCGGGGTTTTGTCTCTGTCGGTCAATTTTAGTTTTGTGCATGCGCTATGCACGAGTGGAAACGGACCAATATAATGTCGATAAGAAATTGACGTTATAAAAAATTAACGTTTGCTGATTATTAAATTCGTTTACTGTCTCAAACGTCAAACCATTTATTTTTATATGATACGGTGCAGTTCTCGTTGCATTAGAGTTAAGTCTTCGAACCAAATGGTTAAATGTTCGAACCAGTTGTACATCAGATGTTCTAACAAACGGCACCCTCTATAGCAAAATTAAACTGCTGCAAACCAACCCTTCCCAAGTCCACAGCTGACGGGAAGGCATCAGACAATTGATCACCGAATCGATCATGACACTTTACAGACACAGACTCCATCGTAACTTGGATAAGACGCTCAAGGTTTTTATTTTAGCATGGAACATGCTTTAGCCATCACCTAAAGGGCAAAAACGTGACGAAACCGTGGAACGAAAGTAGCTCGGGATTTTGTAATGATTTTCGCTTACAACCGACCCGTTTCTAGGGAAATGTATCGCCGTTAGTTTTCATCCCACGAAAATCATTCGCCACCCGTTGAAAAGCCCTCAATTTATGCGTAAATTATATACTACCAAAACCGCTGTAAATATGGACGAACAACGAAGCTGAGATATACCTCTGATTTAAAAGAACTGTAAACACATTCGCGGTAAAAACCAACATCGATTTTCCTTTTGATTTGCAGTGGAAGCGTGCTGGGCCCATAACCTTTTGAGGTTTTAGTGAAAATAAACACCCAAACACTGATGAAAATACTTTTTAATTAACTAGAAAATCACATGGGGAACATCGCACACCGGGAACTGATAAAGGTAACAGGAGTAGCCGCAAGAGGCGCTTCATAAGATAAGGTTACCGCACATATTTAAAATCCAACATTCACGTACCTACTACCAAGCCGTTGCTGGGGAAATGAAACTTCTTTATTTTCCACCGGACAAAAATAGTTCTCCACTCGTTGGAAAGCTCTCGATTTATCACGTATTTCTTTCGTACTTGTTCTCCTATTCATGTCGTAGTTTTATATTTATTTATGTTATAAATGGATATAGTAAACAATGCCGCTTGTTTTGTTGTCACTTGGTTGAGAAGTTAATCTTGGTTATAGTAATTATTGTAGACGCGCACCATAATAGAAAATTACCTACCTAGGTACTCTGTTCCAATTTCGATTAGTAAAACATTTATGTCGTTGTTTTAAATTTATTTACATATACGAATTAGCGGGAAGAAAGCATGTTCCATGTTTTAGCATTTTAGCCGAAGGCTCAAAGCGGAAAGCAACCGGGGGTCCAGGGGGGCGAAGCCCGAAGGGCCGAGTTTCCGGCATTATTCTTATGTTGAATATCTAGTCTGCTGTTCCTTTGCCTTTAAAATATAAAATATAATTTATATACAACCTAAAAATTATAGCTGCCTCAACAAAGGCAAATTTAAAAAACACGAATGTAGACTCAGAAGTTTTCTGTAGCTTGCCACACAGTGAACTAGACGTCTTGAGTTTTAACTTCAACATGACTTCATAAACGAAAGCCCTGTCCACATTGTGAAGTTGAAATTCAATCCCAGACACCGGATGAATTGTCTGGAAATTATGTTAAATCCAGTTTGACCAGATACAAATAAATGACCATACTGAGCACCCAACCTCGTTCGTCCCGAACCATTCAAAATTCGTGTCGGTCTCATCTTTGTTGCTCCCTCACCAAACTGGTTTCATCGACCGTAGAACGCTAAGGAAAAAACCTGCGCTCCCTATTGCGAAATATCAAAAGGGGCTATCTACTTGGTTTTATCATCTGTTTGAATTTGTGATGTGTTCATTGAGAGTTCCTCGGTATCGAGGTATTGGTATTGAGGGTTCCTCCTACTTATTTAGACTTGAAATGTAGTTGTTATACCTAATAGATATGTTACTTCGTATAGGTGAAATACCTGACAAGAGGTCAAAACCCCGTTGACAGGGTCATGACAAGCACTCAATGCATATAAATCCTATCCCTTCATTCCTTCAGTAGTTGAGCCCTCTCAGGGTTTTTCCCTAAGCCTAAATACCTACTTACCTAGCTCAGTCTCCAGCAGCTTATTGGGAATTTTTATAGACCCTTCTCTTTCAACTTTGTTCGATGGGTTTCATATTCGTATTTAAACTACAGGCAGCGTTTTGGAGTCAGTCGAAGTAACACTGTCATACAGTTCACATTTATAAACTTCGTAATCCTTATTTTCAACCGTTTGTAATAACGCTATATTTTCTGTGTATTTCGATCTTTCGTTTGAACATTGACTTTCTTGGATCCGATTGTGTTAATTATAAGCTCAGCAACTTTAATAGTTGTGTTATTTATTCAACCTCAATATCCGCTTTTGTACAAGATAGATACATAGTTAGGTACCTGCAGTAATTCCGCAGTCATTTATCGGAAGCGTGGAAGTTGATTTCCAATCAATAGTGAACCTTCGTAATTTACATAGAAAAAAGTTCTTGTCATGTAGCGTAGTTTTTGTATTCTGATTCGTTATCGTATAAAATAGAATAAAAAAATTAAAATGACCGAATCAAAAGTTGTTAGTTTATATTTAAAATAGGTTTCAATTTCTAAAATCGGAAAAAAAAATTCGGGAGGTTCACACAGAAAAATGAGAAACTTCTTACAATAATTTGCAGCGTTTTTTAAAATTATATTTTCAAAATTTCGTTTCATGAAATTGTTAATCAATTAATTTTAAAAGGGGGTCGGTTACAGGCATTGTGGACAGTTCGTAAGTTGTTAGGTAGATACCTAATTTTTAATATTGTCAAGTTATCAATATTGACAATACATCAAGATACAAGGAGCTGCAGCAACTTCCTACAGTTTTATTAAAGAAAAGATACTGAAGATGATCTTAATTGGGTCAAAACTGACGGGTGGACTAGTATTGTCTATGTATTGGGTATGTAAGTGTGATAGAAAATCCAAGTTTTTCCAATAGAATCTATTTCACAGGCATGAAATATTAGATTTTATCCGGTTTAATCGAGTTTTAATCCTCTACAGAAAACAGGAGGGGGTTTGAGAACAATCAACGTTTGAATATCTGGCGCTTAACAAAATTGAGATTAGATTAATTATTGAAATGGGTCCTATGGGTGCCAAAAATGTAGGTACCTAAAATATTTTTAAATGGAAGAAGATTATATCCAAAGAAGTTTGCCATCAATGATGAGTAGTTTTCTTTCTACGAGTTTTCAAAGTTTCGAGCTCTGATGACTTAAAAGCACCTCTCCCGCCTGGGCGGGACCCCAGGCCCTGTTGACGCCAGCAGTGCTGAACCATTGAAGAAAACTGAAGTGGCTATCAACTGATATATTGCCGTATATTGCGCACTTTATAGGGTGAACAGGATAGAATTTAGCTCACTCAGCTGATTAGACTGATGCCTGTCGTTTCATTCGACTCTTTATGTTCTAGAGAAATTTTAGTATGCGTCTGAAACGTTGAAACTCAATTGAGTTTTGCACTCCAAGTAAGTCACTGACATTTTGAATAAGGCCGAATCTGTACCCTTAACGAATAAATATACCCCATTTTGGGTATTTACGCTGTGTAAGTACCTATGCAGCTACCCCAAGAATTTGATAAATACCCCTGCAGTGTACATGAGTGTCTGTGACCAACGTGGAACGCCAATTAACATTATGTTGTTTTAAGGTAGCTAAGCATTCCCTATAAATTACGTAGGATCCACATCATGTGATTCCAACATTCAAGATAAAGACAATGTGTTTTTACTGTTAAAGTTCAGTTGACCCACCTGGCAGGACGCGGAGCTCATTGTTCGGCGTTGTTTCATGGAAAAATGATCAGTAGAACTTTTGTGTGCGCAAAAACGGGTGCAATTACGCGCAGAAAGTGGGCGATTGTGAAATATCGAGTTTTTCCAACATATATACAAGAACAAGTGCCACACATGATTTTAGGGTATTTTTTTACACTGGTTGCGTGGTGATGTTCTTTTTATTTATATTCGCAATACCAAATTGGAACAACTCCGAAAGACGAAATTTTAGTACGCTAGCGCTGTATGGAAAAATGTGCAAATCTGGCCGATTTTTCGAAGCTGATATTGCGGATATCGATGAATAAATATCACCACACAATTCAGCCTGGAAAAATACCCCAAAATCATGTATCATGGGCACTTGAATAACTTAAAAACCCAATAATTCACAATTGACCCACTTTCTGTGTGAAATTGCGCCTCTCTTCGGGCACTCAAAAATTCAAGTGATGAGTCATTTTTCCATGAAATTTTACATAGATTTCGAATCTGCAGAAAGTATAAAATGGGGTTTTCATTTTTTTTTTTTTTTTACCTAACGCAAGTCGTTGCGCCACTAGACGCGTGATAATCAAAATCCGATTTTACCATTGAATGGCATTTAAAAAATAAAGGGGGTTAAGTACATAACATTTAAGGTTTTTTATACCTTAAAAAATAAAAATAATACATGGTTGGTCTATAAATAGACACCCTGTATAGTATAATTTCAGAGCTTCACATCCCCACTTTCTGTTGGTGGGACGGCCCTGGTCAGAAGAAATTAGTTTATATCTTCATTGGTAAATGTTGAGTTAATATTTGGTCGGCTGCCTTTTACGTATACTTTCCCAACACCACGAAGGACCTAGAATGTTCTCGGGACTCTGAGACTCCTCCGAAGAGGGGTTGACTTCAAACTGAAATCATGCTTTTTTGAAACAGAGAAATTTTGGTATGTGTCTGAAACGTTGAAACTCAATTGAGTTTTGCACTCCAAGTATATGTCGTCACTGACATTTTGAATAGGCCGAATCTGTACCCTTAACGAATAAATATACCCCATTTTGGGTATTTACGCGGGTAAGTGCCTATATACCTACCCCAAGAATTTGATAAATACCCCAGCAGTGTACATGTCTGTCTGTGTGTTATATTCATGACCAACAACTAAGTGGAATGCCAATTAACATTATGTTATTTTAAGGTAGCTAAGTATTAAGTAGGAAAGTAATTTAAGGTAGTAAGTAGGAGCCACATATTTATGAGATTCCAACATTCAAGATAAAGACGATGCGTTTTTAGTGTTAAAGTTCAGTTGACCCACCTGGCAGGACGCGGAGCTCATTGTTGTGCGGTCCTAGGCCCAACACAGCTGTACAGAGTAGTTTTTAGTTCGAGAGTCCAGTCACAATCTGTGACGGTACAAACCGGCAAAGGGGTTTTGTCTCGAACTCGCCTCGGGCTACAACTTTCTTCTTTCCCCTCCAAACCCCCCTCCCCGTCACAACTATCTTTTTTTCTTTCGTCTTCGTCCAATGCCCTCCCCTCCCCTCCTTCACCCAATTCGGCGTTTCTTTTATGACGGCGTTCCATCGAAGCCGTAAAAGGTTTTTTTTTATATTGAAATAAAACCCTCTAGTAGGTACTCTAAGCCAATAAAAATCCACAACTGCTATAGACGTGGGTAAGAGGAAAATAATTACAAGTCTTGCATTATTAAATGATTTGATTTCGTTGAAATGATATTGATTTTGATAAGAAAACGCATTCAACTACCTGCCTGTAAACCAGCCTGTCGCCTAACGATCCCTGCCTACTTGAAAATTAAGAGATGAGGCTCTTCTTCAAGTGTTAATTAGAAATAAAACACATTTCTTAAGCAAATCGAAACATATTACAACATATCTACCATTTCCTGCTCCATCTACCATTGTCCAATTTTGGATGGACTTTGAAAATGAAAAAATTTAAAGCTATGCTTCCTTTGGGGAAAGAATTGTCAAATTTTAGAGGTTCATATCTCCGAAACTATCACACTTACAACAACGATTTTGATATCAAATTGTAGCAAATTTACCAAGCTTTTAAAATGTATAGAGTGACCATCTTCAAAAAAGTAGTCCTTCGGGGCCAAAATTGAAAAAACTGAAAAAAGGTCTAAAATTTCGTGGCTTTTTGAAAAAGTTGCGTTCGACTTCCGAGGTCGAAAACTAGGATTACTCATGCGGACATCATTTCAAGCAACTCTGCAAAAAATCATAGATACCATAGGTAATGCAAGGTTCAATGTATATAGTGACTGGACGGCACAACTATAACCAAGATTACCACCCCAACCAAGTGACCACAAAACAAGGCTTACAAGCGGCACGATAATATTGCTTACAAACCATTTATAACATCGCATTATTGGATTAATATCTTGTAAATAAATATAAAACTACGACATAAATATTTTACTTACTAGTCTTCAGTAAAATGAGAGCTTTCCAACGAATGGTGAACGATTCGACACGGCGTCACGATTCGAATGGTGGCGATGAACACTGCAGAAGTTCCATATCCCTACCAACGGCTTGGTTGTACGTGAAACTCATAAGAAAATTTGTGTGACGGTTTTTCGTGACATAAAAACGTGACACTTTTGACCAGTTATGTGATAGCTAAAGCATGTTTCATGCTAAAATTATCCTAATCAATTTTGGAATGGATACAGACAAATGCAAGCCGAAAAAGTAGGTAGTTAAATACTTAGTCAGTTTGTCAAAAATTGTAGGTAGGTACCTACCTAAGTCTGAACCTAGTGTGCGTCGGTCTGTTCTTCGTGCATGCCGCAATTTCGGAGCTATCGTATTGAAATTAGAAAGGTAGGCAGAGTCAGTCACCCGTATATGTTTTGGTGCCGATCCGACACGATATGGATGCCGCACCTATGCGTTTGACATGGATTTTGATAATTGTTAACGTGTTAAAACAATTGACACAGCTATCTGATCCGATGTTACGGCGATTTATCGTCAACGATATCGGACTACAAATCTTAAAAATAAGTACGAGTTTATTGTACTTACCGATTTTTTTTTTTCGGAATGCTGGCCCAAAATATCTGGCTACTCTCTTGCGCCAACCTGCGCAAGTTCTTTTGATTAGTGCAATTTCTGGCTCACTTTGGTGCTCCACCATGAGGCTATGCGCCGTGTACAGACTGCCGAACGATAGATTTCGTTAACAGAAAGTAAAACACTATATTTTAAAATATTCAAACCGTCTATACCCTTCCAGTTAAGTTTTCTGTTGCTGACACGGCTCTTGGTCTACAGGTACCTACGAATTAGAAATATTTTCGATTCCTACATCAGATGTAAATTATCAATCATGCAGCATGATCGACTTTTCGTAATTTATCGTACTATATCATATTTATTTTGAAATTTGAACGCTGGGTGCAAAGAAATTGTTAAATACCAAGTTTATAGGGGAAAAAAAAAACTTTCTAAATAGGTACCTACCTATGTAATGGCCAACCAAAAAAGGTTTTGGATTTTTAGCATCTTTTCTGATTTCTCAGCAAATTTTATTGAAATTTAACCTACATTTTTTGGCATAATTTAGTAGGTAAATTTTTGAATTGACAAATGAAATTAATCTCTATTTTAACTCTGCTAGCATTTCTCAGCGATTGTTCTGCGGTACAGGCCGCAATTTTGGAACTATCTTCTTGAAAAATGGTAGGTGGACTCCTTAGAGATCCAGAATTAGCTGTTTAGTTTTCGGTGGCGCCACCTCCAAGTTAAAAAATCAACCTCCCAAATTTGTTTCAAAGACTCTTGATCTAGGTAGGAAAATTCGCTAAAAGTAGATTCTAGACGAGTGTCTTCCATTGCAAGCGTTTTCACGCAGTTGGATACCCAACGGAACTGTGTTTTAGATTACTTCATGTATGTTGCTACAGCATTTCAGGATGATTTTTTCAATAAAAGAAAAAATGATTTTTTTGTTGTCGTCAAATTGAATCTCTCTTGTGCATTGTAAAATGTTGGAAAAAGTTTAAATGAAGAAGCTACTTTTCCAAGTTATTCCATGGATATCGGTATCAGGGCACAATGACCAGGACCCGAGCATATTCTGCAGCAGCGTCTGAAACCTGCGAAACGGGGACGAACACTAGCGCATTCTGAAGGGCCTGAGGGAAGTCAAGCGCGATAAATCTTGCCTAGGATTGCAAATCGTACAGATGTACAACCTATCCGTGAAAATGTGCATAAGTTTTTGTTCCCTACTGATAGAAATAACATAACGGACTACATAGAAACATAACGGAAGTTAATGAATAACGTTGTCTATTTCTACTAAGTGAAGAGTTACCGTAAAGTGGGGCGAAGAATGAGGTTTTTTCATATCATGTAGGTACTATAAATTATGCTAGAATCCTGCTGACCTCAGTATAGCATCTTTAGGATCTCCTCTATCAAATACCAACCCCTAAACAATTCTGGGGGGCGTTGCCTCCCATGTATTCAAGGTCAAAGGTCGCCCGCTCTTACCCCATGCTCGAAGTCGGACAGCTCTTTTTTTCTATATACAGGGTGCGGCAGTGAGGACGGACGGTTTTAAAAAAATCATAAAATAGTTAATTTTCACTCAAAAACAAATTTATTGATGCAATCAGGTTCGCAAGGAAATAGCATTTGAGACAGTCAAGTGTGAAAAATCACATCAGGCATGCGGTGGCCGAAATTGTTGATGCAGTGCTGGAGGCGTTCTTGGAAGTTCGTTTAGACTCTCTCCAACATAACCCTACGTCGTAATGATCACCAACTTCTTTTTCCCTGAATTATGACGGCGACGTGTTCCAACCCGACGTGTGTGGTTCCAGCAGGATGGGGCGACCGCCCACACAGCCAGAGCATCAATGGACGATATTCGCCCTCTCTTCCCTGGTCGCCTTATTTCCAGGTTTAGCGATGTTCATTGGCCTCCTCGGTCCCCAGATTTATCCGTATGCGATTTTTTCTTATGGGGACACCTCAAGGCTTAGAGTATACGAGAACAAGCCCCGAACTCTGGACGAATTGAAGGACGCAATTCGCGTGGAAGTCGCCCAAGTTGAGAGAGTATGTAGGAGATAAGGCCCAAGAACACCTCCAGCACTGCATAAACAATGTCGGCCACCACATGCCAGATGTGTTTTTTCACACTTGACTGTCTCAAATGCTATTTCCTTGCGAACCTGATTGCATCAATAAATTTGTTTTTGAGTAAAAATTAACTATTTAATGATTTTTTTAAAACCGTCCGTCCTCACTGCCGCACCCTGTAAAACACGTTCTAATCATTCCAGGGATTAACCAAGACACTTGTAACGTTTTTCAAAAACGTCAATACAACGGAAGGTAGTTCAAGTGATGATGATTAGAAGCGTCACAAGACATTCAATCTCGAGTTATGCAACCTTTGAGTAACCCAACTGCTACCTTACGTAACCTTCTTACGTTATAACCTCGCGTACAGCTGAAATTCCTCTTCAGCAATTTAAAATCAATCATGGCAGCGCAGCCAAGTATTTATGTATTTAAGGACTAGGGAAGAGCGCAATTTAACGAAATGATGAGTGATTCAAGTGATTAAAACACCACTCACAAGATCAAATAACCATTTTTAATGTTTAAAATTTTGTTTTCCAGAATCTTCAAACAAGAAAATCAACTCTTTATTCATTTTATTTCTATTTAATTTACTTTATTCAATTATTTTCTCTTATATTTTTCATTGGACAATGTCCTGAAAATCAGACATGTTCAGCAGGAGACCCCAATCGCCACATATTCCCAAATCAGTGGTCAGACACTAATCAGCAGGTGTCATATGAGATGTTAATCGTTAATACTGTATTCTGTGGTCCCTTTTATAGTTTTCTATGAATCGTATTCGAATAAACCTACTCAAACGGTTCGACGCAGGATGTTTTGTGATCTCCTAAGCGTAATTGTTTACTACGAGCAGGTGCGTGGCGGGCAGCGTAATTTTCGCGGTACAGCGTGACACCAGCGGTACGTATCACTAGACAGGAAAACAGCGCTGAAGTAAGAGCAATAGTCCTCCATATTATTTATACTCAAAGGGCAAGACCAGAGTTTTTGAAAGGGCTCAGCAGTAAAAACTAGATGAACGAACGAGACAACAACCCATACCTTTGTAGTCCAGAAGTAGGCTCCTGCCTACTAGTGGAACTGCTCATTTTCTGGGAGAAATTCGGTTTCTACGCGATTTCAAATTAAAAACGGATGAAAACTATGTTTTTACCCAAAAAAAAGTGGGTTTGCTATTAGTATGCACAAGTGCCTACTACTGGAAAAATCAGGACTTAGTTAACCCAGTAGTAGGCATCTTGATTTTTTTCAAAAATGAAATACCACCTTAGGAATGTACTTTATTATCTCAGCGATACAAAGACAAAGACAAGAATAAAAAAAGGTGTCTCAAATAGAGCCAATAAACACTAAGGGTGGTATGCTAGAACCATGGATTCATTGTTCCTAATCCGTTCCAATTTTCACCTGAGATGCTTTCGCAATGTACAATACTTTCCACCTTCCGTCTCTGTTTGGAAAATAACAAATGGCCAAAAGGTGAAGAAATATATAAATTTGATTTAAATTTATAAATTTGATTTGCATAAAAACAGCATCCGATTCCTTGTTTCCAATTTTTTCCGTTACGAGTGTAGACACGCATTGAATGATAATACACACACCTCCCAACTAAGTAAATTAAATATAACTGACTCTTATTTAGGATGTAGGGTGTCACACACACTGTCACAGAAACATTTAATTAGTGGCCCTATTGTTGTATTATATTGAGAAGGAACTTTTGAGAATGTAACAAACATAACATATTACACAATAAAAATTACCTATAGGTATTTCCTTTGGAAATGTCCGTTCAAAATCTAGCATCCTGGGCTTCAACCCATATATAAGCACAGCGAAATGAACGAAAGACGAACGCAGACACCATACAGTTTGTTAACGAGCAGTACAATGAGATGGTAGTGGTGGATTTCTATTTCTGCCTCATTTTACACGAACATGATAGGTCTAGGTAGGTAGTTGAGAAATAAGGCTAAATAATAAACATATTTTTCAGATTTTCGACCCGCCACACATGGAAAGTTGGATAGGCAGAGCAATGAAGCTAAGGGTCGTTCTTGCTCTACATTTTTTCTCAAGGGCCTCCCTTAAACCACCCTCCAAAAATTAGGGGCTCTCTTACTCAAACCTCCCTCAAACTTCAAGTGTCATTATAGCATACCACCCTAAAAATCAAACTCACCTAACCAAGGCTGCCTTGATAACCTTTATAATTCTTGCGGGAACTCGGTAAATCCCAACCTTTAAAATGAAGGCAAATTCAAATGATTGATACGCTCCAATTCCTTGTTTTGGCTAATGACACACGTGCGAGTTTTAGACGCTTGACGCCGCGATTGTTTCTCGCAGCGTCAAAGCGGTACTTACTTATAGGGTTGAAACACACGTGACGCGCGAAGTGAAAGTAGCGAGTTTTACCCGCCGCGTCAACAAAACGGGCGAGGGTATGACGCTTGGTACCTGCTACCCGCCGCGGGCTCGCGACGGACAAAAGACGCTTGGCGTCATAGCAGTACTCAACCGACCGTTGATGGTAACACACTTCTCGCCAGCGGGGATTTTCTCGTGTGTAATATTATAATATTTTGTGATGACTAATATTATAATATTTTGTGACTTATGTAAATGTTTACATATATAGCTTTTCCAAGCCAAATTGAGAATTTTCCAAACCAAATTGAGAATTGTTCAAAGGAGAATAATCTTTAAAAAATAAAGGCAGAAAGGGATTATCCAAACTAAAGTGACAATTTTTCAAATGAAATCAAAACTTTTAATTATGAATAAAATGGTACAAGGTACCATTTAGCCAAGGTATAGGTACCTAGTTGAAAGAAAGAAATCCGCATTTTTTAATAACAAAAAAAAATTCAATTTTCCACATTTTGAGTAAAATGAGGTAGGTATTTACGTAGGCTAGTATGTACTTGAATACTACCTCATTTTACTCAAAATATGGAAAATTGAATTATATTTCTAAATTAAAAAATGCGGTTTTCTTTCTTTCAACTAGGTACCTATCCCATGGCTAAATGGTACCTTGTACCATTTTATTCATAATTAAAAGTTTTGATTTCATTTGAAAAATTGTCACTTTAGTTTCGATAATCCCTTTCTGTCTTTATTTTTTAAAGATTATTCTCATTTGAAAAATTCTCAATTTGGTACAGGGTGGGCTCAATATACAGGGTGTCCCATCGGGAAATTACAGCCTTACGGTGCGAGCTATCGAAAAATTGAACTGGTGCTTTTTTATAGTATTTCAACTCAGCTTCACGATGCGGAAGTCCGATTTTTACTTTTCCAAGATAGGCAGATAATGACTGACCGCCGGTGATAGGCGGGTACTTTGACGCTGTCGTGTGTCATGGAGAGGAAAGCATGACGCCGCGAGATTTTTCAGAACCCTCGCGGCGTCAAGCGTCTAAAACTCGCACGTGTGTCATTAGCCTTTTGATAGTTGAAGTCTCAAGTGCCTACTACTGGTGCATCTACCCTAATATGTTTCTTATATTGAAAGGCTTTGTTTTTAATTTTCCGAAAATAACACCCCCCAAAATCTTCCTACAATTTCAAAGTCCTGAGGCAAGTGAGCTGTGCAACAATAGCTCAGTCAGTGGTAATTGACAAAATACAGTAGATATTTAATCAAGGAGGTAGGTAGTTCAGAATATTAATATTTACCAACGAGACTGAAGAAAACAAGGTTTATTGACTCATTTTCACACAAATTTGATGAACAGGAACTTAATCTCGGGAGATCAAGAAAGATAACATCTATAATACAATATCGAGTAACGATGCTTAAAAATAATTCGGTAATAAAAAGGAAACAATAGGTCCCCAAGTAATAATATTTGGTACACCTGGCGCCTGAATTGCTTCAGTAAGTAATTATGTACACATACCTATCTGAGATTTAGCGTTTCCTATCAAGAGAGGAAAATATGTTATGATTAATCACAGTCAAACCCAATTTTTTCACATCGTTTTCAAATTGGGGAATACAGAGGTAAGGTTATTTGTAGGGTAAGTGAATAATGATAGACTTTGAGTAAATAATCTTTCAAAGCGTCCCTGCAGGGAATTATTTTTGGCATAACAATTGGCGGTTTCTTAAAATTGTATGAAATAGTTGTTTGAATGGGAAACATTCAAGGCTGCCAGTGCTGAGATACGGTGGAGATTTAAAACAAGACTTGAATTCTTAATAACTAGCGAACCTGTGATGGTGAAGATAGGTTTACAACTACGGGTTTGAAAGGCTTTAATATGGCTGATGACCAATTAAAAATATATCGCCTTTCGTACTAATTTTTACAAAGCAATTATGTACAAGTGTGATGAACATATTCATGTACACTATGTAAGACTATAAGGCTGGGTAACGATGCTTCATTATGACAAATTGACAACTCTACAGCCACCTGAGATTATGTGCGAATGCGAGTGTTGGCGTAGTAGCTGTCATCAAAGGCTGATTGAAGATGATCCGTGTTCAGAATTTTATTGAGCTCTTCATCATTCAAGGTGCGGATACTGCAGGATCCCTGTTTGGGGATCGGTGTGAGTGTGGGGAGTGGAGGAACCTGCGTTAGGCTTGGGGGCGCAGACTGTATGGGACTGGGAACGGCTGTCAAGGTACCATCGATTCCTTGCTGCAAGAACAGGGGTTGTGTTGAGGATCCTCCCACTTGAGTCAAAGGTATAAACCCAGTTTGGGCTGTGTACGTCGATTTCGCAGGTCGAGTGATGAGTATTGACCCTGATGTTGAGGGACTGGTATTTGTACGAATGGTGAAGTTCTGGTCCGTAGGCATTTCTGCTGGAACTAACCGCTTGTCTCCGTTGGGTAACGTTACTGTCTTGAACTTGAGTACAACTTGGTTTGTTGGTTTTGGTAGCAGAACGTTCCCTGAGGGTGAAGCTTTGGAAGCTGCAGATGTTGCAACCGTATATGTGCAGTTATTGAGTTGAGATGCACTGCCCGATAAACTTGACAACAACTGGGTAGGGAGCTTAATGTTCATGGTATGCGGTTTATTAGTTGGCAACTTCGAAAGGTAAGTTCCATTCATCTTATTAGAGACGCCCGTTTTTGAAACGGTTTTGCCATTCGCAATAGGAAAACTTTTCTTGCGTTTTGCAGGTATTTCATATTCTGTTGTCAAGTCTACAGAATCTGATATCACTGCACCATGTTCAAGAACACCCGACGATCCGTTTGCTCTGGGAGATGAATGTGGAAGCTACAGAAAACAAAAATACTATAAATGGCTAATTTTAGCGTTATATTGTAAAATAAGATAGTTCAGAACAAGTCTCAACAAGACAACATCCTAATTTCAGTTGCTACAGATGCATATACGTTTATTTTCCTTAAGTGAATTCGCATTCCAATCCAACAATTTCGAGACCAACCACTCTCCCACAATAAGTAGCTGTCTTCTCAAGATCTTTTTTAAGGTCGGTACACTAGTGGAGTTTGGGGGAACCCCGAGTGAAAGGTGTGTTTTTGAGTGGCGACTTTGGGGGAAAGTCCAACAGTTACATTTGAGCGAGATCATACGACTAGGGCGTGAAAAAATGGAGCATAATGGAATTTACGTTTGCACATGCCCAAAGTGAAGTATTGATTTGGCAACAATGAAACTGACAGGGGACCGTCTACCCCCTAGCCCGCACATTCCCTGAAAATGTCATCCACAACGGATGAAAACTGGAAAATAAGCTTGTTACAAGGATTTCATATTGGCGCATGCGCAGTAGCTATTGATGATACAGGGTGCGGCAGCATAACTTCCTTTTTTTTAAACTTAATAAAACGCATTGTATGAATCAGAAAATTTTTGTTCGTTTTTTATAATATAGGCACATACATAAAGTTTTGTTTTACCCAGTTTTGAAGATCAAATCAGGTAGGTGACGTCCCCCATTCTCCATACACTGAGTAAACCGATTTCTGGCGTTTGTCATGACTCCATCCAGTATAGCAGGCGTTATGTTGGCAATTTCTTCCTGGATGTTGTTCTTCAAATCTTGTAGGGTCCTTGGACAGTTCACATAAACACGAGATTTCAAAAAACCCCATAGAAAAAAGTCACAAGGGGTCAAATCAGGAGAGCGGGCCGGCCACTCCAAATCGCCCCTAATTGAGATAAGGCGCTCTGGGAAGTGTTCCCTCAAAACAGCCATCGATGCTCTTGAAGTGTGTGCCGTTGCACCGTCTTGTTGGAACCAAATGTCCCCTAAGTCCAACTTTTTCTATGGGGTTTTTTGAAATCTCGTGTTTATGTGAACCGTCCAAGGACCCTACAAGATTTGAAGAACAACATCCAGGAAGAAATTGCCAACATAACGCCTGCTATACTGGATGGAGTCATGACAAACGCCAGAAATCGGTTTACTCAGTGTATGGAGAATGGGGGACGTCACCTACCTGATTTGATCTTCAAAACTGGGTAAAACAAAACTTTATGTATGCGCCTATATTATAAAAAACTAATAAAAATTTTCTGATTCATACAATGCGTTTTATTAAGTTTTAAAAAAAGGAAGTTATGCTGCCGCACCCTGTACAATCGTCTGACACACGACAGACACACAGACAGACAGGGAACCTAAGTTGTTCAGAATGGTTTAGAACGTAAAATGCGAGTGGAAATTTTGATTTTGGAGACCAAAAATTGTTTTTCTCCCGAAAGTGAAAACAATGCTTCCGCTACCTAGGTAGACTCGGAAGCAAAATTGGAAATGCTTGAGGAGTAATAGATACTTTGAGTAGTAATAAGATGGAAGACGATTGCTCTGAATTCAACGCTGTTTCCCTGTCAAGGCATACGTGCCACTACAGTCGAGGTGGCTTTGCAATTGACCCGCCCCCTGCTACGCTTTTTTCAAACAAATGACAAAGTAGTTTATTGTAATTCAAGTTTTGTTTGATATTACTTATTATTGTTACATTTTAGTATTAATTTATGTATGTAAACATAACTGTCTAGATGTTAGTATGTACATACTTTGGTTCCCATGCCCAAATCTTGGTGCCTCTTTTTTTTTTTTCAATAAGTAATCCTATTATGTCCTGCATACCTTCCTCGCCATCTTTCCCTTATTTCTCCTAACTATTAGAACTACGAAAGTAGTTGAATCATATGTGAAGTTTAAATTATCAAGTGACATTTAGCCTATCTCATTTTTATACAGTGGCCCCTCCACCCTGAAGTTTAGCCCACTACATCACGCAAATTTCGCTTTGTGATTTAGTTTTGTAGATGACCTTTTTTGTCCGGTTGTTCTTATTTGAACCATTAAAATTTCTCTCTAAATCAATGAAGAAAGATTATTATTTTCAAATTTATACCCTTAGGTAAATATAACCCCTCGTAGATAACCCCAAACTCAACATCACATCTTACATCAGCTGATCTGCGTTCGACCATTTTGCCCCTGGTCAGTCCCTAGACCAAACGACAGTAGTGGCACGTATGGTTTGACTGCCTGAAACATCACTAATAGCCCTCCATCTTATTAATACTCGAAGAATAGATAGGTACTGCCATGTGCAGCACTGGCTACAGGCTCGGAATTATAGAGTTATAGTGTGGGAACTATAGTGTGAATTATAGAGTGGGCTTTGCCCACACCATGCACTATCCTCATGACGTATTAAGACCATGTACCTACAACTTTCAAATGTGACTGCAAATTAACTACTGCTTTTTCGAATTAAAACTAATCTGTTCTGAGCTGTTTTACGTACACTTTCAAAGAAAAATATAGGTACTGAAGTATGTTTTCCATAACAATGGGTAACCCAAATGCTCACTGTTTGAGATGTAGGTTCCTTGCAAGGTAAGTTCTGTGATGATTGTCCACCATATCTTACCTCATAGCAGTAATTTACTGTCTGTATCGTCTATGTGTATTTTACTATAACATGAAAAGCACCCAAGGTTAAACGTACCTTTCTTTTGGGAGGGTAAGTTATCAATCCAGTCTTTTGGTAGTGATCATTCCGACCATTTCTCTTCTCAAGTAAAAGTGAGGTCATAGGGCTTTCTTTATTCAATCCATCAAGCTCTTTTGATTGCTTGCTAACTTCAGAATATCTCTGCGCCTGCTCTTTCTCAAGGTCCTAAAAAAGAAAAACCTAACGTAAAACAGAAGCCTAGGTGCTTTTTATTGAGAAAGGAGAAGAAAGTGAGATAACTTTACCACCAACTGCGAGGTTTGGCATCATATACTTCAACTACCTATTAGTGCTTAAATAGTGCATAATAGTAACCAATGAAATATAATCTAGATGAAATATTATTGAATAACGTACTGATATGGTCAATTTGGTTTTATTGAGATTCTTAACTCGGGCCATAACAGTGGGGTTCAACCTCAAATGAGGGTCCAGAAGCGTTCTTTTCTCTTGGTCGCACTCCTTCCTATGTTCATTCCATTGTTTCTTCTATAAAAAGAAGAAGAAAATAAGAGCACTAGGGAATTGAATCAAGCCTGTCAGATAATTAGGTATCATCTTCTGAAAAAGCTAGAAATAGTCAACAGAGTAATTAAACATAAATAATATAATTATACAGTTTTTTATTGTCATCAACATCATATATAACACATGATAGAACAAACGTCCCGTAAAATGCAATATTATGCTGGTATTCATCATTTTTCCATTTAGAAATTAAAAATGTGGATGTATTGGATATGTATTAGATGTGTTGGAGGTATTGTCAAAATGGCAAGTACAGTGGGTGACAAATCAAACGCGGGGGGGGGGGGGGGGGCACAAATTTCCCAGTGTAGCCGGGCCGGGGCCAGGCAGGACCCACCCACCATGGCGGCTACCGGGTGACAGGACAGCCAGGGCACCCAGACCATATGCCAGCAACACAACACCCAGCAACACATTCACATCAACACAATCAAGCCTAAACCAAATATTGCACATAGAAAAATATTATCAAACTACAAGCAAGCATAGAGTACACAATCAAAAATCTAAATAGTCCAGTCATTTTAAACTATGACCAGGGAAGTTTTGACATGCAAGGGTTCCTTATGTTTTTTGGGTCGCTTAACACGATTCTGCAGTGTACACATGAAAATTTTGACCAAAACACGATCAAAATTACAAAAAAATTGTACTTTTTTTGTTTTTGGCGTATACCTACCTTGTAAAGTATGAATTTTATCGAAATTGCCACACTATACAAAATTTAAGTAGATGAAATTTCCTCTCTGATCTCTTTGGTTTCAACGACCAACTGCTTTGCCACTAGAGTGCGCCGAATTGTAGGCAAAATTCCTAAAATGCACTGAATTGCCGTGTATAGCTCTTTCCACTTGGGAAGCACTTATGTATGTACCTATAATATTCCAACAACCATCCTAATACCTACTATTTGACGATTTTATGAGACGCCTAAATCGCGGTATACTAAAAACAAATAAGGTGGGATTCTGCTTAACAAAACTTTTGCTTGATTTCCCTCATCCCAATGGGGAATATCCAAGGTTATTTTTTATTTGCTCAATAGAAAGATATGAGGGAGGGATTTCCAAAAAGGTGCTACATGATGGGTATTTGACCAGTAATACGGCTCTTGAACTTCATTTGTGCGATGACGTCATGGCCCCCGCCTACCTGGGGGAACCCTCAACTACATTGCACTACTATGCCACGCATGATCTTCCTACACATTTATTGGACAAACTAAACGGTCTTTTGAGCAAAAAATTGCTATTAAGAGGTTTCCAAGTGCGCTGAATCCGAATCTGAGGTCAAAAGTGTCAAATTCCAACAAATGAAAATTCCACATTTATTCAATAGTCATTATGACAGGTTATTACTGGTTATTATACAGGTTGTTACTGGTTATTTCGGTTCAAGTTTTCATAATGAAATCCCTATTTCAGCAATAAATAAATCAGAAAAACTTCAAGACCATGATGTCAAAGATAGCGATGCTACTGTTATGCCATCCTATATCTGTCTGTATGTTCAGTACTTATAATTAATATGAAACCAGTTAGAAACAGGAAAATGGAGACGCATCAAGGTGTACCTATCCTCTGATATTTCTTATAACTTTCTACCACAAAACTTGACGTCCTTCAGTTCCAGTTTGACTTATATATATATATATATATATATATATATATATATATATATATATATATATATATATATATATATATATATATATATATATATATATATATATATATATATATCTTGCCAACAAGCCTTCGATTTATCCGAGAAACTATGTTCGTTAAGGGGATCAAATTTTCTGTCAAATATTTTTCTCGTAGAAACAAATACTGTTGTAAGACAAGATGAGCTAACTGTAGTGAGGTGTGATGACCGAATCGAATAAGAGAATTGCGCATGGCAGGAGGAGCTGCATGGAGTGGCAACTTCACACATAATCCATTTGGAACAACACCTATGTGTAAACACTGACTCAAAAATTCAATATGGTACAACGAGCGACTTTCTCGGAGAAGTATTGTATTTTTTGGAGCCAAACACTTACTGGATCCATCATGTAATTCTTGCACGTTGAATTGGATAAGAATAATGATGAAAGTGTTGTAGAGGAAAGTTTAACACAAATTTGGTTACAGTTCAACGAAGGTTGGCCTATGGCACTTGATATTATACATCACTTGAAGAATGACACTAGAAGAGCTTGAATGTAATCACTTAGTAAGAAAAGAGAACAGAAAATAACAACACAAAACTATTTTTAATATTTCGGCTTCTCCCTTTTTCGAAACTACAAGAGAAAATGATCAATTTCTTTGCTTGATCAATGTTTGCAACGTTGGCAAGGAATTTACGTAACTTTGGATATGGCTTCTAATTTTAGGCCTGGAGGATCGTAAACACCTAAGACGTAACTATGGGCTTTTTCCGATTGGTCAAGCACCTTGTTGCCGTTGGGCCTCATTTTCTTCAAGAGTTTAATGCCAAAACAATCATCAAAAGTTGAATTATGGGCAATGGGCAATATCCAGTGCCATAGCACCAACCTTCGTTAAACCGTAATCAAATTTGTGTTCAACTTTTCTCTACAACAAATTATTCTTCTTATCCAATTCAACGTGCAAGAATTACATGATGGATCCAGTAAGTGTTTGGCTCCAAAAAATACAATACTTCTCCGGGAAAGTCGCTCGTTGTACAAGCTATATTGAATTTTTGAGTCAGTGTTTACACGTGGGTGTTGTTCCGAATGGATTATGCGTGAAGTTGCCACTGCATGCAGCTCCTCCTCCCATGCGCAATTCTCTTATTCGATTCGGTCATCACACTCCACTACAGCTAGCTTTTCTAGCAGTTTTCTTAGAATAAAAACACATACGATAATTATGACAATTGTTTGACTTACCTGACATGAAATGGAGCAGTATGCAGCTCTGAAACAACAGTGAAAGAGGGCAGTGAAAGAACAATTGGCGCACCACCGTAGCTTTTTGATGCGTTCCGACATGTCATCAAATTTCTTCTGGTAGTGTTCTTTACATTTTAAGACGAATTGAACCATTTCCACGTTAAGTAAGGCAGGAAACATCTTCACATCTTCTTCTACAAATAAAAAGTATAACAATTATACTATTTTGTAATTATTATAATTGTAGCATTGAAGTTATATTAAAGCAATTTTAAAAGTGTTGAGGGTGTGAATACTCGGCCCTAAGTAAGCTGTGAATACACGTTTGATGATATACACGAATACTTCTACAATAGCTACCTAATGTCTCAATGTACTGTTCTGCAGCTCGATTCTTTTCACCATCTGACTGATTGGTATCCTCAAGTGAACTTGGAGAGGCGCCAGGTTTCCCCATTTTCTCCTTCAGCTTATCCTGAAGCATTAAATGGAAAATCGCAATTTATAGCCAACCAACTTGCACAATACACTAATCATATTATAATTACTTATTAGTACGAGGCTGTGGAAAATTCAAGTGATCTCAAGAGAGTATGAGATATGCAGCGTAGAAGACAGGTAGTAGAGTGATAGGGAATTTCAAATCTGGAGGGCATTTTCTTTACCACCCGAAACTGTTTGCAATGCTATCGGCTACCTAGGTAAGCCTAGATGAACGAAATTTGAGTTTACGCTTGCAGCAATGTACTGCGCCGATTATAACTCTAACTCAAATCAGTGACATGAACTGTGTTTAGCTTGACTGGAGCACACTCATTTGGTGGTTCTGGGAGGCAACCTAGCTTAGCGTTTTAGGTATAATTCAATTACCAGTTTATCAAAGAAGTGATCGAAGTACGTCTTCATATTTTCAATCAAGTCAACAATAGACTGTGGCATACGTTCACTGTCGTTGAATTCATCTGAAAGGGGAGCAAAAAAGACACATTGCATTAAACAGCAGCAAAATAAATCAATGAAATCCATAACACAAGGGTTTTATTTTTAGCATGGAATATGCATTAGTCATGAATTACCCGAAAACTAAACCCCAAAAGAGAATGAGTGAGCTAAATTCTCTCATATTCACCCTAGGAAGTCGTAATTTGATAGAGAGCCTCTGTGAGACATTAAGAGGCAAGAAAATGAAGGGTCCATTCTGATCAGCTGAGCGAGTTTAATCGTTCACTGATCGTTTCTCAAGCGTCAGATGGAAAACTAATTCAGGATATCAGCAAGTACATAACAGAAACAGGAAATGAAGTATTGAGATCCAGCAAATAGCTAAAGCATGTTCCATGTTTTTGAATTTTAGCTGTTAGGTAGTGGCAGGAAGTGGATACGGGGGTCCACACCCGGTGAGACAGAGTACCAAGTTTTTCTAATGCGCACATAATGAAGAAACTGTTTCACGAAATTTGGAGTAATTTAATGTTGCAAATGTCTGGAATTGGTCTAAACTTTTCTCTTCTTGCGAAACAATCTTATCCATAATGTAGATTCGAATTCTACGAAAGATTGTAATGAATCCTCACTCCATTGTAGTGGCCACACGCTAATACACGTCTACATATCGTGTGAAGTTGCTCAAAACTGTGGTTGTGCCGGAATTGAGAAGTCGGAGTGAGCCCCAGGTGTGACACGATTTTGCACTGTTTATCAATGAATCACGTGGTGATATGTTTAATAATTTAACCTCATTTTAAAGAATGCAATTGAAAAACTTTCTTCTCGTGGAGTCTATGGAGGATATGGTTTCCGATATCCTTATGATTTCCTATGGTATTTATGATATTTTCCTCTGCTTAGTTTCCACATCAGCAACTTTTCCCGAACAATATCGATCTATCGTTGGATAACCTTGACAGATTCCATAGGAAATCCATTAATCTCGTAAAAAAGACACAAAATTTGTGCAACACGAGGGGCAATTCAGTTTTGTCACAATCCCGAAGTTGGGCAACTTTTTTTCTTTGAAATAACTGCACACAGTTGCGAAAAGTGGAAATTTAAAATTCCACTATTTTTTGAATCTACAAAAAAACAGTAAAAGCCTAGCCAAAAATGAAAAAGAGCATTGAATTGAAAATTCCATTGACTGAGTAGGTACTTTTTTATCTGAAATAAACATCACAAACAACATACCATTTCACACATCCCCTTGCTCAGCCCCAGATGTGTAAATCAACAATAGGCCTTCATTGCCAGGGATTCAAATTATCCATGCCATGATTAAATGAGCGTTATTCATGGAACTGGAATTTCAAAATGGAAGCCCTGAAAACCTTGATACCAGCTCCCTTACAATAACTTTTTTATAATCTTACTCCTGGACAGGGTAATTGTGTCAGCTCCTTCCTTGCTGCCCAATAAATGATGCTTTTCTTCTTCTACAGGGGGGAATCGTCATTAAAATTAAAAGGTCGACGTAATTTCTAGTTTTAACTTCAAAATAACAAGTGTTCTTTTCGATTTTCTGACAATTCGTGTACTGGTGACATCATCGGAACTCCCCCGCATGAGTACCATTAATCTACGGAAAATCGTATACAGAGAGTACAGCTATTTATTACAGGAGAGGCTAGGTATCGCAGATTTCATTTTTTCACTTAAAACTGTGAACTTAATGAGTGTCTGACATTATCACGTACACGGAGTTTAATGGATGAAAAGTTCTGTGAAGACCACTACAGAGTAATGTGATGTGGAAGAGACAGCTCAAAAAAGTATGGGTGACACAAGAATTGAAACTAAAACCAATTTTTCAGGAAAAAATACTTTAAACAGGGAGATAGTTTGATATAAAAAATTTAAATTGATGCCACTCACCACTCCCCTCTTCTCTAACAACCAGAACTTTGTCAGAACACTTGGTTGGTGCAGTTTCTTCGTTTGATTCAGCTCTCTCGTATAGTTGTTTGTAGGAATACGTGGTACCGGACTTCAAACTATAACTAGCAACGGTCTCGTTCATATTTACTTCCAATGAAGTCTTGTTCTTTGGTGAATTTCCAAGCTCGTCATTAGATTCAGAAGTTATATTTACAGTTTTCTTTGGGCTTACAGACTTCTCACTGCTCCTAGTTCTCATAGACAACTCAGCATTTGTAGGTTTCGTACTACTTCTTGTAACTCTAGTTTTCACGAATTTAGCTTCCTCCTCACTAGGAGCCCATTCGGAATCCGAATCACTTTCAACTGTCTCTGGAGAATCATCTTCAGTAAGGCAATCGGAGTAATCGGACAGTTCAACTTTTTTCACAATCCTTTTCATGGGTAACAATGGAGTTTGAGCTCCAATAATATTATCTTCAACGCCTTCATCACATTCGGGACTAGTTGCTCTAGTAGCTGGATTCGAGGCTTCAACGCCTTCATCAGATTCGGGACTAGTTGCTCTAGTAGCTGGATTCGAGGCTTCAACGCCTTGATCAGATTCGGGACTAGTTGCTCCAGTGGCTGGATGCGAGGCTTCAGCAGCACCTTTGCTCGAGTCATCATTCTTAATCGCCACAACTGGAGTTTCATTGGACTTGGGAGAATTTCGAGCTGAGGAAGGATATTCAGCATCAGAATTATCTTCTGCGTCGTCAGAAATACCGCCACACATCACACACGAACAATTTGCAAGGGAAACTCTACCTGAAGTCAACTTTGGCTCAACTTCAGAAGCAGAAGACTCTTCAAGAACCTTCTCGGTTTTTAGGATCTTGGTTGCAACAGCTTTGTCGCAAGGATCATCGGAAACCGATTCAGATTCCATATCTTGAGCTCCTGTTTCCCCCTCAACAGCAGTTGGTTCCTGTTTTTCCTCTATAAGCTCTTTTACTGGAGTCGAACGGGCGGAATCATTGGGTGTTGGCACTATGTTTGAAGAAGGGGTATCATTTGAAGATGATTGTCCTCTAGTTGGAGAGGGTTTTTGAGTAACACCAGATGACTCCAGCGTTTCTTGTTTAGAATTCGTGAATTCCTGAGTACTTTTTGGATCAAATATTCCATGCTCAATATCAGTAGCAATGCACTGCAGTCCTTTGAATGACTCTAATTTATCCTGATTGTAATCCGAAGAATGATTAACTTCAACAGCAACATCTTTATTACTGACACTAGATTGATCAATTGCAATTTCTTGATGTTCAGGAAGTTGTGGTACACCAGTTGCTTCATCAGAAGCTCTACTTGGCTCTGCCCCTGATAAGTTTTGTTCGTCTTCAGATTCAGCATCAACTTCACCCTCAACTTCAGTATCTTTTGCTTTGAACACCACTGAGTTATCAACTGTACTAGCAATTGATGATATAGGCTCAGTTTTTGTTGTCATAGTACCATCATTCTTCAAAGTTCCATGCTCTTTTTCAATTGAATCATCTTCATTATCAGTCTCTGATTCATCCTCTGCGTCACTACCCGAATTCCCTACTGATTCAGCGTCATCCACGTTCACCACTACTACCTCTACACCACTTTTAGGACACAATGCATCTTTACTGGCAGAGAGACCAGGAGTGTGTACGTCGACGACGGAGACATCCCAGGAACATATGTTAGGTTGCACATGAGCAATAAGATTAGAAATATCCCCATTGAGGAAATCAAGCATATCTTTCTGTGATGCTGACTTTTCTGGTTCAACACTGCTGGCTTCAGGTAGAGTTGTGGCTTTACAATCCATAACTTCTTGGTTTTTTCCATCATTGCTTACTGTAAAGTTGCTAGGGAACTCTTTTTTGGCACCCTGTGAATGAGAAAATGAAAACTTGGTTAATACAAGGATATGTTGATGGTATGTTTCAAAATATGAAACACGTTATTTGTGAAATTTGAGTGTACAGAAGAAGAAATAAGAATGCAACGTTTAATCATCTCGTAACGTTGCCTACTTTTGATATAAATTAAGGTTGCTAACAGTTTGTGAGTTTTTCATCAAGTTTTGTTTTTTTCGGCCCTAAAGCTACGTAGTATGAGTGCGATTTTATAAAGTGTTATCGCTGAAAGGAGTTCTAAAAACCCGATATAAACGTATTCTCTCGACCAAATAATGGGAATTGGATAGTGTAATCAAAACTCTTCAACCTATTTTGGAAAAAGAAAAGTTCTGGCACAAACTTTGAATTTTCCATCACCTAGATGGGTATTTGAAGAGCTAATTTTTACAGGGTATCTTCTTCGTTGATGTAGAAATCCAAAAACAGGGGGATTTCAAAGTGGTGCACCCAAAAATTCTACACATAACACCTACAAAATTTTAACAGATATTTTTCCCCCTCCTACATGAATATGTGCATTCGATAAACTCAAAATTCCTGTCAGCAATTTTAGAATCAAATGCTTCAAGGAATGGTCGATTCTCACTGGCGATTTTGTAGCAGCTGCGCCCTTCCCTTTTCATCAAGTTAATTAAGAAAAATCATAGCCTGGCTTGAAGGGGTGATTATGATTATTAACTGAGTTTGGATATATGAGTACCAAATCAGTGTATAAAAGTAGGTATAGCTCGTTCACTATAAGGAGGCGCGTTTCTCCAAACCGTCCGGCAAACGTTCGCGCAGCTAGACTGAAGTTTTCACATCCCCTCTCTTACCACCCTATTACCTGGTAGCCTACTCCGCAGAAAAGACACAGCAGGACTTAGGGTGAGCGGGAGGGAAGAGGACGGATAATGTTGGCGAGGGAGGGAAAAGAACGGGAGGGGTTCAGGACAGGCAGGGTAGGACTGGACGTTGGATGGGGGAAGGGTCCAACTGCGCAGCCCTGCTCTTCAGAGCCCCTCTCGGAGAAACGCGCCTCCTTACAGTGAACGAGCTATATCTACAAACATGACACTGTCGAAATATCATTAGTTTACTACTTCTTGCTTAGATCAGATTACTAATTTTCCATGGATCCTAGACGCGCTTACTAGATACCTAACGTTTGGTGCAATCGGTACTTGCTGAGGAGTGACGTCACAAAAGAATCATGAAACCCCTCGAAACACATAATTATTTGTAGTTCCAGAAGGTCCTCACCCGTTCCAGACAAACTAAAACAGTAGGTACTTGTATTTGTTTTGTGATGTTTGTGACAGTTCCCGTCAGATCCAAGAGAATGCGCGTCTATCCGTCGCTCTCGCTCCGGGTTGAACCCATCATTTTCGAGTTCTTGGAATGCTGCGTTTGGTGATAGATGAGGATCCGAGAACCGGAAAACCAATCTTCTCCGAACATAGCACATTACGCTACTAGTACGAGTTGTATCTCTTATCGTACTGTCACGCCCCCCTCTCCCTATGTAATGCGGATTTTGGCTCCATTGCACCTCTGGGGGTGACCTAAGTTCGCGACATGTTTTCGATTCAGAAAGATTAATGTTATTAGTTTCAGCCCATACCCTTGTATAGGGCGGGTTCCTGAAAATGTTGCCAGGTCGATTACATTCATTATTTAGAGTGTTGTGCATGAAATTTGTATATAACCTTTGAATCTCAAAAACCATAGTAGGGAAATGTCTCTGTATGCAATTATCTTGGTGATATTCTGCTAAAATTGATACGACTTATTACAGACCCCATAATAGGTATAAAGTAGGCTATAATTACGTATCTGAACATGAAATAAACAGTAAACTCACTTTGGTTCTAATGAGATCTTTGAAAATGTGATCATGGCTAAGGTACGATCCACCTTTACCTTCCCTACATGGGAATTTCGCAGGGATTGCTGTAGATTTCAGTCTATTCCACTTGGTTGGGTACTTTTTATATTTCGTAAAATTTTCTACGTCTGCTTCCAACTGGAAAAAATAAAATAAAAAAGTCAACACCGAAATGGATCAATAATGAACAATAGTAATGATGCAAAAAGATGATAAATTACCTCAAAATGATCCTCACATATAGCAAATTTAGGTCTGAATGTCTTCACACCAACAGCTCTCAGCCATAATTTTCTTCTGTCACTGGCAATCGTAGGAAAGAAAAAGTTCTTTTTCGGTTTTCTACCAGTGGCATTCACACAGCAAGGTACCACACAATGTCGGACAATACCTCGCTGTGCATTCAATTTAGGATTCTGTCGAATCTGAAATAGGAAACACAACAATGCCACAGAGTTAAGTTAAATCAATCACGATTTTCTGTAATTGTAGTACAAAAGTTTTGTACATATATCAATAAAGTCCCTTGCAATTTTCCTCAAAGGTTAACACATGTTACAGAACAAACTTTTTTAATCAGGAAAAAATGGACGAAGATTTTTGATATCGAATGGTAAACGGGGAAGATCGTGGTCACGTCTGGTTTGAACTGAGTAATGATAAAATATTAGTATATAATACTATTGGGTCCACTGACCAGGTAATGGATAAATCTAGCAGTAAAAATAATCCGATTCGATTCAGCATCCAACAAATAACTAAAACGACCACGAATTAATTACAGTTCTTAGATGTGCCATACCAGGTCTTTGATGATATCATTATAGTATAGCGTCTGTTACATTGTAGATCGTCTAAAAGAGTTTCGGTGGATTCTATCTGACGTAAACTATTGAAAATTACACCAAACTCGATTTTTAATTATTTGACTATGACTGGCGACAGTAACTACGACGATTAAGTCTTAATGTTGACAAGGACAACTTTTCAAGCTTTTGTAGTGATTTCAGTCGATTCTTTGTGGTGAAAACTATTGAAAACTATACCAAACTCGATTTTTGGTTGATTTAACCTCACATATACAGCTAATTCCGGATGACTAAAGAGTCGACCTACCTACTTACAAGTTGATAGCTCCCAAATTGCGGCCTGTAGTAGGGCCACGCACGCTGACAAATGCTAGCCAAGCCCAAGCAGAGACTCAATTCGTTCGTCAATTATAAACGATTGGAGAGCACATTTGATTCAAACATAAATTATTCGAAGTCCATAAAATAAAATTGGTGATGCATCATTAATCTGACACTGCTTCATTTTTTCTACAGAAAATCAGACCACAAACACTTATTTTTCAGATCATATATATGTTACTTAACTAACCACTCAGAGGTTGTAAGCTTGTGTACAACCACTCAGAGAGATTTTACACAGATTAGATTTTTGCTTAGATCAGTGGTCTGAATGCTCACTTTGCTCGCATCTAAAGTATACACAACATCAAGTAATCATCTCTTAGTAAAAGTTCAGATTAATATAATGAGGGAGGTGGGGGGGTTCTGTGACTTTTCGAGATACGCTTTTCACTGGACTAATTTTCCACTGACATACGAAACAGTCAAAATAACAGTAGTAAACTAACAAAGAGTAATTAGTTTTGGGCATTACCACCAGAAACGCCAGGTGTCAACTCTAATGACAGCAAAATGATTTACAACTTTAACATTAAGGAATTTAGTCATGGAGTGAGAGGAGGCGCCGGCGCAGCGGCTTGTGGTGGGTACGGCGCCGGCGTTCGTTCGAGGCATGAATATGTTTTTTTCAAGGTCATATTTGTGTGTTAATACCAAAGCTTTTCCTACGCGTTTGGCGCACAGGAGATATTTAATAAGTTTTGGTTTATTGGGGTACATATCCTCTAATGATTACTTTTTCACAACATCCGTGGACCAGTTTTCGTACGTACTTAGATAATGATATTATTAAGGCAATAACTATTTGAATAGATAGGAGCTCAAATCAGAAATATAAACATGCGTATATAATTATAGAAGTATAGGTTGTGGCAACTCGAAGTAGGATACGCCGAGGAGTCTGGACGGGCCTTATGACGTACGCTAGCACTACGCATATTTAATAACATATCCTCTCAACTCAACTAAAACTACGATCATACTCAATTGAAAAAATAATAAACCTTTGTGAAATAATTTGCAGCGTTTTTCTTTTCTGCTACACTTGTAAACTTAGCTTCTACAAGTGTAACTTTTCTACACTTGTACTCTTTGTTTTGATGAAACACTTCTTCTAGTTTACTGTGCATTACAAGTACCTGTACTAGTTAACTTGAACACTTGTAACTGTTGTTTTATGAAATGGGCCCCTGGAGGAATATTCCATGGTAAAACATGGCGGCATTTGTCGAATTGGAGGCTTGCAGAACACTTGGAGAAGTCAAGAAGGCAAAGATGGCAGTGTTTCTCTACTGTGTTTTCACGTCTAAATAAAGTAACAGACCCCCCCCCCCCCCCCATGATGTAACTATAGTCGGGTCAGTGTAAGAAGTTACGTGAGATGGTACTCCCGCCCCATCAACAGATGGGCCGCGGGAAGAGGGGAAGTAGCAGTCTGATACCCCTTCCCTACCTCCTCCTCCGATCCACCACCCACTTCCTGCTCCTGCCATTGGCATGCAGACTGTGGGGAAGTGTTAGATGAGTGTAGAGGGGGTGACAGACTGCGGTCAGCTGATTTCCCCCACCTCCTTGCCTTCACGTAACTTCCTACGCTGACCCGACTGTAATTACAACTAGTTTTGAAGAATTCAGGTTCCCACGGTAGCATACACATTGAAATAGCACACAATTTCATTTCATTGTAGAGACTGTACCCCCCCCCCCCCTTCACAATAGAAACATCCAACATCAGGACAAAACTAAAAGTAAACTTTTACAATAGCAGAGACGTTGAACTATTCTAACCTTATTGTTTGTGCTGAGCGATGCGTTTTGGCGATTCTTGGAGGGAAGACAATAGCGGCAACCTTTGCTATGGATGAACAACGATCCACAATGCGAGCAACTACTAGAACTAGGAGATGTTATGACTGTCAATGAGGCCGGTGCGTCAACTTTATCTATGGTAAACAGAGAAAAAAAATATTTAGAAGAAAATAATTTCGAAATGAGTCAATTTTCTTAATTAATTCATCTAGTTGGTGAGTGAATTTGGTCCTCCTGATGACATAATTCTAGTACGGTCTTCGTAGAAGACTGTTTACTTATGCAGCTCTCGTGCTCATACTGTGGTGCGGTAAATTTCAAAGAAATGATTTGAAAAAACCCGCGAAGGCGTGGTTTTTCAAATGAAAAACGGACAATTCGCACTATTCTGTTTGCATCCCTGTGCCTCGCCTACCCAGCATGCTACGGGCCCAGCTATCATCACTTCGTGTGTTACCGTGTTGCGAGTATAGTTCGCCCACATGTTTTATGATTATTTCATAATTTCTACCCTTTTCTCACGAAAATCGGGAGTGCAGACGATTCACAAAGAAGTGTTCGGAAGTGTTTATGTCCGGTTTCACAAAATATTTGTAGACGATGCGTCCGGAAAATAGTTCATCCGCTGATAAGGATTGCGAGCAATCCTGTCCGCAAGTTCGTTCGAAATCTCATAATTTCTACCATTTTCTTACGAAAATCGGGAGTACGGACGACTTAGAAAGAATTGTTCGGAAGTGTTTACGTCCGGTTTGACAAAATAATTGTCGACAATGCGTGCGGAAAATAGTTTATCCCCGAATAAGGATTCCCAACGTGGTGTCGTTGTCCGCCTTGGCGGAAGCTTGGGTTTCCAAAGACGAGGTGCTTGTGAAATCGATTTCACCTTCGGGCAAAAACCGGTCCCTCCACCTTTTCATCCTTTTCAGGACATAAAGTTTGGGAAAGACCGTAACCGATCTCTACAATCAATACCGGAGACACCCATAGGATCTATATATAACCTCACGGAGTCATCCGACGAAGATGAGGTTAGAGATAGGTGAGCAGAGCGAGGTCGAGGAAATATCATCGTATCTTCATGCAGATTATTATTACGACACGCCTGAAAAGGCCTTAAGGAGGAAAAGACGTCAGGGTTCCTTCCGATCATCACCCTCCGACTTTCATTTGCCGTCATCGGAAGTAGTCTCGCCCTGGAACCTATCAAGAGCCTCATCAGAGGCCTTTGCCGATTTTTTCAATCGCCCCTTCACCTGTAGAGGACAGTCTACCACAGTTCCAAACCTACCACAGCAACTTCTTGCTGTAATTAAGTTATTAATGAGACACCTCCGGTGGACCCGATCTTCATCCACCCCACTATGGAGGGAAAAGGGCGCGAGGCTATGCGGAGTACGGCGCGACGGCCCACCATCGAGCACTGGGACAAACTGGGATGGGGGGGGGGGGGATTTCCGCCCCCCACATCGGGTGAGCGGCTGGTGGGGAACCCAGCAAAGATACCTACATATAAATCAAAAAGAACTGGAGGCAATCTGGGAAGTGCTGAACTACTTTGCGCACGACGGGTCATCACTGAACGTATTGCTACGAGCGGACAGTATGACAGCAGTAGCCTTAATCAACGAAATGGGCTCAGTGTCGTTCCCCCACTTCCACGAAATAGCAAAGCGAATTTGGGATTTTGGTGAGCAGTGGAAACTATGGATACACGCAAAATACGTATCGACAAACGACAACATAGTGGCAGATGAATTGTCCAGATTAGACCCTAGATGTTCGGAGTGAGAATTGAACCAGAAACCATACAATTACATAATCACAACTCTGAGAACCCCCTCCATAGATTTTGGCCAGAGGAGGGATCATCCGGGGTGGAGGCATTTACCCATTCCTGGGAAAACAAAATTTTTCTTTTATGCCTTCCCACCCCTGGCATTAATCCCAAAAGTCTTGGAAAAGATAAAACATTACTATTCTTTGAAGACATTTTTCAATCGACTTCACAACCATCGAGCTGCCCTGTCGTTGATTTCTCAGCATGAACTGGGGTCGGACCCAACTATCAAAAGGTATTTGAAGGCAGTCGTTCGACTACGGCCTCCATCAGCCAAATACGATAATACCTGGGACCCGGATTCGGTCCTACAGTTTTTCAACTCATCCTCCGATGAATCACTACCCTTTCTAACTAAGAAACTAGCTATGTTGCTATTACTAGCTTCGGGCCAACGCCCACAAACGATTCTAACAATCCGCAGGTCCAACATTAATTTCGAGTTAAATGGAATTAGGATTTTCATCCCAGCATTATTAAAAACTTCACGACCAAAGGCGATTGCACCATCATTTTTTCTTCCGAAATTGCCATTGAACCCAAAATTATGCCTCCCATCACTGTTAAGAAATTATTTAAACGCGACGACGAATTTAGATCACCAGGACAATTTGTTATCAACAACACGCCCCCCTGTCCGACCAGTGGCCAGGGAGACGCTGAGCTGTTGGGTATCAACAACCCTACAACAAGCAGGGATAGACACAACACAATTCTCGGCTTACTCCACCCATCATATGTCAGTATCGGCAGCCGCTAGGAAGGGTGTATCCTTACTAACCATTTTAGATCGGCAGGGTGGACAGCAAACTCTTCTATGTTTGCTACCGTATACAACAAGCCCCTGGAAAATCATGGGGAGTTCGCATCCGCCATTATTCATGGGACAGGACACAACCGAGAGGGGTTATCATAATTACATTTATACAAGCAGAAACATGAGGTAATAAAATAACAAATTACACTAGCAGTAATTAATGGTATAGCCCATCACCCATGGAACAATGCAGCCACAGGAGTTCATTTAAATAGTTTTTCAACATTGCTCCAACCGAAGGTATTCACATTAGAGCAGGGTAACCCATATTTCATTCTGCCTCACTCTTGGAACCATGACATTTTAGTTATCACCCTGAATTATTTTGGTTTTTTCTTCAAGCAAATAAGCACCACTAAAAAAAAAAAAAAAAAAAAAAAAAAAAAAAAAAAAAAAAAAAAAAAAAAAAAAAAAAAAAAAAAAAAAAAAAAAACTCGACTCTTCCCATTTGGTGCCAGCTAAATTGTCATCTGTGGCATACTACCCCGGATATCCTTATGTATCCCTACAAAGGGGGGGGGGGGGGGGGAGAAGGCACTACTCACTAGTGGTAACGGTGGGTATGGGCGTTTTCACGAGTCCCCTGCACACAAAAGTGTGCACCAGAAGTGAGTAACAGAAGCTTAGTTCTCTCCTCTTCGGGTCGTGCGGAACGCCCATTACCGTTTTCACGAGTCCTCTGCACACGAAAGTGTGCACCACAAGTGATATAATCAACACAACACAATTGATAACTCAACTTACCAGTGGGAAAGATTGAGTAGAATTATAGTAGGTCGAAGTAGAAGACTGTTTAGTGCCCACCCAGATTAGAGCCCACCAAGTCATTCACCTGCTATATTTGTGGGTCTTTGAACTGAAGTGATGATAGCTGGGCCCGGAGCATGCTGGGTAGGCGAGGCGCAGGGATGCCAACAGAATAGTGCGAATAGTCCGTTTTTCGTTTGAAAAACCACGCCTTCGCAGGTTTTTTCAAATCATTTCTTTGAAATTTACCGCAACACAGTAAGAGCACGAGAGCTGCATAAGTAAACAGTCTTCTACTTCGACCTACTATAATTCTACTCAATCTTTCCCACAGGTAAGTTGAGTTATCAATTATACATCAATATATTGAGACCAGTTGACTGGTGGCAGCTAGCTTTATTAGAGTGGTACCTACCGAGGTTGGAAGGCAAACCATATATAATTAATTTAAATTTCCTAATGGCCGGTTGTGACAGATCCCTGTTAACGCAGCGTTAGGGAATGCGAGATTAAAGTCGGGTTAATGCTCGTTAGCCGAAGCGGGAAAGGTCGTTGAGGCAGCTCCGGTTAGCGATTGCTACGTAAAGCCAGATTAACAGTTATTGGTTGTTCTTGGAAACGCTATCACACCTTATCACTGGCATTCGTTTTCAAATCATTGTTGCGTGTTCATAATTATTTGACTGCTTCAACTTCACAATTTCACTGCACCTTCGGGAGCTCAAATCGTATATTATTACGGGATGATCGGGAAAATAGGAATTATCAAGGTTCCATCATGAAATATGTAAAAAGCAGGATCAAAACGTTGAGCGACATTAGCGCTCTGTCGGAAGTTTTAGGAAGACAACACACCAACTCCATCTCAAGCCCTGGCGGGAGAATACGAATTTGGTCTGGCCAAACATACTCCCCCCTCCCCCCCCCCACCAAGTCCTACGGAATTACAAGGTACGAGATCTCAACTATACCATACTATTAAAACGTACTTTACACAAAAGTTTTAAAACAAAACAAAAACAGGTTTTAAACGGAGAGCTGGAAAGATACAAGATATGTGAGAAATCAGCTGTTTGTAATCCGCCATTTTAGATGGGATTGATAAAATTGAATAACCAATCAATCAAAACCCCCATTCGGATAGTTCCGAAAATCTAGGGTTAGCGTTAAGTCAGATTCTCGGGTTACCGACCGATAACCGAGGCTTCCACAACACCACTAATCGAAGATTTTCTCTGACCCACGTTAACTATCGTTAACCGAGGTTGCCACAACCGGCCCTAATTCTCCTACGCTCCCAGCCACCGTTTGATGATTTTTATTCTGTGGGACATGATTTTTTTGGGTCAAGTATTCATCTTAGTGGAAATTGTCAAAGATGGAGCAACATATTTCATTATTCTTATTGGACAAGGTTCTGGTTCAGTACCAGAATGACATGGATAAATTCCAGTCATGCAGCATGATCGAATGAGCAAAGTTCTGTAACTTTTTATACATTAATCCTTTTTTTAAATATGTACACACTGTGCGCAATGAAATGAACACACTGAGCGAGCAACAGGCAGCCCCTTCGATGATTCGCCAAAAAACAGACAGCCCGCGGAACTATTCTGAGCACTGCTTGTGAACCTCACTCCACCCCAGGAGATCGTTCACACTGCACAAATGCTCGTTTGTAACCCTTGCTCACCATCCACGGGAGTGCTCCTCAGTCAGCTTAAACTGGGCATAAGAGGCGTCCTATCAAGATTGGTGGACATGTACATCAAAATTTAAAGGTGAAATCGAAAGAAGAACTTCTTGCCTAATGGGAATAGGGCCAAGAAAACCTACATAAAAATCATTTGTGTTACCACTGAACCATGACGGCTCACAACACGACACAATTAGAATGGTCTTGACATACAGTTGGGCAATAAAGTGGAGTGGGGAGAAACTCACTGTGTGATCTCAAAGATCAAATGGCTACCATTATTCTTCTTATAGCTTCCAATTTGTAAACTTAACATTTTTGAGTAATTTTAAATACAGCATTATTTCATAGAGAATGACACCATTACTATTAACATCATCTCATGAATGATTTCCATTAGAGGACAATCATAGAAAGGTGTGTCTATGGATATACAATAGGCATTCAAGTGCCAACACCATAACTCTAGCTGTTCCATCATCCGTATGCTCACCACAGAGTTAAGTAAGTTTAATGCTATTGCTAAAGAGAGCCAATAAAATGTTTACCTGTAGATGCCATATTGCGAGATGGTAAGATGCAAATGAAGATTTCAATCGGTTGCTGCAGTTCAACCAAGATTTGATCATGTCACCATAGCGTAGTTTGAAAATCTGTAACGAAATGACAAATTTCGTACATTGCTTTTTTACTGAAAAGCATTTTAGTTACAAAATCAGTAAAATCCCATGATTTTACTGCATAAATAAAAGAAACGAAAACATTGATGATAGAAGTAGTGCATTGATGAGGTTCCTCTCGTCCATCCAAGAGGTAAGATGTGGGAGCAATAATACAACTAGTTGGTTCGCACACCAAGTTCCTCACGAAGTTTGAAAAACTGGTTTTATAGTAGATTTAGTAGAGCTGCATTAACAACATTCTTCTACCTTAGAAAATAAAAGAAGCCCATTCTTGGTATATGAACTAAGGGTTGTTTTAAACACTGAAAGAAATTTTATACATGCAATACAATCTAGTTTACGGTTCGTGGGTCCTGAGAGTTAATCTACACGGTGACCTCAGGTCTTCCAACTAGTGAGGACTACCCATGAGTACTGAAGAGAGGTAACCGAAAATGAATTCATTGATTGATTGAATGAATGATGACAATTGATGAATGATTTATTCATTTTAGCGAATTTTTGAAGAAAATTCACTCTCGCCTCAAAATTTGTAGAATGAGAATTTTTGAAAAAATTTTATGCAGAAATCCGTTTCAGGCTATTCTGAATCATATTCTGAAGTTTAACGCATTTTTTAATGTATGTATGTATGCGTCATTCCAGACGATAACTGTCCGTGGAATTGTGCTAGAACTTCAAACAAATTTTAAAATGTTAAGGACACAAAACGAAAGTTCAAGTTCGTTGGCCAACATGATCGGCTTACATCTTCGGATTCGAATTTTCAAAAATGTGGTCAAAAATTTCAAAATAGCCTGTTTTTTGCGATTTGTTGTGCGAAATAATTTTTTCAGCATACTAATATGTGGTATATTCGGAATCAGCGTAAAATTTCCTATAAGAATATGTATCAAGTTTTCAAAAATTTCAAAGTTGAAAAATCAGTCAAAAATCGAAACAACTGCTTTCAATACTGACCACATTGGACATCGAAATCTATGAATATTTACCTACATTTGTCTTTAAATCTACAAGATTAGTTGAATAATAATAAAGTATGAGTACCTCCTAATTATGATTCCATGTTTGTCTATCAAAATCATAAACTAAAATTTCTCTACACGATCAATAGCGACTGAAATGTCGAAGATTTCTTCAAACATTCGCTCATGCTGCATGACTGGACTTTTTTCTTTTTTTTTTTAATTTGTAATATAAACAAGTTTTAGTCATGCAGCGTGATCTATCAGCGAATTTTCACGAATTATTGAAACATGTTTGTTAATGTGTTTTGAAAATTGACCATTTTGATTGCAAAGAAGTTGTGTTTATTCATTTCATTAAAAAAAAAAGAACCTGTTATAAATAATATTCTACTATTCAAACAAAGATTTTGGATCTTGTTGTTTGGTAAATTTGGTATTTTTTGCAGTATAAACAAAACTATATTAATCGAAACCACCCACCATCTTCTCTTCCTGTTTCTCCACGATTTTCCCACTACTGCTGCTGCTTGGTAGGAAACAGTGAGAATGAATAGAAGAACGAAGCTGACAAGGTAGAGCGGAGCTAAACAGTAGTCATTTGTAAATGAACGATATCGGCTGGTGCTGGCTCCGTTTTTCATCGCCACCAAGCTTGCCCAGTGCCGGCCATTCGCCACTGACCTTGCAAGGCAGATTGGCTTGGCCGGCAAAGGTTATTGTGTAGAAAAGGTTTCAGGGAGCGCTGTAAGGTCTCCGAAAACAGACCGACTGGCGCCTTTCCAACCAAAAGAGCGGGAAAGGCGAGTGACTTGAATATAGTGATACCTAGCGGTAGATGCGTGGACTCAGTCTGAGCCAAAAAACAGCTCAAAGCTCCCTCCAAATTCAAAAACTTGCTTAATATAGGGTTAAACAGTGTACTCCAGCTCATACAGCAGGTTAGTTACCATTACTCTCCAGTTAGTGAATAACATGATGAATGTCAATGGCAATGAGAAGCAATATTATTTTCAATGTTCCTGCATGATTTCGTTATTTATTTTACCTATCTCGCATGTATATTCGCAAATAACGAGTACGATATTCTGTTCTTATTGAGCCCCCTAGGGGTAGGCCCACTTTACCCTGGCAGGTGCGAACAAACTTAGCTCACTTTACATACAAGGATGACAGGCGAGGGTCAGATTGGTCCAACTTACGATCATCCCTGGAATTTTGACACATCCACTGGGCTAAAACTTAGTAGAGCTCTCTAAGGTTTTAGGAGCGCAGGAGGAGCTGGAGGGGCTGCTGTGAGACTGAACTATTTGCTCCAATCCCCTCCTCATGAGCCTCACCATGGCGAATTCACCGATCATGAATCTTAAGGTGGGTTCACATCCATCCGGAATTGTGGAAATGCGTTTGCGGTTGAAAGTAGTGGAGGGGAGTGCGGAATTGCGGCAGGCCATTCACAACCATCCGGTTGTGTTATCATTGTTTGTGGCTTCTATTACCATTGCATTCCCCAAACAGACTCATTTCCTCCCGAATTTTATCCTACCGGTCATTTCACGGACATCAAAGCTCCATAAACGACGTTGAATAATAAACTCGTAAATCATGAGGGCATACACAAGAGATTTTTATGTATATACCTACCTACATTAACTGCAAAGGCGACGTCGTTTTGAAATGAGACTGTTGGGTAATTATTCGGTCCTTTCATCAACTACTTATCGTAAGATAACATGATTGGTATTTCTACTAATCATAATATGTAGGTTGGCGCATTTCAAATCATTTAAATGCATTGATGGACCATAAGAAGTACTTACATACTTAACGTAGCTAATTTGTCCATTTCGTTAGGACAAGTAGGCGTATTTCTATACTTCCTCTTCGTTTCGAAAAAGTGAAATTTCTTCTCAAATACCTACTCATTCCACAAGCAGGAAATTGCTTATCTATAATCAAAAAATGACTCAAAACTCAAATGGAATAGGATCATCAGGAAGGTAGGTTGTTCTTGAGATCGCAAAATCGGTACCTATACTAAGGTATTTTTAACCCAACTCAGCCTCATCTGCATAAAACTGCGTTCAACTTGAGTGTTTTTTATCAATTTATTATTGTTATTCTTATACACAAGCTCTACAGAAATATATCATCATTTAATAATGATTAACAGGTCGTTTCCATTTGTTTTCGTGATGTCACGAGCAACACGTCACGGTAGGAGCTTTCTATTGATTTTCACGTACAACCAATGCGTTACTAGGGAAGTGTAACTCCCTTAGTTTTCATAGCAGGGAAATCGTTAGCCACTTTTTGGAATGCTCTCATTTTATCACAGCATCTCATAATCCCTAAGCCTCTGTCTGTAGTGTCAAGGAAAGCTGATTTATTACTGTCAGTTATAAACTAATATTGCTAAGTAACCATAATGAACTAATAATGTGTAAAATTAATCATTATTCAAAGATCTGACTGTAGAACCGTAGGTCTACCGTCCGCTTTTTCTATAAATTAAATCCAAATTCGAGGATCGTAAAAATAAGGACTCGCTCTTGACCACAGCCATAAAACAAGATAAAACAACAACCACAGCTCTGACTGATGACGTAACTGCGGCAATCCGGTAAAATATATAATTTTTCAGATGTGGACAGTCCTTCTCAAGAGTGCTTGTCCGGCGAGATTCGCCCCACTCTTCCAACTGCCGCTGGCCAATCAGAAGGCCTAACCCATTGCCGGATTGCCGCAATTCTGGATGGATTTGAACCCACCTTTACAATCATCTGGGAATTCATCTTGGGAAGGTGATGAGGAAGGGAGGAGGCTGCGAATGGCCTAGTCTCACAACACCCCTTCACTGCCCCGTCCTGCTACTCCTTGGCACTTCTAAAACCAGAGAGAGCTCCACCAAGCTGCATACAAGGGAGTTACATAGTTTCACCAGAACAAACCCAAAATCAGCTCCACCCAGTTCATCTTTGGCCCATCAATAAACGTCATGTAGTGAGGATTTTCAAACCCGGGATTCATCAAGTCGGTACATTGGGACACAGAGGCCATAATACGAATGTCACTTCTGACTGACCTAAATGAAGACACAGGTAATGGAGTGTGAAGACCTTGTGTGAGTGACCAGATAATCTGGTAGGGTTTTCAAATAGCTAGTACAGCGCATGTCCCCCACTTTCTTCCTCGGTGTCAAGAAAATGGTCAATGTAAAGCTGGTTTCACACGGAGCAGACCGAGTGCAGAAAGACGGAACGCAATTTGATTGGCTGTTGGGACTACAGTTGAGGACGGTGGCTGCCATGTTGTCGGAATGGGCGGACAGCAAACGGCGATAGAAATTTGTACTCAGTTTCCGTGTTCCGTCGAACCCCGGGCAAGCTCATTGGATAGGAATGTTGATAACTGAAAGTAGAGGTTTCAGATCAGAGGCTTTCAGTAGGAAGGTTATTATTCCGTTCAGCAAGGCGACCGCTTCATGTGAACAATTTTTCCCACTCCGCCGCCCCTCCACTGGTTTTTCCGTCTTTCCGCTCCATGTGAAACCAGCTTAAGGAGGAGCGCAGCAGGTACACATCACTCTAATTCTAGGAGAATGGTAAGCGCTTTTTTCAAAGTTTCTCACCAGTCAATTTTTTACTGGTTTCAATGACTTGAAATGAACATGAACTTGACAGTGGTATTACTAAAGGATAAAGGCTAAGGTCATTGGAGTTGAACAACAACCATACGAACAAACCCCAACACCCATTATGTGTATCCACCATCAATTTTCCGGAAGAGCTCCTTCATGCTTCCACTTGTTAGTGTAGTAAACACTTGTACAGGGTGGCCCCCAAATGGAAATTTTAAATTTCCCTGACCGAACTTCAGATTTCCCTGTCAAAAATAAACATTTCGAAGTCAATTAGCGAATTTTCGTAGGAAATGAAGCTATTGCAATGGCTCGGAAAATTTTAAAACCAACATTTTGAAAAATTTCTTCATTGAAATCCGTTTTGAGGCATTCTGAAACGAATCAGCTTAAACATCACTCTTGATATTTATCACCTACCTATGAAATAGTAAGTGTGATAAAGTATGCCGTTGAAGTAGGATTTCTTAGGAGTTCGAACATACCTAAAAATGCAGCGAACTATTACACAAAGTTTTCATTAAAAAATTCCTTGACTTCAGTGGTTTTTGCTTGACTTTTCCTGACACAAAGAATTCCCTGAAATTTCCAGGTTTTCCCTGATTTTTCCAGTGGGGGGGCCACCCTGTTGTAAAATGAATTGTACCTATGCAATCCATATTGATCCTAACAACGAGGCAGATGTACTAAGAAATTGGTTTTGATAAATTACCAACTTATTGAGGAGGAAAGGTTTACTTACTAATATATTGATGTGAGATTTACATTATAGAGACGCAAGTCTAAAAAGTGAAATAAATCTATTTCAAAGATCGCAACTCAAAACCGGACTGCATCCTAGAGCGGCCCTTTCACGATCCTGCTGCAGGAAGTGAGGGGAACGAAAAACTTCCCTCTCTTCTTGCACAGGAGGCGTGCAGGACGTGTGTGGAGGCCTTCCTGCTGCAGGTGTCCTGCAGAGCTCTTCGGATGGGTTCCCCACCGGACCATCTTGCGGTCCGGGGTCCCCCCACCCTATCAACCTGCTAAGTCCGAGCGTGTGTGGAGCTGCAGGAAGACCTTCCGGGTTTTGTTTAAATAAGGAGCCATTGAAGAATGGAGAACGCAGAAGGTAAACACAGAAAACTATAATACTGGCGGGAAACCTTCGGTTTGAGCTGGGAATGACGGATCGTGTATGGAGAACGCACTCTGAGGCAGGAGAGCGAAGAGGGGAACTTCGTTGCACCCCCCCCCCCCCCTCCTGCAGCAGGATCGTGAATGGGCCGCTTAGGTACTGTCTGTCCGCAATGAGAATGCCGAGGTGACCTGTCTCCACCCTAACGCCCTGAGCAGCCAAACTCCGCTACTACCCTTTCACCAAGTTTGCAGCACCCCTTCCTTCCCCATCCACTACCAAATGATTACGTCGTATACTAACTACGTTTAAATGTCATAAATTTGAACGTTAAAAATTTTGGCGCACGCGAAAAGTGCTCAGGGCGTCATTTCAAAAAATCGCAAAAAACAGCTAAAAATGGCGAAAAAAAAACTAAAAATTCATCTCATTTGCTGAAAATGATTTAAAAAAGTTTAAATTTGAACATTAGAAATTTCGGCGCGCGCAAAAAGTGCTCAAATTTCAAATAATGAGCTTAAAAATCACTAAAACCATTAAAAACTCGGAAATGAGCTCTAGAATATTGACTCCAGAAGTTTGTAAAACTTTATTTGTGTTCACCCTGTATACAGTGAATATTTACGTCAGTAAATTAATATAATATAATACCTACATACGTATACTATATTATTAATGTAATGAGTCATCTTGTTTGTCAACGAGAGAGTAGAAAGGAATGAGTCAACGGCAAGAATCAACGGTATCAGTACTTGAAAGTGAGACAGGTAGTACATTGGTGTTTTCCTTCGTCCCTCGCCATAGGTTGACGCGGGGGGAAGGGTTCCCTCTCTCTACCTGTGCCTCGGCATTCTCATCGCGGACAGACAGTACTCCTATCTGAACCGTTGTTACATTCCAATATTTCGTGTAACACTCCTGCTTCGTTTGTTCAACCACCTTCACGCATCATGTCTAGGTAGATGTGTGCACATACTGCATTCCACTCAAAGTTTCAATGTTCTAACTGAAAAATGAATACAGTGAGATGAGTTCCTCTGTTTATATTGACCGCAATGGTTAACACAATAGAGAGTTCCTAGAGATCCGCCGGTCTCAATACGGTGTGCGGTGACGAGAAACATTTACCACACCTTAAAATCACTCTAATAATAATAGCCTTTAATTTAGTAGTAGTATTAGTAACCATACATATACCTACTCCAAATATTATTCAAAATACTCCCTACCTATATATATACATATAGGATTAAGGCCTACTAAGGCAAAGGTTCACCCGTCTTCGGAGAAAACCCCTAGACAAGTACTATCTCAGTATCTGCCATTACAAAAAGTTGACGTCCTACCTGCCACCGCTAGGTAGGTAATTAGTCTACACACAGAAACTAAACATGAACCTAATCCCATACACAGGTTTACTGTACACTCGGTTAGCAATTGTGAAAATTCACATCAAAGCTCGAGCATTTCTATTTTAAGATTTTAACGCAGTGGGAAGGTAGGTAAAGTGGTTTCCATGACCATTCAGAAAAGGTACCTGACTGAGAACTCGTGCCTATATTCCATTCGCTTTCCTCTTCACAGCACGATCCAAATAAGATTCCAATTAGGCGCAGAGAAACTTAATTTGTTGTAGACACCGTAACTCTACCACCACACGTAATAACAATTCATAATTCAACTCGTAATAATGAGCGATTTTAATGTACTATTCAAGAATGAATGAAGATAAACAATCATTGCTTTGCTTTGAATCTAACCAAAAATGGAGGACGGAACGGGGATCGGAGTGGGGATGTACCACCTTATTTGTTATCGATAATCGAAGTGAGATTCATATCGATTCATGTATTCCAAATTAATCAAAGACGAAACTTCAACAATAGATTCGAAACTTTGCAGGTATACAACGTAATATTAGTAATATATTATTAGAAAAGTGTCTAGACCTTTGAGTATAAATTAATAATATACTCAATAATTTCAAAAGTGCTGACTAGGAAGGTAGTACGCAGGTTTACTATCATGGAAGAAAATCGCTACTCTAATCGATTACCATTGAATCGATTGGGCTTCCATAGCATGCCGTTTACAAATTTCCAGAGATCATGAAAAATGGTCCAATCAGAAACAACAATTTGAAAATAAATTTCAAGAAGATACTTTAGTTAATAAATGTTGGTAGGTAAGTATTTTTCTTGGAAAAGGATACCTACAGTCCTGATAGATTCTCAAAAGCAGATATGTTTCTGTTGGCAGCATTGTGATGATGACATCACACATGTCTATCCCCTCCACAAAACAATAGAGTCCTCACTCCTCCAGGAAACTTGTGTCACTTGACGTTGGGTACACAACATGTCCTGCAGTGCGCGCCCCTACCGAGCTGAATTGTATCTACGTTCCCCCATAGTCTTTTCGTTTTGTTGAATAAATTGGTGCCTCAATTTTGTGACAGTTCCCGCGACATCCAAAGGAATGCGCGGCCATCGCTCCGTTGTTTCCCAACGGACATCGGGCGCTTCTTCCCGTGTTTTCGAAAGCCTGCGTTTGGCGATGGATGGGTGATCCTAAAACGGGAAAACCTATCTTCTCCGAACGTATCATACCTACCTATATGTTACTAGTTCGAATTGTATCTCTTATGGTACTGTCACACCCCTCTCTATCTATGAGCGTGGATTTAGGCCCCGATTGCACCACGGGGCGCCTAAGTCCATTACAATTTTTATTAATCTATGTCCGTTGCTAGAATATAGTTTAGTTGGACAAATAATTAGAACGATTTGTGTAGTTTGGTGTTCTGGATGCTCTCATCTCAAAAATACAAGTAATGAAACCCTTAGTAAAAATTCAAATTAGTTGGACGAATAGATCAAAATCAAGTTTTAAAGTGTGATTTAATAACATTTAAAAAAATGTTTTGGAGGTTGAATTCGAATGCAAAAATATTTTGTTTCGAGCTTGGGATCAAACATGATCCTTAATCTTAAAAGTGCGAATAATTACAGAACTCAGCTACCCATAAGGGAGCTCATTTCCATTGCCAGTTGACGCTAGTTCGAATTCAGGTCGACAGGAGCGCACACAGCGGGACATGTTGTGTACCGTGTGTCTCTTTGCTGAGATGTAGGAATGAACCTAGGAGGGGAAGGTTCATGGATGTAGGGAATGTCAGAGCGCTCTTGCGGTTGCTCTGTAAGCTTCTTTCAGATTGTAGTAACATGATTCCTCGATAGTTAACTCTCCTTTAAATTTGTAACAATGACAATTAATTTTAATTTGAAAATCATTTCATTTTATGCTTTAGATGGGAACCCTTACTAACCCTATGTCATTTGTAAATATGGTGGGAGGGGGGGGGGGTATTGTAGTGCTGCAAAGGAAACCAGAGGGAAACGTAGGGATATTTAGAGGGGTATGGTGGGAATTTCCCAAAGAGCTTATAATACCTATTATAAGCTCTTTGGAATTTCCCATTAAGGCATCTGGCAACACTGGAATAGGCACAGAGTAGCTGTAGGAGTCAATAGGTGGGAATAGATGAGGCGTGCCTGCTTGTGAAACGAGTCTTTTTTAATTTCTCATCATCAGCCTGTTTGCTCATAAATCATCCTACCAGAGTGACAGGTTCCATGTAGTCAGCTGTGACTCACCTTCCTTCGGTCCCCAGGTCCACCCCACCCTCAGAGAGTTGTACCTACTTGGGGTGCAACTTATTGAAATTTCCATTAACGTTTGGCCAGGTGTTTTCAGATGTTGCAAGTTCTATCTTTTCCTGATGACTTTTAGATTTACTTACCTAGTGAGTTGGGCGATTCCTCGGCCTAAAATCTGAACAGCTTTATTCTCCTGGGCAGAGCAAAATGAGATAGCTATTATGTACAAGGGTCTGATTCCAACTAACCCTCCACCAGTGGAGGGGTAGTCGTTCCTTTTGCACCCTATGTTAAGATCTTAGGTCCATTTTTAAATTGTAGGTACACTTTCTTGGGATGTCCAGTTTGGCAATATTTGTCAAACCCCTTGTCCTTAAGTCACTACCTATTGCAAATAGTTCATGGAGGGCTGGCACCTTATTTGTAGCATCTATCTGACATTTTGGGCAGCATCTGGCAGGTCACGTGCCCTAGGTACCTACCTTTTTTGGTACACACGTTTCCACCTCTTGATAGGTTTAAATCTGCCATAAAGGAACGCTTTAGCAGCATTAACATTTAAATTCAAGTATGCACATCCCCCTCCCCCCTTTCACATAATAAAATTAAATAGGTTTATACTTTCATGTTAATTATATTTTTTTCGGATTTATTACTAAAATAAAGTTGTATATTAACCTGAGATTTTATAAAGTCAGTTATGTGTGTCAATGATTTACTATCATTGTATTATGTCTGGATACAATAAACTTTTCATGTTATTATTCCAACAGACCATTTAACAGAAATAAGGAAATGAAGAAGAACCCCATAATCTAAAAAAAGGAAGGTCCATTAAACTTCGTAAAGGTACTGATGGTTTAGGTACTGATTTTGATTTTACTCTTCAGAAACCCTCCAGCCATGCTGCAGATGAAAACAAAGTCGATAGAAGGCACCTTCTACAAGCCATCTACAATATGATGGAAGGTGGCTCACCAGTTGGACAGCTGCACCGCTGGAGACAGCTCACTGGATACAAAAATTCTGCAAAAAATAATATATATTCCTTCACATTTCACAATTGCAATGATGTAATCACATTAAATTGATCTTGTTATTTACCATTTTTTTTATTTATTTAAACACTGATCGGCTTCACCCCATGGGTAGGGATGAAGGCGATCACTCATGTTTTTACACTTGAAATCGCCTTCACCTCTAGAAAGTTGAAGGCGATCAAAATTAAACTTTTTTAAAAATATTTAATAAACATCCAAGGGCAGGAAAATTGGTTTGGATGATTAAAGCAGATTATTAAATTTTAGTAGGAAGACAATTGAACATGACTCAACGTCACGAGACATGAGTTTCAGAATGGTTGAAAATAGATTTCATTTATTTAAACTTTAATATCACATTATTTAAAACATTTCATGTAAAGATAATAACTAGTAATCATAGGTAGGAATAGAAATTGGTAAGTAGGTACCATTACCTGTCATGGTAACACCTTAGAATACAGGACCTTCAATGATTAAAACTAGAACTTCACTTATTAGTCAACATTATCAGTCGTGTCCAGCTATTGCAAGCTATGAATACATCCATTAGCTAGGAAGACTTTGAACATAAGTGGTATTATTAGCAAAACATTTTCAGAGATAATCAAACTCAGCAAACTAGAATAAGTGAAGAGAAGGAAAAACAGGAGTGTTAAAAAAAAAAAAAAAATGGTATACAGTAATCTATGGGCTTGGCCCTGAGGCTATGAATAGAAATAGTACTATGTGATAATATAGAATATATTACCATGCTTTGAGTTAACTAGAACATCATCTAGGAATTTTAAATGTATTTTTGAAGCATGATCGCCTTCACCCCTGTGAAATGAAAAAACACTCATTTGGTACTGCATAGACAACAAAGTTACTCCAAAAATTATATTAGCAACGGTTTTCTCTTCACTTACCTTCAAAGAACGAAAATATTTTTAAAAACAATTGCAGAAGTTGAACTCTTAAACTGTCACCCACAGAGGTTTTTCGGTTATGAATAATCTTGCCACGAAAACGTGATTCACAAAACTGGCTGATAAGGCACTAATAAGGTTAAAAAACGCGCTAAAAACTTCATCATCGTGTTGATAGATGTGGTGAAAACCACCCCCTCTTGTCAACAGCCCTTTTCAGGGCTACCAAAAAGAGGTAGACACAACACAAAAATATTTACAAGACGTCGAGTTATAACTCCGTCAAACAAAATATTTCACCAGAGAGAAAATACGAATTTCTCTCTCAAAAGTGAAATATTAACTAATAACATACAAGGCGACCTCCCTAGACACTTACTGGGCGAGAGAGATGCGACAAGTATCTCGAACCAAGTCGCCTTGAACGAGAAAACTCAAACAGAAAATCAAACGTCCTCTAAAACTAGCAAGGACAATTCAAACAAGCCTACTCGCCAATCAGAAACACTGATTACACGAGAGACAATAGGCGAACCAACCAAGAGGCGGCAAGCAACCACCTCTGGTCCAGCAGCCTCCCCGGGGACCCCGTCTGAACAACTGACGCAGAGAAAGCACCCGAGATCCCCGGCTAAACTCAAGGTCGTCGGCTCCGCGACGGACGCTCGTAAGCACCCCGGAGGACCAGCTCAGCTATCATACTCGCAGATACTGAGAAAACAATGTGCGAGCCAATGAGATTACACAGTCGAATTAATGAAATTAAGCGGACCAACCAGGAGACAGCCCAGATGAGCTGAGAAATTTGAGAAACTAATTTGCATACTAACCATAAAGTGGCCACCCCCGCGGAGGCGGCCACCCCCCTATAAATACCCCGCTCGGAGCCTCCGAAATTCATTCCACTCTCCGCTCTCGACGACGACACCTCGAAGTACGAAGAATTCTACACGCTCTACGCTGACGAACCTTCTGCATTCCGAGTTCATCTCAAGAACGGCTTCCTACTGCTTTCTACAAGGCCTACCTTCTCTCCACACAGATCTCGCATTGGCATCTACGAGTCCAGTGATTATTCATCCTGCTCATTGCCCAACGTAGTTCATCTGTCAGGACGCCACCCGGTACATCTATCGATATTCTCTTTAGATCGTACGCCCGAGGGACGTTCCGAGCCGTGTCGCCCGGGTTTCGTAGCAATAAGCTCGTAACCGACCGCTGTGGGCACGCCGGTAAATTACTCTGCTCATCCGCTCTAATTTACCGTCCAAGGAAGTCTTTTTCAAGACTACGAGGTAGGACCCTGACATACGAGCATTGGAAAGACGCTCTGTCAAGCGAGTCCACCTCCCAAACCCTCTATTTTTATACATAGAGGCATCGAAACGAGCTAAAAACTCGGTTATTTCGATGGAACGTCGGCCGTCTTATTTCCTCATGCAAGGGGAGGCAGACGACGGCGAAGCCGGGCCGCGTAGCCCCCGTAGCGCTCTCTACAGGCTACCCGGCGAATCCGCTGAACCCAGCGACGGCGCAAGGCGCGATCCTCACGCCGGGATCGCCTTCTCACCCGACGTATTCGTTAAAGAAACGTTCGATCAAGCCTCTCCTATACAAAAGATCGAGGATACCTTTCAGACTCGCTCTGAAGCCGATCATTACGATTCGACCAAGCTGTCCGAGTACCCACGATATTCGACGCAGGCCTACCCGGCCGATCCGAGTGTCAAATACACTCCAAATGTGCAAAAAGCGAAGGATACTTTTCAGTACCTCAACCAAGCTCAACATATTCCCCCTACAGATATAAATCTTAGGCCGGATTATTACAAAACGGCTCAGTACCAAACTGATCGAACCCAGCACCCACTATGCGAGCCCAGTGCTCCACGCGGCTGCGACACGAACTACCTCCCAGTTCAGTCCGCCAAGCCAGTTGACCTTGGCGGATCCGCTCACATTCCTTACGGGAATAACCCGGGGACTAACCCGCATAATCAGAATATAAATGTCCCACTTGGCCTACCTACGCCAAGTAAAACATATTTAAATCCACTACAAATGGTGACCCCGCCTTTGAACAGGCTTAACACGGAGCATTTCGTTCCCTCTTATGAAGCTAGTGGATTTCAGGGAACCACTGCGGGCGTGCGACCCCCGCCGGGCCTCTACGCCCCACATCTCACGCAACATCCCTCTACACAAAGTGGCTTTCGAGCACTTTTAGAGGAGATGGGAGATTATCAAAAACCAATCTTCCAAAAGAAGAATATCGATCGTGCACTCGCCGAGTTCGATCAATACTGCGTGCGAAAACACCTGAGAACGCAGAACGAATGTTTCTCAGCTATATACAAGTGGGTACCAGAAGAAATGAGGGAAGCTATAGACTCAGCTTACCTCACGGCACCCCACGCACCCTACGAAGAGGCCAAACAGCGCCTACAGCGAGAATATGGGTTGTCCTTACAGGACAGGCTCCTCGCACTCGAGGACCCCGCATCTCTCGCCAAAAAACCCAGCACCAAGTACCACGAAATGTACTCTAAAGCTGTTGGGTACTTTTCGGAAGCTCTGATCACTCAAAAGTGGATCGAGACTCTACCCATCGAAGCACGAGGTATGGTCGCAGCTCAGCCTACCACGACCGCCCGGCTCGACCTAGCTGATACGCTACACGCGTACAAAACAGAGAATACCTCTCTAAACATACGAGGAGTAGAATCTACTCCGAAACCCATGAATACTGGTTTCAAAAAGGCCCTCTCAAAACAAGCTGAGTTCAAACCCCAACCAGTAGAGAGTAGGCCTCACAAACCGACGGCCTATGTCTGTCGAAACCACGCACGTTTCGGTAACGAAACTCGCAAATGTGCAGACCCAGAACACTGCACTTGGAAGACAAACACTGCTTCCAAAACTAGCAAAAAGGCAGCGGCTATAAGACAGCCTAAAACCTGGGTTTCAAACGAAAATACTCAGAGATCGGTACAAGAAAGTACCGTTCCAACCTCCGACGTAGAGAGTTCGGAAAACGAATAACTGCCAGTGTATCTGAGCCTATACACCGGCAGTCTACTGAGTATAAAAGGCTTTTTTTCAAGTGCAAACTAAATGGCACTGAATTTCTCATCGACACGGGAGCAGAAGTGAACATTCTGCCCCACAATGTCACAAAAAAATTGGGCTTAAAAATTCGTAAGTCCAACGTTAAGCTCACAGCAGCTAACGGAGCCCCTATAGACACACTAGGGCGAGCTGACACGACAATTAACATCGGCCTCGGAGACATGACCACCGATTTTATGATCACGAAAGTTGATCTAGCAATCCTAGGTATACCATTCCTCGAGTCTTGGGATATCGGAATACGGGTCAAACACAAGTACATTTATAAAGATAAAATAAAGAGCTATGCCGATCAAAAAATAGCTGCAGTCATGAACAACATTCATGAACAACATTCAACATGAACAACATTCATGAACAACAGTCATGAACATGCCTTTTCCAGGATCACAAGTGATGCCCAAGGTAGTGACTGTGTACCCATGACATTTGTGAAGAATCTTCTACCAACAATTTTGCCACACCTTACCCATCTGTATAACTTCTCTCTAACCTCATCAGTATACCCTGATCTGTGGAAATGTGCTAAAGTTGTTCCCATTGGCAAAGTATCTAATCCCTCCTCTGAAAATGATATGCGTCCTATTAGTGTGTTGCCAGCCATTTCAAAGCCTTTGGAATCACTCATGAATAGGCAGGTTTTTGATTATGTAAATTCCAATAAGCTATTGTCTAAATTTCAATCTGGCTTCCGACCAGGTCATAGCTGTACCACTCTCCTAACCCAGCTTGTTGACAGTGTTCATCAGGGCTTTGATGGAGGTCTATGTACATGCCTGGCTCTACTTGATTTCAGCAATACATTTGGTTCAGTAAATCATGATTTACTTCTTTTAAAACTTCAGCACTTTTTTGGATTTGAAGAAACTGCCATACATTTGATTAGATCATATCTCTCTAACAGATCCCAGTACGTTTCAACTAATGACAAATGTTCCGCTATATTACCTTTGACGTGTGGTGTCCCACAGGGCTCTATTATGGGTCCCATACTGTTTGCCATTTTCATCAATGACATACCATCTTGTTTTGTCAACTCAAATTGCCATTTATTTGCCGATGATGTTCAGTCTTTCATTCAATCACCAACTTCTGGTTTGCCTGAGGCTGTTGAGTTGCTGAATGATGATATGAAAAGGGTTGTTGACTGGGCCAATAATAATGCGATAATAATTAATCCCAGTAAAACTCAATTTATCATCCTTTCCAAAGAATCTATTAAGTCACCCACCGCATTATCAGATCTAAGGATCGATGGTCACACCATAAAGCCTGAGTCAAGTGTCCGTGATCTGGGAATTTTCCTAGATGTACAGCTGTCTTGGAATCGACAAGTCTCTCACATATTGAAAAAAGTTTATAGTTCCCTTTACACTTTACGAAGGTTTAAGAATTTCACTCCTCCTCGTTTAAAATTAATCTTAGCCAAATCATTATTAATACCACATTTCACTTACTGCTGTGAATTATTTTCTCAAAGTTTGTCATCCAAAGAGCTCCATAGATTGCAAGTTTGCTACAATTCAATAGCCAGATATGTTTTTGATAAAGGCCGATATAGCCACATTACTGAATTTTCAGAAAAATTAGTAGGTTGTTCTTTGGGAAACTATTTTAAATTTCGAATTTGTACATTCATATTTAAGCTTTTGTATGGTGAGGGCCCTGCTACACCAGAATACCTAGAGGGCATGTTTGCCTATGGGCGTTCTGGAAGGCTCCATGTCTTGAATGTATCGCCCCATCGAACGGTCTCCTTGGGTAATTCCCTTCGTATCGCTGGTGCAAGGATATGGAACGCCCTTCCCATTGCCATCCGTCGTTGCCCTGACTTTTCTGCCTTCCTTTTGCTAGCCGAGAAGCATTTTGCAGCCTGAATTATTTATTCTAACCCACCACAACATTTTTGTTTTCATTATTATTTTTTAGCATATTTTATTTTTGTTTTTAATTATCTATATTTTTTAACTACAAATACCTAACTATCTTATTGTTTAAAAAGAGCTGATTTGTATTTTAATGTAATTTTAATTTGTACACAACTAAAGGCCCACGAGGCTTATGTGTATGCATTTCGTTTGCCAATAAATCTTCTTCAAAAAATTCACTGACGAACAAATAGCAGCTACTATCCCTCATCGTGACAATAACCCTCAACCAGAGGACGTGCAAATCACGGAGGACGGAAACATTCGCTCTATCATTGACAAATACAATGATAAAATGAGCAAACTTCAAGGAAAGTGGAAAAACAACGGGGTTTACCACCGTATAACCACGGAAGGAACACCAGTACACTTCCGAGCAAGACCCATGGCGGGCGAAAAACGGGCTCAAGTCAAAAGTACTTTTGACAAAATGCTTTCAGAAGGCATAATTGCACCATCAGATTCCGAATGGGCATCCCCGTTACACTGTGTGCCAAAAAAAGACGGGTCATGGAGAATCACCGGCGACTACCGTTTCCTGAACGCGAAAACGAAGAAAGACGCCTACCCTCCTCCTCACATTCGCTCTTTCCAAGCGAATTTACATGATACACGAATCTATTCGACAATAGATTTAAAATCGGCATATTATCATATTCCGATGCACCCAGATGACGCTCATAAAACTGCAATTATTACACCTTTTGGTCTTTATGAGTTTAAGAAAATGAGCATGGGTTTGGCCGGAGCGGCTCAAACATGGCAAAGATACATGGACAGCATCATGCGAAAATTTGATTTCGCATTTATATACCTAGATGACATCCTAGTGGCTTCTAAAAATTATAAAGAACACATGAACCACCTCAAACAAATTTTTGACAAGCTAGGGGAACACGGACTTCGAGTAGGTTTTGATAAATGCATTTTTTCAAAACCTACCGTCGATTTCCTAGGTTTCACTATCTCGAAAGAAGGAATAATTCCTAAACGAGATAAAATAGAAGCCATAGAACAATTTCCTAGGCCGATAGACGTACGAAGTCTACGCAGATTCCTAGGGATGTGTGGTTTTTACCGAGCCTGCTCAAGTAAATTCGCTCACACGGCACAACCTCTGTATGACTCCATTCAGTCAAACAAAAAAAATGACAGAACACCTATCGAATGGACATCAGAGAGAGAAAAAGCTTTCAACAGCTTAAAACAAGCAATGATCAAAGCAACATTGCATAACATTGCTCACCCACACCCTACAGCAGAGTGGAGATTAGTCTGCGACGCATCCGACACACACATCGGAGCGGCACTAGAGCAGGAAATTACAGACAAACATGGCTCGAAATCTTACCAACCATTGGGATTTTTCAGTAAAGAAATTCCGGAACAATGGAAGAACAAAGCATCATTCGACAAAGAAATGTTCGCCGTTTACCAAGCTTGCATTCACTGGCACAATGACTTGGACGGCAGATCTTTTCATATTTGTTCTGATCACAAGCCTCTGCTAGGCACGATGCTTAAGAAAAATGCACATTTTTCTAAAATGAGATTAAGATGGCTAACATACATCTCTCAAATGACGAGTGACATTCGTCATATTCCCGGAGAGAGCAACGTCGTCGCTGACGCACTCTCCAGACCCTTCGATCCGGTTGAAATTCAAACAAAATCGATTTCAACCCAGACGGACGAGGGTCCACCCATAGCCGAAATTTCGCAAATTACGGCTGCAATAGAGTGCAATCTTCTACTGCACATTTCAAATTCACAAATTCGTTCTCCTCCTAACGCAGAAGACAAATTGAAACTCACACGAGTTGAATTCCCTCAAGGAGAAATTTGGTGTAACCTAGACCTAGGACACCCTAGACCTTATATTCCAAACGAAATAAGGCAAGAAATAATCAGCCAAATTCACAATTTGGGACACCCAGGTATACACTCTACAGTGTATAAAGTTAAACAAAGATATTTTTGGCACGGACTCCGTGCAGATGTCTCCAACTGGGTCCGAGCGTGCGAAACTTGCCAACGAGCAAAAATCACGCGCTCCGTGAAGCTCCCTTACTCCGAATTTGAAACGGCTAACAAATTTTCACACGTACACGTTGATATTACCGGACCCTTACCTTTAGCTAAAGGAGGGAAACGTTACATTTTAATGATGGTTGATAGAGCAACGGGTTGGCTAGAGGCAGTCCCTCTTAGCAACATCGAAACAACCACGATCACAAACGCCTTTATCAATATTTGGGTAGCTTCAAAGGGCGTACCTAAATACATCACAAGTGATCAGGGCACTCAATTCGAATCAGATCTATTCAATTCCATTATGGAACGTCTCGGAGTAAAACATACTCACACGTTACCATACAAACCATCAACAAACGGAATGGTAGAACGCAGAAATAGATCTTTGAAAGAGGCTCTCAAAGCACAAAACGAAAATTGGCTCGACGCACTTCCAAAAGTTCTACTCGCCATGCGTACGGCAGTAGACCCAGCAACGGAAACTACACCGTTCCAAAAAGTTTACGGAATTGACGTACCACTCCCAGGAGACATTTTCGTAACGTCTACAAACCTTTCGGAGCCTCTCTTCTTCCGGCCTACGCATATTAAACATAATAATACGAAATATGCCGTAAACATGCCCAAAAATTTGGATACATGTACACATGTCTATATCAGAGTGCCCACACAGCTCACCTCTCTGCAATGTCCTTACACGGGACCATTCAAAGTGGTTAAAAGAGATAAGTTTTCGGTTACAGTGCAAATTGGCGAACATACAAAAAAAGTTCCCAAACAGCAAATAAAACCAGCTTACACTCTAAAAACAGACGAAGCTGTGTCACTAAACAAAAATCAGGCAGAAAATAAGGAGGAGACTCCCCGAAAATCTGCCAGAAGGCACGTCCCCTCTACCAAATTCGACGAGAGGTGGGTGACGGCGCTCGAAACACCCCAGCCGGCGTCGTCGTTAATAACACGACGTCTTGGGGGGGCCCCTGTGGTGAAAACCACCCCCTCTTGTCAACAGCCCTTTTCAGGGCTACCAAAAAGAGGTAGACACAACACAAAAATATTTACAAGACGTCGAGTTATAACTCCGTCAAACAAAATATTTCACCAGAGAGAAAATACGAATTTCTCTCTCAAAAGTGAAATATTAACTAATAACACACAAGGCGACCTCCCTAGACACTTACTGGGCGAGAGAGATGCGACAAGTATCTCGAACCAAGTCGCCTTGAACGAGAAAACTCAAACAGAAAATCAAACGTCCTCTAAAACTAGCAAGGACAATTCAAACAAGCCTACTCGCCAATCAGAAACACTGATTACACGAGAGACAATAGGCGAACCAACCAAGAGGCGGCAAGCAACCACCTCTGGTCCAGCAGCCTCCCCGGGGACCCCGTCTGAACAACTGACGCAGAGAAAGCACCCGAGATCCCCGGCTAAACTCAAGGTCGTCGGCTCCGCGACGGACGCTCGTAAGCACCCCGGAGGACCAGCTCAGCTATCATACTCGCAGATACTGAGAAAACAATGTGCGAGCCAATGAGATTACACAGTCGAATTAATGAAATTAAGCGGACCAACCAGGAGACAGCCCAGATGAGCTGAGAAATTTGAGAAACTAATTTGCATACTAACCATAAAGTGGCCACCCCCGCGGAGGCGGCCACCCCCCTATAAATACCCCGCTCGGAGCCTCCGAAATTCATTCCACTCTCCGCTCTCGACGACGACACCTCGAAGTACGAAGAATTCTACACGCTCTACGCTGACGAACCTTCTGCATTCCGAGTTCATCTCAAGAACGGCTTCCTACTGCTTTCTACAAGGCCTACCTTCTCTCCACACAGATCTCGCATTGGCATCTACGAGTCCAGTGATTATTCATCCTGCTCATTGCCCAACGTAGTTCATCTGTCAGGACGCCACCCGGTACATCTATCGATATTCTCTTTAGATCGTACGCCCGAGGGACGTTCCGAGCCGTGTCGCCCGGGTTTCGTAGCAATAAGCTCGTAACCGACCGCTGTGGGCACGCCGGTAAATTACTCTGCTCATCCGCTCTAATTTACCGTCCAAGGAAGTCTTTTTCAAGACTACGAGGTAGGACCCTGACATACGAGCATTGGAAAGACGCTCTGTCAAGCGAGTCCACCTCCCAAACCCTCTATTTTTATACATAGAGGCATCGAAACGAGCTAAAAACTCGGTTATTTCGATGGAACGTCGGCCGTCTTATTTCCTCATGCAAGGGGAGGCAGACGACGGCGAAGCCGGGCCGCGTAGCCCCCGTAGCGCTCTCTACAGGCTACCCGGCGAATCCGCTGAACCCAGCGACGGCGCAAGGCGCGATCCTCACGCCGGGATCGCCTTCTCACCCGACGTATTCGTTAAAGAAACGTTCGATCAAGCCTCTCCTATACAAAAGATCGAGGATACCTTTCAGACTCGCTCTGAAGCCGATCATTACGATTCGACCAAGCTGTCCGAGTACCCACGATATTCGACGCAGGCCTACCCGGCCGATCCGAGTGTCAAATACACTCCAAATGTGCAAAAAGCGAAGGATACTTTTCAGTACCTCAACCAAGCTCAACATATTCCCCCTACAGATATAAATCTTAGGCCGGAATATTACAAAACGGCTCAGTACCAAACTGATCGAACCCAGCACCCACTATGCGAGCCCAGTGCTCCACGCGGCTGCGACACGAACTACCTCCCAGTTCAGTCCGCCAAGCCAGTTGACCTTGGCGGATCCGCTCACATTCCTTACGGGAATAACCCGGGGACTAACCCGCATAATCAGAATATAAATGTCCCACTTGGCCTACCTACGCCAAGTAAAACATATTTAAATCCACTACAATAGACAATAGTGGATATGGACTGCACATTCCATGGAGCCATCAGTGATCACCCGCTAGGAGCACTAGAGTAATTAGTGGGCAAAAACAAAATGATCGTCTTCCCCCCAGTATATTGCCTTCACCCCGGTTTACGGTACCTAATGAAAAAAGGCACTGTGGCACATTATTCGTCCTCTCCTTCCATATTCAACCTGAAGCACAAATGACTTTACTTAGCTTTCTTTATGCTGAGAAAATCGACCGTGATGAGTTGGAAGGTGAAGCGACAATTCAGCTTCAGTTTAAGGGACTGCACAAACAGTTGCTTGCTAAGCCACCGTCCAAGCTGCCCCAGTTCCGGAGGAAGGTAGAACAGGAAATGCATGACTGAACAATCCCATTGGCGTGCACTGAACCAACAACCATAGAAGTTGGCCAGCCTGAACATCCACCTTCTCACATGCTGAGCAGAACTGAACATGAGCCCAAACTACTGATACCATACCTTAACAGAATGAATCCAACCATACGGGTGAAAATGATATGATGGAACACAAATTACAGTGAGACCAAATGTAAAAGATGAGTTTATGAGGCTTTAAGACGAAGCACCTACTCCCAAACTGAAGTATAGTCAATCAGCATAAAAAAATAAGTTACTTATACACCACCATGTGCTTCGGACCCGTCTGAGGAATAGGAGGTCCCACTCCAGCCTGTGAGAGTCATATATACAGCCACGACAAGAGAGGGAGGTATGCAAGCAGTTAAAACTTCCTTCAATTACTAATATGTAGTACTTAGGTATCCAACTCAAAGAATTATTCAGCCAAAGATTAATACAGTCCACCTTTTTCAGCTGGTAGGTCCTATTATTTCATTATGTAGTTTCAAAGCGGCTGAGTAGATACCCCACTCAGAACAGGTGGCACAGCACCAGCCAGACCAGGCCAGTGGTGTGCTCTAGATAGGCTAGAGATATCCACAAGGATACAGAATATCTCTCAAAAATCAGTCTAGGGCCAAACTAGCCAAGCACCCAGCCCAGTCACTGCATTACTTATAAAGCCTCTTTTTTTTTTTACGAATTTCAATACATTTTTCAGAATTTAAAGAGGAAATTTTTCTACGTTCAATTGTTGTTACTTGAAGTTTGTTTCACACTATTTAACAGGGAGCCTTTTTGCCACTACTCAACATCTCGATCCCCGAAAACACCATCAGAGTGGGCAAATACCATGAAAATATCGATGATATAGGTAGATGTAAGTACTCGTACCGACCGTAGTTACCTAGGAATATATAAGTTTAATAAGGAGTGTGCCTATTTAGGTACACAAGGTAGGTATTCCAGTCCACATGCCCCCCTCCCACCCTTTACTTATTTTCATGTTTGAATATGGATATTAAAGAACTTCAAATGGTAAATTCCCTTGTTTTTTTTTTTTTTTTTTTTTAATTTTTTTATTTAGTAGTTTTAAAACAGATAGGTACTTATTTATTATCACGCGTTTTCAATCTTGCGTTCTTCAAATGTGCACCCTCATTTTTTATTACAGATGCCTAGGGAATCTACGAGAAAAAACCCTTTTTATGTGAAATATCGAGCTTTTTAATATATTCAATTGCCGCATGTGCCACATGATTTTAATGTATTTTTTCCACGCTGAATGACGTACCTAGTGATGTTTATCTATTAATACTCGCAACACCAACTTTGAACATTTTAGTACCTACCTACGTTTTGCGCTGTGAGGGAAAGTGCAATTCTTATGTTTTTCCAAGTTGGTGTTACGAATATCAGTAAATGAAAACCACTAAGTGATTCAGCTTGAAAAATACCCCAAAATCTTGAAGGTTCAAATTTCACAGGTAAGAAGAGGAGGATCACACCAGGTATTATAAAATTTTCCTGAACAATATACCAACCTATGTAGGAAAGCAAAATAATAATTGGTTGCCATTTTCAATTAATGCCTTCAGCAATCCTCCCTGCCTTATACTGAGGCTGATCAGAATCATTTTTCTTTAAAAAAAAGTAAAGACGAAACGCTTGCATACGAGTCTGCAACACATTGGGACATTTTATGTTTTTAGTCTCAGACTCGTATGCAAGCTCTAAGAGCCATTCAGCTGAACTGGACCCTTGGCATCGTTAAGTAGATGTCCTACAGAGGCTACATAGGTACGAAATTACAGCTTCCTAGAGTGTAAAGCATAGAAATTAGCTTTAAGAGCCACTCGTCTGATCCGGACCCAGGGCATCGTCAAGTAAATGTCCTAAAGAGGCTACATACGAAATTACAGCTTCCTAGAGCGTAAAGCACAGAAATTAGCTTTGAGAGCCACTCATCTGATCCGGACCGTGGGCATCGTCAAGTATGTCCTAAAGAGGCTACATACGAAATTACAGCTTCCTAGAGTGTAAAGAATAGAAATCACCTATCAAAAGGATTTAACCACCGCTTCACAGATCAAACCGTTCTCGCAATATTCGGGATCACTTGCTATGAATCAAATCATCGAAACACCAGCTCAATGAAATCATAAGAAATTAACAAGCGGTTGCAATCATGTTCACAATATCAATTATTGAGAATGATCACCTGAGTTTACACAATTATTCAAATAACTCAGCTTGGTGGCCACGCACTTCGCAGTAGTTAACATAATATGGTTGGATAAATCGAGAGCTTTCGAACGAACTGTCAACGAATTTTGTGGGATGAAAAACGACAAAGTACCATTTCCCTAGCAACGACTCGGTTGTAAGCGGAAATCATCAGAATATTTTCGTGAACGATTTTCGTCATTCAATTTCCGTGACGTTTTTTTAGTTTATGTGCCATAGCAAAGACATAAAATGTCAATAATAAAACATACATATAGGTATTCAAACTCATATTTTCGGGAGTCTCAACATTGTTATCCAGGCCAAGTGCGTTAAGTAGGAAGAGTCTGGAATTCGGGTGAGAGGGACGAGATGTTTTTGTAAACAACTCGATTCTATTAATAGTAGAGGTGAATTCATATAAACTAAAAACAATGACGACTGCTTAGTCTTCAACCGGACCTTCAGGTACATAGCAGGTGATTTCCGTCTACCGTCATTAAGATGTTGCTCACACAAGTACGTACCAATGACTGATTATTGTTGCCACCTATACACACTTCTACTGGTATAGATTCTTTACTATACACAACTCAATTCTCTTAATATAGATACTTAATCATGGATACATGAAATAAGTCTCATTTCAACTAAATAAGACTTCATTTGAATTTCAACAAACGGACTAGGGTGACTACGGGCAAGTACGCTCTTCACTTGTTTCTCCAGGCAGGCTACTCCAATATTTTTTCTAAAAATTCATTTTATTAGGTCAGACAGGGGTCAGGTTAGAGTTTGTGTTCATTGACAACTGATCAAATTTTGAGCACTTTGGCAGTTGTGTGAATGAAATTATGACTCTTGTTTCAAACCAGGTTCATGTGAAACTGAGTTAGGTACACAGTTGAAGGTATGTCACGTAAAATTGGTTTTACGGACTATTTTCCCACCTTTTTCATAATTTTTCGTTTGCAGCCGATTCTTCAACAGTTTCTGCCTTTACTCATTAATTAAATTCCATTGAAATGTAAAAATTGTATTTTTTGGACGAATGAGGGTGTAAAAGACTACTAAATTAATTTTAATTGGGCATTGTTAATTACTCATTAATTAAATTCCATTGAAATGTAAAAATTGTATGTTCAATCGTAGATTATGAACTTATTCTTAGGAAAACTAACGAGCGCAATTGCCCGCACCAAGTGGGCTTTATAAATATATGTGTGTGTGTCCTTTCAGAAAAAAATTACGGTTAAAGATTCCGTTTTAACGGATGAAAATTCCGTTTATGCGCCAAAAAGCAAGCTTTCCAAACGAAAGGACGAGTTCGTAGGCCCGCATTGCACTTTAAATTGGTCAGATTTCAAAACATACGCTAAAAAAAAAAAAAAAAAAAAAAAAAAAATAGAAATAGGTGAAAACGGCTAAAAATGGTTTAAATTTATATATTTTAAACCAGGATTTGAGTTAGAAAAAGTGCATCAACGATGAAGATCAAAAAATGTAAGCACAAATTTATTATTAAAAATGAACTTGAGTTTCATTATTATTTGCCGAAAATAGACAAAACTGCAAAAAATCTATTAATCGAAACTCTTTTTGAATTCCAGAATATTATTTAGAAAGAGTTTTTTTTTTTTCACAAAATTTGTAGTTAACAATTTCTTTTTACTAAAAGTGCTCAAATGTCATAACTATGTAATATAATATTGTCAAATAATTTACGAAAATTCGCTCATACGATGATGCTGCATGATTGGAACTTTCCAAATTTACTGCTGCTGATAGTGATAAGCTTCATCTTACGCAGCGAAGTAGGTAGGTTGAAAGGTAGACATGACAATAGAATTGTGTAACGCACTTGAAAAAAAAAGTTGTGTCTGGGTTGAAAGTGATTGTTTTCTTTCGAAAAAAATTATCAGGATTTTTCAAAATATTTGCTTTTGAAGTCAGGAGTTTGCTTGTTGTGAGTTCTAATAATGAATATTTGTGTACAATTTCTCTTATTTTATAATGCTAAAACAATCAAATTTGTAAGACCGATTTCTCGGAGTTTTCTAAAAGCAATTTTTAGACAATATTTGAGAAACTCTTTCCTTTGTAACGATGAATTTTACTTATAAATATAAATTTTCACCACCAACATTAATGGCAATATTAATGGCTAAATTGCCCCCCCCCCCCACACACACACAAAAGAGTGTAATAAAATTATCTAACGCATCGAACCCAACGATTTTCACTTACAATCTACAGGTTGTTAGAAAGATGGAACTTTTTCAGTTTCGGTCCCAGCAAAATGGTTTACTACTCGCTGGCAACGGAAACCCCTAGTTTTCCATCGTATATTTAAAAAAATCTTTATGTTGATAAATTAAAGTGTCTGTAAGTGGGTACCTCCATAACTTTTGGATGTGATTCTTTTTTAAATGTGACCAGCCACTTCCGGCGCAAAATATAGGCCATATCAAAATTGCGCAACCCCTGCTCAGTAAGGGGTGGTTGTGAGGGGTGGGGGTAGAAAAACTGGAAAATCCGTGTGTGGGCTCAAACGAAAGTCCACGACTAGGGGGTTTCTATTCCAGCTACCATATAAGAACATCCCCTACTCACGTTAAACCTACCCTTAGGGATCTACCGTTTGCGAGCGAAGCGAGCAACCCTACATGTTTCAATTGTAATACACCTGAATTGGGGGTAAAAGACCATCGCATGTACATAGCCACACCTTGCGAGCGAAGCGAGCCGGAGCGGCTAGTTAAATTATAAAATGAAGTACATAGTACCTACAGAGATTAGTTACGTCATAATACTAAAACTAGTATTATCTAATCTAGAACAAAAAATAATAATAATACTAATAATTTCTAAGTTTTTCCATTGATAACGTTTTCCAACATTTTGTTTGCTCGACCCATCTATTTTCCTTGAAAAAAAAAACTTCGAGTCACATTCAACAATTGCTCTTACTATGAATGCAAGAGGACCAGGGATCATATTTCCAAAGACGAGAAAAAACTACCAGACTCTAAATTTTTTCAAAGGTATCTTGTAGTTCATTCACAAGCATTTAACTCTTACATCCAAATTTCCACCATACATGGATTGTTGGCAGTTCTTCTAGGCTTCTGAAACGCAACCAATATTTTGAAGACCATTCTCAAATGCGTCATTATCAATGTTGTCCCTTTTTATGTAGGTGCAACTCTTTAATGGCTCCTCTTCTTCTTCATCATCTTCATAATACTTGAATGCTTGAATTTGAAGAAAATAAAAAAGTTCCAGTCATGCAGCATGATCGCATGAGCAAATTTTCGTAAATTAACGTACTATATTATGTTACATTGTTTTGAAAATTAAAGAACTTTGAGAGAAAAGAAATTTTTAACTACCGATTTTATGGCGAAAAGCTCGTTCTAAATAATATTCTGCGATTCAAAAAGAGATTTTGGATTTTTAAACTTTTTTGCAGATTTTATCGATTTTTTAGCAAATTTCAATGAAATGTTAGTACATTTTTCAGTATAATTTTATACATATATTTTTAATGTTCTATTTTATTGTTAATAAAGTTTATTTGAGCAATATTCTGCTAAAAAAATATAAATTTAACGATTTTTAGCCGTTTTATGCTATTTTTAGTGATTTTTTCAGTACTTATTTTGAAATTTGACCAATTTAATGTGCTCTAAAATGCTGGCCAACGAACTCGTCCTTTCGTTTGGAAAGCTTGATTTTTGGCGCAAGAACGGAATTTTCATCTCAATCCTAAAGAGAGTTATCGTCTGGATATATATATATATATATATATATATATATATATATATATATATATATATATATATATATATATATATATATATATACATGAAAAAGTGTTAAAACTCTAGGGTTCGTTTCAGATTGTCTAAAAACGGATTTCATTCAAGAACATTTTCGGAAATTTTCATTTAAAAATTTTTGGAGCCATTGCAATAACTTCATTTTCTACGAAAATTCGCTAAAAACTGAAGATTCTTAAATGTATACAAATATATATTTATTCGGTTATAATGACAACTTCCCTGATTTACAGAAGAACGTGGTTGGATTTTGGATAGGTCTTCTCACGCTGGACTCCATTAATGTGATCACACTAATCTCAGCACAACTGATGCCAGGGATGCGGGAGCCTCCACCACCACCCCCTCCACCAGTGATAACCTTCGGTAAGTCGAGCAGTGGACCGGGAGCTGTGCAATCGACATATTCGAATCTGTCGAACAGAGGTTGGCAAGTAAATATTGCTCCCTTAAAACAAGATTCTGCATCCCCTCAGACCTACAGAGTTAATACCCAACAAGCACCTCAGGCCACTAGTCGAGGGAAACTGTACACTCATCAGCAGAGACCCCAGGTATACCTCCGTCCTCAAGGACCTTCCAACCAGAATAACCGCGATAGGTTCAACCCAGTTAATCTGAGGACCTTACAGCAACAAAGGACTTGATTCATCACCAGGACCTCTTTGAACAGCTAGGAACCGACGTACATTCCTCAATTGGGTTCACTGCACATAATAGTAGATAGGTGTGCCATTGTCCATATTCATGGGATCAAACAACCTATTTTCCTTTTATAGTTCCTGTAATTAACTCCAGTACCCATATAATTTTAATGTTCATATACAACTGTGAAGCGGGGAAACAACAGAGTGAAATTTTACGAGTAAAAAACATAAATGTGTTTCTATTTACAAGAATGGTTTCATTGCTACAATACTGTATTGTATCACCACTTCAGCAAATTATTTAGACTATTACATACATTATACAAGAGGGGAACAAACGGAATCATCAGTGGGTATGCAGTTAACCATAATGTTAGAATTTATACTGCTTACACCTAAAATAAACATTTTAGAAACATGAATTGTGATCACTACCTTGAACACAATGGATGGAGTTCTAAAAGGACTGAACAATACACACAGGAGCAGAATGCTGAACCACAAATGAGCTTGATTAAGGTTTCGTTATAGACCTACTCAATATTAAATAATTAAATCAGTGAAATAAATTAGCTACCAAGCAAAGTTGAGTAAAATATCACATTATGAGCAGGTAACTGTAAAAATCTGTAAAAATGAACCCTTAGAAAAGTATGATGTATAAAATTGATGATGTATTTTATAAATGTATATATACATTATGTACAATAAATCATTGGAACAAAAACATTTCCAGGATTAAGCTTGCTTTATAATTGATTAGCATTTTTATAATGCTGAAAATTTGATGAGACGTCGGAAGTAACCTGGACAGATCATTCAATACATTGATCTTTATTAAAGAGTCGAAAACTCATTTCATTTCCTCACCAACCATTAATGTAGCAAACAGATTGGCGGTTTTGCTATCTCGAGGAGGAGATGGATGGCTCGTCCTCGGCACCTGGAACAAACAATAAAGTAAATTGCCTACGCCACATCAGGCTTTGAATGTGTACCCACATAAATTTGTGCCCTAACGATGCCATCCTTCTTAGATGATGGCAAATATGTACGTTGCGTAAGAAAAACTGAACTCAAAACTGAAGAGAGACTTCTGAGTTTCGGGAAATTTCCTGTTTAACAAAACTTGATAATCGATTTTTCCTCGGTACCTATTACGAAATTTAAAGAAGAGCCCCGTGATTTGTGTTGTGTTACTTCAGTTTCGTGACTCCTTTGGTTAATCTAAATGTCTATTGAATGATAAAGAAAGCGCGGGTGTAGCTACAAACCATCGTACATTTAATTGATTTTACACCTTCTTCACCATTAATCATTCTCAATAAACCTACCTATGTGACGGGCACATTTTCCAAACTGCTTCTGTACCTACCGATGCTTGATAGATTCTTGAGTAATGGTTATGATTTCAAAGATTTGACGTTATCGCTGGTGCCCCGACCGCGATCTGTCAGGTGAATTAGTTAATGATATTTTTTCCTGTCGAATACCGAGGCCATAGGGAGAGTGAACAGATGAACGTACAGCAATCCGAGCGGGCTTATTCGGTTCTTAGGGTTGAAATGTATCAATGACAGCCAAAACACGTCTGCCAAGCTGGGTGTGACACACATAGCTTTCTCGTATACCTATCATGAATGTATAGATCATTGAAAAGTTTTAAGTGATCTTGAAAAATACCATAGCAGAAAACAGTAAATTAAGTATCGTAAAACGTCATAATTGGTCAATTAAGAAACGAAAAAATTATACTATATGCAATTTACGTTTGCGCGAGCGCAGAATGAACTGATGAGTTGAGGACAATGAATAGGTACGGGACCATCTACAACCTAAATCGCGCATTCACTGACATTTTCATCAAAATTCGTTCAAAATAATACTCGGCGACTCGAAAAAGATTTGGAAATTCTAGCTTTTTTTTAGGGAGCTTTTTCGATTTTTAGCAAATAGTAATGAAATTTAAGTTAAAATTTCAGCATAAGTTTTTACATCAATTTTGTGATGTTCTAGTTTGCCGTTGATAAACTATTTTTATCTAAAATTTTGCTAAAAAATATAAATTTAACAATTTTAAGTGATTTCTTTTAGTACATTTTTGGAAATTTGACCAAGTTAATGTACCGTATTTTTGGGTTACTTGTAACATGTGGGTTACTTGTAACACATGGGGGCGTGTCCACATTCGTTATGTTGGCAGCATTGGGGAGCATGATACCAGATTCCTTATCAGCCCTATTTGTTCTGTGGCGTTTGTGGAAGGTCATCCATCGTTCAACAAGTGTTAGGGAAGTTCTCCTGAATTTTAATATTTTTTTGAATTGATGACTGAAAGTGGGCAGTTTCCAACACCGAAATGCTAAGGTGTGTACAGCCCAAATGGTTGGAGTGAACGAAGTGAGGTTTTTATGGTGTGTGCTTGCACTCACTAGCTAGTAATTCCAAGTCAAATCTCACTTTCAAGTCAAATCATTGATTTTAAAAACAAATCGAAAACTGTGGTCTTTGTTTTGAGGGTTACTTGTAACATGTAGGTGTGATGTTACAAGTTACCTCCTGAATGTATCCCTCATTTTTATGGACACTTTATGTTGTTTCAAGCCACCCTATGTGGAGTATTGTGTTTATCTCCCTTGTACTAGTGAGGTATTATTATTTTTGTTGTTCCTAGGTGCACAAAAATGGGAAAGTACAAAAGGAAACCGGGTGCTCGTCCCTATAAGGATTATAGTGATGAAACACTGAAAAGAGCCATGAATGCCTTTAAATTACGAGAAGAGGGGCAACTTTTGCTTCCCTGAGGAACTCATTTGAAATTTCCCTGTTATTTTTATATGCGATGACATTTTGTGATTTGATGTGCCATTTTGTGAATTGAATCTCATTAATATTTTTTTATGCTGTATGTTTTATATTTTTATCATGAGAGTAATGAACAGTTCCTATTAGGTACTCATACCTACTGAATTGGAGCCAAATAGGCCCATTCAAAACTGATTTAAGACTAAACGATTCAATGTGTGTGACACGGGAATCTAAAATTAGTAAAAAAGACCTTTTTTGTCGTTAATAAATTCTCCAATATTTTGTGTGTCATCCTTACCTATTTTTAAAAACTTAAAAATTGTTACAAGTAAGAGAGAGCTAAGATAACATGATTTTTCGCATTTTTTCAGTCGTGTTACAAGTAACCCAAATCGTTGGGTAACTTGTAACAAGCCCTTTAAAAAAAAATTTTTATTTACTAATGAAGGAAATAGTTTTCTTTAATGGTATTCTGTTCTCTAGGCAACCTTCGACCTTTTAAGCCCAAATCCAGAATTTTACAAGCTGGATTACTCCATTGAGAGCTTCTGAAATTTGACAAGTGTTACAAGTAACCCAAAAGTACGGTACTCAAAAGGTGTTGGCCAACGAACTCATCCTTTCGTTTGGAAAGCTTAATTTTTTGGCTCAAGAACGGAATTTTTATCTCAATCCCTAGAAGAGTTATCGTCTGGAATGACCTATATATATATATAACGAAAATTCGCTAATGCTGTTGTCTACTCATGAGGGAACTGTTTGAAATATATCCTGCTCTAGTGATCAATGATTACGCGGAAAAATACAAAGCACGACATAAGGGAAAAGATAATAGGTAAATAGTAGGTAGAAAGCAGTTAAGTTAAAAGATTGCTCGCTAGAGTGGAGCAACGTAATAGTCATAGATACTGAAATATCGACTTTGATTGTTAATTTTCAAGCCGATGTTTAGAAGAGTGACGTCATCAACATGCAGTAGATAAAATTTAGAAACTAAGAAAATATGCGCTATTTCGTCCAAACTATTTCACTATCCCCATTTCTCTCGAAACTAAACTTATGGCGGATCATGCAAAAAAGATACAACACCTCCAATAAGTGTAACAGAAATTACGAAAGACAGCATTACCTTCCACTACTACGCTTTGCTCGGCCTCGCATTCCTTCGCATTCATACTAATTTCATCCGAGGGTGTGAGATTAGCTAGGCTCATGGCTATCTTTTTCATCCACCGCTGCTCCCTCTTAGAGCACATTGCGTGTTCTTTTTCACATTTCGGGCACCTCTTAGGTAGGTCTGGATCCAAATTTTTGGCATTGGGATTGTAGTAATAGCCTGTGCAGCCCTCAGATTTACTGCAACCGTAATTCAAATACAATCGTTGATATTACATAACGATTCATGTATAGCTCAACATTCTGTACAGACCTCTTAAGACTGCCCGATATATATTCTGTTCAATAAATATCACCATCAGAACAGCGCTATTTACTTTTAGCTACCTGTTTTACAAATTATTTCACCTGTAAAACTATAGAATGTCGAATCAAAAAAAGAAAGCAGTTCTATTAAGGCAAATATAATTTAGTGTGACTAGAGCTAGGTACTTCAATTAATGAAATAAAGTGAATCAGAAACCTGTCTATACTGTCCATTCCCTCACAAATTTGTATGCAGTCTACGACGTTGAGGAGCCTCATGACATCATCAACATTCTCCACAGTTTGAATTGCTTCTATTTCAACGTGATGGTCCAACACGTAAATCTACACAGCAATGTTATATTAAATTTGAACTTCATAATTTGTAATTAAACTTTACAATTATAATTATACCATCATATTTGTACAAGTTCGTCCTTGGAAATCTTAAAGACCAGAGGGCATGTTAGCGCGTTCCCCCTGGTTGAGGCCAGTGGAACTCCACCTTGAAGGGGGCACACACCCCAGCAAGGCCTACTTTCTAGCTGCCGCCCCCCTGGGCGTGAAACCTACTACCCCTGCGAAACCATCCTCAAATGTGTGGCAGGCTGGACCAACTCCCCAGCCCAGCAACCATATTTGTACAGATAATTATATGGGTTTAAAGCCAGTTAGAGTTTTAAAGACAACAACTAGAACCAATCTTATATTTGATATGGTCGCTGTCAGCCAGAAACGAATATACGTAAGACTTATAAACTGAATTTTTTACTAAACCAGTCACAGCTTTAAGATGGTTTCACATCCATCCAGAATGGCGAAAATGTGGCAATCCGTATGATCTGCTGATTGGCTAGCACCAGTCAGAAGGGTGGCGCGAATCCGAAAGGTTGGGCAATACATCAACAGAAACTAATACAAATGCGCCTCCAATAAGTGACATAATAGCGTCAGTTAAAAGGGAATTGGGAGAAACTGAAAAGCAAGAGGAACAGTTAAGGATTAAGAGGTATCGTCTACAAAATGAATCCCACCATTATGAATCAAAATTATAATCCCGTACATACCCGTATTCACCCTTTATACATACTACTTCGCTTCAATTAAATAATAAATTTTAATAAATAAATTATTGTTATTTGTAACCAGGACTGTAAGAATAATATGTCAGGGGTGACAAAGTCCGCTAGGCCAGCTAGTAAATGAATTTTAAAGAACTCAAATTAAACACGGTTTTACGCATTGAAGCGAGTCGAGTAAAAACGCTGCAAATTATTTCACAAAGGTTTATCATTTTTTCAATTGAGTATGACTGTAGTTTTAGTTGGCTAGCGTACGTCATTAGGCCCGTCCAGACTCCTCGGCGTGTCCTATTTCGAGTTGCCACAACCTATACTTCTATAATAATATACGCATGTTTATATTTCTCGATTCGAGCTCCTATCTATTCAAATAGTTATTGCCTTAATAATATCATTATCTAAGTACGTACGAAAAGTCGAGAGGATATGTTATTAAATATGCGTAGGAAAAGCTTTGGTATTAACACACAAATATGACCTTGAAAAAAACATATTCATGCCTCGAAGGAACGCCAGCGCCGTACCCACCACAAGGTGCCGCAGCGCCGGCGCCTCCTCTCACTCCCTCACTCCACCCCCCCCCCCCCCTCACGCCCCTCTCCACCCACCATGAACCCCTGCCAAGCGTTCAAAAGACACTTTTTCGCCCGTTTTTGGCCCATAGCATCTATGCGAGTAAAGCGATCAGGATGATTAAACGTTAGGACCAACTAGACCCCAAATGGAGTCTATGAGCGAAAGAACGGGTTTTTTAAGTCAATTCTTAGGCCTTTTATGGCCCAGACGGCGGACGGCGAACGGCAGACGGACATTTCAAATTTGGACTCTACGCACCTTGAAACGTAAAGTGACAAAGTTTGAGGGGGGGTTATAAAAATTTGTTGCTATACGATCACATAGGCTTATTATTGGAAATAATAAACCAAAATAAATAGGTGTAACGATTTTGTGGACTTACAAACTACCTATCTAATGATTCTTTTACATTCGTGAAATTTTTTAACTTATAGGTAGGCAATTTTCTGCTCTTCAAATACGTAGTTGAGGAGAGATAGCATTTTTACAAACACGTAGAAGTATAGAAATACAGATTACGTAAAGACAATGGCGACGTTGTTTTGAAATGAGACTGTTGAGTAGGTAATTATTGGGTCTTTTTATCAACTACCTATCCTAACCAGATAACATTAAATTTCTATCCGAACATCGTGAATAAGTGTAAGCGTATTACAAATCATATATATATATATGCACTATGAAAAGAAGTAATGTAATTAGCAATGTCTTGCCTATGCCCTCATGGCTTATGAGTGTATTATTCAAATATCATCATCACGTAAAGCGGCCCATTCACGATCCTGCTGCAGGAGATGGGTAGTGCAACGAAGTTCCCCTCTTTGCTCTCCTGCCTCAGAGTGCGTTCTCCATACACGATCCGTCATTCTCAGCTCAAACCGAAGGTTTCCCGCCAGTATACGGTATTCTGTGTTTACCTTCTGCGTTCTCCATTCTTCAATGGCTCCTTATTTAAGGTCTTCCGGCAGCTCCACAAACGCTCGGACCAAGCAGGTTGATAGGGTGGGGGACCCCGGACCGCAGGATGGTCCAATGGGGAACCCATCCGACAAGCTCTGCAGGACACCTGCAGCAGGAAGACCTCAACACACGTCCTGCACGCCTCCCGTGCAAGAAGAGAGGGAAGTTTTTCGTTCCCCTCACTTCCTGCAGCAGGACCGTGAATGGGCCGCTTAAGGAGCTTCCATGTCTGTGAAATGTTGGATAGTTAGGAAAACATGCAAGAGACAATAGGTCTGTTTGGGAAATGCAATGGTAATAGAATATACAAACAATGATAATAGATTGGACAGTAGTGCATACTCTACCGGACTTCCACACTCCCCTCCACTAGTTCCCATCGCAGACGCATTGACGGATTGCCTCATTTCTGGATGGATATCAACCCATCTTTACTGTGCAGTAAATAAAGTCAACGTTCAGATTCAAGAGAATTAATTATGAAAACCTTACCTGAACATTGAGGTCAGGGTTTATTATTATCTTCTTCATAACAACGAAACAATAACCCCAGTTTTGAAAAATGATGGAATTCTCAACCACCACATAAGACCAAGCTGTACTAGGAAATGTGACTTTTTCGAGAACATCCACAAGCCAACCCTCATCACTCAGTTCGTCATCTTCTATAGCAAGTTCCTCTTCGAAGTTTGTTTTCTCTGGAAGATGAAGACATCCTTATATTTTTTCCAGAGGCTTTAGTTTTCCAATAGATGAAACAATCATAGGAATACAATTAAAACCTGGCCCGTAATTGAAAAATGAGGGGAAAGCGCTTATATAATGGCCCAAAAATATATACCCCGAATGAGTTCAAACTTTTTCAAGTTATCTTAAGGCTAGTCTTAAGGCTAGGCCTGCATTTTTTAACCAATTTTGATGAAAACTTCATCAAAATCGAATGGAAACTGTAGAAGTTATGCTTGTTAAAAGGAATTCACATTCGCGCATGTGCAGCAGCTAATAATGATACGACCGAGTAGAAGTTTATATGGGATGAATGTATCGTCTTTTTTTTACTATCATCCAAATTTCAGGATAGGATGTGAAAAAATTATGATTGATTGATTTTACGTATTCACATGCGCAGCATGAACTATTCATTTGTGAGCAATGGTACTGATAGGGGACCATCTAAAGACTAACCCTCACATTCCCTGAAAATTTCATCAAAATCGTAAGAAAACAGTGGAAAATGAGCTTGTTACAAGGATTTGTGGACACACGGACAGACACACATACACAGACAGGTAGACAGGAAACCAAAGTTGTTCAGAATGGTCTAAAACAAAGAATGCGAGTGAAACTGTTGATGTACATAATTTTTAACTACCTGTAAACTAAAAAGCAAAATAACTAGCTGGAATTATGTTGAGGAAACTCAACATTCAAAATAAAGTACCTGACACACTCGTTCTGGCCTTCAGTGGTGGATAAGAATCGGAGCACCTCACAAATTGTCCTTTCATCCTTTGTTTACGATTTCGTTTCCCAAGTTTCGTCTTAACGTCTAAGCAACTTTTACACCTTAGGACTCTGGCAAGCCGGCTCTCCCCGGCTACGAATCCCCTACAGTCCTTGGCTCTCCTGAAATAAAACAGAACAAACATTTTGGTTTATTGTTCAACAATAAAAACAATGTGAGCTAAAGCTATGGAAAAATTAAATACAAATTAAAGAATAACAGTGAAAATTAAATGAATTCATGGTTGTAAGGGAAGAGAAAATTAACCTTGTGTCCCATTTAGTGTCAAAATTCTTGATACCATAACATTTCCTACAATTACTGAGAAAATTAAGAGCCAGTGTAATATCATCTATTGCCTTGATTTGCTTGATTTCGTCAATCACGACGAATTGGCCTCCGATCTGAACCTGAGAACAATTAGAAGACGCACATTAACATCAAGTTAAATTGGTACGATTTTATTAATGATACTTCAAGTTACACGAATATAAGTAAAAATGCTTCTATTTATAACACATCAATTTATAAGGGGGTATTCATAGTCCATTTTGAAAATTGAATCGTCAAAAATCGAATTCATCGAAAAGTGATGGTTTCATGAGGCTCCCTTTTGAATGCATCACCCAAGACAGGCCCTGCATAAATGAGGGCAGGAAGTGTGCCACTCTTACAGATCACTTCCAATGCTTCACTTCCCTTCCCCAATACATACTCTTGCAACTCTTGATAGCATATTAATCAACTACCGAACACGTGAACAGACATCGTTAATTTTTGGTCATTCCAAAATAACCCACCACTCAGTATGCCCAAGTACGTAGAAGAGTTAATATGAGCTATATGATTGCCAAATAAGTAAGCTGGAAACTCTCGAGCTCCACCTTCGAGATCATGAGCTTGGTTTGCCAAAAACTACACATTCCTACCACTCAAATTTTCCCAACACCAGTAACAAATCATGTGCAAACAAGTTATGTATCACAGTCTTGTTTCAGTCATCTATCAGCAAAATATGATCTTGACAAAAGATACATAGCTGTTTCAGATAAATGTAAGGCTAAATGCTTCACTCCCACAAGTCCATATTCTTATGAATACATTCCATAATGTTAAAAAACTGGAAAATGCGGACTCTTACCCCCAACCACCCCATGGGTTTCAATGATCACAACACTGAAGTAATCAAAACACTCGGTGGTTTCATTCGATCAATGGAACAGAAACATATAAGTAGCACCCTCTTTTGAATTAGCCCTATGTGTTATCAATAAATCGAGATTAAAGCATCATATGGATCAACCTGCACAGCAGGAACCTTAAATAGTATTTTCACTGATCCAAATGATCTGTCACAGGCCGACATCCACACGTTAATACATTTACATATAAGTACAGTTTACTGTTTTAATGACAATCGTGTTGGTTTTATTTATTTATTTCATTTGTTTTTATTTTATTTTGGGGGGTGAAATAGAAGTATACGAATGAATACCTTAAGAAAGGCTTTATTGAACAGAATTCATCTTAATTATGAAACGGGTTACAGAAATACACAAAGTTGAAACTTGGTGACTGTCAACAACGTAAACACTTGATGGGTAATTAATAATATTATAACAGGGGGGTAGGGGGGGGGGGGTCAAAACTCATGTATTGGGGAATTCATCTGAAAATTAATCATTTAATGCACAAAACATCACTTTTCTAAGATCTTTTGCAGTATCAGAATGTAACAATGATAGTTTTCAATAAAACTAATTTTACTCAGTGTTCAAGATTTACGACGATGAATATCATCTATTATTACAAAAATTATAGAAAATGTACCTGTATTATAACTTGGAAGATGAAGGAGTGAATATTAACCTACCTTTGTAGAGAGATCACGGTTTATAATGTACATAAGTTCAATGTTGTAAGACTTCCACCATCCCAAGAAAACCAATGCAGAGCCAATGATGGTATGACTCCAGAGTTCGCGTTCAACCACGAGGGACCTAGCGACTCGACAAATCTCTTTAAAAGAAAGGCTGTCGCTAGTTTTTTCCTCGATAGGCTCCAAGCTGTTTTCAAGTCGACATTGGTAACACAGAGTAATGAGAGGATCATCAGTTTGAGAGCGAAAAAAATATCCTTTGCAGTTGATGTTCAATCTAAACAAGTATAAAGAGAAAACATGAGGAGGAATTAAATGTATCCACAGTACCATACAAAGACATACAATTATTTGTATAGATTATAGACAATTATTATATAAGAACAGGCTGTTCCACTGTTTCCGGCTGTGCTGACAAAATAATTATAGGTACCTCGGCAAAATTTTAACTAATAGTTTTTCCCGAAAGAATATGAAATCATTAAGAATTCCTAATCCCTTCAACCTGAAGTAGAAGCAACGGTGAATAGTAACGACATAAAAGAGGGAGTGTCATAAAACAAATCACTTCAGTATAAAACGACGTGCGTAGGTACCAAGTATATGATGGCTGATCAGCAGTCAAACTAGGAATCAGGGCACATTATTCAAATCATCGACTGGAGGTATGGGGTCCCGAGGAAAAACCAAGCATATCGAGCTCAACAATGCGTTTTTCTCAGAATTTCTAAAAGCTGAGTTAGCTGGTTTTTCACCCTACCTTTCATATATTTATGTGAAGAAGTCTTCACTTTGAAATTATGAGAGTTGTTGCCTTCCAACCAGGTGATACAATACATATACTAACAATATCAGACACAGACAAGAATCAATCGACACTCAGTACTCACGGATGCCTAGAATTTACCAGGCTTTACCGACGATTTCGAAAACTTCAGGAGAGTGTGCCGCTACTTGTGGCACAAGTGCTTTTAATCATAGAACAACTCAGGTGCATGGTGGTGTAGTGGTTAGGGTGTTTTATTCTCATGTGGATAACCCAAGTTTGAATCCCTGAAGGATTCGAATTTCATTTAGTTTATACACTCGCATCTACACAGGGAAAGGTTAGACCTGTACGCTTGGGGGGCGGACGATGTCTTTATGGATTTGTTAAACATTAGGGAAAAATTATAAGGGACGTCTAGAGATGATTAGAGATGGGTGGGGGCGGATCGGTTGTTTCATCACAATAAAAAAGTGATGAAACAATGTGAGATATGAAGAACATTATTTAGTTTACAAAATTGTCAGTAGGTAAAGTCAAAGAGTGTCAATGTAAATCAATCGCGTTGTGATTTGGATCTATCCAGTCATCTACCTAGATTCAACCAGCCAAGGATTTCAAGGGAAGGGGGGGGGGGGGGGGAGAAACGGAGGGAAGAGGAAGGTTATAATGTCTTCAATGGGGCTCCAAACTAGCCAAGTCTGCAGGTAGAAGCACTAGGGGGCAAAGGACAGCAGGAATACGGTGGTTGACAAGACCCACCGCCTTGGCCTTGGGGGCCTTGTTCACCGCACCACTGATCTCTGCAATACTGCTTATGAATTAGAATAATAGTTACACTGTTTATAGCTCAAGAACGGCTGAACTGATTTTCAAGAGCGTGGGCGCAAATTGACAGGCAAGTTCTGGTATAGAACATAGGCTATAGTAAGCTCATCTTAACCTCCTCCTTCATCGAGAACCCGGTCTTCCTTAGGAACATTGTTTATGGTTTCCAAGGCCAATCATATTGTGTACGGTTCCATCAAATTAAAGTGATCTATGATCTATCTTGCAGACATAAAATGAAGGACGATGCCTAGGGCCCATCAGCTGAGTAGCTCCTAAAGCTAATTCCTGTGCTATCTACTCTATGAAGCTGGAATTCGGCAAGTAGCCTCTGCGGGACTTCAACCTAATGATGCCAACCGCCCAGATCAGCTCAGTAGCACCTAAAGCTAATTTCTATGCTATTTACTCTATGAAGCTGGAATTTGGCCTGTAGCCTCTGCGGGACATCAAGAGACGAATAAAATGATGGGCTCTTTCCTGATCAGCCAAGTGTTTTTTATAACCATGACTGTACAAATAATATGTTAGGTGGGACAAAGTCCGCCGGGTCAGCTAGTAAATTATTATAATAAAGAAACCTATAAACAAAAAAGGCAAAAAAAATAAACTTCTGTTTGTCATGGCTGACCTTACAGGCAACAAAGAAGAGCGAATCGTAAGATCCTTGTTTACGAGCTGCACACTGCCTCAAGCTTCTCATCTTCAAAGCTCCCCATTGATCTGAACACAATGAACGAAACTTTTCAAGTGGGTGAATCTCAAACCGTTCTTTAAAAGAAACAACTAATGTCAGGGCTGCTATCTGAGAGAAGTGTTAACACTTTGCTTAGATACCCATAATAATCAAGAGCACGACAGGTTACGAGACCATGTTGAGAATCTAGTTTTATTCAATTTAAACAATTAAAATAATCATTGAATAATAAAAATTCGAATACTCCACCTTGTCTTGTCAATATTCTGAGTACAGAGTTCCACTGAATCTGCAAGTTTCAGGATTGAACTGACTTCCTTGATTGAACGAGGTCTTATTACTTCTGACATTTTTACTTCACCTTCACCAATGATTATCTTTAAAAAAAATTAATTATTATAATAATAAATAAATGTATAATGTTATAGATGATAATACTAGTTTAAACAAATTTCCAATAAATTCCAAGGTAATTTATGGATTAATACCAAATTTTACAGCTCAAATGTATGACACACATAACGGTAATAATTTTATCTTTGATTACGGATTTGTATATTTTTCAAGTGTTTGTCTGCCTTTCCATTGAACATTCATTTCCTTATGCGATTCTTGGCTTGATGAAATACGTGATTCCATAACATGATTGTAATGACATCACTAGGACGTGAACACTATGATTCAACTAATTCAGTATAACTCCAAGACTTACCGTCGGATCGAGGTTTCGGCTATCGAAAATGACTTTTTTTGCGATGTTGAAGCCTTCACCCCAACACAGAAACGCTGGGGCACCGTCTTTTATGGTAAGAAACCAATTGTTGGAAGGATATTTCACGCGGTCGATATTATATACCAAAGTCATCACATCTAGGTTGTTAGCAGTCGGGTAAATGAACACTTCCTCTTCCGTTTTCCGGAACTTCTTCGACAGAGGAGGGCAATACAGATCTAGATCACTTTTCCTGCCTCTACTTTTGACTTTAGAAACAATATAACTTCGGCAGAGACGACTGAAAGCTTCAACGTTATTGATAATGGATTCTCCGGTATCGTCATCCTCGCCCAGGATCGTACGAAGATCTGTTCCTCTTAAAACCTCTGGAGAATTCAGATTATGTTTTTCACAACTGCTTTGATAATCATGGTCCGACTCGATCGGTTCTTGTTTGAGAATTTTTAGCTTCTTAGTGTGATTTCGTTCATTGTCATCCATGTTCTCTTGGCATTCATTATTATAATGATCATCTGTAGCGTCATCACTAATACCTGATATACCATCATCATTGCCTCTGTCAAAGAGATCATCATTGACTTCATCCGGCAATTCATTTCCAACAAGAACATCGCTAACATCGTCTTCACAGTCATTTAGGTGTTCAACCATATTTTGAAATTTGGAAGGTCTTCCCCTTTTCCTCTTTATTGGTTCTCCGCTAAGTTTCCCTTCATTGTCACCCTTCCCATGAGGTTCATCAAACTTCTGGGAATCTTCCTCTTCCTCAGGGTCGTCATCACCAACGTCAAATATATATGTCACTTCCTGAAAATGACAATTAAAATAATCTTTGAACTGAAATTAACTATGTGGTTTAAAACATAAATAAATAAGAATTTATCAAATAAACTCCGAAAAAATAACACAGGCAACTTACATTTGTAGCAACATGTACCCGTCAAGTTCGGACAGGTTTTGATGTTTTTTGCATTTTTCGTATACAAGGATTACATTAAAAATACTGAGAAAATTGATGTAAATTCTCTCACATCTCATCTTTCAGAATCCGTAATAACCGGTTTTCTAACCCTTCTAATTTGCTATATATTTTTAATTCAAAGTCTGTCCAAAATAAGGGTCCAAGCCCCCTAATTTCGGACACACGTGTTTTTTCCCTTTAAAGCGAACTTAACAGAAGTAGATGGTAACTTCGGACACGGGGAAGCTTTTTAAAGAAGTTTTCAATGATTTAAATTGACCAGGACAGGAAAAAGAGGGGGTGTAAAGTGTATAAAAATTAGTTTATTAACAGTTCATAGTTGGTTTTTACATTTTTGTAACAGTCTTTCGCCTCGTAAGTTTTAATAATTTATTTAATAAATGAACTTTTGACGAGATAATTTTTCAAAGGAAATATTGTGTAAATGGTTACATTTTTAAAAATTGCAACTATATAAAAGGGATAGAAAACGTATTTTAATCGCAATTCTATGAGCCTAGATTTTCAAACTTACATTTTTGGCTTGATAAAAATTTAAACAATTACCTACTCAATAAAGAAACATTTGTGGCTTAGTTAATGATAAATCATAAAATTTAAATTTCAAAATGAACTTTTCAAGTTTAATAAGAAATTTTACTGCATTTTCACGTTTCACATAACTTTGGCGAGGTCCGCAAATTTCTTGAACGAGTAGGGCATTCTGGAGGTCATATTGGCGGTATTTATTGCGGATTCCTGTCCTGGAACCTTTCCCATATTCGAAATTACCAGCACAATGTATGAAAATTTATTTTAGTGGAGGTACACAGAAAACTCTTCAGTCCAGACCTTTCAAACTTGGGCAATACTAAGATGTATATATTCCCAAACAAACTAATTCATCGACATCCCCCTGAATCACATACTTTCTGACCACCAAAGAAGGTTTTCTGAGGTTCCTAAAATATTACAGAAAATAAATTGCAACACTTACGATCGTACAGCCACTCAACACAAATCATAATTCTTTTCGAAATCATAATATAACCTGACTTGCTGAAATCCTAAAAACACGAAACTCCCGCAGTCAGATGATCTAGGCACAGCAGGAAGGTGCTAACCTCGAAGAGCCGCGAGGTTTTGATAATGTCCGAACTTAAGTGCCCTGTCCGAACTTAGGGGCCTTGACCAGTATTATTCAGGATGACCGAGAAAAAGACTGCCATGCGAGTCGGTTCAACAACTAATTTGCACCGTTTTATAACCCGAAACATTTTTGTTTTACTCTGAAAAAAATACCAAGTTTTCTCGTTTTCAAGATATTTCATTTTTTGTGTTCGACCTTGCTTCACTAAAACGATGATTACTTCCTTAATTTTAAAAAAAATTCCATCAAAATTGTATTGACAACTTTTTTAAATATAATATTGTTTAGGTATAAATGAAACAAGTCGTATCATTGTGTGTTTGTTATGGAACTTGGATTTCTGGTTCATTCCTTTATTGATTATTAATTGATTACTTCCTTAATTGATCGTAGAAAGTAAATATTGAGGATATCATTTGAAACAAGATTTGTTGGGGTCTTGAGGTTCAGTGTTTTTTTTTTTTTTTTTTTTTTTAATGTTTAACCTCTCTAAACATTCGTTCATATACGTTGTTTTGTTGACCCATGTACCCATGTGTAAATCTAAAGTATCTCTAAATTCAGTGACTAGTCTCCTACGGTTTTCCTCTAGTTTTTTGAGTTCCCATATACATACTTTGATTTCCATAGATAAATATTGGTTTTTAAATGTGTTAACCATATTTTCAATTTGATTATAATAAGGGTGTTCTGATCTCATAAGTCTATATGTACACTTAATTTCATCTACTATGTGAGCTGGAAAAACACGCGTTCTTCTGCGCCAAAGGAGGAAGATACGGTCATTTTTCTTGTTTGCGAGTTTTTTAAAACTCCGGCCCATTTGATGAGCTAATTTAGTTGCTGTTGGTCCATACTGCTGCCTAAGTCGTCTGAAAAGTTTTTTTTTTACACTCTAAAGTTCAGGCTTGGTCATTTTTAGCGTTTTAGATAAAATTCTCAAGAGATTTTTACCAAATTTGTTTGACAAGAAATCGGCTCAAATGACAGAAAAAAGTAAGTGATGACATTTGATTCAGCGTTGAACATTAAGGTCCCAAACTTATTAGTTCAAGGAAGCCATTTTTCGTTAAAACTACGAATTCATTGAAAAATCACGTTTTTCAACATGAAACTGCCATTTTACCCCATAATTATTTATCAAAGTGAAAAAAACCTCCTCAGTGTCGGTTTTCCTAAGGAAAATTAGGTAAAATCTCTAGAGTTTCGTCAAAAAATACTAAACATTTCCAAGTCTCAAGTTAGGACTATAATAAAACCCAAACAGATACGAGTTTGAAATATATTTGGTAGCCTATGTGATGGACATTTTAATGCTCTTTCCAATGGTGTCATCAGTCTTTATTTCGCACAAACAATTAAAAAAGTTATGGGCATTTTAGTGAGGCAACGTCGAACACATAAAAAAAATCTTGAAAGTGAAAAACTTGTGCACAAAGGACAAAAAAAAAAAAATAATAATAAAAAAATAAATACATAAATAAATAAATAAATAAAGCAAATCTATATACCTAAGTAGAATCAACCCCTGAAACATGGCCGTATCTTTTTTGGACACCCTGTATATATACTTATCATATATCTAGCATAAAAATTATTACATAACTCATAGGGTTACGTAATCAATAAAAGAGAATATGGCATTAATCATAATAAGTTCATAAAAGAAAAATGTCACAGTCAACTTACATGGTAACTGCATTTCCTACATGATAAATATGACAGTTTAAAAACCAATTTATGACAGGATTTCCTAATCTGAGGCTAACCTTTTCAGAGCTGCTAGGAGCTTTCACTTCAATACAATTTGACTGGGGTTTCTTCTTCAATTCCTTTCCGAAAACGGTCGGATAGACTCCAGGTTTAAGAGACACTCGTCCTCTGGCGAGCTTGTGCTCCGTCCCGTCCTTCAACTTGGTCACGAATTCCCTCAGGATGTCATCTGGCTGGAAATGTTTCTCACAGACGCCGGAATATTTTTTTAGAGGCAGTCGTCGGTAAGGTTTGACCATTTCCTCCCATTTTGCAAAAAGGGTTGGATCCTACAAAATAGGTAATGGATCAAAAAACAGTAATGTAAAAGTAAATATGTAGGTACGAATCAGCACCACATTGATAACTTGAAGTAAGGTATTCGAAGCAATGAATAGTTCTGAGGAATCGACTGAGGCACTGAGGAGTTGCTAAATATTCTAGGACCATGTTACTGCCCAAAAATTGTAGATACTTCGACAGAATTCAAACCCATGCCTTTCCTTACGAGAATCCCAGAGAAACATCACAGGGTGCCTTTATCCATTCAGCCACCAAGGCCAATTTAATGAAACCTCTTCAGTGGCGGGAGTTTTTTCTGATTTCCCTGGAGTCAAATACTAGCCATCCAGACTGAATTGAGGTGGGACGAATGATGGGGCAGTTGCTCACTGGAAGAAGTAGCTGCCGAGCGAGGCTATTGTCAAAGCGTGTTTTGACCAGTGAATGTTGCGCAAGGAAATGTCATGTTCACAGTCTGGCTCAGGAAGGATTATGTATTAAAGTTTGGGTCCTACTAACTGCACCAAATGTAACGATCCAAACATTCTAAAATTTATTAAATTAAAACTCAGATTAGCAGAGGAGTATAAAAATTGGTAAACTGCGGAAAGAAAACCAAGCATAAGGATGATTACATGATATCAAAGAAAAGGTATAAGATTTATTATTTATTATAGGTCATTGGGTGGCGAGGAAGCAATGTCAAATGCTATGTGAATGTGCAAGTTCAAAACCATGAAAATACAATTCAAAACAAAATATCATGGACCCGAACTAGGCATGTAACGAACTAAGGTCGCCCCAGAGGTGCAATGGGTCCTAAATCCGCGCTACATAGAGAGAGGGGAGTGTGACAGTACCTAACATAAAAGATACAACTCGTACTAATAGCTATGTTCGGAGAAGATGATTTTCCGGTTCTCGGGTCCTCATCTATCGCCAACCACAGCATTCCAAGAACTCGGGAATGATGTGTTCAACTCGACACAAGAGCGGCAGATAGCCGTGCATTCTCATGGATCTGACGGCAACTGTCACAGGCAGTAGAAACAATACGAAAACAGTACTCGAACTGCTCAGACGAATGACTTAAAACGCTGACTGAGAACGCAAAAACTAATCCTATGCACGTGAAACGATCCCACCTTAACCGCAAACAAATCTCAGAATAAATACGAGTTGAGTTGACTGAAAAAGAATAGGTTGTGTAGTCATTATTGCATAAAAGAATGTAGTACCCCTTAATGATGGAAGTCTTATTTTAATGTTTACCCACTAAGCATTAGCATCTGCCTCACTCACAAATACCTCCCTTTTTTTCTATTAAAGTAGGAGCGCATACTTAACAGTAAGGTGATGTTATCTTCAGTACGAGTTTGTAAACGGAACACTATCATCCGTTCGCCAACCCTGTGTATGTGTTAAGTGCTAGTATTTCCGTGTCATCCCATCTGTTCTACTTCAGTAAGGAGGGTTGGGCTCAGTGCTGAATGGGTTAATACTCAGAAAATAATAATACACAACTGTTAGACGTAGTTATGTTACCTTAGGGGGTAAAAATAAGTTCAAAGAACTTGTGCAGTCCTTAAAGTTGGGGCAGGAGTCAAGGCAGCAATATCGCTTCACCATGTCGCGCCGTCTGGTCAAAACTCCTCTGAAAGATATCAAGTGCACATTCTAATGATCATTATATTTACCGTTGAAATACATAATTAGGTTACCTAGTATGGATGTCGAGCTTGAAAACGCGGGTTTCCTCTTGATGAATTGCTAAAACAAACATTTACTTTTCTAACAGTTATTTATTATAGTATTAGATGGTATATATTAGATGTAGTTACACTGAATTTTTGGCATTTCCTCGTACTAAATCACTCAGCGTTTCATTAACTTATATTTTTCATTATTCAGATCGTGATGGAGATATGGGCCCTCTTCTCTTTCTCGTGTCTGCCGACTCGTACGTTATTCCTGGAGCTTTTCAGCTATCGGGGTAACATACGGGTGTAGCAGGCTAATCGCCTCAGCCCTTTGAAGGGGTAACAATATCTAACTTATACCACATAACAATTAATATTTACCCCTACCCTATAGAGAGCATTCCCTTCCACTCTGCCTCGACAAGACCCCCTCCCCCATACAACTGAGTGTAGCAGGCTAATTGCCTCAGCCTATTGTAGGAGTAACTAATCCATTCCATCACCTCCTTGTCATAAAGTATTAAATATAAATTCAATCTGTCATTTTAGCTATTAGTGTTGCAGTGAAGAGAAATGAAAATTGTATTAATTTTGCCGCCATAAAAGTAGCTCCCTGGCGGTAATTTCTGAAACTAAGTACCCTTGTATATGATCATCCTTGTTATCATGTGTCATTTTACCTGAAAAATAAATTATTAATATACCCGCAGTTGTTCACGTCTCACAAATTAAAGACGGTGGTGGTCAAATACGCGACCACCCCACCGCCTTCTGTTCTAGTACGCGGCCATCTCTCCGCCTGGTCGTCTAACATGCGGCCACCAGCGTGTTTGTAAACAGATCTGTTAAGACTTATTTTTAACTTTGGAATTACGTAGTACATTCATAGTGACGAGTGGGCCGCTTATCGAGATCTGATCAGCAAAGGGTTCAAACACTTCACACAAAATTATCAGCGAAACTACGTCGACCCTAGCACTCCCGCTCATACACAGGGAATAGAACGCACATGGCTAGACGCCAAAATAACTATATTGAGAAAAAATGAGAGGCACCAGCTCCGCACTATTTCAGCCCCATCTTGAAGAATTTTGCTGGAGACAAATGCGGAAAAATGAACCAGACCTGTTCCTCGCCTTCTTAAATGACGTCAAACTTGTGTACCGCCGCTGATCTGGACCAACAACATGACAATGCATCAACGATGCTACAATTTATTACAGAATGACATAGATGAGTCAATGTTCTGATTTTTTCAACCTTAAACTTGAGTAGGGTGGCCGCGTATTAGACCAGCACCATTAAGGACACCCCCCCCCCCCCCCCCTGTACCGCAAATGGTAACCCCAGCTACCACCGATGTACTCAAGACGGTAAGGCAATAGCGTGCCCAAGGGAAATGGGTAGGTACATGTTAAATCAATATAGGTAATTAGGTACTGAATCACGGGCTTGATTCAGAAGAAAGAATCACGTACAAATTCATTTCAGAACAAAAAATGCTGAATCTCTGGAGAAAAAAAATAGCATGAGAGAATTTCATGACCACTAACAAGACTTCAACATACCTCTAGGTAGTTTTCTTTCGTTGTACCTACCTACCTTCCAGCATACTTTTAATATCGATCGCCCCAATCGTTACTTCAAGAAATAAGCATGTACCGTTCGGATCACGATAACTACTTATGTACCAACTTGTCTATATATAGGAACTACATAATATATAATTGTATTTATCCAAACGAGAATAGCCAAGGTGCCTACTTACTTTGGGAATAGAAACGGAATTGAACGACTACAAAATGTTGGATTTCCAATCAACACATTTCACCGAAAAGGCAAGTAATTCATTTACCAGCATTAAGCAAGTACTTATGTACAACGTTAGTATTAAGTATTCTATGCTACTAAACTTGCTTCAACTATTTTACTGTAACCACAAAATTTGTGGCACAAATCACTCGATATCATAATAATTGAAATCAAAACAAGTGTGTGAGTGATTACTTCCAATTTCATTGCCTTCGAACGCAGAGCTCATTTTAGATGGAAGCAGCAAAGAGGTCAAGCGTTGCTGGATTGATGATTAGGGAAGGGGGGAGCAACCTGGAGAATCCACCCAAGATACATAAAAGTATTTAAAACGGATATAACGATAAGAACGCAAGGCTGTTGTTCCTGTGGGGATATATTTTATAGATTTGTTTGAAATCATATAACTTCACAATAAAAAAGTGGATCTTTGTAAAAACGAAAAAACCGTGGAGTGTGGTTTGGGAAAAATACCTTCTGGCAATTATGAACCATTGAGTAATCCTGTCGGGTCAGTCTGCCATGAAGTGCTCGAAAAATCAAGCAGGATTTCAAGCTCGACCGTTTGAGCTTACTGCCATGGAAAAAAGAGAAATTCTTCTTTCACGTTACGGCCATAAGTACGTATTTTAGGACAAGACAGACAGTAGACTGGGGGGGCAGGCCGGATTCAAATTGCGATTGCAGCGAACCTGGCGGTAAGGAGGCAGCGTTCGGTATCGAATCGAATCACCAGCATCGATGTAACCATTATCGAATCAAACTGTTGATTCCGGTCTGATCCCGCTTGGATTCGAATGTCAATGTGATGGCCACATCAACTTCGTTTTTCTCCTCTTTTTACTAACTCTTGGCATTAATTACTTGACGTAAATACAAAATCAACAACCAGAGCAGGTAGGTCTCTATTATTTATTGTTGGTTTAACTGTTATTGGCTCCGAGTAGTTTTCCTTTCGGCGCATTTTAGGGTGTTTAAGTACCTATGTCACAGAGTAACAGAACACTTAACACAGACTTACGTTAAGAACACACAGACCTATGCAGATTCCTTACAGGAAGTTTTCAAGCTGGGTTTTGGTGGCAACATCCGCGGCGATTCGTTCCTTGATGGGAGACGGGATGGGAAGATGCATCGGCTCCGCATCATGACCACAATGAGCACGATTCAAATCTTTGACGAAGACCACACCTTCGGCGGTGAACAGTGCGGTAAATCTCGCTGAACAATTGGAGCCGATTTTGCTCGAACCCTGCCACTTGAATTGCCGTTTTCGCTGGTCTTCAGGAACTCTGCTGACTCTTGGCGTCCCAGATCGGTTACAAAAATAGTAACTTTTTTTGCAATATTTCAAAGTTTTCGTTGAACTTATGACGAAGAAAGATTGATCCTCTTGCTCAATTTCGCGCTTCCAGTCTTTAAACTTTTCTAGGTTCTCGAATTTGAGGACATGAAGCTCATCGTGCACCTGGAAGCAAATGAATACGCTTAGGTGGGCTAGGAAGGGGTAACTACGATAGTCAACAGTTATCTTGTAACTGTAATGACTGCAAGCAAAAGTACCTACTTTTTTCGGAGGTCGCTGGGGATTGGTCACATCATGGACACTCCTCAAGTGACGATAGTAGTTGCTCAGAGTCCCGGAACTTTTCCCACACGTAGGGCATTTGAACATTTTTCATTAAGCCATTAAAATACTAACGAAACTTTTGGAAAACTTACGCACACCTCACGAAAACGAGACCATGGAATACTTATAAGTGTTCTGTTACTCTGTGACTTATACGTATGAGAGAGACAAACAATTGACAGCAATAGAGAATTCTTATGTCGTATTCGATTGTCTCGTTGCCCGAATGGGAGCCCGCGTCGTCACCACGAGTGGATAAATGGAAGTACGAAGTATCCGAGTTGTGATATGAGTTGAGTAGTTGTCCCCAATTGATATCTAGATTATTTGATAACGGACACTTCGTTTTACAATCGAACATCGAAACAAGAAGGCCGGCGCTAAAGCAGTCCATCGATACCACTCAGCTTAGTACCGCCAGGTTCGCTGCGATTGGGATTCGAATCCGGCCTGCCCACAGAGGCACAGAGGAGAATCCAGGCCTACCCCTAGCCCACAAAATACAGTAATTCAATTCAATTCAAATAATTTATTGTGCAGGAAACAATATGTTTATGTAAGCACACATGAACAACAAATACAAGAGACAAAATCAGACATGAGGTGGCGAAGAAAAGAAAAACATCAAGTACAAATTAAAAATATTTAAGTAAATAAAGAAAATAATTTCTATTATTTCTACTATTCTAATATTCTACTTTCTATTATTTCTAGTATTCTCTAGTATTTTGACCAAAGAGCTTATAACCCCTAATATCCTGAGGTGTCGTTTTTTTTTTTAGAAAATTATTATTTTCCCGTCATTTTATCTTTAAAACAGGAAAAATGACATAGAAATGAAGAGAAAAAAATAAAATTGTTTTGTGTACAAATTTTAAAATTTTGTTGCTCTGGAGCAACATCAGGATGAATGTGGGATGGAATGAAGGTGCTGCTACGTGACAGAAACGTAGGATAGTCTCAATCTCAAAACGTTATATTTCATGGACTATGTAGGTACAAAATGTAAAAATAAAAAATTTTGTTCATCGACTTTAGAGTATAAGGAACAAACATTTTAAAACTTCGTAAAAATATACCTCTAAAAATAATTTTTTTATTTTCTAGTGACTTGTTACTGGTGCAGATGACGTGACCATAGGTATAGTATAGTAGCTAGGGATGTAGCAAGGGCAGCAGTGTCCATTCCATTATTGTTCTAATAAGCCGGTTCTTCGTGAGGATCTAAATCTTGAAGGAATACGTCGCTAACATCTTCAAAGAAATAGTCTTCTACTAGTGGCACAGGAGACAAGTATGTCCTTTATTGTTACAAAATATTTAGCCATTTCTGTTTTCAGCTCTTCATCATAATCAGGTTCAGAATCAACTTCCAATCTAAGAATCAATACTTCTGTAATCATTGCATTCTCCTCATTGAATTCCTCATTCGCTTCCTCATGCTTTCCACCTTGTACACTCTTCAGAACGAAAAGAATATTCAGAGCCCTTGAGGTGAATACTGGCATCTAAAAATAAAATAAAAAAGGTATTCGTGAACTCAGCAAACTGAATAAGAATATAACTTCCACATTTTTAGGAACAAATTGAAGGCTATAAAACATTTTTCTCCGCAAAAGTAGGTATAATTTCGTCAAACTCCTATGGTTCTGTCATCCTAGATCCTACAGTTGCTCTTCAGCTACCTACATAGAAATCGCAGAAGTTCATGTTGCTCCAGGGCAAAATTAGGATTTTGGGGGATAATAGGCACATATAAATAGGTAGCTAATAACCTATTGTTTGTTACTGATGATGGCCTAATCTTCGAAATCGATTTATCATCGAAACTCTTTATTTTTCGAGGAAATAGGCAACGTTTTTTCACTAACTTCCGTTTTGAAATGGTTTTCCTGAGATTTTCCGGGATGTTTTGGTATCAAAATTTTCAGCTCAGCATGTAGAATCTATATCCGCTGAGACTGTCATCGATTTCGCCTTATTTTAATGAGACTGGGAAAATGCAGAATGTTCCAGGGCGATTTTTTCATGGTTTTCCCGAGATTTTCCGGGATGTTTTGGTGTCGAAATTCTCAGCTCGGCGTATAGGATCTATATCCGCTGAGACTGTTAACGATTTCGTCTTGTTTTTATGAGACTGGCGAAATGCCCTTGGGACTGGCAAATTAGGGAGACCCTTTTCCTACCACAATTTTTGCACTTGAGTGACTTCAGATAATATATGAAACTGATGTAATAAAGATGGGGGTAGCTCAAAACTATCAGAACAAACACGATTAATCAGGTTTTATCACAAAAACGTGATATAATTTATTCCCTTGTAGGTCCAGGCAATGCTTCAATTTGCCATAAGTAAGGGAAACAAGCATGTGTGTTCGGGGATCAAGGAAGAAATGGAGTGATGATTTCTTGGACTTTTTCGTTTCAAAATGTTACAACTAGAATGTCATACCAGACAAACATCAGTCAAAAATTTGTTACCATCGTCTACCGATTCTCTCTTAATTTTAACAAAAGTCACTTGAGGCAAAGACCAATCTGTCAAAATTTCAACCCCCCATCGCATTTGGATCACAGTGAATCGGAGAAGGGAAGACCATAGTCAAAGCAGTTTTTCGTTCTCTGCTCAGAGAGGAGTGGTGACGGGTGGGGGGGTTGACATTTGACAGATAGTTCGTCTTTGCAGGTTGGCAAGATCCGACTTGCGGGGATGTGTGGGTGCGTCCACACATGCGGGGTTTGGCGAATACCAAATGTTTGGCGAACCCCAAGCAACTCACGGTCAGCCAATTCGGTATTTGCCATAAAGCGAGGCAGGGGTGTCCCAGTGGCGGATCCAAGGGGGGGCCATTGGGGCCATGCCCCCCCCCCCCCCCCAAATCCCACAAAAAGTATTTTTTTTTTTTTTTCAAAAATTCTTTTTTTTTAATGGTTTTTATGTTTAGTTTAAAATGACTTCAGAATATGTTTCCCAAAATGATTTGAAAATGTCCAAATCGAATCCGTTTTCAACATTTTCAACCGGGTGCCACGCTCTTTAAATTCGAAAAGTATTTAATCCCATTGTTTCATCTATTATGCACCTTTTTGTAGACTTTTTTTTGTTTGCTTATTTTTTGTTATCGAAACTAAAGATGAATTTGAAACTCGTTCATATTAATTTTGCCAATGCTTTTCACCTAAAAATCAGTTTTCCTAAATCACTCATTAGAGCTCAGGACAGTATATATTCAAGTGTCACCGTTTGAGTTCAAGGATTCAATTTTCATTCGCGCTGTTTTACAATTTGTTGTACAAGTTTAATTTAATTTGCCCGATTCCCGCCAATACAAGTAGCGCCATCTAGTCTTACTATGAGTTTGTGCATGTGTGTTTAGAGGCGGGATTAAGCTAGAATGCTTGCATTGCACTTGCCAGTGTTGTATCATGTGACCGTTCATTCACTTTAAAAGAGAGTGACAGCAAATTTCCCACAATCTTGTTGGTCGACACACACACTATCAGGAAATTTCACAATAACAACGATTTTGTTCGTTATTGTTGACAATCGACATTTAAAGAGTGATTATTATCAACTAAGATTCGCCAAACAAAAAGCAAGACGACTCAATGTTATCATTTAAACAGAAAGCACAAAACTTGATGTTTGTAAATTGCAAATTTTAAATTATAAAAGTATATTGTAAATAAATAATTGTTAATTTTACAATCAAATTTAAAACAGTCTTTTATTTATTTATAGAGCTAGAAAAAACAAAATTGTTGGGATATTTGAGATTAAATGCCCCCCCCCCCCCCCCCCCCCAAAATGTTTCTAGATCCGCCACTGGGGTGTCCACAAATGTAGGGTTTTGCGAGCACCGTGCTCGTCTCGGGAAACAACAAACATAGATATATATTAGGTACGAATGAAAAAGCGTTAAAATCTAGGGATTGTGTCAGAATATGTCAAAACCGATATCAAGAAAGAAAATTTTCAAAAATTTTGATTTTAAAAATTTTGGAGGCATTGCATCAGTTTCGTTTTCTACGATAATTTCATGGATGGAAATCTGCTTTCGCATAGTTCATTCTAATGCCGCTATGCGACTAGTGTTAGTAACACTCTTGGTTGTTTACCCATCTCTGATCGCTCCATCAAACTTCCATGTTATTGATCAATGTTGGGAGGGGTTCAAAAGCATGCGAGAATGATTATGCTATACTACCAAAAATTATCAACTTGAATTGTAGTTTTACGTGAAACTTGAAATTTTTTCAATAAATATTGTCAAATGTGTTGAAATATTGCTATGTAAAATATTTCATTACATTGATTTTCAAGTGCGCCATTTTTCGACCAATCACCGTTGACGTAACAACTGGGGATTATAACACGGGCTATCCTATTGGTCGGAAGGTTCTAGATCAATCGCCCGGATGACGGCCATTTTCCTTGCGCTTCCCTCAAGCGAAATCGGTCATTTTCGTTCAAGACTCAAGACCTGAAGCAAGAAGTTCCGCTATACCTCGTTTTAATCTAGTAACTTATTTTATAACAGGTAAGTCATATATTTTGGTTCATACGCTTCTTCTCTTTATAGTATTGCTAGTCTAACTGTAATTATAATATCTTGTCAGGAATTTCTGTTTATTAACGTAGATTGTTGAAATGATTTTGTGAAATGTACGCCATCGCCATGTGGGGCCACCGTGAACCGAATTCTGATTTTCTCTTTGTCCGAGGTCCGAGCCGAGGTTTTGTTTTTACTTGATATAGTCACTTAGGTATTTATTGGTCAGTACATGTGAATTTCATGTTTTGCTTGTAAATTTAGTATATCAGGTAGTAATTGGTTTCAAGTTGGTTAGCCGTGATCCGCATTGCGATCGATTTCCTCGTTCCCTGACGACCCACTTCAAGGTCGGCGTTTTCTGAATCACCGACTAAAATCCTGTTTCTCCGTACAATTCCTTTAATCGTTATATGGTCATCGACATCCTGTGCGTCATGATGAGCCCTGGCCTTTTCCAGTCACGACCTCTCCTTAGCACCCGATTAGGTTATAGGTACTAGTTACCAAATCATCGATTATTTGGAATCTTGATGCTTTCTATGAATTTACAGTTTTTAATTTTTATTTTAACTGATTGCGATTTCTGTTGAGGTGGATACATTGAAAATTATTTGCTAATGTTTTTGGGAACAGTTTTAGCTCACTTTTGTGTGCAACAGTCTTCCACTCCTCCCCATCCCCTCAACTAATGATCATCTCCATTTTTTTTGTTTTCAGTCGTCATTCTTCTAAATGAATTTCTTTATTCTTCATCTCTAAATTTGTGTGGGAATTTATTCATTCCTTATATTCGCCTTAGTTCTTTGTTCCAACACGGTGGTGCCGCATGGGTGGCCGTGGGGTATAGCGGGAGGCCTCGAACCTTCGAGAAGCTTTGAGGCCCGTTTGGGGGGGATGCTGGGTCGCTCTTCCTCCTCACCTCGTGTTCCATTTCCTCATTGTTTCCGCGTTGTTCTTTTTTTTCAATAATTAATCATAACGCCTAACTAGATGAATATTTAACCCTTTCGAACTTAGCGTTGTGCATGAAGAACCAGTGCTGCCAACCCTTTTCAGCATAAATCCCCCCAAATTCACGAACAAATCTTCCAAATTTACGGTGCCGATAGAAGCAATTCTGCACTCAACATTGATCAAAAATTGTATTATTTATTAATAAAAATGCATATAACAAGGAAAACAATGTGAAAGACATTAACCGGCTATGAAAGAGCGGTTTATTACCACAAGAAAACTGAGAAACTCTATTACCAACAGTAATTTATTGGGAAGTAGGTAGTTACTCGTGGTACTATCGCCTTGTATGTATTGCGTGTACAGTTCCGATTCCGAGGATCTTCCTATATTTGATATCGATAACGATATTCAACGTCGATATCGATACAGCGATATTATCACCACAAAATATCGATATCGGCTATATCTAATAATACTCGTATATTGCGAAATTTGTATCATTACTCATACTCAATGCGCTTTTTAACAACTGCAACATTTTTTTTTTTAATAACCTGCCCCAAAAGTGGAAAATCAGCCTTCACTGAATGAATTAAAGTCAGTCAGCCTTGAAATCTTTTTTAATGGGAAATTGCTTTTACTCTGGATGAGTTTTTTTCAAACTAATGAGAGATATTTAATATATATATGTGTGTGTGTGTGTTTGCATGTAGATATATAATGTATATATTTGATACTAATGATATAGTGCAGGGAAATTATTTAACATAGAAAAAAATGATGACGTACCTACCTTGTATATACTCCATGAATGTTATTTTATTTGAAGGTTAATAAAAATATTATAATTATCTAATCGAGTGAATTTAAATTCACTTGATTATAATTACTACAGTCTAAGACTGATTTCATCTTTATACTGCAGTAAACTTATATATATATTTGTTTTCATCACTTGGAGTAAAATTTGGTTGAAAAATACACCTTTGAGGTTAGCTCATTGAAAAACCGTGTCAGCTAATTTTTGAGATGGACAGTTTGGGCAGAATGGCAGTTTGCCCCAGTTTTTCAGTAAATACAACTATTTTACATTTAGTTATAATATCATAAACATATCATGACTATTGGTATCAAAAACCGTAATTTTATAAAAATATTTAACATTAAAATACATTATCGAAAGCCGATATTCACCATAATCTCGATATCATGGTAATATCGCATTTCCGGTATCGATATAATATCGGAAATATCGAAACAAAAATGTCTATAATATCGAAAAATCCCTAATTTGCGTGATTTCCTCACTACACTCTTGACTCATCCAGTTTTCCTCCTTAGTGAATCATTCAAGAAATTTTCCGTGGTGCCTGAAGCTATGAAACAGGCCAAAGTAAACATGTTGCGCTGCCGCTATCTATCGCCTTGTTTAATTTCCTCAACACTCGTTATTCATTCATTGTTCCTCCGGTTCTAATGACATTTTGTAGGGAATGGTGAATTTTCATGGTTATATGTTTCTCTTCCAGTTGGATGATATGCGCCCGAGCTTTCTAAAAAAGGGCCATATGATGGGCATCTGGCCAGTAAAACGGCTCTTGAAATACGTTTGCACGATGCCGTCACGGCCCCCCGTGAACCCCATTTTTTAATAACCTGCCCCAAAAGTTTAAAATCGGCCTTCACTGAATGAATTGAAGTCACTAATGGTGATCACACCATTCCTACCCATTTATTGTCATCCATGAACATTTTAAACTGTGAATTGCTACTAGTGGGTTTTCAAGTGCTCTAAATTCGCTAAGTGCTTCGATTCTGATTATTTTACAAATAACTTCATTTATCATCTATAACCTGGTTAGGAGGTATAACCTGCACTGATTTGACTATCGCCAATGGGGAGTTTTCGTGGTTCATAGGTTTCTAATTTTATTTATAGAAAGATCTGAGCGAGAGCTTTCCAAAGAGGTGCCATATGATGGGTGTCTGACCAGTAAAACGGTTCTTGAAATTTTAGTGCCGAAAGACCTCACTGTCCCCGCCCGCCAGGCTTGGGCCCTCGGCTCTCTTGCCCTACTAAACGTTCTGTAGAGCTGAAAATTGCTGCTTGAGGTTATCAAGTGCACTGAATCCGAATCTGAGGTCAAAAGTGCGAAATTCTAACAGATGAATGTTCCCCATACCCCTAAGGTATTTTCAGAAAATTATAACGGCCTGTCCATCCTTCATTCAGTTCTGTACTATATGCTAAAAATTAGATTAAAAATTATAAAATCTCTATGAATCTTTTCTTTGTTTAAAAATAAAGGAAAGCCTTTTTGTAAAAATCATATTTGAAGTTGTTGATCTTTGTGTATGCAACAATTTTTAAAAGGGATTTGGTATACTCATGTGTAAAAGCTGTTCTTTTGGTGTGGAATCTTTTAGTTTGAAGAACAGTAGTCTGCTGTATAGTGTTCGAATTGCAATTTTTACGTGTTTATAAGGCTCATCTTCATTTGTTCTGGAGTCCCTTTCAAGTATGACATGGAATAATAGTGGGCTGGTTGAGCTGGAGGTTTACTGTTATCCTAAGCTTTACTAAAAATTTTTTCTCTTCGAAATTGATTCCCTCCCCACAATTTTGAAAGTCCATGACATGTCTTGAAGAATGAATGGCAGTGGGCAACCAACGCGTTTCTTGTAATTGTCTGATTCGCGTCGAAAAACGACACTGTACGGACCCCGAGGTTTTCACACCCATCATTACCAAGAGGGATTTGGTATACTCATGTCTGAAAGCTATTCTTTTGGTGTGGAATATTTTGGTTTGAAGAACTGTAGTCTGCTGTATCAAGTGTTTGAAATGTTTTTATAAGGCTCTAAAATCCTCATTTGTTCTGGAGTCCCTTCCAAGTATGGCATGGAATAATAGTGGGTTGTTTTGGTTGAGCTGGAGGTTTACTGTTCAGTATGTTTGTTTGAAGTGTACAGTGTAAAGTTTGTCTACCATGTGAATAGCCCCCCCCTCCAGACTGAATCGATACCTACGTACTTTGAGGATGCTGGTTTTTCTATCGAACACTCATAAATCGCTCTTGCACCTTCGGTAACTTGAATTAATTACATGAATTATTTGAGGTGCTGTTAATTCCTTTTTGAGAGTCGTTGTATTTGGTAGTTGAACCCTATTTTCTGATATTTCTCTTTTTCACGAGTGAGTGGAAAGGCCGGATAGAATATAGCTATTCCTACCTGTTAAGCTGTTGCACCAATGGACTCTTGTAATTATTTTCATCAAATCAAAACACTAATAACTGTGACATATTATTACTCTCGAGAAAGTGACAATCTGGGTTCATTGTAAGGTTTCATCATTTCTCGCCTCCTCTTCTTACTATTGATTTTAAATTTGTTTTCTCTTATTTTTTTCAGAATATAACAAACCTTAATACACAATGGCAAAAGCACCAGCAGTTGGTATCGATCTCGGAACGACCTACTCGTGCGTGGGTGTCTTCCAACTCGGGAAGGTAGAAATTATCGCCAACGACCAGGGCAACCGAACTACACCCTCCTACGTCGCCTTCACCGACACTGAGCGTCTTATTGGTGATGCCGCCAAGAACCAGGTTGCCATGAACCCCAACAACACAATTTTCGGTGAGATATTACCTATTTTTCTATTAGAGATATGGCGAGGGACATTTTGTAAGCTCCATCGCTGCAATTCATTTGATATGACTTTGAAGTCGAGTTATAGTGTAATAAGATCACGTTTCGTGTAGATTAATGTTCACGATACTACTTGGAGGAGATATTCTGAGGAAGATTCCTGTCAGTCCCACGCCAAACTGCAAAATCGTAATACTCGATTTGGGCGTCTCGGCAGTATTACAGCTTGGTGTACCACCCTTACCCATTTCTGGCTCAAGTGCGGTGTGCATTCAATTAGGGATTTCATTTCATCCTTCTTTAATTTAAACCCAACTATCTCGTGTAGAAACCAGTAAAAATAGCACTGCGCTCTGGTAACTAACTACCTTCACCAGAATAAGTTGAGTATTCATGGTTGAGAAAAAATTAGTATGAGATTAATTGTTCGGTTATCGGTACTGTTATACCTTCCCCCCCGGTTAATTTGTCTTCAACATGCCCGCCTGCGCGATATTTCTAGGCATTACTAATTACTTAGATTACATATTTACGTAGAATTGGTGACAATTTCAATCTGTGGGAAGAAATTATATTAAAAAAAAGAATTACCGTGTTTTCAGAAGTTGCCGATGTCTGTGAGGATTTGTTGAAACTAATTGGCGTAGTTATGGTTTGATTGCCTCCACATGAATTCGCACACAAAAAGATCAGAATGCTGTTTATAGGTTAGTGGTATGGATGCTCGCAAGCTCGCATCTCAAAATTACATAACATCAAGTAATCAATCCCTTAGAAAAAATATAGATTAGTTGGACATGTAGGTCAGAATGATGTGTATACTTTGGCGGTCTGGATGCTCGCATCTCAAAAATTCATAATCTAAGAAAGAATAAATAATGAATAAAGTAAGATTAATGCCTAGAAACATCGGGCGGGCGGGCGTGTTGAAGACATATTGACTTGAAGGGGGGGGGGGGGGGGGGGGGGGGGGGGGGGGGGGGGGGGTTATAACGAAAAGTACCCGATTATCTGTTATAAATAGTATGATAGGTGGCAGTTCTTGCACGCAGACCTCACATTTTATTTGATGAATGTGATAGGTTGGTTATTCCTGCCTACAGGAAAAGACTGGCGTCATAGTACCAATAACAATGATAATGTGTTATTGGCCTCCAGTCCAGGCGACAAGCTGAGGAATTTTGAGTACGCTACTAGGTTAAGCAAGTGAAAAGTACACCTTTCTGAATATTACTTCTGTCTGAAAGACATTTCATTGTTTAGCTAAGAGCGTGAAGGATTTCGGCAGTTCTCGCACGCAGACCTCACATTTTATTTGATGAATGTGATAGGTTGGTTATTCCTGCCTACAGGAAAAGACTGGCGTCATAGTACCAATAACAATGATAATGTGTTATTGGCCTCCAGTCCAGGCGACAAGCTGAGGAATTTTGAGTACGCTACTAGGTTAAGCAAGTGAAAAGTACACCTTCTGAATATTACTTCTGTCTGAAAGACATTTCATTGTTGCGTGAAGGATTTCGGCAGTTCTCGCACGCAGACCTCGTATCCGTTCAATGGTTGCGATTGGTTGGTTATTCCTGCCTACAGGAAAAGACTGGCGTCATAGTACCAATAACAATGAAAATGTGTTTTTGGCCTCCAGTCCAGGCGACAAGTATTATGTGTAAAATGTAGAATATTACTGTATTCTAATTATTGGTACAATCACATATACATGAATCCAAACTTACCACCAATCCACAAGAGGATATCACAATAGATATTGCATCCATACCGCAATGGATGGATACCACAATGGATATTACAATACTATAACATTAGGTATATAATGTCTGTATTCAAGACGGGTTGTTTGGGTCTTTGAGGATCGTGTTAAAATCAGTTGACTCCTTGCAGCAGGGTTGCCAACTATATTTGTTGAATAGGGTAAATACATGTATTTACTACCTTCTGCAAATTTTGATTTGTTGCAAGTTCAGAATAGAAGTACATAAGTAGGTAGTTGTGGAAATTTTGGCAGTTCTCGCACGCAGACCTCGCATTCATTCAATGGCTGTGATTGGTTGGTTATTCCTGCCTACATGAAAGACTGGCGTCATAGTACCAATAACAATGTAATGTGTTTTTGGCCTCCAGTTCAGGCAACAAATATGATATATGTTATACAGCTAATCACACGAAACGTTCGCAAACAATTAAGTTGAGACACGAGACTTTAGACCCGACTTGCTCTTTAGTTCGACTACCCATTGCGTGGCATTCCCAGCGCTCCAGTCGCCATGAGATTTTACACAGATCAGTTTTCTGTTTAGATTAGTGGTCAGGATGCTCACTACGCTCGCATCTCAAAAATACATAACATCATGTAGTCATAGTAAGAATTTAGATAGTTGGCCAGTGTCTATATTCTCGTGTCTCAAATTGATTGTTCGCAAATGTCTTGTGCTAATCACCATGTTTTTATTTCGTTGTCGATCCATGTTTGTTTTATTGTGGCATTTCAATCGTTTATTTTGATTTGTGTCTTTAGATGCCAAACGTTTGATCGGGAGGCGTTTCGATGACGCAACAGTTCAAGCTGATATGAAGCACTGGCCCTTCGAGGTCGTCAGCGACGGCGGCAAACCCAAAATCCAGGTCTCTTACAAAGGAGAGAACAAGACTTTTTTCCCTGAAGAGGTATGCTTACACCTTTCTGATGAGTCTTTCTTGCTTTGCCAATCGAGTCTCCTAAAATTTATAGTATAGGTTAAGTAAGTTTCCTTGAAATGAACATGTGTATCAAGGACTTACTTGATTCAGTCGTGGTAGAAACTTTCCTGTTCACATGTAGGTCTCTACAACGAATGATTCAAGTATTGCGCCATGTCTGATATGGTTCCCCTAACGCTATCCTATATGATTAATCATTGGTTTTCTATCGGTTTAATTTATACTTTCAACCCTGCTACTATAGGCCATATAGCAACTGCCACATATTTAATTTAGATATTTTCTGGAGTAGATTAATAATCTTGTTGTTCGTAAAAATGAGTTTGTGTCGTTTGATCTTTGCCTATGATGAATTCGCTGCTTATGACCTTAGGACACCGCTGAAAGTTGATGTGGTAATGTAGCTCCAGCTGAGTCAAAGATCAACGGTGTAAATCCAACGTATCATTCTCCCCATACATGCGTTTTCTCATAATCTGATTGATATTGTTCATTTATCATTAGTTTAGCGGCAATTTTGCTGTAAAAAGAGTTTTTTCTGTCCACGATGTCCGTCCCCAGCCCGTTATCCCGAATCTAGGGAAACACCAAACTTATGCTACCCTGTACAGTCCTTCCCATCTGTCACTTGACCTCCCCCAAACCCAGTGAGGTACCAGTTCTCTCGAGCGCGGTTTCAGATGCTGCTGGTGAGGGACGTTGGCAGAGATGAATGTAATAGTGATCGAAAAGATTCACAGAAAATCTATTCTGTGAATACGAATATATATTCGCATTGACAGTATTGGTTTTCTGTTGATATTTTCGTATTCACGAGCCTATCCCATAACTTGACGTACGAGTGCCGACCAATTCCCGTTCCCCTAGGAACTTTCAAGTATTGAGCAATCAAGGGTAGGCTGCTCGTGGATGGGCTCAGTAAAATCAATGAAATACTTGCTATTCGTTTTCGTTGATGAACCCAACTAAATTGCCTGCAAAATTATTGAATTCTTCTCGAAATTACTGGTTCTCGTTGCAATACTCGTAGATTCCTAGGTGCAAATAACGAAGCGTTTTTGGAAACTACTGTCTAAATTCATTGAATTTGATTGAGAAATGGAAGATTAATTAATAAGAAGAGGGGGATAATCATTAATCGTGCCATTTTCTTTATTAGCCAGTTTTTCTCCCTTTTTCCTCGAGGTTTTCCTTCCTATATTCGTTCACAATTTTAATCTTGGGCTGTGATGAATTCGCTGGCCATGACCTTAGGACACCGCTGAAACCCCATGTGGTAATACAGCTCTGCTGAGCCCAATGTCACGCTATAATTTTCCATTTTCGGAACGAAAAATTTAATGCCATATTGATTATAAGTGTTGCTCCCCCCCCCACCCCCTATATTATATTTTATTGCAGTTGCATTAAGTTGATCGGTTATGAATGATTTTGATGGGATCATGTTGATTTATTGGGTGTTTTTCAACTTGAGATGGGCTGTGATGAATTCGCTGTTCATGACCTTAGGACACCGCTGAAACCCCATGTGGTAATACAGCTCTGCTGAGCCCAGTAGCAATGCTATTCTAATGAATATTATAGATCATGCTAATGAACTACTGTTCCAAAGTTCCATTTATAATTGTTATCCAGCCATCCAGTGACCAGATGAATTAAAACGTCACATAGGTTTAACTAGGGATGAATAAACAGCCCCTATTGTGTTCTCTGTGGAGGATATCGCTATCCCTCAGATACATCCCCCTTATCCATTGGATAAATGTGATTGATAAACCGGCCCTAAGGGGGAGAGTTGACAACTTCTCGCAGTATAACATTCACACTCTCATTACATCTTCACTAATGATCTCCTTTTTCTAGTTTTCAATCTATTATGGTAGTAAAGAGGATTTATTTCACGGGCTTTGGAAGTTAGCATTTCGAGACTACTTTTGCTTTACCCACTTTTACTCTTCTAAAAATTAAATGTAACTTACTTAGGTTGTTTCTTCGTCTATCCTGTATGTTTTACTTCATCTTTCAATAATATCCCCATACCTTACTATTATTGCAGATCAGCTCGATGGTGCTGACCAAGATGAAGGAGACAGCTGAGGCCTACCTCGGCAAGACCGTCACAAACGCCGTGGTCACTGTCCCCGCTTATTTCAACGACTCCCAGCGCCAGGCCACCAAGGACGCGGGAACCATCTCTGGACTCAACGTCCTCCGTATCATCAACGAACCCACAGCCGCCGCCATCGCCTATGGTCTCGACAAGAAGGTAACGGTACGAGAAGTATAACCTTTTTTATTTGCATCCCCTCTGGTGGAAGGTGGAAGCGGGATTGCATGCGGTTGCTTCGTCACCAATGGTCACACGAGGTAAAACAGGCTATGGGGTGAATTTAATTTTCGGCTAGCAGTACAACTGGTTAGTTTTGGGCGTCGCTCGTGTCGAAATTAACGCGGTTCTGTCCGGGGACCAGCGATTCCTTCCAGACCTCCAAAAAGCATGGCCATTCCTTCCCCTTAAAGTGATGGTGATTCCTTTCAGTTACTCAATTCCTTCCGCCGCGCAATTACTTTCCGCTATTCCGTTGCTACCCACCCAGATGTAGGTCAGTTTCAAAGCAAAATTTTCGGACTAAACTGAAAGTCAAGTTTGTGGTTTATTTATTGCTCAAAAATTCTCCCAAATTTCAAACTAACCTTTTTACCCAATTGTTGAGGTTCGTCGTCTGGAGTTTGACAAGCGATGAGCAGCCGGATCCCATTTTCTTTCTTCCTTGTGAAACACTTGGGAGTGTGTTCGTCGGTATCAAACTTCTTAAAGTATACTTCAGTTTGAAACGCTGTTAAAGCCTCCACAAAATGAAATATGAGCGGTGAAGTGACGTGAAGTTATGTTTGAAGTGGGCATGGAATGGCCTACAATCATTGGTAGTCATAGTGGTGTCGATTGTCTTGGAAGCCCACAAGGTTGGGGGGAAATACGACCATTTTCGCTATGTAGGTCTTGTGGAGATATTCACTGAAGGTCATTGTCTTTTTGCCGTCGACATTGGGGCGGTCTCTCAACCACACAAAAAACGTGAAGTTCATCAACTATAAAATAGAACTTTAAAAACGTATGAACGAAATTGATACTAAAACTCTGTTACATCGCCCAGCGCCTCCTCCTGCCAGGCCTTATCACTTTGAGATTGGAGGGGAAACAATCGCCGAATCTCGGCTAAGTGACTGGCCTCCCACCGGCAGATATAGCCATCTCCCTCGGACCGCTAGGTCCAACTTCCACTTTTATGGGAAGGAATCGCCTGTCGCCCGTTCTGTCAATCGAAATGAGTCGATTTGAAAAAGTGACGGAATTTTTTCACAATTAATGAGCTTCTGATAAACTAAACATTCTAATGTAGGTGATTTATTATAACACGCGTTTTGGAACAAATAACATTTTTGTGCTTATTAAACAACTGCTTACTGTTAAGTAGTCATGTATGAGACACAAAACTCACTGCTGCTTCGAGTGATTACAGATTGGTATTTGAGGCACTTGTATTGATATACTTTTCGCGTTTGGACCAACTTCAGAATTCTATAAACGTATTTCATGAACTTTTTGTAGTCTACTCTTTTCTTGCACAAGGTTCTGTTTTCAATATGACATGATTTTCGTCTCTGCGTCTTTTCAACGTAACTAGGAAATACCGTTTATGGAGATTTCCTAGTAGATCCCTAAAACAATACATCGTGCGGTATTGACAATCCGGGCGCTGTAACGCAATGAGTTACGGTGACGCATCCTTCCGTACAGAAAGAATCGCGATCCGGAAAAAACGTTATCTTCTAAAATAACCTTCCATGGACTCAAATAACCTCCTAGGGGTTATTTCCTTCTTCCACGGATTTAGCGTTACAACTAGATCCGTTAAGGACTTGACGTGACTTTAAGGTGCAGTAAAGTTTCTAGTTACCGCACGCTGTATAGAGACTGATGGATCTCTAGGAACTCATTGTTACAAAACCAATTGTTCAGTAAATATGTTCGAAATGAATGTAATATATTACTGAATTGATTTATTGTAAGTGAACTTACTAATCAATGATGGGTTTGATGAGGTGGTCATTTAACCTTGTCGCAGCTTGCACTGTTGAGGTTTCGTATTTTGAAGCTTGACTAATTCAATTTTTCTGTGATAGTTGGGAACAGAATCTCATTGGCAACAAAGAACATGAAAGATAAAGAAGTTGAGATGAAAATTCGGTCAACTTTCGGAATCACATTCAAAATTTGAGCGACATTTTCTCCTCTTTGATTGAGGGACTTAGTTACCGTCATCAACGAACTAGGTTGTTAAACAATATATGTTTGATGAATAGTTAGAAAATTCTATATTCAGCGAATTTTCGTAGAAATTGAAGCTATTGCAATGGCTCCGAAAATTTTAAAATACAAATTTTTCAAAAATTTCTCCATTGAAATCCGTTTTGAGGCGTTCTGAAACGATTCCAGAAGTTTGCGCTTTTTCGTCTGTGTGTATGTCATTCCAGGCGATAACTCTCCTTAGGATTGAGATAAAAATACCGTTCTTGCTCCAAAAAATCTTGCATTCAAAATGAAAGGATGAGTTCGGTTGCCACGATTTTTGAGTACTTACATTAGATTGGTCACATTTCGAAAAAATTACTAAAAACGGCCAAAAATCGTTGAATTTCTATTTATTTAGCAGAATTTTAGTCAAAACTTAATTGTCAACAAATAACTAGGACATTGAAAAAAATTGTTCTAAATTATGCTGAAAACCTTACTTTAATTTCATTAACATTTGCAAAAAAATCTATAAAAACTACAAAAAAAATCTAAACCTAGAATCTCTGTTGAATCGCCGAATTTTATTTATTAAGAGTTTTTTGCCATAAAATTGGTTTTTAATAATTTCTTCCTGCTGAAATTGCTCAAATTTCATTGCAATTTAACATACTAAAATACGATAGTTTATGAAAATTCGCTCATACGATCATTCTGCATGGCTGTAACTTTTTACTTTACGTTCGTTGTTCCTGGGGAGAAACATTGGAGGAGCATATATGTTTAATTAATATGCACAGCCAGTCTAACGATTCATCTCAAAGGCTTACTTCTATGTACCTCTTCTAGTTTGTATAACAGTTGTTTTTATCAGTATCAGCATTTGGAAGGGTTCACTAATGTGGGAAGAGACAAGGGTGTGCGCATACAGATGTTCGTTTTTGTCCCGTTTGTGGAGTGACGTCACACTCGAGACCCTCGTTCCTTTCTGCTTACTGTTAGCTCGGGATCGTTCTTTGAAAATGAAACTTGCATCTTTTCTACTCTAACCGGTATCAATTATCAGAAAAGAAGTGATCTGTAACTAGTATTGATCATCAGAATGTATGGATGGTATTTTCAAGATGATTTAGGGAATACTTTTCGATGTAAAGTCATAAAATGTAGACTTGGAATGTTAATTAAAATAATACAATGTTCATTATCACATTTTACACGATCAAACTTTTTCGTATTAAAATTGATAATGAATATATTTTCAACAGATGTAGAAACAAATTATTCAGATGAAAGAAATTATAAATCAAATGAAGGGTTCCAAGTACTCTGGCGATGAATATAATGTGAATTATATAATAATATATAATATAAATATCCTAAATACTGTAGGATTCGATTCTAGAGCTCATTCCAGACAGAATTACCTATGTTGGCAATTTTTTTGAAATTCTAGTTAGAATTTCAAACATTGTACCATTGGTAAGAGTTCAATTTCCGATGAGACCAATAGCAATTGAATCATTTGACCATATCATTGAAAAGCTTGATTAAATGTAGGGTTTTACCGTAGGGAGTAGCGGTCGAGAAATTCGCTGTGATTTTTCAAAAAAATTGTTGAAAGTGGTTAAAATGCAACTTTGGGCTGAATAATTATCCCGTTTACTTACTAATTTTGGGTATAGTTTTGGGTTTTGTCTTCCTTGAAATTAAACTCCAATTCCAATTGCATTTATGTATGTCACTACGAGTTGTGTCACACGGCTCATTTTTTAGGCCATATAGTCGTAAACAGAAAAAATTATTTGTAGTGAAAGTATACTCCACAAAACTGAGTTGCAAAAACAAAACAACAAATATATATACATATATATCCAGAATGAGCTGTAGGATTCCCCGGGAGAGCTTTCATTCTCAGGCACCCTGTATTCGGAAAAAGACAGTCCCCTCAGTCAATCTGTAGGTACTTGTGCATACCCTTGTCTCTTCCCACCACAAAGGGTTGATTAGGTCCCACAAACGAACAGGCCCTGACTCTGGTTGTAAGTGTTAACGACAGTATGTCATTTAGTGGAATGTTCAAAATTAACTTTTCGTGTGAATTTATTGATCAACAACTTATCAACCCCGTCTTTTCTATTTGAGAACGCTGTTCCAATTTGGTAATTTGCTTACTGCTTATCGATAATTGCTTTTGTTCTTGAGGGTTTTTTGCATCCAACTTTCACATTCTGGATTGCACCTAATCGATGGTACAATCCTGATCAATCAAATTTTGCACACATTTGAACTAACTCAGGTGTTCAGGATTTTGTCTCTGCTGTTTTGGTTCTTAGATCATAGAATTACTTTTCTTGAATTCATGTGGTTATCAAACTTGGGGTGTAATCATGCATGATGCTTGCTGCCAATTTCAGTTTATCGAAAGTCACTGACGGTTTTTTTGTATACTGTTGCAGGGCGCTGGAGAGCGCAACGTCCTCATTTTCGATCTGGGCGGTGGTACCTTTGATGTCTCCATCCTTACCATCGAGGATGGCATCTTCGAAGTCAAATCAACAGCCGGAGACACTCACTTGGGTGGAGAGGATTTCGACAACAGAATGGTCAACCATTTCGTCCAGGAGTTCAAGAGGAAGTATAAGAAGGATCTAACTCAGAACAAGAGGGCTTTGAGGCGACTCAGGACCTCATGCGAAAGAGCAAAGAGAACTCTGTCCTCCTCCACTCAGGCTAGTATTGAAATCGATTCTCTCTATGAGGGAATTGACTTCTACACGTCCATTACAAGGGCCAGGTTCGAGGAGCTCAATGCTGACCTGTTCAGGAGCACCATGGAACCAGTGGAGAAGTCGCTCCGTGACGCCAAGATGGATAAAGCACAGATCCACGACATCGTTCTGGTTGGAGGTTCCACCCGTATCCCCAAGGTCCAGAAACTTCTTCAAGACTTCTTTAACGGAAAAGAGCTGAACAAATCCATCAACCCCGATGAGGCCGTTGCATACGGCGCTGCAGTCCAAGCCGCTATTTTGCACGGGGACAAATCCGAGGAGGTGCAAGACCTGCTTCTCCTGGATGTCACCCCACTCTCTCTTGGTATCGAGACTGCTGGAGGCGTCATGACCGCCCTCATCAAGAGGAACACCACCATTCCTACCAAGCAAACTCAAACATTCACGACCTATTCCGACAACCAACCCGGAGTACTGATCCAGGTCTACGAAGGTGAGCGAGCTATGACCAAAGACAACAACCTTCTCGGAAAGTTCGAGTTGACTGGCATTCCACCAGCTCCTAGAGGCGTGCCCCAGATCGAGGTCACCTTTGATATCGATGCCAACGGTATCTTGAATGTCACTGCCATTGAGAAGTCGACTGGCAAGGAGAACAAGATCACCATCACCAACGACAAGGGCCGTCTTAGCAAAGAGGATATCGAGCGTATGGTCAATGACGCCGAGAAATACAAAGCGGAAGACGACAAACAGAAGGCCGTCATCGCCGCCAAAAACACCTTGGAGTCCTACTGCTTCAACATGAAGAGCACTGTCGAGGATGAGAAGCTCAAGGACAAGCTCTCTGAAACTGATAAAACCACCATCCTCGAGAAAGTCAATGAGGTCATCAGGTGGCTCGACGCCAATCAGCTGGCTGAGAAAGAAGAGTTCGAACACAAACAGAAGGAACTCGAGGCGCTCTGCAACCCCATCATCACCAAGCTGTACGAGGCCGGTGGTGGCGCCCCTGGAGGCATGCCAGGCGGATTCCCCGGAGGTTTCCCAGGAGCAGGAGGTGCCGCCCCAGGTGCTGGGGGCGCAGCCGGTACCGGCCCAACCATCGAAGAAGTCGATTAAATACACATTCCGTTTCAGCCTTTTCCAATTATTGCGGCAACTTACACATAATTCGAGCTTTTTCCAACATCACTATTAGCCGCTACTATAGCTCTTATCAGTATTTTCCGTATTGTTTGAAACTTCTTGTTTTGTATCTTGATCAAACAAAGCATTTTGGAATTTTTTTTAGACAGTAAAATCTATCTCATTCAACTTAATGTAACTATATAATCGGAGAACTTCACATTTTCATCTAACTACAAGTAGAAGTGTTTCTAATATCGCTAACTCAAGCACAGTTTTTTTAAGACCATAGGCGTTTTATTCCAACGCACTTGATTGTGTGATTTCAACATTCCGTAGAATGCATATGTACCAACTTATGGTTTGAGTGTAATGTTAGGAATATTTTCGTCGAATTTCCGAGAAATCTCTTAAACGAACAAATAGACAAATAAAGGTTGAATTTTACTGCTTATTTTCTGTTCTTTGCTTTACCCCAAATTCAATGTTGTTAGGTAAAGGTTTATCCCATTCCTCAAGTTCAAATAGTATTTTCTTCCTCTATTTCGCAATAGAAATTTATTTTTATCTTATTTTTATTTTTATCTTTTTACGAATTTTTGAAAAATTTTATAAATTTCCTTTGGAGAATTCTGAAACGAATTAGGATTTTTGTAGTCTATCGAGTTGATGGCAATCCCAACCTCCTTTCAAACTCTGTTGGTTTGTCCTCCATCAGGGAATTCTTTGCGTCGGGAAATGTCAGGGAATTTTTTAAATAATTATCAAGAGGTGGTTCAAAGAGAAACAAAGCTAAACTTATTGAACTAGGGAGCAAACCTAGCAGAGTAGTGGATCGATCCTGTGAGATTCCCGTAACTAGTTTGTTTGCATAAGCTAGGATTTCTCACTAGGGTTAAGGAGGGGGAAATTGGCCCATTGAAATATGAGTCATGTGTAATAAACTCAGATGTCCAACGAGTGGTTTTTGTGGTGTGACATTTTTTGCTGTCGGACGAAAATTTGGAATTACCCACAAGCTAGAAAATATCCACGTAAAAGATTTTTTTTTTTAACTCAAAATGATTGAAATTTGAACTTACAGAAATAGCTGAAGTCTCTACTGTTCATCTTAGGATGTTGAAATTAGATATGGAGACAGTCTGGGATACTAAGTGACGATTGTATTGATTGGGTCTTTTCTGATCAGCTGACAGACATTTTTAACTCGAGACACATAAAAAGTATTTCACAGGGGGGGAAATGAGACATTCCATGTACCGATGTATGTGCATGTAGTGTAGATACTCTATTTTAGTAGATGAGTCTAAATGATGTTTGCTTTGGTACATGAACTCGTAAATCGTCACGAAATGTTTAGTCAATTTTGTGTGTTTTTAAGGGTAAAACTAGTTAGTTAAAGGGTAACTAAGTAAAAACGGAGTTTTGAAGATCTGCAAGAGTTACCATTCGATTCAGCATGGAAAAATATGTAGAAACCGGCCCAAACTCGTATTTTCATAGAGGGTTATTATTTTTTTTCGAAACCCTCGATTTTATTGAAAACCCCATGTTCTAATGCAAAAATTTCTCCGCTAATAAATTAGCAAAGTGAAATTAGTAATACCGTTAAAAGCTGAGATTCTGAAGAAAAAAAACGGAAGTTAGTGAAAAACGTTGTCTATTTCCACGAAAAATAAAGAGATCTTTATTTTTCGTGGAAATAGACAACGTTTTTCACTAACTTCCGTTTTTAAATGGGTTTCCACAACTTCGTCGCGAGTGATTTAGTTTTCAGGTATAACTCCTAACAATCAAACTTCAATAGCGTACCTAGTTTATCATTCTAGATCAGGGGTCTCCAACCTATGGCAAGCAGATTTTGACCGGCCCTCGGTAAAATTACAAACTGAAAAAAGATTTTTTTATTGGAAAATATCTTTTCCTTAAAACACGTTTACCATTAACTACGAATACAGTAATCGTCTCTATTTTTGTCCTTCCGTTCCCGATAAGTGTAAAGTTATCAGTAAATCAGCAGCGATCAGCCATTCTGCGATGGTCAGTAAGGGCAGAAAGCTTACCCAGACTACCTAAGGCAGGACTAAAACTAACTCGTCAGAAGTTTAGCTAATGTTATATTAAACATGTATGGTATTTGAAATAATCATTGAAATTTTTAGTGAAAGTAGATCTAAAGCCTAGTACGCACTGGGATTCAGTGTTCGGACTCTTTGTTACAGACGCTCAGATTCATGTCTCAGATTCTTTGCCCCGCGACATTGTCGCTCTACGAATCGTGTACGCATCTAGTTTGAACCTGAGCCATGTCGAACGAGATCGCGCTTTCGGGGATTGCAGTAGCACTTTACTTAGCTCTACGGAGTAAAAAAAATGCTACTAAAAAAGAGCCACCGCGTTGGTGGATGCGTGGACCCTTCATTAACACTCGGTTTTTAACGGTTTTTTCCATATCGTGAGGCCATTATCATCTTTTGTGGAGGGGCCACAATGCTGCTGCAGCCTGCATTACATCATAGACAAGGGGGGAAGAGGTTCCGAGAGTGTCTAGAGTAGAAATGAGAGTGTGACCTGAACTGAAGCAAACTGTTTAGAAGACTAGAAGAAGAAGGCAAAAAATTATTACATGATGTTTTATTATATCTGCATTAGATAGCCCATCTGCGCCAACCACTAAGAAGGGTGTAATGGTGCTTCATGGGTCAATTCTAGAGCTCATTTCTGATCGGAAGTACGTGTTAAAATTTATTTTAATGCTTTGTTTTTCTGAGTAATTTCATTTTTAAGATATGTTTTCTACCTTCAAACGACCACAAATCCACTTGAGATCACTGTAAAATCAAAAATATGACCACCGTTGAAAACAGCGTTAATTGCATAATCCAGCTATTTGATGTCAAATCGATTTTATAAGACGACTTAATAAGTTAGTAAAAAGTTCCAGTCATGCAGCATGATCGTATGAGCGGATTTTCGTAAATTATCTTAGTACCTATATTTTGCTAAATTGTTTTGAAAATTTAGGATTTTAACTAGGAAGAAATGTTCACTACCGATTTTGTGGCAAATAAACTTGTCCTAAATAATTTTCGGCAATTCAAAAAATGTTTTAGCAAATTTTTCGAAAAAATGAAGCCTTTTGATTTTTAGCTTTTTTTTAGCTGTTTTTATCCATTTTTGACAAATATTAATGAAATGTAAGTAGGTACCTAATTTTTTCAGCACAAATTTCTTGTTTTTCTAGTTTATTGTTAATAAAGTTCTTTTGACTAATTCTGCTTTAAAAAAAAATTAACAATTTTTACCCGTTTTCAGCTACAAGCATAACAACGATAACTACAAAGCGATAACAACGAAAATACACCGGTGAGAGGCCCACTTTGTTCGATATTCACGTACGCACTGACTCAATGTTGCGCGACAATGTGTAAAGAATCCCATTCCGTATGGGACTCAAAAAATACTAAAACGCAACACACGAGATGCAAGACTCAATGTCGCGGAGCGTCCCGGATGCAAGAAAAGAGTCCGAGACGCAGCTCCGCGACAAAGAGTCCGAACAAAGAATCCCAGTGCGTACTAGGCTTAAGTAAAAATCATTAATAATTGTCTTACTTAGGTCTGGTATATTTTGTTTCATGGGTGAGTTATACGAATGACAAAAATAATTATCAAGAGTGGTGTTGAATTGTTCAAAAGTAACAACGCTACACGCACATAAAAAAGGAATGGATGTGCCATTGGCTTCCCTGGTAACTACATCACATAATAAAAAATTTGTGAGAAAAATCAACAGAGTTTTGAAGTAGGGGGAAAAACCCCAGCAGAGTAGTGGATTTGATCCAGTAAGAGTCCAAAAACTAGTTTTTATGTATAAGCTAGGACTTCAAGGGAGGGTTAAGGAGAGGTAAATTGGCCCATTGGAATGTGGAGTCATGTGTTGGAAATTCACAGAGCAATTTTCCTACGAACGATTTTGGTGGGATGGGAAATCAGGAAGTTATGCTGTCTCTCGCAACAATTAGTAGTACTTAAGTGAAAAAAAATCGTGACATTTTTTGCTGTCGGACGAAAATTTTGAATTATCCCCAGAGCTAAGAAATCCATGTAAGGAAAACAAATTAAACTCTAATGATTAAAATTTGTACTTCAACAAATAGCTTCAGATAACATATTAAGAGACGATAAAATATTAAATAGAAAGTCATGCAGCATGATCGTATGGGTGCATTTTCGTATTACATTTAGGTTAAATTGTTATGATATTTGAGCACTTCGAGGGCAATGAAATTGGTAAATATAAGTAGTATGTTTTTTCTTCTTCATGTCGTACGATTTTCGTTTTAGAAGCATTAAAGGTTCAGTAAAATGACGAGAAAACAAAAAATTTATATCTTTTGTCAGGGAAATCTGAAATTCGGTCAGGGAAATTCAAAATTTCCATTTGGGGGTCACCCTGTTATTGCTGAAAAACGCATAGTTTCCGAGTTATCGGCGCTGAACAACAGATAATTTGCGGCGGCGGGGAGGGGGGTTCGCTTTTTATAAATATTTTCAAAAGCTATAATTAAAAATATGTGAAAAAGCTGTAGGGACCAGTCTTGGGCACCAATTTTCGGCACCCCAAAAGGAACACCTTTAGTCACCCCTTAAATTGAATAATAAAACGACAGGCAGGCGATATGTATTTTCAAGTTAACAATAAACGAGGTAATATGTTTTGAAGCACAACACGACTTATAGAGTACTATAGCCGCTTCACTCGCCTCCACGTCCAGCCGGGAGGGGGGGGGGGCTTCGCCCCTCCTGGACCCCCCGTTGAGGTGTATTGCTGCAGTTGAAGATTTAGTTTTAGAAACGTAAGTACATGTGAGGACAAAATACAGGACTCCCGTAAAATCATGCCTGTGGAAGCAGCAGGTAGTTCCACGGAAAGCTGGAACATACTCTTACATCGATGTGCTTAAAAATAGCTGAAAATTGGAACTCCAACGAACATTTTAAGACCAACCCGAGATAAAACCGTCAACATTTACTGGGTCAAACATTTGCTGCATTTTCTATGTGAGGAAGAAATACTGCCCACCCAACTTGGCAGACTTTTTTGGTTTATTATCTTCAATAATGAACCTTAGTAATCGACCAAGAAAAATAAAAATTTCTAACACTCCCTGAAAGTTTCTTGGTTTTCGTTTCAAGATGCGTAGAATCCAAAAATCGAATATAAAATCATTCCGCCGTCCGCGGCTTTTCTCCGAAAATGGTAGACCGAACTATATGGAACTTGTGTTGAAAATCACAATTGAGGTCTAGATGGTCCTAGAAGCTCAGCATCAATTTTCATCAACCCTAAAGGGTTGTATTAGAGGGCTAAACATTAAAAAATCAAGATCTCGAAAACTTTCTAAGAAACAGTTATAATTTTTGCTTGTCAATGATAAATTTAATCCCTAAGAATCGATTAAAACCACTGGATTAATATATTTGAGCTCATAAAATGCGAAACAGTAAAAACGACAATCCTTACCAACAAAGTAGGTAAGCAATACCTATGTACTCCTAGGATCACCAGCGGCGCACTGATTTACCATCTTCTCTTGTTGGAACCACGATTTTGAAACTGATATAATGGAGTGGGCTATACGGTTTCCTGCATCGATTGCTCAATTTTCAATCTCAAGAAAATTCTGGAACTGGGTGTTTTCCCCTATATAAAGTAAAATGAGATGACGAAGTAGTTACAATAAAATTTCAAGTCACTATAGATCCTTTCTGGTCTCAGTGACTAGAGGTTCCCGACCCTATTAAAAGAAAAAAAAGGAGAAAAAAGTTCCAGTCATGCAGCATGATCGTATGAGCGAATTTTCGTAAATTACCGTATTGTACAATGTTAAATTGTTTTCAAATGAGAGCTTTTGGAGTGCAATGAAATTGTTAACTATTAATTTTATGGCAAAAAAGTATTTTAGATAATAACCAGATGAGTATTCAAAATATTACCGATTTTTACAACTAGCGAACGGCATTATTTCGATTTTTGACTGATTTTTCAACTTTGAAATTTTTAAAAACTTGATAGTTATTCTTATAGGACATTTTACGCTGATTCCGAATATACCACATGTTAGTATGCTGAAAAAATTATTTCGCACAACAAATCGCAAAAAACAGGCTATTTTGACATTTTTGACTACATTTTTGAAAATTTCAACCCGAAGATGTAATCCGATCATGCTGGCCAACGAACTTGAACTTTCATTTTGTGTCCTTAACATTTTAAAATTTGTTTGAAGTTTCTAGCACAATTCTACGGACAGTTATCGTCTGAAATGACACATACATAGGTACACACATAAAAAAATGCGTTAAACTTCAGAATAGCCTGAAACGGATTTCTGCATAAAATTTTTTCAAAAATTCAACATTCTACAAATTTTGAGGCGAGAGCAATAGCTTAATTTTCTTCGAAAATTCGCTAAAAGATGCGCCCTATGTAAGTTCCAGAAATGAAAATTCGGTTTCATATATTTCCAACTATTTTTATCTAATAAGTGGTTACAGCTGTAACGGGCTAAAAATATTTGATACCTCGACAGGAGTTCGAACTCGCGTCGTCACAACTACGAGAAATTATTATTAATTTCTCGGAGTTGCAACGCTCTAACGACCAGAGCTAAGAGGCCAGGGTAACCAAACCTCTTCGACTGTGAGAGTTATTTTCCTGGAGCGTAACATTTCCCCGGAGTCAAATACCAGCCGTCTCGGCTGGTTTGGGGTCGGACGAATGACGAAGTGTAACTGCAGGCCGCTGGCTCAGCAGATGCTCGCTGGAACAAGTCAGCAGTCGAGCGAGGTCATTGTCACGGTGTGTTTTGACTCAAGTGAGTGAGGAAATGCAAGGCATAACAACAGGAAATGTGATGTTTACAGTCTTTTGGCTCGAGAGGGATTTAATTAATTATTGTTTCGTATGATTTCGGGTCCTATTTCGGCTGCGCCACTGTAACGGTCCAAAAATCATACGAAACAATAATTAATTAAATCCCTCTCGAGCCAAAAGACTGTAAACATCACATTTCCTGTTGTTATGCCTTGCATTTCCTCACTCACTTGAGTCAAAACACACCGTGACAATGACCTCGCTCGACTGCTGACTTGTTCCAGCGAGCATCTGCTGAGCCAGTGGCCTGCAGTTACACTTCGTCATTCGTCCGACCCCAAACCAGCCGAGACGGCTGGTATTTGACTCCGGGGAAATGTTACGCTCCAGGAAAATAACTCTCACAGTCGAAGAGGTTTGGTTACCCTGGCCTCTTAGCTCTGGTCGTTAGAGCGTTGCAACTCCGAGAAATTAATAATAATTTCTCGTAGTTGTGACGACGCGAGTTCGAACTCCTGTCGAGGTATCAAATATTTTTAGCCCGTTACAGTGGCGCAGTCGGTAGGACTCGGTACTGTCGAGGTATCAAATATTTTTAGCCTGGTACAGTGGCGCAGTCGGTAGGACCCGAAATCATACGAAACAATAATTAATTAAATCCCTCTCGAGCCAAAAGACTGTAAACATCACATTTCCTGTTGTTATGCCTTGCATTTCCTCACTCACTTGAGTCAAAACACACCGTGACAATGACCTAGCTCGACTGCTGACTTGTTCCAGCGAGCATCTGCTGAGCCAGCGGCCTGCAGTTACACTTCGTCATTCGTCCGACCCCAAACCAGCCGAGACGGCTGGTATTTGACTCCGGGGAAATGTTACGCTCCAGGAAAATAACTCTCACAGTCGAAGAGGTTTGGTTACCCTGGCCTCTTAGCTCTGGTCGTTAGAGCGTTGCAACTCCGAGAAATTAATAATAATTTCTCGTAGTTGTGACGACGCGAGTTCGAACTCCTGTCGAGGTATCAAATATTTTTAGCCCGTTACAGGAGTTCGAACTCGCGTCGTCACAACTACGAGAAATTATTATTAATTTCTTCGAGTTGCAACGCTCTAACGACCAGAGCTAAGAGGCCAGGGTAACCAAACCTCTTCGACTGTGAGAGTTATTTTCCTGGAGCGTAACACAGCATTACGGACAAATCAAGCCCTTCCTAAGTTGTGGTCCAATAGAAGTGCTAACCCACGTTTTGTAAATCTAAGAGTCACTATTAAGAGAACTATCTTTCAAACCAGAAAAACGAGATCAGATTGATTGAGCAGATCAAGAGCTTGACTTGAGCGCCAGCTACAGGCGATGTGTGCTAATTTGTCAGATTCACAGAAAGCATCCAGAAAACTGTCAGATTCCGCCAAATTATTCATCAGGGATGTGGTCCATTCCTGCTAGTTTCATGTCTGCCTCTTAAAAAAATCACGAATTTTTTGACACAATTTTAAATTTAGTTTGTCATATTCACCGAAATCTTCCTGAGAACTGTCAGATTCGGTTGAATTTTGCTTCAGAAAAACCGTCTGAGTGAAATGAAGCTATTTCGGTCCCTGCCTGTTATGATGTAATTTTTGACATTTTTTAAACTGTCAGATTCCGCCAAATTATTCACCCGGAATATGGTCTGAGCCAATTCCATCTAAGATCATGCCCTCTTATCACGAGTTTTTTGACATTTTTTTCTCTAATTTTTAAATTGAATCACAACTTAAAACATCCTGTTAGCCGTCTGACTCCATTGTTTCCGGCATTAGGGTCAAATCATCAAACCTTCTGCCTCTTATCACGCAGTTAATTTTCTGGTAGATCCCGGACTATTGTAAATTTTGTAACCCTAGGTACTCCTGAGGTAGATATAGTTTAATATCCAAGCTCTCGTTCTCGTTCAAGTTCTCGTTCAAGTTCTCGTTTTCGAATGAATCGTTCAATACCGGGTCTGAGTTACATTGCATTATACATTGCAGTGTGATGTGCACATACTCAAAATGTCTTGCAAACTTGCCCTAATCCTAGGGCTGAAGCCATGGAAGGTGAGTACCTATCAGCCCCTAGTTGACAGGGTTTTGTCTCACCCCAACAATTTCTGCACCTGAAAAAGTATCGAAAAGAACAAGCACAAGTGTAGTTGAATGAGAAGATAGTGAGGTTTTCCGTGAAATACGTAGGTAGGTACTACGATAGTTGAAGGATTGTATAAAATGGTATGCGCACAAGACTCTTCAGACGAGACGTTCCAGACCCGACACGAGTACCTCCCACCCCACTGTCTTTTCCCCTCCGTTTAAGAGTGACACAAGCCTGCCATCTGCGGCCGCGCGAAACTAGCGCTCGTTTCGGATACTGAGGAAGTCACAGTCTGACCGACTATGAGTAGCAAAGTTGTATGATTGTTCATCGGTCCTAGTAGTCCTCTGTAGACTAGTGGATAGCCAACAGACTACTGAGTCAAAGGACCGGAGATAGATTTTTGCATTTGAATTCACCTCCGAAACATATTTATAAACGTCATTATTCTAAGCCATATTTTTTAACGTAATTTTTCTATTCGCCTAACTAATCTGTATTTTGCCAAGGGATTGACTTCTTTATGTTTTGTATTTTTGAGATGCGAGCTTGCGAGCATCCAGACCACGAAACTATACAAATCATTCAGATCTATATGACCAACTAATCTGATTTTTTACTAAGGGATTGACTTGAATCAGAAAGAGATGAAATAGCTTGCGGATGACGTCCGCGACAGTCTGACGAAAAGCCCCAACCTGGAATGATATGACCAACTAATCTGATTTTTTACTAAGGGATTGACTTGAATCAGAAAGAGATGAAATAGCTTGCGGATGACGTCCGCGACAGTCTGACGAAAAGCCCCAACCTGGAATGATATGACCAACTAATCTGATTTTTTACTAAGGGATTGACTTGAATCAGAAGGAGATGAAATAGCTTGCGGATGACGTCCGCGACAGTCTGACGAAAAGCCCCAACCTGGAATGATATTTCTTTACTTTTTTCTACCAAATTGCGCAGATTACCAAGGTTCTGTATCTGATATCTGTAAAGAGCTACGATAATCTTACCTTCTGCTTCAGTTACTTCTCAGATGTAGCATTGGTGTTCAGGAATACTGTGTAAGCTTCCCCTCTATTCAAGGATTCTGTGCTTTTTAATCAGCTTCTTCCCTTGACCAGTAATCAAGGAAATTGGATCATATTCACTAAAGGTGTGCACAAAAAGTAAGAGTTCAGGTGTTGAACTGTACTTTAAGTTATACTTCACATCAGAATCTTCGCCCACATTTCTTGAAAAATATCTCAAGTTGATTGTGTTGGGTAATGCCATTGAGAATCACTTACAAAAATGTAACAACACCAGAGATTTCGAGCTCTGACGGAATGGGTGTAGCAGCGATCAATAAAAATGATAAGCCACTAGGCCGCACAACTCTGTGGAGTAGATGGCCACAATCTATAACTAGGTACTACAAAATATGTTTAATGTATTTGATGGTTGGTTCTCATCAAGGGTTGCAGGCTGAAAAGGCTGCATAAAAGTTAGATAAGAATCTCTAAACTAGATTGAAATGACCCAATATAATTGTAGTGGATTTAAATATGTTTTACTTGGCGTAGGTAGGCCAAGTTGGACATTTATATTCTGGTTATGCGGGTTAGTCCCCGGGTTATTCCCGTAAGGAATGTGAGCGGATCCGCCAAGGTCAACTGGCTTGGCGGACTGAACTGGGAGGTAGTTCGTGTCGCAGCCACGTGGAGCACTGGGCTCGCATAGTGGGTGCTGGGTTCGATCAGTTTGGTACTGAGCCGTTTTGTAATATTCCGGCCTAAGATTTATATCTGTAGGGGGAATATGTTGAGCTTGGTTGAGGTACTGAAAAGTATCCTTCGCTTTTTGAGCATTTGGAGTGTATTTGACACTCGGATCGGCCGGGTAGGCCTGCGTCGAATATCGTGGGTACTCGGACAGCTTGGTCGAATCGTAATGATCGGCTTCAGAGCGAGTCTGAAAGGTATCCTCGGTCTTTTGTATAGGCGAGGCTTGATCGAACGTTTCTTTAACGAATACGTCGGGTGAGAAGGCGATCCCGGCGTGAGGATCGCGCCTTGCGCCGTCGCTGGGTTCAGCGGATTCGCCGGGTAGCCTGTAGGGAGCGCTACGGGGGCTACGCGGCCCGGCTTCGCCGTCGTCTGCCTCCCCTTGCATGAGGAAATAAGACGGCCGACGTTCCATCGAAATAACCGAGTTTTTAGCTCGTTTCGATGCCTCTATGTATAAAAAATAGAGGGTTTGGGAGGTGGACTCGCTTGACAGAGCGTCTTTCCAATGCTCGTATGTCAGGGTCCTACCTCGTAGTCTTGAAAAAGACTTCCTTGGACGGTAAATTAGAGCGGATGAGCAGAGTAATTTACCGGCGTGCCCACAGCGGTCGGTTACGAGCTTATTGCTACGAAACCCGGGCGACACGGCTCGGAACGTCCCTCGGGCGTACGATCTAAAGAGAATATCGATAGATGTACCGGGTGGCGTCCTGACAGATGAACTACGTTGGGCAATGAGCAGGATGAATAATCACTGGACTCGTAGATGCCAATGCAAGATCTGTGTGGAGAGAAGGTAGGCCTTGTAGAAAGCAATAGGAAGCCGTTCTTGAGATGAACTCGGGATGCAGAAGGTTCGTCAGCGTAGAGCGTGTAGAAATCTTCGTACTTCCAAGTGTAGTCATCGAGAGCGGAGAGTGGAATGAAATTCGGAGGGCTCCCAGCGGGGTATTTATAGGGAGGTGGCCCCCTCCTGCCGCCTCCTGGTTGGTCCGCTTAATTTCATTAATTCGACTGTGTAATCTCATTGGTTCGCACATTGTTTTCTCAGTATCTGCGAGTATGATAGCTGAGCTGGTCTTTCGGGGTGGTTTCCCCACGTCCGTCACTGCGACGGGGTCCCCGGGGGTGGCTGTACGACCTTGAGTTTTTCTGTTTGAGATTTCTCATTCAAGGCGACTTGTTTCGAGATGCTTGTCGCATCTCTCTCGCCCAGTAAATGTTTAGGGAGGTCGCCTTGTGTGTTATTAGTTAATATTTCACTTTTGAGAGAGAATTTAGTATTTTCTCTCTGGTGAAATATTTTGTTTGACGGAGTTATAACTCGACGTCTTGTAAATATTTTTGTGTTGTGTCTACCTCTTTTTGGTAGCCCTGAAAAGGGCTGTTGACAAGAGGGGGTGGTTTTCACCACAGGGGCCCCCCCAAGACGTCGTGTTATTAACGACGACGCCGGCTGGGGTGTTTCGAGCGCCGTTACCCACCTCTCGTCGAATTTGGTAGAGGGGACGTGCCTTCTGGCAGATTTTCGGGGAGTCTCCTCCTTATTTTCTGCCTGATTTTTGTTTAGTGACACAGCTTCGTCTGTTTTTAGAGTGTAAGCTGGTTTTATTTGCTGTTTGGGAACTTTTTTCGTATGTTCGCCAATTTGCACTGTAACCGAAAACTTATCTCTTTTAACCACTTTGAATGGTCCCGTGTAAGGACATTGCAGAGAGGTGAGCTGTGTGGGCACTCTGATATAGACATGTGTACATGTATCCAAATTTTTGGGCATGTTTACGGCATATTTCGTATTATTATGTTTAATATGCGTAGGTCGGAAGAAGAGAGGCTCCGAAAGGTTTGTAGAAGTTACGAAAATGTCTCCTGGGAGTGGTACGTCAATTCCGTAAACTTTTTGGAACGGTGTAGTTTCCGTTGCTGGGTCTACTGCCGTACGCATGGCGAGTAGAACTTTCGGAAGTGCGTCGAGCCAATTTTCGTTTTGTGCTTTGAGAGCCTCTTTCAAAGATCTATTTCTGCGTTCTACCATTCCGTTTGTTGATGGTTTGTATGGTAACGTGTGAGTATGTTTTACTCCGAGACGTTCCATAATGGAATTGAATAGATCTGATTCGAATTGAGTGCCCTGATCACTTGTGATGTATTTAGGTACGCCCTTTGAAGCTACCCAAATATTGATAAAGGCGTTTGTGATCGTGGTTGTTTCGATGTTGTTAAGAGGGACTGCCTCTAGCCAACCCGTTGCTCTATCAACCATCATTAAAATGTAACGTTTCCCTCCTTTAGCTAAAGGTAAGGGTCCGGTAATATCAACGTGTACGTGTGAAAATTTGTTAGCCGTTTCAAATTCGGAGTAAGGGAGCTTCACGGAGCGCGTGATTTTTGCTCGTTGGCAAGTTTCGCACGCTCGGACCCAGTTGGAGACATCTGCACGGAGTCCGTGCCAAAAATATCTTTGTTTAACTTTATACACTGTAGAGTGTATACCTGGGTGTCCCAAATTGTGAATTTGGCTGATTATTTCTTGCCTTATTTCGTTTGGAATATAAGGTCTAGGGTGTCCTAGGTCTAGGTTACACCAAATTTCTCCTTGAGAGAATTCAACTCGTGTGAGTTTCAATTTGTCCTCCGCGGTAGGGGGAGAACGAATTTGTGAATTTGAAATGTGCAGTAGAAGATTGCATTCTATTGCAGCCGTAATTTTCGAAATTTCGGCTATGGGTGGACCCTCGTCCGTCTGGGTTGAAATCGATTTCGTTTGAATTTCAACCGGATCGAAGGGTCTGGAGAGTGCGTCGGCGACGACGTTGCTCTCTCCGGAAATATGACGAATGTCACTCGTCATTTGAGAGATGTATGTTAGCCATCTTAATCTCATTTTAGAAAAATGTGCATTCTTCTTAAGCATCGTGCCTAGCAGAGGCTTGTGATCCGAACAAATATGGAAAGATCTGCCGTCCAAGTCGTTGTGCCAGTGAATGCACGCTTGGTAAACGGCGAACATTTCCTTGTCGAACGATGCTTTGTTCTTCCATTGTTCTGGAATTTCTTTACTGAAAAATCCCAATGGTTGGTACGATTTCGAGCCATGTTTGTCTGTAATTTCTTGTTCTAGTGCCGCTCCGATGTGTGTGTCGGATGCGTCACAGACTAATCTCCACTCCGCCGTAGGGTGTGGGTGAGCAATGTTATGCAATGTTGCTTTGATCATTGCTTGCTTTAAGCTGTTAAAAGCTTTTTCTCTCTCTGATGTCCATTCGATAGGTGTTCTGTCATTTTTTTTGTTTGACTGAATGGAGTCATACAGAGGTTGTGCCGTGTGAGCGAATTTGCTTGAGCATGCTCGGTAGAAACCACACATACCTAGGAATCTGCGTAGACTTCGTACGTCTACTGGCCTAGGAAATTGTTCTATGGCTTCTATTTTATCTCGTTTAGGAATTATCCCTTCCTTCGAGATAGTGAAACCTAGGAAATCGACGGTAGGTTTTGAAAAAATGCATTTATCAAAACCTACTCGAAGTCCGTGTTCCCCTAGTTTGTCAAAAATTTGTCTGAGGTGGTTCATGTGTTCGTTATAATTTTTAGAAGCCACCAGGATGTCATCTAGGTATACAAATGCGAAATCAAATTTTCGCATGATGCTGTCCATGTATCTTTGCCATGTTTGAGCCGCTCCGGCCAAACCCATGCTCATTTTCTTAAACTCATAAAGACCGAAAGGTGTAATAATCGCAGTTTTATGAGCGTCATCTGGGTGCATCGGAATATGATAATACGCTGATTTTAAATCTATTGTCGAATAGATTTGCGTATCATGTAAATTCGCTTGGAAAGAGCGAATGTGAGGAGGAGGGTAGGCGTCTTTCTTCGTTTTCGCGTTGAGGAAACGGTAGTCGCCGGTGATTCTCCATGACCCGTCTTTTTTTGGCACGCAGTGTAACGGGGATGCCCATTCGGAATCCGATGGTGCAATTATGCCTTCTGAAAGCATTTTGTCAAAAGTACTTTTGACTTGAGCCCGTTTCTCGCCCGCCATGGGTCTTGCTCGGAAGTGTAGCGTACGTGAAGCCACCAGGATGTCATCTAGGTATACAAATGCGAAATCAAATTTTCGCATGATGCTGTCCATGTATCTATGCCATGTTTGAGCCGCTCCGGCCAAATCCATGCTCATTTTCTTAAACTCATAAAGACCGAAAGGTGTAATAATTGCAGTTTTATGAGCGTCATCTGGGTGCATCGGAATATGATAATATGCCTGTGGTGAAATCCACCCCCTCTTGTCAACAGCCCTTTTCAGGGCTACCAAAAAGAGGTAGATACAACACAAAAATATTTACAAGACGTCGAATTATAACTCCGTCAAACAAAATATGTCACCAGAGAGAAAATACTAAATTCTCTCCCAAAAGTGAAATATTAAAGAATAACACACAAGGCGACCTCCCCAAACATTTACTGGGCGAGAGAGATACGACAAACATCTCGAAACAAGTCGCCTTGAATGAGAAACCTCAAACAGGAAAACTCAAGGTCGTTCAGCCACCCCCGGGGACCCCGTCACAGCGACGGACGCAGGGAAACCACCTCGAAAGACCAACTCAGCTATCATATGCACAGATACTGAGAAAACACTGTGCGAACCAATGAGATTGCACAGTCGAATTTATGAAATTAAGCGGACCAACCAGGAGGCGGCAGGAGGCGGCCACCTCCCTATAAATACCCCGCTGGGAGCCCTCCGAATTTCATTCCACTCTCCGCTCTCGACGACGACACACTCTGAAGTACGAAGAATTCTACACGCTCTACGCTGACGAACCTTCTGCCTTACGAAGTCATATCAAGAACGGCTCCCTACTGCTTTCTACAAGCCAGACCTTCTCTCCACACAGATTTCGCATTGGCATCTACGAGTCCAGTGATTATTCATCCTGCTCATTGCCCAACGTAGTTCATCTGTCAGGACGCCACCCGGTACAGCTATCGATATTCTCTTTAGCTCGTACGCCCGAGGGACGTTCCGAGCCGTGTCGCCCGGGTTTCGTAGCATTAAGCTCGTAACCGACCGCTGTGGGCACGCCGGTAAATTACTCAGCTCCTCCGCTCTAATTTACCGTCTAAGGAAGCCTTTTTCAAGGCTACGAGGTAGGACCCTGACATCCGAGCATTGGAAAGACGCTCTGTCAAGCGAGTCCACCTCCAAAACCCTCTATTTTTCACACATAGAGGCATCGAAACGAGCTAAAACTCGATCATTTCGATGGAACGTCGGCCTTCCTACTTCCCCTTGCAAGGGGAGGTGGACGACGGCGAAGCCGGGCCGAGTAGCCCACGTAGTGCGCCCTACCGGCCACACGGCGAATCCGCTGAACCCAGCGACAGCGCAAGGCGCGACCCTCACGTCCGGATCGCCTTCTCGCCCGACGTATTCGTTCGAGAAACGTTCGAACAAGCCTCGCCTATACAAAAGATCGAGGAAACCTTTCAGACGCTCTGAAGCCGAGCATTACGATTCGACCAAGCTGTCCGAATACCCACGATATTCGACGCAGGCTTACCCGGCCGATCCGAGTGTCAAATACACTCCAAATGTACAAAAAGCAAAGGATACTTTTCAGTACCTCAACCAAGCTCAACATATTCCCCTTTCAGATATAAATCTAAGGCCGGAATATTACAAAACGGCTCAGTACCAAACTGATCGAACCCAGCACTTGCTACGCGAGCCCAGCGCTCCACGCGGCTGCGACACGAACTATCTCCCCTTTCAGTCCGCCAAACCAGTTGACCTTGGCGGATCCACCCACATTCCTCGCGGGAATGACCTGGGGACCAACCCGCATAACCGGGATATAAATGTCCGACTTGGCCTACCTACGCCAAGTAAAACATATCTAAATCCACTACAAATGGTGACCCCGCCTTTGAACAGGCTTAACACGGAGCATTTCGTTCCCTCTTATGAAGCTAGTGGATTTCAGGGAACCACTGCGGGCGTGCGACCCCCGCCGGGCCTCTACGCCCCACATCTCACGCAACATCCCTCTACACAAAGTGGCTTTCATGCACTTTTAGAGGAGATGGGAGATTATCAAAAACCAATCTTCCAAAAGAAAAATATCGATCGTGCACTCGCCGAGTTCGATCAATACTGCGTACGAAAACACCTGAGAACGCAGAACGAATGCTTCTCAGCTATATACAAGTGGGTACCAGAAGAAATGAGGGAAGCTATCGACTCAGCTTACCTCACGGCACCCCACGCACCCTACGAAGAGGCCAAACAGCGCCTCCAGCGAGAATATGGGTTGTCCTTACAGGACAGGCTCCTCGCACTCGAGGACCCCGCATCTCTCGCCAAAAAACCCAGCACCAAGTACCACGAAATGTACTCGAAAGCTGTTGGGTACTTTTCAGAAGCTCTCATCACTCAAAAGTGGATCGAGACTCTACCCATCGAAGCACGAGGTATGGTCGCAGCTCAGCCTACCACGACCTCCCGGCTCGACCTAGCTGATACGCTACACGCGTACAGAACAGAGAATACCTCTCTGAACATACGAGGAGTAGAATCTACTCCGAAACCCATAAATACTGGTTTCAAAAAGGCCCTCTCGAAACAAGCTGAGTTCAAACCCCAACCAGTGGAGAGTAAGCCTCACAAACCGATGGCCTATGTCTGTCGAAACCACGCACGTTTCGGTAACGAAACTCGCAAATGTGCAGACCCAGAACACTGCACTTGGAAGACAAACACTGCTTCCAAAACTAGCAAAAAGGCTGCGTCTATAAGCCAGCCTAAAACCCGGGTTTCTACCGAAAATACTCAGCAGTCGGTACAAGAAAGTACCATTCCAACCTCCGACACAGAAAGTTCGGAAAACGAATAACTGCCAGCGTATCTGAGCCTATACGCCGGCAGTCTACTGAGTATAAAAGGCTTTTTTTCAAGTGCAAACTAAATGGCACTGAATTTCTCATTGACACGGGAGCAGAAGTGAACATTCTGCCCCACAATGTCACAAAAAAATTGGGCTTGAAAATTCTGAAGTCCAACGTTAAGCTCACAGCAGCTAACGGAGCCCCTATAGACACACTAGGGCGAGCTGACACAACAATTAACATCGGCCTCGGGAACATGACCACCGAGTTTATGATCACGAAAGTTGATCTAGCGATCCTAGGTATTCCATTCCTCGAGTCTTGGGATATCGGAATACGGGTCAAACACAAGTACATTTATAAAGATAAAATAAAGTGCTATGCCGATCAAAAAATAGCTGCAGTCATGAACAAAAAGTTCACTGACGAACAAATAGCAGCTACTATCCCTCATCGTGACAATACCCCTCAACCAGAGGTCGTGCAAATCACGGAGGACGAAAACATTCGCTCTATCATTGACAAATACAATGATAAAATGAGCAAAATTCAAGGTAAATGGAAAAACAACGGGGTTTACCACCGTATAACCACGGAAGGAACACCAGTACACTTCCGAGCAAGACCCATGGCGGGCGAGAAACGGGCTCAAGTCAAAAGTACTTTTGACAAAATGCTTTCAGAAGGCATAATTGCACCATCGGATTCCGAATGGGCATCCCCGTTACACTGCGTGCCAAAAAAAGACGGGTCATGGAGAATCACCGGCGACTACCGTTTCCTCAACGCGAAAACGAAGAAAGACGCCTACCCTCCTCCTCACATTCGCTCTTTCCAAGCGAATTTACATGATACGCAAATCTATTCGACAATAGATTTAAAATCAGCGTATTATCATATTCCGATGCACCCAGATGACGCTCATAAAACTGCGATTATTACACCTTTCGGTCTTTATGAGTTTAAGAAAATGAGCATGGGTTTGGCCGGAGCGGCTCAAACATGGCAAAGATACATGGACAGCATCATGCGAAAATTTGATTTCGCATTTGTATACCTAGATGACATCCTGGTGGCTTCTAAAAATTATAACGAACACATGAACCACCTCAGACAAATTTTTGACAAACTAGGGGAACACGGACTTCGAGTAGGTTTTGATAAATGCATTTTTTCAAAACCTACCGTCGATTTCCTAGGTTTCACTATCTCGAAGGAAGGGATAATTCCTAAACGAGATAAAATAGAAGCCATAGAACAATTTCCTAGGCCAGTAGACGTACGAAGTCTACGCAGATTCCTAGGTATGTGTGGTTTCTACCGAGCATGCTCAAGCAAATTCGCTCACACGGCACAACCTCTGTATGACTCCATTCAGTCAAACAAAAAAAATGACAGAACACCTATCGAATGGACATCAGAGAGAGAAAAAGCTTTCAACAGCTTAAAGCAAGCAATGATCAAAGCAACATTGCATAACATTGCTCACCCACACCCTACGGCGGAGTGGAGATTAGTCTGTGACGCATCCGACACACACATCGGAGCGGCACTAGAACAAGAAATTACAGACAAACATGGCTCGAAATCGTACCAACCATTGGGATTTTTCAGTAAAGAAATTCCAGAACAATGGAAGAACAAAGCATCGTTCGACAAGGAAATGTTCGCCGTTTACCAAGCGTGCATTCACTGGCACAACGACTTGGACGGCAGATCTTTCCATATTTGTTCGGATCACAAGCCTCTGCTAGGCACGATGCTTAAGAAGAATGCACATTTTTCTAAAATGAGATTAAGATGGCTAACATACATCTCTCAAATGACGAGTGACATTCGTCATATTTCCGGAGAGAGCAACGTCGTCGCCGACGCACTCTCCAGACCCTTCGATCCGGTTGAAATTCAAACGAAATCGATTTCAACCCAGACGGACGAGGGTCCACCCATAGCCGAAATTTCGAAAATTACGGCTGCAATAGAATGCAATCTTCTACTGCACATTTCAAATTCACAAATTCGTTCTCCCCCTACCGCGGAGGACAAATTGAAACTCACACGAGTTGAATTCTCTCAAGGAGAAATTTGGTGTAACCTAGACCTAGGACACCCTAGACCTTATATTCCAAACGAAATAAGGGAAGAAATAATAAGCCAAATTCACAATTTGGGACACCCAGGTATACACTCTACAGTGTATAAAGTTAAACAACGATATTTTTGGCACGGACTCCGTGCAGATGTCTCAAACTGGGTCCGAGCGTGCGAAACTTGCCAAAGAGCAAAAATCACGCGCTCCGTGAAGCTCCCTTACTCCGAATTTGAAACGGCAAACAAATTTTCACACGTACACGTTGATATTACCGGACCCTTACCTTTAGCTAAAGGAGGGAAACGTTACATTTTGATGATGGTTGATAGAGCAACGGGTTGGCTAGAGGCAGTCCCTCTTAACAACATCGAAACAACCACAATCACAAATGCCTTTATCAATATTTGGGTAGCTTCAAAGGGCGTACCTAAATACATCACAAGTGATCAGGGCACTCAATTTGAATCAGATCTGTTCAATTCCATTATGGAACGTCTCGGAGTAAAACATACTCACACGTTACCATACAAACCATCAACAAACGGAATGGTAGAACGCAGAAATAGATCTTTGAAAGAGGCTCTCAAAGCTCAAAACGAAAATTGGCTCAACGCACTTCCCAAAGTTCTACTCGCCATGCGTACGGCAGTAGACCCGGCGACCGAAACTACGCCTTTCCAAAAAGTTTACGGAATTGACGTACCACTCCCAGGAGACATTTTAGTAACTTCTACGAACCTTTCGGAACCTCTTTTCTTCCGGCCTACGCATATTAAACATAATAATACGAAATATGCCGTAAACATGCCCAAAAATTTGGATACATGTACTCATGTCTATATCAGAGTGCCCACACAGCTCACCTCTCTGCAATGTCCTTACACGGGACCATTCAAAGTGGTTAAAAGAGATAAGTTTTCGGTTACAGTGCAAATTGGCGAACATACTAAAAAAGTTCCCAAACAGCAAATCAAGCCAGCTTATACTCTACACTCGGAAGAAGCTGTATCACAAGGACAATCTGTGTCACAAAATCAGACAGAAAGTAAGGAGAAAACTCCCCGAAAATCTGCCAGAAGGCACGTCCCCTCTACCAAATTCGACGAGAGGTGGGTAAAGGCGCTCGAATCACCCCAACCGGCGTCGTCGTTATTAACACGACGTCTTGGGAGGGCCCCTGTGGTGAAATCCACCCCCTCTTGTCAACAGCCCTTTTCAGGGCTACCAAAAAGAGGTAGATACAACACAAAAATATTTACAAGACGTCGAATTATAACTCCGTCAAACAAAATATGTCACCAGAGAGAAAATACTAAATTCTCTCCCAAAAGTGAAATATTAAAGAATAACACACAAGGCGACCTCCCCAAACATTTACTGGGCGAGAGAGATACGACAAACATCTCGAAACAAGTCGCCTTGAATGAGAAACCTCAAACAGGAAAACTCAAGGTCGTTCAGCCACCCCCGGGGACCCCGTCACAGCGACGGACGCAGGGAAACCACCTCGAAAGACCAACTCAGCTATCATATGCACAGATACTGAGAAAACACTGTGCGAACCAATGAGATTGCACAGTCGAATTTATGAAATTAAGCGGACCAACCAGGAGGCGGCAGGAGGCGGCCACCTCCCTATAAATACCCCGCTGGGAGCCCTCCGAATTTCATTCCACTCTCCGCTCTCGACGACGACACACTCTGAAGTACGAAGAATTCTACACGCTCTACGCTGACGAACCTTCTGCCTTACGAAGTCATATCAAGAACGGCTCCCTACTGCTTTCTACAAGCCAGACCTTCTCTCCACACAGATTTCGCATTGGCATCTACGAGTCCAGTGATTATTCATCCTGCTCATTGCCCAACGTAGTTCATCTGTCAGGACGCCACCCGGTACAGCTATCGATATTCTCTTTAGCTCGTACGCCCGAGGGACGTTCCGAGCCGTGTCGCCCGGGTTTCGTAGCATTAAGCTCGTAACCGACCGCTGTGGGCACGCCGGTAAATTACTCAGCTCCTCCGCTCTAATTTACCGTCTAAGGAAGCCTTTTTCAAGGCTACGAGGTAGGACCCTGACATCCGAGCATTGGAAAGACGCTCTGTCAAGCGAGTCCACCTCCAAAACCCTCTATTTTTCACACATAGAGGCATCGAAACGAGCTAAAACTCGATCATTTCGATGGAACGTCGGCCTTCCTACTTCCCCTTGCAAGGGGAGGTGGACGACGGCGAAGCCGGGCCGAGTAGCCCACGTAGTGCGCCCTACCGGCCACACGGCGAATCCGCTGAACCCAGCGACAGCGCAAGGCGCGACCCTCACGTCCGGATCGCCTTCTCGCCCGACGTATTCGTTCGAGAAACGTTCGAACAAGCCTCGCCTATACAAAAGATCGAGGAAACCTTTCAGACTCGCTCTGAAGCCGAGCATTACGATTCGACCAAGCTGTCCGAATACCCACGATATTCGACGCAGGCTTACCCGGCCGAACCGAGTGTCAAATACACTCCAAATGTACAAAAAGCAAAGGATACTTTTCAGTACCTCAACCAAGCTCAACATATTCCCCTTTCAGATATAAATCTAAGGCCGGAATATTACAAAACGGCTCAGTACCAAACTGATCGAACCCAGCACTTGCTACGCGAGCCCAGCGCTCCACGCGGCTGCGACACGAACTATCTCCCCTTTCAGTCCGCCAAACCAGTTGACCTTGGCGGATCCACCCACATTCCTCGCGGGAATGACCTGGGGACCAACCCGCATAACCGGGATATAAATGTCCGACTTGGCCTACCTACGCCAAGTAAAACATATCTAAATCCACTACAATGCCGATTTTAAATCTATTGTCGAATAGATTCGTGTATCATGTAAATTCGCTTGGAAAGAGCGAATGTGAGGAGGAGGGTAGGCGTCTTTCTTCGTTTTCGCGTTCAGGAAACGGTAGTCGCCGGTGATTCTCCATGACCCGTCTTTTTTTGGCACACAGTGTAACGGGGATGCCCATTCGGAATCTGATGGTGCAATTATGCCTTCTGAAAGCATTTTGTCAAAAGTACTTTTGACTTGAGCCCGTTTTTCACCCGCCATGGGTCTTGCTCGGAAGTGTACTGGTGTTCCTTCCGTGGTTATACGGTGGTAAACCCCGTTGTTTTTCCACTTTCCTTGAAGTTTGCTCATTTTATCATTGTATTTGTCAATGATAGAGCGAATGTTTTCGTCCTCCGTGATTTGCACATCCTCTGGTTGAGGGTTATTGTCACGGTGAGGGATAGTAGCTGCTATTTGTTCGTCAGTGAATTTTTTGTTCATGACTGCAGCTATTTTTTGATCGGCATAGCTCTTTATTTTATCTTTGTAAATGTACTTGTGTTTGACCCGTATTCCGATATCCCAAGACTCGAGGAATGGTATACCTAGGATCGCTAGATCAACTTTCGTGATCATAAAATCGGTGGTCATGTCTCCGAGGCCGATGTTAATTGTTGTGTCAGCCCGCCCTAGTGTGTCTATGGGGGCTCCGTTAGCTGCTGTGAGCTTAACGTTGGACTTACGAATTTTTAAGCCCAATTTTTTTGTGACATTGTGGGGCAGAATGTTCACTTCTGCTCCCGTGTCGATGAGAAATTCAGTGCCATTTAGTTTGCACTTGAAAATAAGCCTTTTATACTCAGTAGACTGCCGGTGTATAGGCTCAGATACACTGGCAGTTATTCGTTTTCCGAACTCTCTACGTCGGAGGTTGGAACGGTACTTTCTTGTACCGATCTCTGAGCATTTTCGTTTGAAACCCAGGTTTTAGGCTGGCTCATAGTCGCTGCCTTTTTGCTAGTTTTGGAAGCATTGTTTGTCTTCCAAGTGCAGTGTTCTGGGTCTGCACATTTGCGAGTTTCGTTACCGAAACGTGCGTGGTTTCGACAGACATAGGCCGTCGGTTTGTGAGGCCTACTCTCTACTGGTTGAGGTTTGAACTCAGCTTGCTTTGAGAGGGCCTTTTTGAAACCAGTATTTATGGGTTTCGGAGTAGATTCTACTCCCCGTATGTTTAGAGAGGTATTCTCTGTTTTGTACGCGTGTAGCGTATCAGCTAGGTAGAGCCGGGCGGTCGTGGTAGGCTGAGCTGCGACCATACCTCGTGCTTCGATGGGTAGAGTCTCGATCCACTTTTGAGTGATCAGAGCTTCTGAAAAGTACCCAACAGCTTTAGAGTACATTTCGTGGTACTTGGTGCTGGGTTTTTTGGCGAGAGATGCGGGGTCCTCGAGTGCGAGGAGCCTGTCCTGTAAGGATAACCCATATTCTCGCTGTAGGCGCTGTTTGGCCTCTTCGTAGGGTGCGTGGGGTGCCGTGAGGTAAGCTGAGTCGATAGCTTCCCTCATTTCTTCTGGTACCCACTTGTATATAGCTGAGAAGCATTCATTCTGCGTTCTCAGGTGTTTTCGCACGCAGTATTGATCGAACTCGGCGAGTGCACGATCGATATTCTTCTTTTGGAAGATTGGTTTTTGATAATCTCCCATCTCCTCTAAAAGTGCTCGAAAGCCACTTTGTGTAGAGGGATGTTGCGTGAGATGTGGGGCGTAGAGGCCCGGCGGGGGTCGCACGCCCGCAGTGGTTCCCTGAAATCCACTAGCTTCGTAAGAGGGAACGAAATGCTCCGTTTTAAGCCTGTTCAAAGGCGGGGTCACCATTTGTAGTGGATTTAAATATGTTTTACTTGGCGTAGGTAGGCCAAGTTGGACATTTATATTCTGGTTATGCGGGTTAGTCCCCGGGTTATTCCCGTAAGGAATGTGAGCGGATCCGCCAAGGTCAACTGGCTTGGCGGACTGAACTGGGAGGTAGTTCGTGTCGCAGCCGCGTGGAGCACTGGGCTCGCATAGTGGGTGCTGGGTTCGATCAGTTTGGTACTGAGCCGTTTTGTAATATTCCGGCCTAAGATTTATATCTGTAGGGGGAATATGTTGAGCTTGGTTGAGGTACTGAAAAGTATCCTTCGCTTTTTGCACATTTGGAGTGTATTTGACACTCGGATCGGCCGGGTAGGCCTGCGTCGAATATCGTGGGTACTCGGACAGCTTGGTCGAATCGTAATGATCGGCTTCAGAGCGAGTCTGAAAGGTATCCTCGGTCTTTTGTATAGGCGAGGCTTGATCGAACGTTTCTTTAACGAATACGTCGGGTGAGAAGGCGATCCCGGCGTGAGGATCGCGCCTTGCGCCGTCGCTGGGTTCAGCGGATTCGCCGGGTAGCCTGTAGGGAGCGCTACGGGGGCTACGCGGCCCGGCTTCGCCGTCGTCTGCCTCCCCTTGCATGAGGAAATAAGACGGCCGACGTTCCATCGAAATAACCGAGTTTTTAGCTCGTTTCGATGCCTCTATGTATAAAAAATAGAGGGTTTGGGAGGTGGACTCGCTTGACAGAGCGTCTTTCCAATGCTCGTATGTCAGGGTCCTACCTCGTAGTCTTGAAAAAGACTTCCTTGGACAGTAAATTAGAGCGGATGAGCAGAGTAATTTACCGGCGTGCCCACAGCGGTCGGTTACGAGCTTATTGCTACGAAACCCGGGCGACACGGCTCGGAACGTCCCTCGGGCGTACGATCTAAAGAGAATATCGATAGATGTACCGGGTGGCGTCCTGACAGATGAACTACGTTGGGCAATGAGCAGGATGAATAATCACTGGACTCGTAGATGCCAATGCGAGATCTGTGTGGAGAGAAGGTAGGCCTTGTAGAAAGCAATAGGAAGCCGTTCTTGAGATGAACTCGGGATGCAGAAGGTTCGTCAGCGTAGAGCGTGTAGAAATCTTCGTACTTCCAAGTGTAGTCGTCGAGAGCGGAGAGTGGAATGAAATTCGGAGGGCTCCCAGCGGGGTATTTATAGGGAGGTGGCCGCCTCCTGGTTGGTCCGCTTAATTTCATTAATTCGACTGTGTAATCTCATTGGTTCGCACATTGTTTTCTCAGTATCTGCGAGTATGATAGCTGAGCTGGTCTTTCGGGGTGGTTTCCCCACGTCCGTCGCTGCGACGGGGTCCCCGGGGGTGGCTGTACGACCTTGAGTTTTTCTGTTTGAGATTTCTCATTCAAGGCGACTTGTTTCGAGATGCTTGTCGCATCTCTCTCGCCCAGTAAATGTTTAGGGAGGTCGCCTTGTGTGTTATTAGTTAATATTTCACTTTTGAGAGAGAATTTAGTATTTTCTCTCTGGTGAAATATTTTGTTTGACGGAGTTATAACTCGACGTCTTGTAAATATTTTTGTGTTGTGTCTACCTCTTTTTGGTAGCCCTGAAAAGGGCTGTTGACAAGAGGGGGTGGTTTTCACCACAATAATCAACGTGAAATATTTGGGCAAGGATCTTGCTGCTTACTTTTACTCTACACACTTATACAACCTTGCGCGCATTGAAGACACAATCTTCCAATTATTGTTGAGGGTGAGAATGAGAGATCAGCTTCTCTTATTACTTTATTAGCTAAACGCTTTCGCCTTTATTGGCCTCATCAGAGCTCTATATAGGTAGGTAAGTCTTTTTATTGATATCAGTGGTTAGGGGGACCAATGATATTAAATTTTAACATTTTAAACAATGATAAGTGCTTGCTCTAACATCTTGCACATTTCATTAATTTTAAAACTAAAATTAACCCCCCCCCCCCTACCTTCAACAACATGTTAAAAGGTATAGCAGCAACAAATATACAACTAAGACAAGAGGATGGGTCCCCCTAACCACTGATATCAATAAAAAGACTTATATAGAGCTCTGACGAGGCCAATAAAGGCGAAAGCGCTTAGCTAATCAAGTAATACGAGAAGCTGATCTCTCTTTCTCACCCTCAACAACTCTAGGATGTATTCTCAAAGCCCACTGCCCCACATGCATCTTCCAATTAATAAAGTAAATTAATTCATGGAAGACCTCATACCACGTTCTCTTCAGCCATCCACTATACCTTTGCTTGTTCTTTTTGATACTGTTTCAGGTAGAGAAATATGGGTTGGTCCCTCTCGACTTGAGAAATTGAAAACCTTCTCTCAATGACTGGATGTTATTTTATTGTATCCATAACTATAAAACTTTTCATAAACCGAGTGCACTGTATGTGGGTACTGGGTAGCCCCCCCCCCCCCCCCCATTTGGTGGGATATCTAAAAATAACTTCAACTCCCAAAGGTTGAAAGTAAAATAAAAGGTCATGTGTGATGTTAAATAAAACTAGTGTGATGTTAAAAAACGGAGTTTGTGGAAAAAGGAAGAACAAAATTTTGTTGGAAAAAATCCCCAATTTTCAATAGTGCACATCTATCTCCGAAACTACAACACCACAACCGTTTTACCTGGGAAATTTGCCTGTAGGAAATAGTTGAAGGGCACAGAGGAAGAAACGTATTCGTCATTTTTTTGTGAAATTGAGATAGGTAGTCCTTGAAACCTGTTAGGGTTTCAAGGAAGCTTTCGAAAGGTGAAGTCAAAACCGGGAAGAAACGTCATTAGGTTTTTTTGCTGAAGCAATTGGCAGAGACTTGGAAATAATTTCAAACTGATTAGAGACTGCTCAAGTGCGCATGCGCGACTTCAGCCAACTTTCGAATTGATTTCAAACTGGTTGGGGATTGGAGTTTGTGCGAACGATTCTGACAGTTTTGTAAACATGGGCAACCTTCCCAGTGAAAAAACAACAAACGCTTTGATGCTTTCCATACCTACTTTATTTTCCGCCCTTTCTACCTTGTGCCCCCATTCCTTGGTTAGGTAGTTAAATTTACAGTTATAATTCGTACTGTTGTATTTAACTTGTAGTTACCTACTTATCAAAGACACCTTTAACCTTGGAATGCCCCGGCTAAATTTCCAACACTTAACTCCCCGGTGGGGTGTGTCAAACCCCAACTTTGAGAAATGTTAGAAAATTCAAAAATAACTTGCACTTGAATCAAATTTTATTTTTATTCTGTTATCAAGAGTGTAGAGAAATATGAAGTAGGTACCTAAACTCATGACAAAAAAAGTAATAGTAGTAAGGCAAACCTCACGCTCTGAGGAAAAAAATAATAGCAGAAAGGTACCTCATTGTAACAAAATTTCAATATAAAATTAGCACATTTTCTTTTAAAAACAAAAATAAATAAATAAATAAAATCTACAAAACAATTTTCTGAGAATAGTTTGATACCACTTACAAAACCCAAGAACTAGAATGAAAAGGTAACATAAAATTGGCACCAAGCAATAGGTTCAACATTCTCAACACTTTGAAGATCTATAATGTTCACAGAAGGAACATCGAACTAGTTTCTCCAAACTGTCGCTTCTGACGCTTCTTCATCAGACGCAACTTCTTGTAACTCGACATTATCTGCCGTGTTTAAATTTGCTCCGCTAAAATATACATCTTCTTCCTCCAACTGTTCCAACATGGATTTAATGTCTTCAGGATTCGAAAACTGGCGTTTTTCAGCCATTTCTAACGATGAGCCAATAACAAAACTGTGGGAACGCCCACAAAAATAACACTTGCTATAGAGAAAATCACTAGCGGTTAACTCCCCGGTGGGGTTTGTCAAACCCCAGGCACAAGAAAGTACTACACTACACAGAAGTCTTGAACGTACTAAACTGGGAAAAGGCTGAAGTCTTTAGGGAAGAAGTGGGGGGTGATATAGAAGGGGGCGAGAAGAGCCAGACGTGCGGGATTCAACATGATAAACTGACTTCAAATCGCGATTGGGGTTTGACAAACCCCACGGGGCATTCCAGGGTTAAGAACATAGGGTAAAAAAATAATGTAATCGTACACAGAAACTGTTGGGAATTACCAATAGAACCAATCCTCTAAGTTTTGTACCGTGGAATATCTATCCTTCATCCTCCTATAGCTTTTTGTCACGTAGGTAGGTCCCCATTTCCAAAATCTTCACGACTAGGTACGATTATTTACTTACTTGGTATGTAAATGCTTCCGAAGTTTCGTACCTCGACGCCAATCCTTCCACAATTTTCCGGCTCACTCGAAAGTGGCTCAGGAATGTTTCATCGTAATAATTCGGTACATCACTTAAATAATTCTGCACCTTTGGCTTCAGGCACACCTCCATTTTGTCTTCTTTGACGAAAACGTTGATAAAGGAGAAACCCCTCGAGATGAGTCAGAATTGAAAAGCTGGTCATACATTTTATGAATGTTTGAGAAATACGCGACAGACAGCAGCGATAACAAATGCTAAAATTCGAATGATTTCATTGGCTGCCGTGAGTTTGGAATGGAGGGGGCAAACAATCGGAAAGTGATCAGCGGGAAAAAGCTCTGATCAATTTGAAGATCCGCAACTAGTTGGAAACCTCTGCGAACGGACCACGGGTGGGGGGGGGGGGGGGGTTGTGCGCACTCTAAAGGTGGTCGTCCATTAGGTCGGCAGAGCGGCGCGGCGCGGCGCGACGCTAAAATCTTGAAGTTCGTCCACTATAGGGCGGATTTCATTTTTCGACCCGCCGTTTTGCCAGTCCTGCGTCAACCGCACAGTGGGGCCAAATGGCCAAAAATGGGAAAAAAAAATCATTATCTTTGAAATGAATGAGTGTTTTGACTTGGGAATGGTTTCATTCGATTCAGAATACAAAAATACATTAGAAAATTATGTTTTCTGAAGTTTAAAATTATTATTTTAGCACTAAATCTTGTGACTTTTGAAAAAATTAAAGTTAATAAAAGTGGGAAAGGGTGTGAAAAATTTACTGTGTCTTTTTCGTTTCGGACAGTAGTCGTGGAATACGGTGATAATGGTTGTCTGAAATAAGGTTTCTTTATAAATATGTATGTAGGTATATTATACAGGTAGGTCTTAGCTTCGGCAAAGTGTGTTGCTGATTATTGAGATTCGGTCAGGTGATTGAGTAAATTTTGTTCCCGAGCTTTCGACGGTTTATTCCATCATCTTCAGGGGGTCTACGGACAGACTTTACAGTATTAAATACAGTACCTTTACAAAATAAATAATTCCTTTGCTTCCTCACTTAATGGAAGAATCTTTGGAAGTAAAAGTTAAATCCCTTTTCAAGGTCTAGCCACATTGTTTACCGTTCTTGCATCTTGAAAAAATATTCTCATAGTTGAATTTCCGATTTGAGTATAGTTGATTGTCGTAATTTCGTAACAGATTTTCGTAACACAAATTCGTGATGTTCAGGCGAAATGGTAGCTTCGTCGTCAATTCCAAAAAAGGAGCGAAAAAGTGCTAATCATGCATCATGATCATTCGAGCTAATTTTCGTAAATTATTGTATTGTATACCTAATGTTAAATGCTTTTAAAATTTGAGCTTTTTGAGTGTAAAGAAATTGTTGGCTATTATTCTTATTAGCCTTTATGGCAAAAAACGATTCAAAATTATAATCTGTTATTCAAAAAGAGATTTTGGAATTTTTCTTCTTCAGTTTTTATAGATTTTTTTTAAAGCAAATTTATATAACATTTAATTAAATCTTTCAGCATAATTTTGAACTTAAAATTTTCAATTTTCTATTTTATAGTTAATAAACTTTATTTGAGCAATATTCCACCAAGAAATATAAATTCAATCATTTTCAGCCGTATTTAGCCATTTTTAGTGATTTTTTCAACACATTTTTTGAAATTTGACCAATCTAATGTGTGACGGCAAAGACGGTCTCGCTATGTCTTTGATCACATTTCAATCCACTACACCTGAATACGGTGGAATACGGCGATGAAATTTGTACAGCTTCTTGATAATGGTCAGAACTTCAAGAAAAAAAATGAGCCAAACCAAAGGAAGGCGAAGCTCGTTTTTTCTATGCCTCCCAAGCTGTATTTCGCAATAAAACCCAAATCTGGAGCTAATGTTCAAGCCATAATGTTTTGAAAAAATAATCAGTATTTCTTAGCGATACTACATGAATATATTGCCAACATTATACTATTTAGGATTTTTTTCAATCACATAGAACGTGGTAGGCAATTTTCAAATTATACTCTCAAAAAGCTTAAAATCTCGAAATATCATGTTTCAGCCTACATTTGGTAGTGAAAACAATTTTTAGCCACTGAAGGTCTTTCACTCTCTTATTCGATAGGTAATAAACTTTGAGAAAACCACATTACATCCCTTTTTTAGTCACTTTGCAAAAATGGATTTTTTCCACCTTGGCCCCACTGTGCGTCGCACAGTGGGCTGAAGTGTTCAAAAACCCCCAAAAAAAATATTTTCAATCCAGCTGGGTTTGTTATTTTTTCATAGCTAGATACCTAGTGATTAGTTGTACGTAGTAGATTTTCAAATATTCCAACGACTTAGGTTAATAGTGGCCTTTTTTTCAGGCAGTTTCGCACGACTGCGTCATGTCAGTAGGTACCTATGATACCTATACCTATGATCGTGATATGGTGTATTAAATATTTTAATAATTAAATTACTATTAAATTATTAAATTAAATTATTATTAAACGGTTAATGGGGGTTATATATATATTTTTAAATATTAATCATACCAGAAATTTACAGTTTTCGTAATTTAAGCTGAAAAATCATGTATTTTTATTAATGAGAAGGGCTGGAAAAAAAAGTGTTACCTGCATTTATTGAGACAGTGAAATATTAAGAAATGTGAAGTATTAAAGTGCATTCTCCATCAGTTTCATCGCCGACTTCCGCCGACTCTTTTCACAGTTCATTTAAGAGTAAACAAACAATTGTTAGCTTGCGAATAAGTAAACACTCTTTGGACTGATAATATCTATGACCTTTTGTCACACTGGCATTCATCTTATCCTATTCGATGCTCAGTTATATATCGGTAAACCTAAGTTAAACACTCATTCATTCGTTCCCAGTTAGTTCATTAATATGTCGGAAATAACTATTCCTTACAGTGTTCTGTGCGAAATGTTATTTACTCCTAACAGGACACTGGAAGAGAGTTTGCGGGACAGTTACCCCAAAATGGAGAATACCATCTTACTCCAGGTAATTTTGGAGATAAAGGGAAGATTTTTGTGTAATTTTAATTAAAAAATGAGGGATGTGACTCATAAGAAAGCCACATTCTTATCCAAGAATAGTGACTGGTTGAAGGGAACATTTGTTATCCATACTGATTTCTCACATTCCTGCAGTGGATCTAATAAATTTGGGAGGCCCTCAAAGCATAATTTTCGTTTTTTCTTTCATATTTTAATGTTATTTTACCACGCACTATTTGTTATACTACTGACAAAATACAGCTATATGAAAGGATGTGTTCCCGTTTCAACTTTTCTCTCATTTACCCTTCTCAATTTCTAAGACAGCAACAACAATAATTAAATAAATATACTAATATTAATTTATGATTACTGTATCAAGTTTTCGAAACCGGAAAAATGGAATGAGTGACTTACAAGTAATACTTTGATTATTTCACTTTTTCAGTTCAGCACGGTCGCTGAAATTGCCTCAAAACTGAAATATCTTGAAAACGACTGTGCGCATTGTTCTGAAACTAGTCTTATTCGATTCAAAAAATGAAAAAACCATGGGAATGCATTTCAATTTTGACAGATTACCTTGAAATCAGGTTTTTGAACAAAATATGCCATTTCAGCCCACTGTGCGTCGTGCAGTGAGGTCCTACCCTCTATTGAAAAATGCGGTCGGACGGAGGAATATTTTCTTCGGACGACGAAGAAATGTTCGCTTTTGCTGCAGCTCTGGAAGCTGAAGAGGAGGAGGAAATTACTGAAAGCAGGAAGAGGCAATGGATCCATCCGATCAACGCAAAAAGATTGGACTTGGGGGAACACAACTACCTTTTCCATGATTTATTGAGAGATGAAAAGAAATTCGTCCAATATTTCAGGATGTCTCAGCAAAAGTTTTTTGAGCTTCATGAAATGATCAAGCCACTGATAGTGAAGCTAGACACTAAATTTCGACTGATAGACTGACTGACAGACACTCGATTTCGTGTCTGAGGTAAGATCCAGAAAATATACACGATTAAATAGAGATAGTACTTATTTCTTTTTATTAGAAATAATAAAACATTCCTTTTTTAAAAAATATAATAGGCTTTTCCTGGCATCTAATAGCAAAAAACGACAGTTGTTGGTTACAAAAATTAGGAAGTCTAGAACGCACATAATACCTAATCTTATAATTTTAGCCTGCTATTCAAATGGCTGTTAAAATTATTGCAATTTTAATTTAAAAAAAGGGAAACTGATTTGGCTCTTGTTCAGCAGGTTATTCATAAGAATGGCTTGTTCATTATATGATAAGAAACAATGAGAGAATTCAGTTAAAAATGGCCGAGGTCGCACGAGCGCTTACGAAAATGGCCGAGGTCGGAAATTTTCCGCTCCGCCCTTCGTCCACTAGGTCGGTGGGGCGGTGCGAAATATTTCGGCGCCGCGCCGCGTTCCAGAAGTTTGGAGAGCGGTCGAGAGCGGACATTTTTCGACTCACCCGCGCCGCGCCGCGCTGCCGACCTAGTGGACGGACTGCCATTCATTTACATTATATTTCTAGAGAAAGATTTTGGCGCCGCGCCGCGCCGCGCCGCTCTACCGACCTGGTGGACGACCACCTTAATAGTCTGAGAACTCAACAAACGCCTCAAGTGGGTTGCAAACTGGTTTGGTGGTCTCAGCGAACAAACCTAACATTGTCATTATTAACGTTGTCACAGTATTTTAAGAGCTAAAGTTTACCCGTACCATGGAAAAACAGATGTTCGACATTAAAGTTTTTTTTCCCAACATACCTACTGTTTTTTTTTTTTTTGTCATACTTTTCTTCCCCTGTACCCTTCAGTTAGAATCTGAGAATCGTTTCAAACGAATTTTCCAAATTCCATGAAGATAAATTTAAATCACCTGAGGCAATCGTTACGCTTTATAAATCTCTAGTTCGCCCTATTATGGAGTATGCGAGTCCCATATATGGTCTCCGTTTTATGAGGAGTATAAAGATCGTTTGGAGCGTGTACATCCCAAGTTTTTCAGGTTCCTCTGCTACAAGAAGAGTTACGGCTGGCCAAGTTTGCCACTCTAGCTGCAAAGTACAATCTACCTGAGTTGAGAGACCGGCGTGTCATGGCGGATGTCTTATTTTTCCACAAACTTCTTAATGGTGGGATTCAGTGCCCATCCCTTCTCTCAAGAGTGAATATCCACGTTCCTAGCAACACCACCTGTTCCAACTCATTGTTTTATGTACCATTTGCTGCCTACAATTACCAACTGCAAAGGCATATGACATGTATCGAATACCTCGTGAAACTAATGCCCTCCTCCAGACTGTGGATTTTGACTTTTTCTTCGATGGTCTTCCGCATCTAAAGAGGAGGCTAGACTCTTACCTCCATTCGCAATGACGTGTGTTTTGTGTCAGTAGCTTTGTGAATTAGTCATGAATTGCATTTGATGCATACAAATGATGCATTTATTTCGATTTTCTCCATTTTTTCCCCTTACATACTTTGTACTCTACTCCCTATGTGATTGGCAAAAGCCGTGCTTATTAATAAATAAATAAGATCATTTTTTGAAAATTCCACTTTTCAATATTTTAGAATACGCTTTAAAGGAACGACTAGTGATTGACTTCCTAGAGAATTACCAACCCAATAAGTGTTTATTGGATTTTAAAGTGGATTTATTTCAATATTTTAAAATACGCTTCAAAGGAACGACTAGTGATTGACTTCCTAGAGAATTACCAACCCAATAAGTGTTGGTTAGTGATGAAGGTATTGAACATGGTCATGGACATTAAGTAGAGTGCAGTGGGTAGAGTATGAAGTTGGGGGAGTATCCACAAAGAGATGGAGTTATGAATAACCCATTAGAAATAAAAGCGCAACTTTACAATAATTTTAATTCAACATAAAGAGCAACAATGAGACAATTAAAAAAAATTCAAACTCGATTAAAAAATAAGGAGGAAACTGAATACGTATGTACTTACAAGCTTAGATGAGTTTATTATTGAGTGTCGATAAAAATTACAGTAGTCCAACAAGTTTCCTTTTTCAAGCTTTACATCTATACGTACATAAATATTTTATATTAATTTAAATTAAGGGATGAGGAAAGGGGCTGTACATAATTAGACAGTTAGGAAAAAAATAACTAGTGATGGGGGAGGGGAGGGGAGGGACTTCGTGATAAAAGCGTTAGCGTTTTTTCTTTTAGTTATTTGTTTCCTCCGTGATCCAACGAAAAGATTTTGTTTATAGCGTTCGATGATCAGGAGAAGGGGATGCGTAGGTACTTCTTCAAGATGCGTCAGGTTCGGTTTGCGTGGTAGCGACGCACCTCCGCCGTCGGCGTTAGCTGTTGTCAGACTGAAATCAAGTATAAAAAGAGTTAGTTACATATTTTTGAGAACTAGGTAACCCATGTGGCATCAGTAACTTAACATTGAGCCTTTGATCATATATATATATATATATATATATATATATATATATATATATATATCTGAAGAGCTATAAGGTGAGCCATCACAGGTAGGTGCTACCACCATTGCCGAATAAAAGTTCCACATAATGGCGGGAATTTTGGAACCTCCTGATTAGAGGTGTGTAAACTCACCCCACTGTCTTTTCCCTTCAGTTTGTTAAGAGTGTCTCAAAACTTGCCATCTACGGCCACACAAAACTAGCGCTGATTGCGAATACTGAGGAAATCACAGTCTGACCGCCTATGAGTAGCAAAGTTCTACGATTGTTTACTGGTTCTTGTAGTCCTTCGTAAACTAGTACTAGTAGATAGCACAACAGACTACTGAGTCAAAGGACCAGAGATAGATTTTTGCATTTGAATTCACCTTCGAAACATACATTTAAACATCATAATTTTAAGCCATACTTTAGAACGCCATTTTGATTCGTCTAACTGATCTGTATTTTACTAAAGGATTGACTTCTTGATGTTATGTATTTTTGAGATGCGAGCTTGCGAGCATCCAGACCACCTATACAAATCATTCTGATCTATTTGACTTCCTAATCTGAATTTTTACTAAGGGATTGACCAACTGATTCAGCAAGATATGAAATAGCTTTAAAATACAGGCGTTTAAGTTCGATTCAGTATATTTTGTTTGTACATTTGGCAGTAACTCCCTACAATTACGGATATTTACAAAGGTTGGCAACACTGAGGGGTTGCTTTCTGGTGAGGAACAGGATGGAGTGGGAGTTGCTCGCGTCAGGTCTGGAACGTCTCGTCCCAGTTCACCTGAATGACTTGTGACTCAGTCCGAAGACAAGTTCAGTGAGAGAAGGTCACAATTTCACTTTGAAGTGAATGAGCGGAACCTGCGACCTGCTAGGAATTTCTCAGTACGGGCCAACTCTAGCCTCATACATCATTTTCATTAACATTTTTTTGCTAAATTCATAGAATTATCTTGAGAGAAGCTTTGGTAAATTTTTTTATGCTAATAAATATTTTTTAAAGCTTACCTAGTAAGGTAAAGTATTGTTAGGAATGTTGGATACAGTTACTTGTTACTAATGACATTTGTTGTATGGTTACTAATAAAATACTCAGTTCGTGCTTGGATTGCAATGTGTATAGTTGTGCATGATAGTTGGGTTTATAACAGTAGTTGAAAATCAATAAAAGTTACTACGACATAAAAGCAGCCTCATTGTTTGCGCTAAAATCGATGTTGAGCAAAGATTATTGATTTAGAATAATAACAACAGAACTGATGGCCCCTTGCTATAAAAATAAATAAAAACAGGGTGCATAATTAATTGTATACCTTAGGAGACTGACGCTTGTTGATATAAAGCTCAAGGAGTTTCAGTTTCGAAGCCGATAGACCGACGAGGAAGGGGCGGAGCTGCGGGTCCCCTACTTTGTCATGAAGGGCGACCATGCAGAAAACGGCTGACTTCCTGACTAGACTCTCTTCATGACCATATGCCTGAGGAATGAACAGTGCACAACAATATTATCAATAGAACAACGCTTTCTAAAGAAGGTTTGATGCCAGAGCTGCAAGTACATTTTATCCACTTCATTTACTTAAAGAAGGCAGTAAACACACCTCTAGAATGAGAAGTTACTAATACTAACCTGTATTAACCCAGGCATGAGTTCTGGAAGGAATGGCAAGAGGACAGACTCTGGTTGGGCTTCTATAACTTTGGTGATAGCCTTGATGACTGAGAGATTGTAGGGATACGTTCCCGCCGTCATAAGAGGAATCAGGACCTGGAACACAGAAAGCAAAAATGCAACTCAACTCATTGACATAGTACGTGAATTGACCATAGCAATGTGATTTCCGCAGGTTTATTCCATGCTCACTGAATAATCACGGGAAACGGACAACAACGTTTTACGGGATCCTGAATACAACTTTATTGTAAAATTACAACGGAAGTAGAAAATAAAAACGGGAGAGCGGTTTGACTGAAAGACATCTAAAACGATAATGAATACACCTTTTTCCTTTTCCCGCAAGGCAGCCGGGAGCGCTCCAGTCGCAGTGTACTGGTTACTAAATATTACCTTTAGCATAATTACAATGGACTTAATTTAATTACACAAATTCGGGGGCACAGATCACTTTATCGATCAGGGATATTCGGGATTAAATTGGGAAATATTAGTTTTCATTGTTCCATTCACATGTATTTAATAGGTATGAGGCTTGATAAGATGCTACGCGAGCGCTGATTCGGGAATTCAGAGAACTAGCTCTATGGAGTGTCAAATTTATTTCTAGGCGGGAATTACGAATTTGGTTACGACCAAACACTCACCCTTAAAACTATATCAGGCAGCAAGGCGTTGGCAATTTCTTCTATACAAGGCTCAGTATGCTTCGCTAACTGAAATTAACAAAAATACATTTCAACAAGATAGTTTGCTTTACGTATCAATTCGTTAAAATGTGATGGTGAAGAACTTATGTATCCCAATAGGATTATTTGTTATTCCAAATAAAATGTTTTCCAAAGTCAATTCAGTTAGAAACATAGCACCATGAACCAATGCTGACTGTTGGGTTATACTCACTTCTCTATTAGAATCAGAGTAGGCCTTAATTACATTAATAAGTATTAATTCAGTGAAAGACTGGAGCTGCAAGCCTAGCGTTCGTTTCTTAAGCATTTCACAGAGGGCGCAAAGAGAGGCTTCTCTCGACTCGAGGTCACCCTGAATGTAAGCTAGCACTATCCTCAAAACTCGTCTGTAAATATAAAAGGAGGTATTTCGGTTAAAAAAATTACAAAAGGTCCAAAGTACAACATGGTACGATTTCATACCTTTATCATACACAGATAGGTCAAAAAAATGTGGTGACTTACTTGAAATGATGACTTATAACAACTGGATCTGCTTCTTTCACATGAGTCGCAAGGAGAGAAAGCGCCAATTTCTTTTCTTCACCGGCTAAACTATCTATCGTATCAAGCGTTTTACCCAGCACATCTTCGCTCCCAGTTAATTCAGCTGCAAAGAACAGAGAGAGTTCTTGAGAAGAGAGGGAAACAGAGTTAATAACTATATATAAGGAGAAGAATTAGGTATTCGAAAGCCCTACCAAGAATTTTACAATCAATAATTATAAACCTCTTAAATCATCAAAAACACTCACATGTGCCATTGAGCCCATTGGTAGTGGAATCCGGAACATCTAATCCATTCGTCGACCGTGTAGGCGAAGATAAACTAAGTGATGCTGTCTGAAATAACAAACAAGTAGACATGATAAAAAAAATTGAATCTAAGGACGATCTTTGTGAAAGACTTTTTACTTATGCAGTGTTTACTCTGTTATGGTGAATTTCAAAGAAATAATTTGAAAAGACCCAAGAAAGCGTGATTTTTCAAATAAAAATGGAATATTATTTGCTCTCTCATGTTGGCCACTCTGCTTCTCCCCATTCTCCGCCATCTTGGGTGACTCCATCTCACTTCGTGTTTTTCACCAGGTAGCATTGTTTCAGTGCTCTCTTTTTCCCGATTATTTCCTATCAGACTATTTCCTGTTGGTACGGGTTTGTTTACTATCCTACAGATCATTTCAAACAAGAATTATGCCAAAAAAGTGCGCCTAGCTTCGAAATCACCTGTGGATAAGGAGCCACGGCATGGCGTAGGTACAGCTGGTGCGAGGAATTCGGTTCCCAAATTTATTTCCCCGAGTCCGGCTTTCCCATCAGGACGAAACTCTGATACCGACCTTTCATTCTTTTCAGGGTGTTTAGTTCCAGAACGACCGTCAGCAGCTCTTGTGTTTACTCTGTCACGCTGAATTCCAAAGAATTAATTTGAAAAGACCCAAGAAAGTAGGGTTTTTCAAATAAAAATGGAATATTTGCTCTCTCTCGTTGGTCACTCTGCGCCTCCCCATTCTCCGCCATCTTGGGTGACTCCACCTCACTTCGCTTTTCCACCAGGTTGCAGTGTTTCTTTTTCCCGATTATTTCTCATATTTTTTTGCGAAAATACCCGTTGGTGTGTTAGTATGGGTTTGTTCACTACCCTAAAGTTCATTATGAACAAGAATTGTGCCAAAAAGGTGCGCCTAGCTTCGAAATCACCTGCGGATAAGGAGCCACGGCATGGCGTGTGTACTGTCGGTGTGGGGAATTCAGTTCCCACGTTCATTTCTGCGACTCCAGCTTTCCCATCGGGATGAAACTGATACCGACCTTTCATTCTTTTCAGGCCGCCAGCAGCTCTCGTGTTTACTCTGTCATGGTGAATTTCAAAGAAATAAATTGAAAAGACCCAAGAAGGTGTGGTTTTTCAAATAAAAATGGAATATTTGCTCTCACGTTGGCCACTCTGCTTCTCCCCATTCTCCGCCATCTTGGGTGACTCCACCTCACTTCGATTTTTCAAAAAAACAACTTCAGTTCACTACAATTTCAGTTCATAGAAATCAAAATACGAATTACTCACCCAATTCGATAATAGGTCGATATCTTGTTTGTTGTCATTCAATGACATTTGCGATATCCCACTATCATGCGAGGCAGTGTCAGCTACTTTATTGTCAAATGTATATGACTGGATTTCTGCAGTTGTTCTTCTCAAAGACCTGAACAAACAGATAACATAAACCACGAGAACATCAATAAAAAACAGCTCGAGAATTAATTAGAATTATTTGTGTTCGTTAAGCCTCAATGACACGGCGAGTTTACAAGCTACTACCCAGCGAGTTCACTAGCCGCCAGTAAACTCGCCCTTTGTCATTTGTTCACTAGCTGACTAGCGGACAAGCGGCGGGGAAAGTTGACGATCCGGCTACTTTACTCGCTGTTTGCTGGCTAGTGAGCTTGTTTGCTAGTAAACTAGTCGTGTGTCAAGGCCTAACTCGCAGCGAGTCGGGGAAAAAGTGACCCGGTAATTGAGTGTTGTGAGGAACTTTTTTTTTAACGAAGTTGTATTCTCTTCATTTTGCGAAATGTCGGACGAATTAGTTCTAATTCGTTCGCATTAGTTCAAATATCTAATGCAAAATAAGTAAAAAGCAACAAGCTGTAAAAAGTAAACAGTAAAAAGTAAAACAAGCTGTAATAAGTAAAAAGCAACAAGCAAAAAGTGAACATCACGGAACTGATAACAACTGGAGTTCAGAGGTAGGGAGTGAGCTAGTGGAAGGTTTTGTGTGTCATTGACACTCGCCAACTATCTCACTCGCCCCCCACGTGACTCGTCCGCTACCTGCTGGTAAACTCGCCCTATGTAATTGAGTCTTAAGTAATCTGAATCAGCTGATAATCATGTCAAAGTTCCAATAACTACTTAATTTATAATGAATGACAGAAATTTAGAAATGAACAAGATGTGATGATGTTTGGAATCCTAACTAAATTGTAATTGTTAAGAACTCGACTTGTTAATTTGTCTTCTACCTTCTTCCTACAATTATCAATAGTGAGGATTAATTCGAAAATCAGCTAGTATATTGGCATAAGAAAGTAAAATATGTGCCAGATTTGGATTTGAAAAATCGCCCAAAACTAGATTTGTAAATTATCAAGATGTGTGGGGGAGGTATACTCCTTTTGATTATAACATTGATTTCATGAACATCCGCTAGGACATCTTGTGCAGGTACAAGATAATGCATACTTACATGCATTATACGAGTATTGACGAATCGGAGATGTTCACAAGTTTTTGTGAAGTAATTTATATTATTTTCCAATATTCTTTGTGATCCATAAAAATCCGCGCTTCCTTTGGAGAGGAATGATAGCAAGAAACATTAAAGGTTTGTATGTACAGTGAGTCCTGGACCTGTTCAGAATCGAACTAGGTTCGAAGGAGGACCGACAAGGGAGGGGATGAGAACTGGTTCATTACTCCTCGCAGTCCATACGCCTTCGAACCAATTTGGATTTTTGGGTCGGTTTCGCATATCCAACGCCGCGAGCATGAATTCTTCCTCGTCAGAATCCTCCCAGTCGCTGACAAATCCGACCCATTCCATTATGGAATTCAGAAGTCACAATATCAGTTACCGAAAATCAATGTAATAACGCAAACAGTATTGCTGAAAACAACAAAACCACTTGCGAGCCCACAGGGGAAATCGTAGGGGGCGGAGCGTAAATAGTTTACTGCGCATGAGCGGGACTAGAAGTTCCGAAAAAAATCCCGGACCGATAGAACGTGTTCTGGACAGTCCCGCACTGGCTCTGTGAACAGGGAACTAAAAATCCCGAACTCGTTCGGGCGCTGTGCATACAGCCAAAAAGGGGCGTGGTCAGTTCAGAACCGTTCGGGACTCACTGTACATACAAACCTTAAACTATGTAGAACATACTTTTTTTTGTTGTATAAATTGTTATTAGCTCAAGATTACACTTTTACGCCATATTGGGTAATACGAACATAGTAATAAGAACATACTTGTAAACTTGGTCGGGGCTAAGGCCTGACTCTTGCTTGGTTCCGGGACTATCAAGGCTGCCACTCGCCTTTCGTACTCGCCCCTGTATCAGAGATGCTGCTGCTTCCTGATGAAAACCAAATTGTCGCAATCAATCTGAACTGCCGATTTTACAAACAAATATAATGCAATGGCTATGCTTATTTCCAATAAGATAATGACTACATACTAGTTCAAGCATATAGTTTAATCACTGTTAACAAGCGGATATTTTGACAGGATAAATATGTCTTAGCTCTAGGGGTGATTCCAAATTTTGGTCCTACAAAGAAAATGTCAATGCTCTTATATAATATTTCACGTACGAAATGGTTGCTAGCGAGAATACAACTTGCTGATGCCTCATCCCATAAAAATCGTCCAGCACTTGTAGGAAAGCAGTTAATTTAATACACGACTCCACATTTCAAGGGGCCAATTTCCCTCCTGAGAAATCTTACGTGGATGCTCTGCATCGAATACAAACTAATTTGTCGTAAACGTAATGATTACCCACAACGATTATCGGGTACGAAAATTGTGTTCATTGCTTTCCACAGAGTGCAAATTAAAGGCATGCAGTCTGGTAAGGAAGCGCACACTATGTAGTGCCACAGTGGGTCAGGTCACATCACAGTGTGTTAATGTCGATAAGGTAATGGACGAAGAATGCTCCAAAGCTATGAAAATGTAGGGCTTCACCAACTTTTCAAATCGTGAAGCTTTGAAATTATTATTCGAGTCACTGAGTTTTCTACTATTGTTTGGAACCCCATATACTGAAACTCTAGAGAGGCTCTAGAGCGAGTCCAGTGAAGGATTTTTGTATCTATATTTTAAATTATATTCTGCTTATAGTAAATTGGTTGTAGCCCGTATTATAAATAAATAAAATAAAATAAACACGGCAGGTCGGCCACAGCTGATTGGAAAATGCGCTCATTTCCTCCTGCCCTCAGTGTTTCGATTGTCATGGATTCTTCTTCCAGCCGTACACTGATGACGGAAAATCCGCTGGATATTGCACACAGGTGCTAGGGTGGTCGGGTCGCAGGGGGCTGACGGAGAAATACATCTAGCGAGCGACGATTCAATCCTCTCCTCCCTGGCTGTGGTATGCGCGTCCCCATACATTAAACCGAATGAGACAAATTTTTTTCCCTTTGATGACCGTCTCGCACTGGCCGGAACAGCCTTTGGCAGAACAGCAGCTCAATTTATTCAAGAAATACTAGACGCCATACCATCTTTGAATTTTAATTATAAATTTCTCGTAACAAGCCCATTATATTTCACTATGTAAACGTATTGCACTAACATCGACAACTAAAGCCGCCTGCAAGGTGATCAAGGAACTATATCAGCTTAAAACCGAATTGAGGAGCCAAATCAGCAAAGGGATTTTGGGAAGGTACTTCTATTCATGTATGTCTGTAAACCTACAAACCATATCCAATAAATTGCAAAGTGAATGAACATTTATGGTGCCATAAGACATATCCATGTCACAATTTATCGTATCAGCTGATTTATCAATGTATCAAAAATTTATCAAAGTTGCTAGTTAACTTTTCTCCCCTAATTAGAAAATTAACAGTGCGATTGACTATACCATTGGCATTATTATAAGTGAAATGTTGCTAATAATTTTACAAAACTCGAAAAAACCCAGGGAGGATTTTTCATGTGTAAGGAACATTCCCTATTCCGAATGCTATATAAGATAGATGAATAAGCCAAATACGTGATTCACCCAATTCAAATGGAAATTTAATTCATAAAACAAATTCACTCCAATCTATGAACATACCTGGTATTCTTTAGGCAGCTGGGCAAATCTAAGGGTGACGTATGGAGTGTTGAGATTGAAGAGGGCTAAAATGGCTTCCTGGGCGGCTCTACGCAGTTCACTCCCTTGTTTTATGGAGTCTCCCATTGTCCACCCTGTAATAACAGGAGGCAGTATTTCAACATAACGACAATGAACCAAAAATTGTCATTTTCAATATATTTAATTAAGTCCCAATAACCATCTAGACCAGAGGTGCTCAAACTTGAACTGCTGGCGATCTACCTCAATATTTTTAGACTACTTACGATCGACTCTGAGAGGCTGCAAGTATGTGTGATGCAGGGTTGTCGTACATACACGATACACCCTACCTACCTAGGTAGGGTGTACCTACCTAGGTAGGGTGTACCGTAGCATATATAGATATTAGCTTTCCGCACAATTTACATTATTTTAGTCAAGGTTTGGGTTAGGTTTACTTAAGTTCTTCTCTACAATATCAATGAAAAAACTCCTAGTTATTCAAAATTGCGAGTTTATTCGTTGTTACAAAACAAAAGAGTTACATATGGTGTTAAACTCAACTAAGGAATGACTTTGGATGTTGAAGCGTGGCACTGCATGTCCTCAGCATACTTTTCATAAGATGGTGCGTAACCATTGAGTGCCAATCGCAAGCATGATGACATATGATCGTCAGTTAGTCGATTGCGATATTTTGACTTAATTATCTTCATTTCAGAAAATGCAGACTCGCACAAGTAAGTTGACCCAAACATTGCCGTCAGTTGAAGGGAGATTTGCCTTAGATTCGGATATTTATCTTCAGATATAAAACACCAGAAATTTGTATCAGATGCTGTAGCTTTGAGATGTATATCTGATATAATCTGCACCAACTCATTTTCAACAGAACATGAGTTCATATTAAACTGACTTGCTACTTCAGCAGCTAATTCATCAATGTTTTTACATGAAAAAGGATAACTCATAAATGATGCTATATTTGCCAATTTACTGCAATCATAAAAACGCATTTCGAATTGTCCCAAAATATTTGATAATTCAGCCTCATACGTATCATAATTCAACTGAGGAATCCTTGTTTTCAAAGACGGAAAATGTTTCAGATCCTTTCTTTTCAGTTGATCTATCATAAGTTGCAATTTACTTTTGAATGCGTTTACTGCGCTAATCACCTCAATAATAGTTTTTCCTTTACCTTGTAGCTCCAAGTTAATGGTGTTTAAGTGCATTGTGATGTCAGTCAAAAATGCCAAATCAGTCAGCCATTTTTCATCATCTCAGTGTCATCACCTCTTTCGTCTAGAAAAGCTGTTATAGTCTAGTACAGTCTAGTCTAGAAACAACGCGGCTTTTCTTTGACAAGTACCGCACGTTCCTTTGATAAAGCCGCCTTTTGCCGCAAGCAGTGTTATTACGTAATAAATTTTTGTAGTTTAGTTACCTACTTATTAAAAAAAATTTTCTTCTCGAGATCTACTCAAAAAGCACTCGCGATCGACTGGTCGATCGCGATCGACCGTTTGAGCACCCCTGATCTAGACTATGAGGAGATTGCTGCGAACAATAATTGTGACAAAGTCTGATCTAATAAATAAACTAATTTGAATTCATCAATGCGAAGGAAGAGAGAAGAATCAGACAAATCGTTCTAAATTACTAAATAAATCGTTATAAATTTCTTAAATAACCACCAGATTGTGATGCTGTATAGTCCTCGGAAATCGATTCGATTTCCGAATATTACGTCTGTAAGATAAAATTGGCCAAAAATTAGAATGAATGAAAGAATAAAGGGTTTATTGAAAAACATAAGTAAATTGAAACAACCCATTAGAAGTACTTATTGATCAAAAGACCGTATACTGGATTGGCTGTAAGTCCGCTTTCAAATTAGAATGAATCTTTGTTTAAAAATCAAATAATTTGTTGTCCTCTTGCCTTTTAAAACTACGTTGCTCCGACTCTCAACAAAACAGCACATATCGATACGATACTACTCAACATGACAAATGGATTAGGCATGATTATAATCAACAGTACCTAATAATGTGCTAAGTTCTATTGCATTTTGTCTGAAAGCACAACCACGTCTTAAAATTGAATTGTATCAACTCCCAAGGTTACTGTCACGCCTCCCAGCAGTGCCTGACAATCTTATCTACTTCAGGGTTCTTTATTAACTCGATACAGCTGTCTCTATCCATCATTCCTTTTCCGAACTATTTGAATCTGATTTTCCACAGAACAGAATAGGCTCCAAGTGCATGACATCTTCTCTTTGTCCTGAATCGCAAAGTGCACATCTTTCTTTAACCTAGAAGCATTATTTCCTTTGGGTGAGTACACCACAGTATACCAGGCAGAACTATTTGCAATAAGGGAATGTGTGGCAGAAAATCTGAGACAAGGAATGAGAATGTTCAAAGTTTCGCTAAGTTAGCAACAAAACGGAGTTAAGATATATGATATTGAATGACTTACCAATCATTTTGGTGAGAGCAAGAGCAGTAATATCCTTGTCCCCGGTAACAGGCGGAAAGGCGGTCGAGGGGTCTGCCAAAGGTGCAGTTTTGGCCAACCACTGAAGCACCGCCAGTTTGACCCTCGCGTTGGGTGTTTGTGTTGGATCAACCAAGAACCTTAGAGCCCAGCCCAGTACTGACTCAGGACCAAATGCTTCCCGCACAGTATCCAACGTTCTCATAATTTTAGCCTGATAATATCATTATGTATCATTAGTAAGAGCTCTCTAAAATGTAAAATACGAGTGATGTCGTTATGAATAAATATAGACGGACTACCATCATATTACCATTATACTACGTTTTGGGAAAATATACGGAGTAGGAAGTCACTGAATCCAATTAGAGATCAGAATAATACAATATCCTGACAATATAAAAAGGATAGAATTTAGATTGATCTTAAGAAATGTTGTAGAACCGTAAAAGTATTCATAATTGAACTTTTGAGAGCGTAGGGAAAATCACATCATTCATAACAAGGTATAAAGCATTCTTCAGCAGGCTAAGGCCGTGAATGGTTAAATTACCTGCACAGACGTAAGAAGGTCAGACCCCAGCTTATGGAAAAGTCGCGTTAAGAGGACATAGAGCCACTGGTGGAGATCTGAGCAATGCGATGTTATAAGGTCGGAAACAGTGTCCAAAAAAAGAGTAAACACCTGGAATCAATATGATTAATTAAATAAATGTACAAATTCAACTGAAAACTCTAAAAATGAAAAACCTAAAATAGGTACCAGAGAGGTAATCAATAATAATTGATTCATAATTATTTCGTCTAGTTTTAAATAATCACGATGAATAAATAATGTAACATGCCATGCTGGATAGTCAACAGCATACACTAATACATTAGAATTGAGAATGGGTGCACAACAGACCAACTACAAGTTTATCTGGGATAAATGGAGGGATCTATACAGTTAACTTGTCCATCAGCAGAAGACGAATACGAATAAAAATGTCTCCACATCACGTTTTACAATAATCCCCTCTTCAGACAGTCCCTTCCTCTACCTTAACGACATACTTTTACCGACAGGTCATTGGGAAACCCGTCTTGACTTTTGTAACAAACTTAGGTCGCCCCCAGAGGTCCAATGGAGCCTAAATCCGCGCTAGAGAGAGGAGATTGTGACAGTACCATAACAGATACAATTCGTATTAATAGCATAATGTGCTACGTTCGGAGAAGATTGATTTTCCGGTTCTCGGATCCTCATCTATCGCCAAACGCAGCATTCAAAGAACTCGAAATGACGTTGAACGACGTAGCGCGTGAGTGACGGATAGACGCACATTCTCTTGAAATTGACAGGAACTGTCACACTCCTCCCCTTAAAGAATTACTTGATTGAAGAGCAAGTATGTAAACGAGGTGGAATAGTTTACTGGTTGAGAACTGATGCTGACTAATAAATAGCTGCACTGGCGATTGAGGATAAAAAAATGGAAATTAAAACAGGATATATTGTCAATGAATCCTCAGATGAAGCATTCATTGGGTAATTGACCCCCAATCAAAGATTGGAACAATCGGAATAAACTAGAGGAAAATAAAATAGATATAAAAATATGTGTTCACTTGAGGGACTTAAATTGGGAACAAAGCCCTGGAAATCTAAGGGAAAAAATTGATAAATTAAAAGTCCTAATTGACCAATGAAATTATTTATGGACCAAAGGATTATAATGGGAATTCCTTCTGGAAACCCGGGCCATGTTTCTTCTGAAGCATATAGCCCTCAATAATAGTGGACCTGGATGTACTAGGTATAACCATGCGTAATCCAGGAAACCACGCTCTACTACCATGCCACGAACTTAGGTCGCCCCCAGAGATGCAATAGGGCCTAAATCTGCGCTATATAGAGAGAGGAGATTGTTACAGTACCATAAAAGATACAACTCGTACTAATAGCGTATAATGTTTGGAGAAGATTGATTTTCTGGTTCTTGGGTTCTCATCTATCACCAAATGCAGAGTTCCAAGAACTCGAGAATGACGCGTTCAACCCGGCACGAGAGTGACAGATAGACGCGCATTCTCTTGAAATTGACGGGAACTATCACACGTTTCCCTTCTCTCAGAAGGGAAACTGCATCATGTCATTATCTCCTTCATCTTCAACCTCCGTATCTAGTGGTTTGCACGGAGGTAACTGCATGGAAGTAACAATAACTCCAACTGCTTTTCGATTGATAAGTCGATTTCTGGTTTTCATCCATTTCATGATATTTTACAATGAACCATTTCATTGGGAATTCAATTCTCACACGACCCTTTCCAAATGTTATTCAGTATTCAAGAACGTGCATACATGAATTGTCAGAAACCATTGTGTCCAAAATGCCCTCATCTGTGCCTTGTGATTATAGTTCAAAACGAGGCAGAAGTGCCAGGTTATAGTGATTTAGTGAATGTTTGTAAAAATCATTTGGATTAATAATAAGAATATGATTTTTGAAATCTTACCTTTGTATGTGAGTCACTCAACATCTTGGTAAAGTTGTCCGTGATACGGGCTAACTGGTGAGGCGTCAGTGTGTTGCCAGCTTGGAGATATGCGGAAAGACTAACTAAGCCATCCTTCCTATCAGACCAATGGGTTGACTCACATGCAAGCATGATGTCGTTGATGTCCTGACAACAATCAGGAATTGAAATGAGCCTTCATCCATAGGTATTGACAAAATGATATGTTCATGTCAGAATGATGGTAGGTGGCAAAGTAATATGCGATACTGGTTATAAATTACTAATAAGAAAGCTATACTGGCTAGAAGTTATGTAGTACCAGTCGTTGATTAATAGGTAAATATTGAGCCATCTCTACTGCTACTCACACTAGAAAACAAGCGAGTAGACTCTCTTCTCAATTAGACAAATATGTTCTCCACCCAATGTCAAAAAACAATTGTATCTGGACATTTTAGGAAAGATTTTGGTCGTATAATATCAATTATAGTACGGTCTTCGTATAAGACTGTTTACTTACGCAGCTCTTGTACTCTTACTGGGTTGCGGTAAATTTTGAAGAAATAATTTGAAAAAATCCGCGAAGGCGTGGTTTTTCAAACGAAAAACGGACTATTCGTTCTGTTCTGTTGGCACCCCTGCGCCTCGCCGACCCAGATCCTTCCGAGCTCCGCCATCTCACTTCGTGTTTTACCGTATTGCGGGTATTGTTTGTCCGCGTGTTTTATAATTATTTCATAATTTCTACCCTTTTCTCACGAAAAGAGGGAGTGCGGACGATTCACAAAGAAGTGTTCGGAAGTGTTTATGTCCAGTTTGACAAAATATTTGTTGATGATGCGTCCGGAAAATAGTTTATCCGCGGATAAGGATTGCGAGTAATCCCGTCCGCGAGTTCGTTCGAAATCTCATAATTTCTACCATTTTCTTACGAAAATCGGGAGTGCGGACGATTTAGAAAGAATTGTTCGGAAGTGTTTATGTCCGGTTTGACAAAATATTTGTCGACGATGCGTCCGGAAAATAGTTTATCCGCGGATAAGGATTCCCAACATGGCGTCGGTTCCGCCTCGGCGGAATCTTGGGTTTCCAAAACCCCGGTGCTTGTGAAATCGGCTTCACCTTCGGGCAAAAATCGGTCCCTCCACCTTTTCAGGACATAAAGTTCAGGAAAGACCGTAACCAATCTCTACAATCAATACCGGAGACACCCATAAAATCTATATATAACCTCATGGGGTCATCAGACGAAGATGAGGTTAGAGACAGGTGAAGCAGAGTGAGGTCGAGGAAATATGATCGTATATCATTGCATTTTCTTGCAGATTGTTATTACGACACGCCTGAAAAGGCCTTAAGGAGGAAATTACGTCAGGATTCCTCCCGATCGTTACCCTCCCCATCGCCCTCCGACTCGCATTCGCTGTCATCGGAAGCAGCCTCGCCCCGGAACCTATCAAGAGCCTCCTCCGAGGCCTTTGCCGAGTTTTTCAACCGCGCCTTCACCTGTAAAAGGACAGTCAACCACAGTTCCGAACCTACCACAGCAACTTCTTGCTGTAATGGGTATTAATGAGACACCTCCAGTGGACCCGATCTTCATCCACCCCACTATGGAGGAAAAATTGCGCGAGGCTATGCGGAGTACCGCGCGACGGCCCACCATCAAGCACCGGGACAAACTTATTTGTTCAATGACGCCGCAGCGAAGTGGGTACAGTCAGTGTCAGACAAAGATAACATCAAGAGATCATTATAAAACGCCCAAGAGAGGCATCCCCCGGCCCTTCGGCCAGAAAGAGGTCACAGAAGCCAAAACCTCGGGGACCAGTCAAGCCAGTACCGGGAAATGCCAGGCGTCCCGCGCGACGGCCCACCATCAAGCACCGGGACAAACTTATTTGTTCAATGATGCCGCAGCGAAGTGGGTACAGTCAGTGTCAGACAAAGACATCAAGAGATCGATTATAAAATGCCCAAGAGAGGCATTCCCCGGCCCTTTGGCCAGAAAGAGGTCACAGAAGCCAAAACCTCGGGGACCGGTCAAGCCAGTACCGGGAAATGCCAGGCGTCCCACGGACTCCGCCCCTGGAATGCCGGAAGGAATGCCGCCCCCCGGGACATCAGGAGGAAATTCAACCAGCCAAAATCGAGGCGCCCCCTTCCGGAGAGGCTCTTCAACCGACATTAAATAATCAGGTGAGTAACCTCAGGATTAACCTCAATCCCTTCCCCCTCCCCCCTTTTGCGGAGAGGCTGGCGAGTTTCTTTCATGAATGGAGAAACATAGCTAAATCTCCTATTTTACTTTCATGGATCTCTGGATACAAACTGCCTTTCGGCCAGGATCCCCCATTATCATTACCAATGTTCTATGCCAAGCCGCACCCTTCGGGCGGGCCTCGGATAGCGACCGTAATCAAGGATTTACTAAATAAAGGGGTGGTTGAAACTTGGCCAAATGATTCCCCTTGTTTTGTATCACTCATTTTTACAATCCCAAAAAAGTCGGGATCGGATAGCCTCATTATTAATCTCTGCAAATTAAATAAATTTCTAAATGTACTACATTTTAAAATGGATGATTACCAGTGTTGTCACTTCTGACAAAAGGGGATTTTGAATGGATGATTATTAATCATCATTATTAATCTCCGCAAATTAAATAAATTTCTAAATGTATTACGATTTAAAATGGATGATTATCAGTGTTGTCACTTCTGACAAAAGGGGTTTTTTGAGCAAGTTTGGATCTTAAGGAGGATTTCATGGTCCACATTGCCCCGGAGCATAGGAATATTTAGGCTGTTTTCACAGCCCCACCCATGGGTCTCGCATCGGCGCTGTTTGTTTTCACAAATTACTTCGTCCAGAAAAGCACAGCTATGAGCTACTAAGATGACAGTCTTTTTCTAGCAACATCAGCTGAGCATTGTGTAAGGTCTATTCAGACAGCTGCATCGCTATTCGCGCAATTAGGTTTCATAATTCATGAAAAAAAAAAGCCAATTGACCCCGTCCTCAACATTTACATTCCTAGGATTTGAATTTAATTCCCTGGAAATGACAATGGGCATTACCACCAAAAAAATTCTAAAACTTAAACGGTTGGTCACAAAATCACTTGATCCATAGAGTAGGCCTACCCGAAAATTAGCGGAAACAATAGGATTTCTAATGTCCTGTTCACCAGCGGTACGATACAGCCCGCTGTACTTACGTCATTTAGAAAGAGTAAAACTAGAAGCCCTACAGCGATCTGGTGGTGACTTCCGTCACCACTGCGCTTTGTCACATCAAGCCAAACTAGAGTTACACTAGTGGCTACAGGCAATAGAGAAAGGTCCCAGTCCAATCCGTAATGACCATTATGATAATACTATCTGGACGGATAGCTCAGACTTGGGATGGGGGGAGATTTCCGCCCCCCACATCGGGTGAGCCGCTGGTGGGGAACCCAGCAAAGGGACCTACATATAAATCAAAAAGAATCTGGGAAGTGCTGAACTACTTTGCGCACGACTGGTCATCACTGAACGTATTACTACGAGTGGACAATATGACAGCAGTAGCCTTAATCAACAAAATGGGCTCAGTGTCGTTCCCCCACCTCCACGAAATAGCAAAGCGAATTTGGGATTTTTGTGAGCAGTGGACACTATGGATACACGCAAAATACGTATCGACAAACAACAACGTAGTGGCGGATGAATTATCCAGATTAGATCCTAGATCTTCGGAGTGGGAATTGAACCAGAAACCATACAATTACATAATCACAACTCTGGGAACCCCCTCCATAGATTTGTTCGGGTCAGCTTTGCTCCACAAATGCAATCGTTTTTTCTCCTTTTGGCCAGAGGAGGGATCATCCGGGGTGGATGCATTTACCCATTCCTGGGAAAACGAAATTTTTTTTTATGCCTTCCCACCCCCGGCATTAATCCCAAGAGTCTTGAAAAAGATAAAACATTACTATTCTTTGAAGACATTTTTCAATCGACTTCACAATCATTTAGCTCATTTAATACTCATCGAGCTGCCCTGTCGCTGATTTCTCAGCATGAATTGGGGTCGGATCCTACTATCAAAAGGTATTTGAAGGCAGTCTTTCGATTACGGCCTCCATCAGCCAAATACGATAATACCTGGGACCCGGATTCGGTCCTACAGTTTTTCAACGCATCCTTCGATGAATCACTACCCTTTCTAACTAAGAAACTAGCTATGTTGCTATTACTAGCCTCGGGCCAACGCCCACAAACAATGCTAGCAATCCGCAGGTCCAACATTAATTTCGAGTTAAATGGAGTTAGGATTTTCATCCCAGCATTATTAAAAACTTCACGACCGAAGGCAATTGCACCATCATTTTTTCTCCCAAAATTTCCATTGAACCCAAAATTATGCCTCCCATCACTGTTAAGAAATTATTTAAACGCGACGAAGAATTTAGATCACCAGGACAATTTGTTACTAACAACACGCCCCCCTGTCCGAACAGTGGCCAGGGCGACGCTGAGCCGTTGGGTATCAACAACCCTACAACAAGCAGGGACAGACACAACTAAATTCTCAGCTTACTCCACCCGTCATGCGTCAGTATCGGCAGCCGCTAAGAAGGGTGTATCCTTACCAATCATTTTTAGAGCGGCAGGGTGGACAGCAAACTCTTCTTTGTTTGCTACCGTATACAACAAGCCCATGCAAAATCAAGGGAGTTCGCATCCGCCATTATTCATGGGACAGGACACAACCGAGAGGGGGTACCATAATTACATTTATACAAGCAGAAACAAGAGGTAATAAAATAACAAATTACACTAGTGGTAATTAATGATATAGCCCATCATCCATGGGACAATGCAGCCACAGGAGTTCATTTAAATAGTTTTTCAACATTGCTCTAACCGAAGGTATTCACATTAGAGCAGGGTAACCCAACAGTTTCTGTCTGCCTCACTCTTGGAGCCATGAGATTTTAGTTATCACCCTGAATTACTTTGGTTCTTTCTTCAAGCAAATAAGCACCACTATGAAAAAAAATCTCGACTCCTCCCCCTTGGTGCCAGCCAGATTTTCATCTGTGGCATAGTACCCCGGATATCCTTATATATCCCTACAAAGGGGGGGAGGAGGCACTACTCACTAGTGGTAATGGTGGGTATGGGGGAGTTGGGCGTTTTCACGAGTCCCCTGCACACAAAAGTGTGCACCACAAGTGAGTAACAGAAGCTTAGTTCTCTCCTCTTTACTCCGGGTAGTGCGGAACGCCCATTACTACCACCTCTTTTACAAGCAGGTGAATGGAGGACTTTGAACAAGCTGCGTAAGTAAACAGTCTTCTACGAAGGCCGTACTATAATTGATAACTCAACTTACCTGTGGGAAAGATTGAGTAGAATTATATAACCATTCGCACTCTAGTATAAACACAAAGTAGTAACGTTAGGCACTACGAAACACAGCGCACTGACTTAGCCGATAGACCCGCAAGACATGGGTCTTCGGGATAAGGATAAGGCGGCAAGAAAAAGAAAAGGATCCTTGATCCATTTGCAGATGCCGCCTGTGGCAAGGCAAACCTTCTGAGTCGGTTAATGATAAGGCTACTTCACTTTCGTTTTGCGCTCGCAACAAGTAAGCTGACTTAAGGTAAGAATTTTCTTTTCCATTATTAAAATATAATTTTGAATCTCAAAGACGTCAAAATCTTCAAGATTGTTGAAATGAACAATCAACAAAAACGGTCGCGGTCGAACTCGCTGAGCCCGCAACGTTTCTTTCAATTGTATAAGGAGTTTAGGGCTCGGGAGCGTCGGGAACAGAATGCTTTGCGGGATAGGTCACGATCTCCCGTGTTTCTGCCTGAAGAAAAGGATTTTCGTTCCCGTTCTCAGACTCCTGAATTTATCAGGGGAGAGGACGATCGCCGATCTCGTTTCGATCGATTCAGGGCGGACCGCTTTTCACCCGTTGATCAGGCCGGCTCTTCCGACGCCCCCGTGGCTAGGACTCTGAATCGACGATCGAGTGATAATGGCACTGTCCACATTAACGCCGGAGATAGGGGCGTATCGTCGATCTCCCCGCCCTTTTTTGGTTTTCCCGATGTTCCTGATCCGGTTCACCCGGATTTACTCCTGTCCGAATCGGCGAGAGCCGTGATCGGTGTTAACCCTTCTCTACAAGAACCAGTAGGCTTTGCCCTTCATGGGAGTATTGTAGATCGGTGGGGCACCTGGATTCAACAGGGAATTTCCCACGAGGATTTTGCGACCCTTCGAGAAACCTATCCCCCACCCAGAAATTTGACTCTTCTTTCACCACCTGATCTCAATCCAGAGCTAGGAGAAGTCCTTAATCAGGGACAGAAAAATAAGGACGCGGTACACGTTGTCTACCAACGACAGGTATCAACTGCCCTTTCAGCTATAGGTTCAGCCCTTAACATAATTTTAAATGACCAAGCTCTATCTCCCGTTCTTCAACCTGTGTGGGATGCTGGAAGGTCGCTTGCGGCCTTACAGTTCGATATAAATCGAACCAGAAGACGTCTTATCTGCGATGTGCTTGACGGCTCAGTCAGAAAGGCGTCGATAGGAGTACCGGTCACTAACTGGTTATTCGGAGACGACCTCCGCAATAGGGTGAAGGAGGTACAAGGCTTAAATTCAGCTGCGAAAGGGTTTCTTCCGCTCAATATTCGGAAGGGAAGGAAAGGAAGGTTCCTCCCCAACAAGGGCTTCCCTCTAATAGCGTTGTCTCGGGGAATTTAAACTCCTCACGGCCGGGTCCCAACAAGCGAGGAGGGAGAACCCATCAGGCCAAACCTCGTTACCGCCAGCAGAAAGCGAACTACTGCAACAACCGTCACCAAAACAACCGTCATCACAAATAAAAGTGAGTTCAATACTGCATGGTACAATACCTTTTCATTACGAATACTGGACATCAATAACTGATAATCAATTATTATTAAAGTGGGTTAAGGGGTATTCAATTCCCTTTATGTCTACGCCTTACCAGCACCCTCATTCAGTTTCCGAATTCATTAATGGTTCAGATAAGCCCTTCATTGACGAAGCAGTTGAAAAATTGGCACTAGCAGGTGCAATAGAACCTTGTTCTCCGAGTTCTAGTCAATTTATTTCCCCTATTTTTTTGGTAGACAAACGTAATGGGGATAAACGAGTTATTCTCAATCTCAAACAACTAAATAAATTTGTTGAAACCCCAACTTTTAGGTTGGAAGATCATCGGACAGTCCGTCAATTAATCTCGAGGGGGACCTATGCCACGATAATTGATATATCTGATGCCTATTATGCAATTAAGGTTCGAACTGAGGATAGGAAATACCTTAGATTCACTCTGAATGGAAAACTATGGCAATTTCGCTGCCTACCCTTTGGGTTATCTTCTGCCCCATACTCCTTTGTAAAATTAATGAAACCTGTACTAGTATATCTCCGCTCTAGAGGTATTACGTGCGTAAATTATTTAGATGATTTTTTGATTCTATCTGATTCACCATATTCCTGCGCTTCACATTGCGAATTATTAGTTGATCTGCTTCAAAATTTGGGGTTTCGTGTTAATTTTCCTAAGAGTATGCTTACCCCATCTCAAGTTTTTACCTTTCTAGGTTTTGAATTTAATTCGATCACACTATCAATTACTTTACCAATTGACAAAAAAGCCAAAATTAAGTCGTTGGTGGACTCCTTTCTTCAAAAACCGTTTTTCTCTATTAGAGAATTCGCTGGAATCATTGGTCTTCTGGTTTCTGTTTGTCCGGCCACACCATATGGTTGGATTCATGTTAAGACACTGGAAAGAGAAAAAATCAAGGCCCTCACTGCAAACGAAAACGACTATGAAGCATCAATACCAGTTCCAAATCCCATTGTACCTGATTTAAGGTGGTGGTCTAAGAAGTTACCTTCTCTATCTGATAGCTTACGCAGAGATCAATTTTCCGTGTCCTTTGACTCTGACAGCTCTCTAACAGGTTGGGGAGCTGTATCAGGCGACAAGGAAGTGAGCGGTTGGTGGTCAACCGAGGATCGCCAGCTACACATTAACGTTTTAGAACTCAAAGCAGTTCTCCTAGCGGCACAGCACTTTGCAAAGAATCTCAGGAATACCAATATTCTTGTGCGTTCAGACAACAAAACTGCCATTGCCTGTGTAAATAGACAGGGCACAGTAAGATCAAGTGACCTTTTAAACGTGTCGTGCCAACTTTGGGAGTGGTGTGAACTTCATGATCTCTTTATTCGGGCAACATATATTTCATCTTCCGAGAACTTTAGAGCTGACAGGGCCTCTCGGAGGTACCCTCTAGAATCTGAATGGTCACTCTCCCAAAACGATTTCGATATTGTAACTCAATGCCTAGGAGTCCCAGACGTAGATTTATTTGCATCATCAATTTCGGCCAAATGTTTAAAATTAGTGTCCTGGGTCCCTGAACCGCAGGCTATAGCAATCGACGCTTTTACGATCTCCTGGTCAAATCTAAATTTCTATGCGTTCCCCCCATTTTCTCTCCTCCTAAGAACGTTGAGGAAAATTGAGGAAGACCATGCACGCGGAATCGTTATAGCCCCTTATTGGCAATCACAATCTTGGTACCCCCTATTTATGTCATTATTATCATCTGAATTGATTTTTCTTGGCCCTCATACCAATCTATTATATTCTCCTTTCAGTTCATTGAACCATCCGCTGTCGAGTTCCCTAGTACTGATGGCCGGCTTGTTATCCGCCAAGCATTTAGAATGAAAGGCGTCCCAGAAGAAGCAATCAACACCATGTTATGTTCCATCTCTGATACTACTGTTAAACAATACTCTGTAAGTTATAAAAAATGGGGTCTATTTTGTCAAGAAAAACGCTTAAATCCGTGGGAACCAACTCCTTCATCAATGGTGACTTTTTTCCAAAATGTAATGGATTCATCACGTGTTTCGTACAGCTCAATAAATTCATTTCGAGCTGCACTCGCACTTATTGCACCGTCACAAGTGGGTCAAGATCCTCTTGTGTCTCGTTTTTTGAAGGGAGTGGCCCGTTTACGACCACCAGCACCTCGCTATAATTATACCTGGGACCCTTACCCAGTATTGTCCTTCTTGGACAGAGAGATTTTAGACCTCCCACAACTATCCAAAAAACTTGTCACTCTTTTCCTATTGGCCACAGGCCACCGACTACAGACAATTCATTTAATCAGGCTGAAGGAATTATCAATTTCAGACACATCTGGACTCAAAATTTTGATAATTGATCCTATCAAATGCTCAGGCCCTAACAGGAAACAACCAATTATTAACATTCCTTTTCTACAGGAAAGACCTCACTTGTGTGTCGTTCAAAACCTCAGGAGATATATTGAAATGACAGCCTCCGTCAGACCAGCCAATGTGGATTTTTTATTTATTATCAGTCGCCCTCCATACAACCGGGCCACCAAAGCGACCCTAAGTCGCTGGGTATTCTCCACATTAAGTGAGGCGGGTATCGATACAGAGATATTCAAACCTCATTCGACTCGTCACGCCGCTACATCTGCGGCTAGCAGGGCAGGTATTTCCGTTGACATTATAAAGAAGACTGCAGGTTGGTCCCAGAGATCTGAAGTATTCACAAAATTTTATAATAGGCCACTCCAAGAGGAAACTTCTCTTCTTCAAGCCATTTTTTGAATCCAACGTTTTCTTTCAGTCTATTTGTCGATGGTTATTGTATTCAATGCATTAATAACTTCCTTATTAGTGTTGGTCAATATATATGTTTGCATCACATTAAAGCCCTTTCTTGTTCTGTATGTCTACATCTTCTTTTATTATTTATGAACACTTTTCATACAGACACAGATAACTGGTTTTGTCTTCAAGTATACTGGATACGTTGCTGCTCTTGGGTAAGCAAAGATGGTTTGTATTGTTGCTCGCCCTTTACCATTCCGAGAGGTAGTTTTTTACCTCCCAGTAGCACAAGCTACTCTTTTCAAGCTACTTTGTGTTTATACTAGAGTGCGAATGGTTATATAATTTAATAATTAAACGAACTTGTGAAGTTCAATTATAATTATTTAACCTAAGCACTCTAGTATAAACCGTCCCACCCTGGCACAATGCCTTTCTCCCGTAAAAAACTACCTGGACTCTTTTCATGTTGAAGTAGCCTTATCATTAACCGACTCAGAAGGTTTGCCTTACCACAGGCGGCATCTGCAAATGGATCAAGGATCCTTTTCTTTTTCTTGCCGCCTTATCCTTATCCCGAAGACCCATGTCTTGCGGGTCTATCGGCTAAGTCAGTGCGCTGTGTTTCGTAGTGCCTAACGTTACTACTTTGTGTTTATACTAGAGTGCTTAGGTTAAATAATTATAATTGAACTTCACAAGTTCGTTTAATTATTAAATTATAGTAGGTCGATGTAGAAGACTGTTTAGTGCCCACCCAGGCTAGAGCCCACCCAGTCATTCACCTGCTATATTTATCACTTTGAACTGAAGTGAGATGGCGGAGCTCGGAAGGATCTGGGTCGGCGAGGCGCAGGGGTGCCAACAGAACAGAACGAATAGTCCGTTTTTCGTTTGAAAAACCACGCCTTCATGGGGTTTTTCAAATTATTTCTTTGAAATTTACAGCAACACAGTAAGAGCACGAGAGCTGCGTAAGTAAACAGTCTTCTACTTCGACGTACTATAATTCTATTCAATCTTTCCCACAGGTAAGTTGAGTTATCAATTTGTTTACTACTTTACTATCCCAGGTTATACTAGTCAACCATACATAAAATCAGTTTAAAGACAACAACTTGGGCACTACCAAAACGCCATCTGTGACAAGGTGGCGCACTCAACACAAAAATCTGATTCACATCACAAATTCGTTCATTCGTAATTGCGTTCGCCCTTAAACAACCCGAATTGATTGAGAATAGACCTTGAACATTATCATAATTATAGGCACTAAACGAAATTTAAATTATACTGCTAAAAGTATGATATCCTTTTAAAAATGTTTTGTAAATGTTGGTAAACACAAAGCCTGACACTCATAAAGGCGAAAATCATGACATTTGCTGTTTTGTAATAAAAAGTGGCTGCGTTTGGCCATTCATACGCCAAACATACTTGCAACGAACGTACGGATGACGATTTGTATAGTGAATCGCGCATATCCAAATCGTAACCACATGAGAACTTTATTGTAAAAACGAAAGGAACAACAGATACAACTAAAATGAGCAACGAGACACCTATTTTGTGCAAAACCAGTTACATCATGAATAACCCAGAGCATTCAATACACAAAGCCAAAACATAAAGGTCATGCTTACCCTCAAACAAGGTTCCCACAGCTCCCTGTAAAGCCGGGACTGCGATCCACTCCATGAGAATGACTGTCATATTGTAAGCAAAGAAACAAGCAAGTTATTTGTAAGTAGGAACGAAAACATTCGTGTCATACATCGAACCAACTCACGTGGAAACGTCCTATTCTTGAGAAATAACAACGCAATGTAGGTATGATATTTCTGTTTGAATGTAACAAAACAGCATTCATTTCTGGAATAAGGTTAGTGTATGTCAGTAATACAGTAAGTTTGATGCGAAAGTGGGTGTAAAAAGTGAACCAAGTCATCCAAAAAGTTAACGAATCTAGTCAACGATCTCAGAAATGAATCAGTACTGGGAGAGTATTAATTAAAAAGCGTATTCCCCAAAACGTCAACCCACAAAAGCATGACAGATTGCTTGCTTAATTGATACTGTGATTATAACTTCCTTGTGCAGATTTTGAGCAAGTGAAATTTCACTCAGACAAACTGTGAAACGAGATTGTTCAGCATCCCATACCAAATCCCACTACATAAATATAGAAATAAACTGGACCATAACTGGTTTTTCATGCAGGAAATAGAATTAGCTAGTACTGTATGATAAAAATGCTGTGTCATTTGGCAACCCGTATTACCGGGCAGCCCCCCATTTGTATTTTTGCACATAAAGGTTGTTTCTCTATCAAGCAGACTTCGGTACGAAAGGAATTCCTAAACCTTCCTTGCAATTCCTAAAGGTTCCTAACAAGTTCACTTACAAGTTTCGACTATTATGCACGGTTGATTGCGTTTTCAAAATTTGACTATGTTTAGGAATTTTTACTTGAATATTTAAACCCAATTTCATTCTCAATTTAGTATAAACTAAATTAAATTTGGATTCAATCCATTCAAATTGGATTGGAGGCCATACGAAACTATTTCCCAAAGGAATAAGGGTATTATCGTTTACTATTTTTAATTGAAAGTAGATCTTACATTTTGGGAAGTAAATTTTCTACGTTGAGTGGTTTGCTTTTTATGATTTTTTTAAGTTCCAGTAAAATGTGATTGTTTGGCCCTATCCAAATTTGTATTTACCGCCACGGGACTGGAATGGCGTTAGAGGCTTGTTTTCTAAAGTTACCGCTAGAGCGAATGTCGCTCTAAGTTGAATCACTCCCTTTGTATATTTCAGGACGGAACTATGATAATTTTCCTTTCTCTAATTATCCTGCGGACTGGGTGGGCGAAAAATCGACATTGCGAATTCGTGTCTCGTCAGCTTGCTCTCCCATATTACCGCCTTTTAATTGTGCCATTAAAACGTTTATTGAGTCTGGATCCCATAAAACATACAGTGTTTTTCTGTCGATCCCGTTCAGTGATGTTTAACTAAAGAGGAGCAAGATTACTTTCTGCCAAAACTTATTGAAGAGTGCAGATGGGGTCTGTATTATTGGAACTTCAACCGGTTTAATTCTAAAACAGTACCCCCCCCCCCCCCCTTTTCCCCCTTATTGAGCAGAAATAAAAGATCATGACCAACGAGCTCACAATTTCTTTTCCTGATCTGCTGTAATTTGACTATGTCTATCTACAGCGGTATAACATATCGAGATTTTAGTTACACTATCAGTTTGAACACAGAAATGTTGACTATAGCCGTTTTTTTATTCTCCTATATACGAGGTATGATCAAAAAGTATCCGACCTTAATTTTTATTGGTCAAACAAACGCAACTATGGGGGCGGGGCTGGATGTGTGGTTGTGAGCATGCCTAGTGCGCATGCTCATTTTTTTCTACAGCTCCAATACAAGTCAGTCGGTGTCAGGCCATTCATGATTGAACAGGTGCAAGTGAGTGTCGTTGGATTTTTGAAACGCTCCCGCACATTCTTCCCATTTAATTCAGAACTTCTTGACAAAACACAGCACACCAGTGGTTCGTCAACCTCCTTACTCTCCTGACATGGCTCCCTGCGATTTTTGGCTTTTCCCAAAGCTGAAAATGCCACTAAAAGGGACCAGATTTCAGACCAGAGAAGACATTATGCAGAATGCGACAGACCATCTGAGAGCCATACCGAAGAGGACTTCCAGCGATGCTTTCAACAGTGGCAGAAGCGTTGGGAGAAGTGTGTGGCAGCCCAAGGGGACTAATTTGAAGGGGATTTGTATTAAATAATTATATTATAATAAACGTTTATTTTATGAACAAAAGTCGGATACTTTTTGATCATACCTCGTAATACCAACTCTGACAATTGATTCTAACACATCAGAATTAGCTATGCAACCACACGCTGTCTCGCATCACCATAAGATAATGGATAGGTATAGTCATATATAAATACTGGTGTAATGAAACGAGGGGGAAATCAGTATGACATATACACCAATTCCACAAGTCGGAACTACTAGCTGTGCTCCAAGCACCGCGAGTTCATGAACTTTTTGGAACTGGTTCGGCGCCAAACCTTATGCGCACGTGAATTGTGTTCCAAGTGTTTTGAGTTCAGGAACTTAACAGTCACCAAGGTGTTCCCACCGCGTAGGGTTCATGAACTGAATTCAGTGAGTTCATGAACTTTTCAGACTTGCTCGGGGTTAGGGTTGAGAACTCGAACTGAAGGAAACCTTTCTGAACCTTCCAAAAATCTTATTTCACCGCGAATCCTAACGCGAAATACTTGCTTTGTTATTCGCCTGCTTGATGCTTGTTGCATTATCGTTCTTCACATCTCTTTAGTTCGTCGCTTGTTTTGCACTTTATTTACGTCATGAATCTTAATAGAATAGCGGGGCTCTTCCTAGAAGATTTTGATCCGGAATCGGAAGTGAATGCTTCCACTGCAGATTGGGAGTGGGTCCTTGGTTCTGATGAGAAGGAGGAGTTAGATGAGCAGGAATTTGACGAGGATAGAGTCCTCATGTGCCTTTCGATGAAGCAGGATGGATGCACACTTTTATTTTAACTCTTCTAATCTTGAAGTAACAATGAATAAAAGTACAAATGAGAGAATGTCGCTCACATAAATAACCGTGACGAGGTTTTCACGTTACTTAAGACGAGGCTAGAGCTGGTGAGTGCATTGAGTGTCAGGTGAACTATAGTGTCCCACCAACGGGTTCTTGAACCTAAAAGTTTCGTGAACTCGTGGAGGAACCCATCAGAGTTCATGAACTCAGACGGGTGCTTGGAACACACCTACTATTTATAGGTTTAGTGAGAATCGTATGGAACGTGAATACCTAATATTACGATTAAGCATCAAGGTGGCAGTTTTGGAAAATTTGGGAACTAAATTGAAACATGATTCATATTGCATTCTTCTTTGCCATACAGTAATAATAGTTTTCAACCTTCTGCTGATTAAATGATCATAAGGCCCATTGCTTAATCATTTTGCCAGGGAAGTAGTCCCATAACCCCCCCTCTCCATTTTACAATGGCGTTTCTCATATATTCGGCAAGTTAACAACAAGATTCAGTACAACTTTTGAAAACGCAATCAATCAAATATTACCTATATTATGAAAGTAGAAGCTAGAAATTATATTATGCACTACAACCCTCCCCGACCAGGACAAATACGAGTGAAACTATATAACATGGTACACACGAAGCTTTTTTCACACTGTTGCCTAGTTATCAGCTAATCCGAGCTACATTTCCTGATGAGGGAAAAGATACTGGTTTCGAATTAAAATCTCTAGAAATCTGTCCATATTGGCTTTTCTTGGTAATTTTTTGAGAGTTAATCTTCGCAAGGAAAGATTATAATTCAATTTTATTTATTCTACAAAATTAAAGTACATGGCGTCGTATGTGCCTTTTTTGCGTATACGATTTCACCTAATTAAATAAGTCGGACCAAAACTCAAACAAATTGAACAAACCTATCCATAGTTTCATATTCAAGAGGGAAAAGTGATTCTTTGGTTAAAATAACTACTTACTGAGAATATTCTTAATTCTTTAATAATATTTGATCTACTCTACAAAAGCCCAAGGAAGCTACATCAATAGGTTCGTTCCAAGAGGTTTACGGAATCGGAAAGCGGTCAACTGAGGTTCGGAACCTTCTAAATTGTTTGAAACAATGTCAAAGACCAATGTCACTGTTTTGCCATCCAAGTTATATAATTATAGTTAGACAAACTGAATCTCACTAATTTTCAATCACTCCTCGTCTTCAAAAATATCACCAATCAATGTTGCCAGACCCCATCCAACAACAAGGGGTATTGTAGATCTTTAAAAGGGGTATAAAGTGGAACCTGAGGATTCCAAAGGGGTACATGTTTTTTGGCTAATTACACAATGTTCACATGTATACATTTGCATGTGCCTATAGGACAGTGTCAGGGACAGCCATACTCGTACTTACAACAGCATCCTAATCCATCTATTGGCTGCAGAATGCAAACGAATCTTTGATAGAAGAGGGGAAGAGGAAAGAGCTCGTTTATCTGATGAAGAGAGAGAATGTAAGATGGCAAGATGGCAGGAAATGTGGATTGTAGAGCAGAGAGGACAGCACGCATGATACCTCAGATCAAGGTATGGTTAGATAGAAATCATGGGGAAGTAAACTTTTTCCTGACTCAGTTCCTTTCTGGTCATGGGCTGCTTTACGCATACCTCTATAAAATGGGAAAAGTAGACTCTCCAATATGTCCATACTGCCAGAAAATGGACGATGATGTGCTCCACACTTTCTTCATATGCAACCGATGGGCTACAGAAAGAAGAAGGCAGCAGGATGCTCTGGAATTACCACCTCAAGATGTGACACCGGAGGTAGCCAAAATGATTGAACGAGAGCAAAATTGGACTTTGGAGAGCTGCCTAAGTTGAAGACATCCTCCAGAAAAAGATCATCTTGGAATGGGAGAGACCGAGGAGGAGGGAGCACATGGACAGAGAGGACTGAAACTGAAGAAATTTCTCAACAACTCGGCCTGAAGTAATGTGTTAAACAGTTTCAGGCTGAGTTCCGACGTGGGAAAAAGAAGGAGAGGTTTTAGTGAGGTTTGAATCCCACACATAACGCGGAGTGCGGTCCCTTGTGGGTAGCTTACGAGATCCGATTACCACCTTAGGATCTTGAAGATTTCCTCCAAAAAAAAAAAAAAAAAAAAAAAAAAAAAAAAACGCTGTGCTGGAAGCTCAATCCACACATTCATAGACCCTTGGAAAGTAGTAAATGTTAGCAGCTATCATGAAACAGCTGTTGACCCAACAGTGCATGCGATGGTTAATCTCTTTTACTGTTTGCTTCTCTTGGAACGAACCTAATATCAATTGTTATCAAAACAATCTACGTTCAAATAGTACTGACTTATCACTACCATCAAAATACACAAATGCAAAGCAAACACTAGAGCTCAACTGTGTTTTTCACTCAAGCGCAGATTATAAATGACACTGTCAGTGAGTGGTTGGACAAATATTTTAATTTGAAGCTAGATAACGCACCATACGTAATTAAATTAAAAAATGCCGAATTTCAAACAAGAACAGATGGAGCTTAGTATCATAGAATATAACTTACATCTGATGTTCTGCGATGAGCGTTTGATTCGAATGAGCGCTCAGAACAGACACTGGAAGTTTCAGAATCATCTGAGTGATCGTCCAGACGCGTGCGGCGTGGAGAGGTGACGTTATTGGTTTCTCCCTGTTAATAATTTTAAAAAGTGATTTAAGTGTTCTGCCAATGAAAGTAGAACTCTCTACCAAGTCTTAGTTCGGTGTCAGTTGTATATGCGATCTCAGTTCGACCTACGAGACGCGACACGTTGTCTGGACTCAATATGCGATCTCACTTGGAAAATCGATAACTAGCTTGAGGAAATGGGGGAAGAAAATGGGCAATCTTACCTTTTCTCCAAAAATGAAGATAGTGATGGGTGCAGCGAGCGCCACCACTCTTTGATCAACTCTGTCCAACATGTCCCCGGCTCCATTAACTTTTATATCATAATGCGCTTTTACGTGCCTCCTCATGGTGTGTCAGCTCCAGTACGTAGGTCGATAAAATTTTCTGAGTGGTTTACTGTCTTGTGGGTATACCCCTCGGTCCTAAGCGTACTGTCGGCCTTCCACTTGTCCGAATAAATCACAGAACCAACTTCGATCCCGTTTTCGATGATTGGCAGTAGCGTCCTTGTGTCCCTTCTCTCTACAATGAATAACCGACGCTCTAAAATGTCCGCCTGCTTGCAACACATAGCGAAGACCCATGGCCCTTGCACTCTTGTGCCATAATTTTGTTGAGTATCATACACATCATCGTCATGGGGTGTGTCTGATTCGGATGTGGCATGCTTCTTCGTATATAATTCGTGTAGGAGCATTTCAATGGATGACCAGACACTGGATACTGACTAACACTTACTGGCCATATGAAAAGAGTAGGAATTGGGAAGGTGAACGGCCGAAGTTTGGCGTTTTGAGTTGAGATCGCATCCAAGTCACTGAGATCACATATTGGAGGTTGAAAGTGCGCTGAGATCGCATATGCAACTGGTACCCTTAGTCCCGAGTGATCTGTTGAAAGTCAGATCAGCAATTTACACGGAAATCAAAATGTTTAGTTCACAGAAGCATAACAATGAACTCGAAGATGTATGTAGGTGTATAGAGAAGAAATATATTGATAGCTTTACCAAATTAACCAACATAAATGTTGAAACAATGCTTATGACTTTCAATTCACCCAACAAATTGAGGGAAGTAGAACGTATGATCAAACGTACAAGAGCGTCAGCAAGCGCAGTCTCGGCTTCAAGGGATTGGTGAAGGATACGTTGTGAAAGAAGTGGTGGTCGGGAGGGGAGGGTCGATCTGATGCTAGAACCTCCCCTCCGCGCACCACCAGATGCAGGAGGTATTCCATATCTGAAAATGAGAGATTAGAATAAATGTTATGATCAAGATGATTACATAAATACAGTAAATCATATTTCCAGGGTGGCCCCCAAATGGAAAATTTAAAATTCCCTCACATAAAAATTGATACTTGAAAAATTATTAATTTCTAGTATTTAACTGATAAACTATTCACTTATTGGGTTTTATAACGACTTATCCACGTTGGAGCTCTGGATGGTTTTTACGATTTTACTGTATGTTTTGAATGTCGCCGAATTCGTTCAGCCACTTGGGCACAAACCCATACTACCCGCATCGATAAGTCGCAGAATTTTGATACAATTGATCGGCATGGCCTACTGGGAACTCACTATTATCAATAAAACTCCTATCTATTTGTGCATGAGCAGTCAACCTTTAGATTCATAAGGTAGTAAACCTTTAGATTGCTCTCGAAGTCTACATCTCTCCAACATTTCAATCTCTCTCCATCCCAAATTTCTCAAGGAGCTCTCTCTACTGTAAGCTAGGACCTCAACAATACGTATACGCAGTATACGTACTTTACACGGACATTTCTACAAAAAAAAGAAGATATTTTCGTTAAGCAATAGTCAACTTCATCCCCAAAAATATCTAAAATAGGCTGAAAAAATATTAAAGGTTTCTCCCTACATGCATGTTGGTGCAAGGAGTATGAAGGTAAAGCTCACACGGTACTCATCGGATAATTGGAGGCCAATCACTAATGGATAACCCAAAGCCAATCACCTATCTTTTTAGTAAAACATAGATTAGATGGAATATAGAGTAGATGGATTAACATGGATTGGATGGAGTAGATTAGGATGTATGTTTTGATGTCTGGTTGCTCGCATCTCAAAAATAAAAATATATATACTAAATCAATATAGGAAAAGTATAGATTAGATGGACAAATAGACCAATATAAATGACAAGGTCTCCTGTAACCAGTAAATGTAGATCACTCACCTGCCAGGGGATGTTTCTCTCGAAGTCGCGCCGCTTCTAGAGCCAGAATAAGAGGGAGAACGTCGACTTCGGTCACCCACATTCGACGTAAACGTCGCGTAATTCAAGCGTGACGAGGGAGATCCAGACCGTGAAGACGCTGCCAGAAGATAAAATAACAATTTATTTAACAAAAACTAGTAGTGTTCGTCGTTGTTGACATTGGGCCCGAATAGTTCTCTCCAGACCAATGTTGGTGCACAAGTACACAACAACTTCTTACATAAATAGTTGCCTAAACCTTTTCATAAAGAATATTGGAACACACCTAGGATGGATGCGATAAGGTGCGACTGGCAAACGATTAATTACATTGATAAAACCTATCCACATAACCATGAGTATAGCAGGAGGGGTAACAACATCTTAAGTCTGGTGCTACTTACGTTGCGATTGAGACACGCGTGTCGTGCGACTTCGGCCTTGGCGAGAGTGCTCAGGGGAAAACGGCGAAGGGGGACCAGTCAGGGAGCTTGGCCCGTCACTTTTCTTTGGTCGAGCTGTTCCATTGGATTAGGAAAGAAAAATCCAAACGCAACGAAAACACAACCAAGAGTTACGAATTAGTAAAATTAGTAATAGAATCATCTATAGAGTCGAGTACTCGTCAAAAATAAGTACAATCATTAAAGATAAAATAAAATATTAAAAAAAGTTAATAATGTTAATTCAGTAAGGAAAAATTCAAAATTCTCAACTAGGTACAAAACCCCTCACTATTTTTAAATAGATTCTGTAATGCTTGGTCATTTTTATTTATCAATGAATGTTTCGTTTCTTTGCAATTGTTTCACGAGTCATTAATAATAAGTCAGGCTGGGTTATCTCGACCACTAGGTTAAATTTAAGATGTTTCGGGTTTCTTGACCTATTTTCGGGTTTCTATTGACCAACCCTAAAGAAACCCGAAACATCTTAAAATTAATTATAAGTACCAATGTGATGTTATATATATATATAACATATATATATATTATATATATATATATATATATATATATATATATATATATATATATATATATATATATATATATATATATATATATATATTTTTTTTTTTGAAGTCAGATCTTGGGTTTTTATAATAATAATAATATTAATAAAAGAATTATTTTATCCTGAAGTGCTCCGATATTTTATTGGAATTGCAATGGTTAACGAATTAATGAATAACTCTTGGGAGTAGAAGAAATTTATTGATTACGAATTTAAATTTAAATTTAAAAGATTATGCTAAATACCGAATTCACAGAGGTACGGCTAAATTTTGAAATGAGGCAACATGCAAGTTCAAGAGTATTACATAGGCTAAACAGTCGGAAGGCAGGAGTTTCATTTGCTTCCAAAAATTGAAATTAATTTCATTTATTTTTCAAATTACACTGCGCGATTTATGAGTATCCCATCTGCTTATAGCCCAACGGAAAAAAAAATTGTTTCACACGCGTTTTGGATTAAAGATACGAGTTCAAATCTTGCTGGAAAGTATATTTTCTGCATATATACAAATAATTGTTTATCCCTTAAATACTTCAAACTATATACATTTAAAACAGTAGTAAGTTTACGATTGTAGTTCGTTTTTACACTTTTTTAAAAAAGAAATAGATTATGAATCATAACTACCTACGTCATTGACATGGAAACTTCATTTTTTTGAAAAAAATTTACTTTTTTTCTAGAGTTAGTTATAAAATTTTTATCGCTAACTGCCAATAAAGAGCGTAACACAAAAATAGTGATCATTATGGTATAATTGTTTGCGTACATCCGGACGTTTAGTTGTTTTTAATAAGATTCCAGGTATAGTAGAGAGTGGTTTAATTCTAACATAGGAAGACATAGAGCTAATATGTGTTGACATAAACATTCGAGTTAGGGGCTGGGAAATTTTGTGAGGAGCTCTATGAGTCAAAGACCCATCTAGACTACGATCAGATCTATAAACTAGATGCAAAACAGTACCCAAACTTATGTAGATTTCAATTTTAGCATTTAATGTCACAATTCTACAACATGTGAAAGATTTCAACAAAATAAAAAATAAACAATATTACAAAGCTAATAGAACTGTGAAAGAAGACGTGCTAAAGGGAAAGTTCATTCAATGTGAGGTGACATCGACACCAGAAATGGTCAGCGTACCTCCATCCTCTGAGGCAGGAAATCAAAAAGCCCAAATCAGTTTAGGCATGTTTCCACGAGAAGTAGATCAAGAATATAGCAAGCATGAATGAATATTGAAGAGGGGACATAGAAAATGAACTAATTGCGAGTCTCTAGAGTGACGATTGAATCTTCCACCCGACACAAGTCTCATTTTTGCGCATGTGTATATACTGTACCATGAATCCAACGGCATTCACCATCAACAGTATTATATAATGCCATGGTATTGTTAGGAGATTGCTAGGACGTTAACCTGCACAATCGTTGAAAATGTCATCAAGTCAGTACATAATCAACTACCCTGTGAGCTTGAACGAAATGGGATAAGAAATTCACGTTTGCGTATGCGCACAGCTAACATTAATCCAACGGCAATGAAATTTATAGGACATTATTCAACAACCAACCCGCACAATCCCTGAAAATTTCATTAAAATCGGTCTATTAGGATCGGAGTTTTGTCTGAGTCAATCGATTTGAGTTTTGCGCAAGTGCAAAAATTGTTATACTAAACTAATCGCGCGATAATTCCTAATAGCACCTTCCAGCAAACCCCCCCCCCCCCCTTCGCCCGTTTTAAACGAAGAGGGACCAATAGATGACGAGAAATTGACATTATAAGAAATTCACATTTGCTAGGAAATTTTGGAACAATGATTCATGTAGGCACTGTTCGTGTGCAGTAAACTGTCCCCATTTCTCCAAGTAGTTTCAATAGAGAAACCGTGCAGGTTAGAGCAGGCGAACTATACCTAGTAACGAACTTAAGTAATAACTTGAAATTTTTCCGTTTGATGATTCTATTTTACATTAAAAAATATTTTTACTTTTCCTGTATTTCTTTTCCATACGTGATGAAACACCCTTCCCGTACACGAGAAAAGAGCATTCACCATCGCAGGAAACCAACAAAACATTGCACAAGGACCTTCCGAGACACATAACATTTGCTTTGGTATGGCTATTACATTTGGACGCATATTCGTAATAACCCATTAACCAAAAACACTACATTCCTAAGTTTTTTCTTATTGGTAAATGTTTCGATAAGTCATACATGGTATATATCCATTTCCCATTGTCAGGATGCCAAGTGGAACCTTGTGAGCTTACCTTATGATCATTATATAAGAAGGGGATACCAGACTATTATTTACCTAGACTAGGTACAAGTAATACCTTCACCAAAGTGGATTATTTCATTTCTTGTATAACCATAAAACATTGGAAAATTACAGTTTGTAAAATGTTATATCATCGTACATATATTACATTTCTTCATTGTGATCGTTACATGTAGGCCAGTGTAGAGGCAGAAATTATTTCTCGAGCCATGATTAAACAAGAAGCATCATTAGATGCAGTATAAAGGAAATATATCGAGTAGCTAAGATGGTTTGCTTAAGGAAGTAAGAATATTCAGCTAGGATGCTCAAACCCCTCATAATCTTGAACATTTTTGGTACAAAAGCGGACAGAACTGCATTGCCTTTTCAAGAACCTAGACTGAAATCGTAAAAGTTTATTATAATTTATATTCCTGATATAACTAGTATATATGCCCAAATACAGTTTATGGATAATAAAGATTATTATTATTATTATTATTATTATTCATTCCTGAGGAAGGTAGATCTAGAATGTTTGAAAACTTTGTACGACACCGTAATCAGATACGAGAATTCAATGCTCGCTGGAAGCAATTTTCCACAACATTCACTTAAAAATAAGGAACAAATACAGCAAAAGTACCGGCATTTTGAGGTTGTTCAAAAGTTCTAGAAAACTTTTGGTTTATTATTTCCAATAATAAGCCTATGTGATCGTGTAGCAAAAAATTTTTATAACCCCCCCTCAAACTTTGTCGCTTTACGTTTCAAGGTGCGTAGAATCCAAATTTAAAATGTCCGTCCGCCGTTCGCCGTCCGGGCCATAAAAGGCCTAAGAATTTACTTAAAAAACCCGTTCTTTCGCACATAGACTCCATTTGAGGTCTAGTTGGTCCTAACGTTTAATCATCCCGATCGCTTTACTCGCATAGATGCTATGGGCCAAAAACGGGCGAAAAAGTGTCTTTTTGAGGCTGTGAGTTTTAGACGTGTTAGACGCACGCCTGGCACGCTTGGCAGGGGGTCACGGTGGGTGGTGAGCGGGGGTGGATGGAGTGAGAGGAGGCGCCGCGGCACCATGAGGTGGGTACAGCGTTCCTTCGAGGCATGAATATATGTTTTTTTCTAGGTCATATTTTTGTGTTAATACCAATGCTTTTCCTATGCATATTTAATAACATATCCTCTCGACTTTTCGTACGTACTTAGATAATGATATTATTAAGGCAATAACTATTTGAATAGATAGGAGCTCAAATCGAGAAATATAAACATGCGTATATAATTATAGAAGTATAGGTTGTGGCAACTCGAAATAGGACACGCCGAGGAGTCTACGTACGCAAGCCAACTAAAACTACGATCATACTCAATTGAAAAAATAATAAACCTTTATGAAATAATTTGCAGCGTTTTTTTTTCTGCCTTTATAACAGAAAGGCTTAATTAGATAGCGGGTGTAAAATCTGATAAAACGAGACGATACAAAACTGATAATAAGCCAAAACCCCCGACATCAATGGGGAACACGCGTGTAAGGCCAAGGCAAACACCTGGGCAAAGATCTAAAAGAGCTATGGAGAAAAGAGGACAGCAGGTATAGACAATCTAGAATGTGCATCTCTGGCTGTGATAAGAGTCGCTCAGACTGGATTATATCACAGCCTAGAACACAAATGAGGAAAATAATTGGGGTCCTCACAGGGCATTTTAGCTTTAAGAGGACCCTTTTTATCATGTCCAAGGCACCTTCTCCACTCTGCGAATGTGGAAACGGGGAGGATACAGCTGAACACTTGCTGTGTGATTGTGATAGATACTGGAGATCTAGGCAAGAGGCCCTAAGATTCAATCGAAAGGGCCTCACTCAACTCAGAGACCTGAATTGGAAAAAGACCAAGAAGTTTGTTGAGTTAAGCAACAAATTTAGGGACATAGTGCAGCCGTAGAATCCCCAAATCAAAAGGGGCCCTTTTCGGGGAAATATAAGCCATTAGACCAGGGATTTCTTTCTACGGAAGCCCTATGCAGTCAGCCAGTCAGTCAGCCCGGTGGGGGACTTGTGTAGATCTGAAATTATATTTTCGGTTATTAGTTTCTTGTTATTCGGAGCGAGAAAAACTGGTTAGGACATGTAGAAATGTTCCATAACTCCTGAGTAAAAAAATCAAGGGAGAATATTTCAGGAAATTAACATGGAATCATGTTTTAGCGATGGATCCCCCGCCGAAAATTGAGACTATAAAGTGAGATGAAAGTAGCGCCAATAATTGTGATGATTTCCGCTTACAACCGAGTCGTTGCTAGGGATATGATACTTCGTCGTTTTTCATCCCACAAAATTCGTTGACAATTCGACCGAAAGCTCTCGATTTATCCAATCATACTATATTAACTACTGCGAAGTGCGTGGCCAACAAGCTCAGTTATGAGCATGGTTATATGAATAATTGTTTACACACAGGTGATCATTCTCAATTATTGATATTGTGAACATGATTGCAACCGCTTGTTAATTTCTGATGATTTCATTGAGCTGGTGTTTCGATTTTGTGATTCATAGCAGGTGATCCGAATATTGCGAGAACGGTTTGATTTGTGAAGCGGTGGTTAAATAATTTTAATAGGTAATTTCTATACTTTACACTATAGGAAGCTGTAATTTCGTATGTAGCCTCTTTAGCCTCTTTCTATAATAAAGTGAATGTTTACTCGCGAGTTTCTATTAGGAGATCATCATCTCACAAGAGCTCAATCGTCGTGATCATTTCTATAATAAAGTGAGAGCGAGGAGCTAAAACATGATTCCATGTTTTTTTACATTTTAGCAGTCAGGCTCAAAGTAATAACATCCGGGGGGGGTGCAGGGGGGCGAAGCCCCCCTGGCGGGGTCAAGGGGAGGAGCCCCTTGCGAGGCCCGAAGGGCCGAGTTTTATATACGGCAGTCTGCATTTCTACTTGATGCAAGTGTCACCAGCCAACTCAGGTGGCTTTCCACCATATTCAAATTCCAAAACTTTAATTAGGTTCCCCAAAGTAATGATTCGCTATTTTTGTAGTAGTTCTTCGATTTCGTTAATTTAACACATTATCTTTTAGAAAATATTATTAAATGCCATGCAAGTTTTCCACTCTCATTTTACAATGTAATTTGTAAATGAGCAAAACCATTAATGTGTATAAAATGGGCCTTGAGATTTCGACAACCGTCTAGGGCTGGCTCGTCACTGAACGAACTTATAATGAAGTGAGTAGCTACTGTAGGTATAACTTTTACTTTATCTGCAATACGGCATCCAAAAAACGTAGTTAAAAATAAAACGAAACGTTAACACACGAAATACATTATGAACCTGAAATGAGTATATAAAATTGATACTTACGGAGACTAGCATTGGATCCGACTTTTTGACGAGCGAGTGCAGCGTATTGAGCTCGAGCTTTCGCTCTCTGAGCGGCTTGAAGATCGACAGCAGAATTGGATCTCCTCGAAGCAGGAGTTGAACCAGTGGGAATGAGTACTCTCCGATTTGGTGTCTCTGTACGAGGAAGTACGTGCAATGAATGAATGTTAGTAGATGGAGATGGAAAGGAGACAAGAAGATTTTACACATCCTTCCATAGTTGTGACAGTTCCCGTACGAAATATGGGAATTCACCTACCTCGCATCCTACGGCAAGGTTGACTAGGTACATACTATTCCCGATTCTTTTAAATGCAGAAATGAGAATAACGTAACCTTGAATAACCTAAGGGAATCACACATTATTGGACATTAACGCACAATTACGTACTTCTCTACCTCATTATCTACTTATTCAACTGAATAAAATGAATCATTAACATATGATCGATTCGGAATTCTAAATGGAGAAAGGCCAGAATATGGTCAATAACAAATTTCTTGAGTCGACTTTGATGTACTGCAGACCTAAAATTTTGAAATTTATTGGCCGAACAAGGAAAATTACATAAGATAAAACTACCAATTAAAAAAAAGTACGGCAGCTCCAAAATTCTTACTTCCAGAATTTTATTACTTACTCAGTCTTACTTACTTCTTTCCAAAAATTTTAATTCTACCACAATTTCAAATGATTTTTTCCTCCGTATTTTGAAAATAATTTTAATTATCTACAGTAAAATGTAACGTTTAAATTTAATTAATATATTAATCCAATTCGCTTCAAAATTCTGTTCAGCAATACAAATCGTTTTCAAGATTATTGAAATTTTACGCCCGTAGGCGATTTTTGAGCAATTAATCACCGATTTGTAGGCACAAATTGGTCTTTCGAACCAATTGCAACCTAGCGGTCCTTCAAACTCGTAACTATTTTGTTATGGGATTCTTCAATTTAGGCAAAACATGAAATTTTTCAAATTTCTCTTCCAATCGAAGGTAACGCATGGATTTCACTGATCAAATCGTTGCATTAACTAGCACTTCTTATTTGTATTAATTTGATTATTTAAAACAAAAAATGTTAAAAAACTACGACTTTTTTCTTCTTTCTTTTAGTAGGTAAAATATATATTGAAAATGTGTCACTTTTATCGGTTCATGTACAGGGTAATGTTCACAAAGAGCTACGGCAATGGGAACGACGCTCAATGCATTTCAACTATTACTTATTACATCATCAACGACTAATACATTGACATATTATTTAAACATATTTAATTATTGTTGTGTTAATTGCTGTTATGACGTTGATTGATTGATGTTATGTTTATGACGTTGATTACTGATAAATGTGCACAAGAATGACCGCGTGGAAGGCAGACGGTCTGACCATTGCCTAAGATTTCAAAGATGTTACCTGTATTTTTTGTTTTCTTAATAAACATCTTGATTCATTCATTCATCAACGACTATCACTAATATTGTAAATACCTACTCGCCAACCTATCACAAAAATATCTTCGTAAGAATGATCAAATGCTATATCCAATAACGAACAAACCATATGAGTATAGCTGATACCAAGCGAATTCTAAAAAAACCAATCTACTAATTAAGATGTATATACCGACTGGCCTAAACATAACACGTTAGATCAACGGTTGGTAATTGAGCGTTAGGGCAAATGTCACTGGATGAACTAAATATCTGAGCAGCTCAAGTAGACACATTCCAAATGATAAAATCAAAGAGAGGATGAAAGTGATAAATTTGAAAAAAACAATGGACTGATAAAATCCAAATTAAGAAAAGTGCATGAAAATAACAGAAATGCTGTTGAAACCAATGAAATGAAACCAAAAGAAAAACTGAAGCGTGAGATTTCATACTTCACTGAAAATTTTCAACCGAAATATTTAGCGTATTATTACTATACAGCGTGCTGACAATTGGCCAAACAGAGGAATAAAGCCTATAAAAAGCTCTCGCCTAACACATGAAAGCAGGAGGGGATGATTTAACCAAACAGTGAAGATAACTATTACACTACCAAACAACAACTCGATAGACACAGTGCAGAAACCTGTAAGTGAAAAAAGTAAAAACTTTCAGAATTAAAAAAGCAGATTTCTCGCTTTTTTTTAAATTATACATTTTGGGCCCAATTTCATTACTTACAGGAGCTTACACTCAATTTGATAGTGACTTAGCGTTTTAACCCCCTGATTTCAACACTTAAAGGAATTTACAGGTACTTACATCGCGTTCTAGAGGTTCTTAACTCACAGGTTTTTACATGATCATAAAGACGAAAAATCAATGGCCTCATTTTTTTGGTCTTAGAACGTGCGCGAGGTCACAATTATTGAGCGAAAAAGCTCCTAAGCCTTTATTTCAGCCAAAAGTGAACTAACAGGGTTTTGCTACCTTCAAATGAAGCACAAATTAACCCGGTGAATTATCAATAGTAAGTATAGTATGAGTAGGTTCATTTTTTTTAAAGTAACCTTCTGATTGATAAATCTCCAATTGTTCCGAGTTCATTAGAAATCAATGCGCTAGAATTTAAAACAATGCAGTTCCTGTAGACTATTTATTTCCTCAACCCGCTAAAATAAGCGTTCAACTTTACCGCCCTGGGAAGCTGAAACCCACTATTTTGCACTCATTCTGAATATAATGGAAGCTGTAGACCCTCGTCATACGTCAAACCCACGCCAACAGGTTGTGTGTTTTTTTGTTTCAACTTTTTCTTTTTTTGCTTTCTTCACCCGCAAGCAAAGTTGAGAGCAAAATGTTTCAAAGTTAGTAATCCAACCATCTCCTTACACTCTTATAAACCTGTTATACTTATAAACCCGTTCCACCACGGAGGATCGGGTATTAATCCAGAGTTAATCCAGTTATTCCACTGCCGTTTTTGAGGGATTATTCCTGACTCTAGATATACACCCTTCGAGCCATCTATGGTGGAACAGGCCCTTGAGCAAACTCCCTACCCTCAATGTTAAATACCAATCAATTAGCAAATTACTGTTATGTAAAAATGAAGAAAACACCATGTTTAGCTGTACACATCAATTTATAAACAGTAAGTAATTACTTATATAAAAGTATTACAAAATTGGATAATTTTAAAGCAATTTAGTTTTAGTGTATATTTTTCACTTTTTGGTAATGAGAACAACATTATATCACTGAAGATTACGGTTACTGAAAAAAAGGAAAAAAAAGAGACAATAAATGGTCATGTGAGCTGTATTATTGGTTAGCGTGGTTGGATGCAGGAGTGTGGCCTTGACAGCAGGCAAATTACAACAACTATCAGGATAATTTGAGACAGGCATCTAGGGAGCTGGTGTGGGAATGGGTTGGGGGCTGACCTGTGGACTCTGGGCGACGCAAAGTTGGTATGCCTGAACCACTGGAGCGACGCGAGCCTGCACCACTCGCGAGATTCTCAGTGCTGCCACCTGTCATCATATTTACAAGCACATCGTAGGGGGGTTGTGCCATTTGAAGTACAAGGTAACACGTACGTTTTCACATGTGGGATAGGTACAATAAATTAAAGAATATCGTTTAAGGATGTGAGGTTGTATTGTTACATTTTTTCAAACAAAGATTGAGATGAACAAGGATGCAATTCTATATGCGATTCTGGGAATAAGTGTTTTTATCCAGGGATTCATTTGGGCTAAAACCGAGTGCCACTGCAGTCGGACATAATATTAAGCTCAACTGGTCAGTCACTTACCACCATTCAAATTAAAAAACTTTGCTAACTTACCATCAGTAACCACAAGACCTGGTAATGCCAATACTGGCACAAAATTAAACAAAATAATTCAATGAGGAAAAGAGGTAAAATTGAATGAGGGAATATTACATTTTTCATCCAGAATCAGAACAAGATTAAGAATTTGCTAATTTCTTCAATCAATAATCCTACTTTTTATTTATTTATTATTATTATTATCATCATTATTATTATTTTTTTTTTTTTTAATGGGACACAGGAGTATTCAATAACTAAAACTCTCGGGTAGAACAATATAAAATATACTTTACTCGATTATGAAATGGAACAGGAATAGTATTGGGTGTGGATAACTAACAACGAATGCAACGAGAAAGGAGAGGGTAGGTAATGGTGAGGTGGGGCAGTCAATGCTGCCAACCTAACATAGCAGTCAACAAATGTCAATAATACATCACATTCAATTGACTTGGACATGCCTAACGGCTAGGGGTTATTTTGAAAATTTGTCCGTCCTATGTTTGGTCACAACCATGTTTAACTGACACGTTTTCAGTCCAAATGGCTCAATAGATTATGACAATGTCTCTTGAAAAAGATCGTAAAAATCACATGAAGAAAAAAAAAAAAAAAAAACACAGTTGTTCAGATCAGCTGGGTTTTCTCTGAAACCCATTTAGTTCCAACTCAATTCAAGATGATTCAATTTGAAACAGAGCCTTAAGTACAGCTGAGTACCCATGGGTCTGTAATAATGACGTTGACGTAACAGGAATAATTCTTTCAACGAACCAGAAAATAATTGACTTGAGGAAGATATATTCCGAATTATTATTAACGTTTTTACGTAACTGACCAACCGTCTGTCCAGGATTACACTTTATATACGGTTCGTCGTTATAACCAATCTCGTTATAAATGATTTCCACTGTACATTAGTTATTTCCTTCATATGATAGGTTTTAATTAGTTCCTAAGTTTAAAAACTATTCTGGAAGAAATACAATATACATTCCAGACCCAAGGGTAACCCTCATTCACATGCCTCTAATATCATAAACATACTCAGCCGTTATGTTATGTATGAGTAATGGAGATTTATATATTTTCTCTTAAAAATTACCTCGTTCAAGTGATATATTAATACAGGTAGGTGTACAGAAAAGATGTTTACAATGCGCCTTACCAGAAGGGGGACGAATCCGCGATATGGATGGTGGCTGGTGAAGCGAATTAGATGAACTAGAATTCGACATATCCGAATGCAAGCTACGTTTATAAGGAGCATCCAGCGTGTTGAGCAGATGGTCTGCTTGATCGGGGAACTGGTCCTTGAAGGCCCAAAAAGCTCTGCAATAAAAGAGAAATGAATATTAGTGCTTTAATATAAAGCAAACTGTAGATTCTTGTTTATAAATACCAAATCAAAGTAAAAAATATCATACGAGCGAAACGTAAATATTAGGATCACTGAGCAATGACTTCAAACAAATGCGATTTACAAACAACATGTTCCGATAGCTACTGAAAAGAACATATTTCCATTATTGCTTCCGAATGTACCAAATTAGCAAAAACCTTCGTGCTAACATATGAAAGCAATCGGTCTTGTGTCTTTTCGTTGGCCACACACATCAAGTCTACCATTTTCATTTGAATGGAACACTTGCAGAGATTACACGGGCCAGGAACTAGAGGGACTATTATGAATATCTTATACATTATCAAACCTGGAACGTTTCCACACTTCTAATTTCTACAATTCGCATTGCAGTTTGGTTATGTATACAGCTTAGAAATGTTGATATAGTAGATATAGCATATTGATATTGAAGATATAGCATTCTACTTGTTTATCGAGTTGATCCAAGACAGTCTGCAATCATAATAATTTGAAGATATTGTTCGAAAACGACTCATTAAGACTTACTTTCGTGCTGTCTGCCGGACTTCTTGGTCTGCATCAGCAATCGCAGAGGCAAGCGCATTCTGGATAGCCGATAGGTGTCGCTGGAGCGGATTCATTGGCCAAGAAGATATGAGCTGGTGAAACGCTCTAATGATTGCTCTTCTGATCTCTCGGGACTTGTGAGACATGGCAGTGCAAAGGTGGGAAATGAGGCGGCCAGCGGGAGTGTGGCGGACAATGAAACCAAGCGCCACTTGCCCCGCACTTGCTATCACCTATTTTCAATGGATTCACAAAAATACTCAGTGAGACGAGATCTAGAATATAATACAATATTATTGAGGAAGTACAGGTAACTCATTTCCCCTGTACTCTATTCATGGCACATATTAGTATTTGAATTCTTGAACCAATGACAGGAAAATCAAAGCGTTAGAGCAAAATTTGTCTAGGAAAACACATTTAAAAATTAAAGGAGTTAACATTTTTGAACGAATCGCACAAGTAGGTATAAAGTAGAAAACCATAACAAGTAGTGCATTTAAATAACATATTTTGTTTTTGGGGAAAAGAAAATATAGAAGATTTTCAGAATGGAATTCTATAAAACAGACCGAATCTACCGAAAAGAACTCTCATTATTTGTGTCACACTCAAAATCAAAAATCTTGAATGTTTCTCATTACGAATACACGTTTGAAGGAAATATTCTTTTATGGATACTGTGAACGCAACTAGTATCAATGTTAGAAAGTAATCCTTGGGTCCTTGGGTTGGGATGTAATCCTTAGGTCTGTGATAAACCATATGATGAAGTTGGCCCCGTTTCTCAGCAACGGCAGTACCTAGCAGCGTGTTTTTTTTCTTAGTTTATCTCCTATGATGGCATTTTTTTTTTTTTTTTTTTTTTTTCAAAAGCAACCGATGACCATTTCAATTTTTCCCGTCCCTTTTCGCAATTTCGCAACATCTTTTCTTGTTGGTAGTGATCTTATTTTGTTACTATTGGTGCTAGACGGAAAAAAACGATAGATAGTGGATTAGTTCCTGATCAAAATAAAACAAAAATCGGCATGATCGGTCAAATAGTTGCAGAGATACAGGGGCAAACACGGGTTTTGAGTGCAGTCTTCGAGAAACTGAGAAAATGGGAAACTAGTTCCGCAAATCGCGCGCCCGCTCGACGCCGAGTTGATTGTACTCCACAAATGAATGGTATTACGAGCTGGAATTGACATAGAGAATTTTGTGTGTTCTCAAATATCCATTATGGAAGTACTACTATGCAATTCTACAGTCAGAGAAAGAGTAAACAACAAAACTATCTTATCAGAAGCACACGCAGCCATTCCAGCAGTTGACGTCTAAGTTTGTCAGCAATTTCCAATGCTTCTAATGATCCGAACCCCGAACATATTGGTATCAAACGAATCAGCATGAAACCAATAGTTTAATTAAAATATTTAAAACAGTGTCAAAAACTTTTGTTCAGACCTAGGAAGGTCATTGATCTACACTAATGTAAAACAGAATTGCCTTAGAAAATAACTGCTGCGATATGAATGGTGTGTAACGAACTTAGGTCCGCACTACATAAGAGAGGGGGGTGTGACAGTACCACAAGAGATACAACTCGTACTAATAGCATATGTGCTATGTTCGTAGAAGAAGATTTTCCGGTTCTCGGATCCTCATCTATCGCCAAACAGCATTCCAAGAACTCGAGAATGGCATTCGACCCGTTGCGGGGCGACGGATAGACGCGCATTCTCTTGGATCTGACGTTAACTGTCACACTCCTCCCCTTAAAGACATACTTGATTGAAGAGCAAGTATGTAAACCAGGTGAAATAGTTTACTGGTTGAGAACTGATGCTGACTAATAAATAGCTGCACTGGCGATTGAGGATAAAAAAAGGAAATTAAAACAGGATGGATTGTCAATGAATCTTCAGATGAAGTATTCATTGGGTAATTAACCCCCAATCAAAGATTGGAACAATCGGGAATAATATAACTTGCTCAACTTTGGAGACTTACAGTGGGAGCTGCCCACTTTGGGGACTTATGAAAATGGGAACTATGCCCGGGGAATAATAACTTGCTTAACTTTGGAGATTCAAGTGGAAGGTGCCCAGTTCGGGGACTTATGAAATAGGGAACGATGCCCTGGGTTCGGGAACAATGCCCTTGGAAGAAATGAAGGACGAAAAATAGAAATAATATTATGGGAAAGATTGAGAAATTAGAAGTCAAGAACTAATGAAATTATTTTTGTATCCAAGGGAGTATAATGGGTATTCCTTCGGGAAACCCGGGCCATGTTTCTGCTGAAACATTAAAGCCCACAAAAATAGTGGATCGGATTACTAGGCGTCAGCCCATACATAATTTAGACCACGCTCTGCTACCATGTAACGGACTTAGGTCGCCCCCAGAGGTGCAATGGGGCCTAAATTCGCACTAAATTGAGAGAGGGGGGTGTGACAGTACCATAAGAGATACAACTCGTAGTAATAGCGTATTTGCTATGTTCGGAGAAAATAATTTTCCGGTTCTAGGATCCTCATCTATCGCCAAACACAGCATTTCAAGAACTCGAGAATGACGCGTTCAACCCGGGGCGAGAGCGACGGATTGACACGCATTCTCTTGGATCTGACGGTAACTATCACAGGTGTTACTCGAAGGAATTTCAAAATAATGGTCACAACCCGTTTGTTACATGTCGGAAAAAAATCTATGTAAGGAATCAATTCAAGCAAAAATAACACTTTTCCCGCTAGCACCTCAATTATTTTGATAGGAAAACGGTTCAATTAATCATCAGAAAACTTTTTGTTTTCTAAAACACACCACAATAGGAGACATTTCAGGAAGATTGGTCCATTCAACATACTATTATGTTAACATCAATAGGGATTCAATTATTTAAAGGTAAAGGAATCCTTGCAAGATCTGAAACATCATATACCCACACACAAGCATACCACACAAAAATCTGTAACAATGTTAATAACTGCGCACTACCTAATCATTAATGAAAGGTTAATAAAAAACGACAAGACTGACCTTGGCAGAATTCTGTATCTGATTGATGAGAACTGGTAAAAGACTTTCGGCAATGTGTTCAAATTTGAGGCCCAATGTCTGAGCCAAGAAAGCAACAGTAACGCAAGCCTCCCGAACGACCTGCGATCTGCAAATATTCAGAGCCGCAATTTTACTTCAACGTTCCCAAATCAAATACAACCAGCAGGTACGTTTTCATAGAAGTAAACCAACACTGTAGGCTTGAGATTGTGCAAAGAAGTTAACGATTTAAGTCCAGAATTCAAGTTAAGAACAGTTGCATACAAGGGTGTGTGAGGAACTGGTGAACACAGGTACACAGGTTATTCTAGAATGTTACAAGTCCTGTTCACCACTTATGCGTGATTTTCAACAGGTATTTTCAAGCCTACTGAGCAAGCAACTTTTACCTAGTAAGGCATAACTCACCGAAGATCTTTAACCGAGACTTGGAATGCCGGGTCGAGCGTTCGTAATTGAGCAATAAACTCATCGTAGTCAAGGGCTCCAGCGATGAGGAGGGATCGTACTTTTTTGAGCTATAATGAAATAAATGCGTGATTTAGAAGTCAAGGCAAATTACAAAACAATGGAATAATAACAGACACAAAATTATTTTATAATCAGGTCAGCTGATAAAATTGCTGAAATGTGGGTTGTTTAATCATGTTTCGGAAGTGCGCACAAACCCTCGGGAAGTGCCCCAACACAGCTCAAAACCTTCAGAGGTTTTATTTCAATGATTATAATTTAATTATTCTCCAAATCAAATGACCTAATACACTCAAGATTCTCATCTATGATTGTTTAACAATCGCACAAGGAATTCGAATCGAAAAATATATAAGCTATCAAGAATAAATGCAAACAAGTATTGAGTCAACAGAAATCGTCCATTTAATTTGTCTCGTCAGTCGGCTCAAAGCTAACTCTCAAAGAATATCAGTCTCATTAAATAATTAATGGTCTAATAAAATTATTATTGGGTGAACAGAACGCAGACCTCGCTCAGTGAGTATGGTTTACAATTTGTTTAAAATGTTGTGCAAGGTTTATCGCTGGAATTTTTTGATTCATGTAATCAAAGTTTTAATCAACTCAACTAGCAATAGTTAATTTTAGTAAGAAATAAAAAGTGGAAGACAACGAAGATATACAGGGACAGACTTCTGAGTCTTGGTCAACTTTACCAACGGCATAGTAGCTGAAGAGGAGAACCGACATTTCCGTAATTTTATATTTCATTTTTGTTGTTGAACAAGTGATAAAATCGTCAAATCGGACACTAATTCCTTCTTCAACAATATGGTACACAAATCATACTATTTTAAAGGGGCCTAGTAGGAGGGTAGGTTAGCTAAGCACAGCTGACTCATTAATTGTGTCGGCAAAAGGCATTTCTGGCTTCGATAACCACAAGGAATAATAAAAAGAAGCGTGTAAGTTTGCACCCTCAAGAGCATGCCTTCTTCCCTCTACCAAAATGAATCAATAACAGAGTTAGATTGATGATAATCCTCTATCTATATATATAAAAATCAATTGCTGTTCGTTAGTCTCGCTAAAACTCGAGAACGGCTGGACCGATTTGGCTAATTTTGGTCTTAAATTATTTGTGGAAGTCCAGAGAAGGTTTAAAAGGAGGTTTAAAACTTCAAATCTGCCCCTTAGGGGGTGTTTTAGGGGAGGAGGGTATCTTATTTTGGTATCTTCGTCATCACTGAACGAAGTGGGGATTTGAAAGTCGAATATGTTTGGATTACTCTAATTCAAGTCAAAGACTACTTTTTTCAAATTTTCGAAATCTGACCCAGTGGTGAGGGGAGGTGGGGAGGATGTTGAAGCGTTTTGAACGTCAATGAACCAACTGGGGATCTGAGTGGGCGAAACTATCAGAATTACTTTAACTTGGGTCACAGGTTATTTAATAATGTTCAAGTCAACCTGTGCAACGCACGGGTGAACCAGCTAGTCTATAATAAATAATAATAATGTGTTTGAAACTCGAGTCCTAAGAGACTGAATTACTAGAAAGGCTATGTGACGGTTGATTGAGGCGTTATTTTTAAAGTCAAATCCTCACGAATTAATTCCTCTCGCTAGGTGTTGTTCGAATCTGGGCTCCACATTTTCTCTCGTTCGATTGTTTTGGTTGTCGGCCAGCATCTGGTCTGAAATGCTCTTTTTATTTTTGTGGTTGGTTTTTGGTTCTCATTCAGTGGTTCATTTTGACTTTTTGAGCCATTCTAATAGTGAAAACTATATGAAATATCAGTGGGCCAGGCTGTCCAGGACGAGGTAAGCTGCTTTGCTTTCCTTGTATTTTATTCAGTGGTGGGAAAAGTTTGGACCACTGTTTTGTCATGATTGTTTCACGAATGCTGGAAATAAACACCAAAGGGGCCTCGCTCATATGACCGCATCATTACTACATTTATAAAATTTGAAAAGTCATCAAGAGTTAATATTTTGTTAGATAAATATATATGTCCGGCGAGGGAGATGCCAATGCTCTTTTATAGAGTAAACACCCTTGCAGTGGGACTAGTTTATAATTATGCATAAGCTTAAAGTAGCAAGTTTGGATAAAAATGTTTGATAAATATATAAGAAACAGCTGTCAGTTCGTATATGATGATATGCCAATGAATAACTCACTGCTTCCACCCTTTTGCTCCAATCTTGCGATGTGTCTTCGATGACTTGCCGGATTTTTGAAATTTTGTCTTCAAGATCTCGAGCTGAAAATATCTGTATCGTAGGTACTGCGTCGAATGCCTTGATGAACCCTTCTTCGTCCACTGCACCAGCCTGCGTACCTCCAGCGCTTGGAGTGGAAACTGGAAAATGCAGCACCATGTCAGAATATGTAGCGAATCGATATGATATAAACCATCTTGCAATTCGTCTAGGATATACATGTTCAAACGCGTTAGTAAATTAATAAATGCAATTTATTCACGCTCACAAATGAGAATGGAGGATAAAAAATGTGCAAGGTATCGTAATATGCGCTTTACCTAAAAATAACCTGAGCTTTACCGCCCGAATCATTAACTTTTTAGCATGGAACATGCTTCATTTAATGAGCTTGCCCGAAAATGTCACGAAATCTTGTTACCAAAGTATCACATTCACCTACAACCTTTCCACTTACAACCACAGAGTAGCAGAACACTTTACTCACAACCAATCGTTGCTAGGGAGAAAGTAACTTCCTCATTTACCACCCAATGGAAAGCTCTGAATTTATTACACAACACCACATTTCCCCCACCATACATCTCCCGAGGATTACTGGTTACGAGCTTTCTACAAAATAAGTTGCTAAATTTGATGTCCCTCCGAAACATCGAAATCCGCATTTGATATCTTGTAGTTGCTTTGTGAGTCATCACGGTTGTACAATAATTCTGCGAGACTTTTACACTTCCAATCCATTTAAATAATCTAGTTAGTCAGTCAGTAATGTTCGGGAAGCACTCCAGTGATGTTCGTCTACCCTGGTCCCGATTGTCCTCCATCTACTTGTACAGGTAATCGATCCCAAATGTTGATGCGTTTTTCAGGGAAACCAGCAGCCACAAAATTAGATTTCTGGAATTCAACGAGCAACAAAAACAAGAAATCAAATTGATATTGATAGCCAGCGGGCGTCAAAAGCGTGTTCCATGGTTGTGAATTTTACCCGGAGGATCTAAGCCATTAGCATTAGAGATCCAGGTAGCAATAAGCGCAGGAGTTTATAACTTGGTTCATATCATGTTACAGCATCAATGGGCATTTACAATTTACAACATTCCATTTTTCGATAAATAAAATCATTGGCTATTAGTTTGGTAACTTATATCGACCCTTATTGACCATGTACAGCCGTTTTTATGAATGTTAAATCAACTGCCCTTTTCTACAGGAGTACAACTTACAAGACTGGCAGGAAAGCCATTGTGGTAAGTACATAAATGTATATACTCGCAAAAAAGGAAGAGAGCCGATAGGTATGTTCAGATAAGAGGCCTAGCGAAATAATGCGCTTATGTACTTGATAAGAAAACTCGTGGTAAGGTGCATATAAGTACACGAACTACATAGAGTTGGAACTAATAGTCGTGTGGCTATTTATGAATTTGGTATGTCATCAAATTATGAACAGGCAATAGGCTACGAAACTCATTTTTTCAGATTAAAGGGTGAATATGCCTACGATAAACATGGTATACCTGTACACTTTTTCCCTAAGTAGATACTCTACAATGAGTTACTAATGGAATATAGGTAGAATTTTACCATGACATGGAACAGCTCCGATCGTGGTATCAACAGTTCCCTAAAGGTCACAAAGAGGTACTACGATATTTTTGATTCAAGATATTAAGTACTCACTAAAAACTCCTATGTTCCTATTTTCAGTTCTAAACTTCGATTAGTTAAGCGTATCCGTGGTGAAGCTTCACAGTACTTTCCGAACATATATCAAACTAGAAAAGTGTCAGGGTTTTCATAAGCAAAACCATAAGCAATGCCGTTAACAATTGTTTAGTGATCCAGAGCCGATAGAGCAAAATAAATGGAATTTGAGGTTGAAAAAATCATCAGCCTTTTTCTCAACCTTTCTATCTTATTTTTTTGCCCTTAAAGCATTTATGATTACAAGACTGGTTTTTTGGCAGTTTCATCAGTATTGTGCACAAGTCGCCAATTGCGAAACAGGAATTTTTCCAAACCGTTTCTGGGATAACACATAAAGTTACGACATAAAGCAGATGAGTGATGGACAGAGGTACGTATACACATATCTCATTTGCAAAGATGCACAGGATTTCCATTCCCATGTTTCGGGAGTTTCACTAATTGTTTTTCGGGGGAATTATATATAAATTATATATGAATTATATATATACACTTCAACTTTACTATTCGAGGAGATGAATTAGTAAAAATCCGTGACGTCACCTCATTTAAAAATTCATTTTTTGCTTTGTTTATATGTTCTTGAGCGAGAGGAAAATACGAAAGAGGTGAGAGACGTCACAAACTTTTCCTCATCCAGTTTTACACAAATTTCTGACGCATCGTAGGGAAAACTTATTGAAAGCACTTTGTAAGACTTAATATCATTACAATATATCACCATAACTCTCTATTTATGACAATTATTTGAATGTTAGAAATTTATTGTTTCATAGACAGTTCATAGACCAAAGCAAGTTCTACAGTGCCAGAAGAAGTAAGAAACCGTGCTATCGCTAGTGCCTAAAATAACCCACTAACTAAGACCACCACCACTACCGTACCACGTGAATGTTACCTGGTTTGGGTTTCCTCAATGAGCCCGTCCGAGAGAACTTTGATGCGGAACTTGGTAGACTAGGGGTGCTCTCTGTAGGATTGAAACACAATTTACACTAACACAACGGTCAAATCTACTTCGAACTCATACGTTCTACTTCTACAGGAACTTTCATATCTGGGCTTAGTACTACCCCACTTAGAAAACTTTGGCACCTACCTACCTACCAAGACAATAGAGATTGGTATTCATTCATCAGATTGCTTCGAACCCAAGAGCAGAAGACATTTTCACAAATTTGACCCAATTCAGCACAGATAGGAGCCCACATTGCAAACACTGACTGACTAGTAGAAAAGGTTGGAGTATATTTTACATCAAGTACATTCTTAGTGAAATCTTTGTCTGCCACCTCAATACAAGGTGAAATACAAAATGGCGGCTTCAGATAGATGCTGAAATTTCACATTTCAATTTATTCATTAACGTGCACACTACAGAAATTTTCATAGACATAAAATTTGTAGAGCATAAACAGCACGATTCGAAACCAAAAGCTAAATTACCTCCTAAAACATGGAAGTTACAACTAATTTAAAATCGGGCTAATTTAGGGGTGATATGAAAATTACCTAATTAATTATCTGAAATTAATATCTGCCAGCAAAAATTTATTCGACTCAGGGTTAAATCATTTCCGAAATTTGTATCGAGCAAATGTCAGCTCAGATCCGTACCAACTGCTTTCAGCATGACTAACAAGTTCGGTGACATTTTACGAACTAAATTCGCAAAACGGGGGTTTATAGTGTCATAACATGTCGAGAGAGGTCACAAGGTCCAGTATAATTCAATGTCCTTTCCCAATGAAACATAGCATTCGTTTCAGGTTGCAATGACATACACAGTTGAAAACATAATCTTTCAGGTTGTAATGACATTCACAGTTGAAAACATAATCCACTATCTTTTAACTGCGATTTCGACTAAAAAATTAGTTCTCTTGACGACTTTAGAAGCTCTGACGCTATTAAGCCACGTTTAGTACAAATTCAATTGGACTAAACAAAAAAGTTCCAGTCGTGCTACTTGATTGTGTGAGCGAGTTTTCGAAAATAATCATATTATGTTACATGGTTTCGAAGCCTGAGCACTTTGAGTGCAAAGAAATTATTAAATACTAAAGTTATGAAGGGGGGGGGGGGGGGGGATAGTTTTGAATGATATTCTGAGATTCAAAAATTTTCTGTTAGGATTTTTAGTGTGCTCCAAAAATGCTGGCTAGCGAACTCGTCCTTTTATTTGGAAAGCTTGACTTTTTGGAGCAAGAACGGAATTTTTATCTCAATCCTAAACAGAGTTATCGTCTGGAATGACACAAGTACATGAACCTACCTAAAAAGCGTTAAACTCTTGGATTCGTTCCCTAATGACTAAAAATATTTCAATAAAGAAATTTTAATTTAAAAATTCTTGTAGCCAATTGCAATAGCCAATTTTCATTGAAAAGTAAATTAAAAATATATGTAGCAGATAATACACAAAATCATGTCTGTAGCTTTAATCTGTTCAGATCAACACTCTTGTTAAAAAAAATAAATATATAAATAAATAAATGATAATAACAATCAATCAAATACAGCAGGCAAAATATAAACTTAATAGATATTATTTGTAACCAGCAATGATAAGCAAACCAATCGGAGCAACAATAAAAATGCATCATCAATAAATCAAGTCAACGAAATATTAGAATCCACACAGTGTTATGGCATCATTCCAGCAAGCACTGTCATTCAAAGTTGGTTATGTTGAAACCAAGCAAACAATGGATGATCTTCCATTCAAAATCAGAAATTAGATAAAAGGAAGTTTTGCCAGTATAAAGACTAAAGTTTACCAGTAATAAACGAATTAATAGATCGGATTACTTACCGACGGGAGGTGGCTTGGCTAGCGGCGGCCCAACGGTTCTTCGAACGCTGGGCGATCTTCTGGACGATGACGAGCCCTGATGAAAAATTATAAGGAATTTAGAGCTTGGCACTTAATTAACAATCAGAAAAAGGTTGAAGAGAGCGTGAGGATATTAAGCCCTTCTTTGGAAGCTTAATTCATACTTGCTAATACCATAGTGGAGATATACAGGAGATTTCAAGACAATAATACGTAGACAAAGTACGTAGCGTATGTAATACAGAGGATGTCTCTCACAACAATGATACAAACTTTCTTCTTCTCTTGTACCTATATATATTTCTTTATGCAACATTAAAGACAAACACCAAAACAAGTCTTTGTTTGAAACACGCTTTTCTGCAATAGACCCCACTGGAACAAAAGTAAGCATGTTTGTTGCCACATTTGCATCCACGATCAGTGGCTTGACTGTTCACATGTTGAAATATTTTAGTAGACGAGGTTTAGAATACATTAATTAATTGACTAGAAAAAAACTGTGAAATGATGATTTATTGGTGAACAATTTGAAAGTAGAAGTAGAGCGAATTAAAGGAAAATCAAATGTTCATCCTTTTTGAGGTACATATTTTGAAAAGATTCCTGGATGACGATTCCTGGATTTTGAAAATTTTCATGTGCATGCAAAGTTTTACATCATAACGCCTGAATAAAAAGGAAGTACCTACAATGAGGAGACATTGGAAGGATAATCCGGTAAACAGTTCCCAAATTAATAATAAGCTTTTGTATATATTCAGGCATCAATGTTTCATTTGGTAATACAGGGTAACTCCACCAAAGATATGTGAACAAATGGGCACAAGAGGCAATGAAAAATAAGGAAAATTCTGATAAACTATGCCCAAGTAGGGAGGAAACGTCCTGGAATTCTTCAAAACAGTAGAAGCCAGGAACCGAAAAGATAGAAGCACAATCTGAATCCGTTCCTATCTCGAGCGACTTGTGAGTAACAGGATTGTAATATGATCGCAGATTTAGCTGTGGGGGAAGGCTTCATTTGAGACTGTTAAAAGTAATATAAGAACTACTCTCTTAGTTCTTATGCAACTGTTTCTTCTGAGTCTGTAATGAAGTGATTAGTAGCGTCAAGACGTTAGCAATGGCAGTAAGAAGTTTCGACACTTTACAGGGTTTAATGCTCGAGACTTCATTCAAAATATTCTAACTTTCCACCATTTTCCACTACATAGCCATTGTCACGGCCATAGACAATGCAGAAACAAAAGTATGCGTATGTCAACACCAACATAGAGCCAGTTAGCCGTCATGGAATCTCATATAACGCTCCATTTGACTATTGCTTCGGGATAAAGGTCCTCCGAAAAATGAATCCTAACGAGAACAAGACTAAATTGCTCCAATCCGAGAAGGCTCACAGTAATGTCTTGAGAGCTTATGAGCCACTAGGACTCAATATTAGAAGCTCAATATTTCATCCAGAGCAATATATCTCACAACAGTTTTCAAGATTTTGTGACAACATACAATTTCTCAACGTCTACTTTATTGTTAGCTCTATATTTGAAAAAGGCAAATTAGCCGAAATACAAATAATTTAGTTTGTAAAGTTCCTTTCTGTTTTACTTTACTTATTGTTTCTCGATTTTGCATCAGTGTATTTTGCTCTCGTAGAGCCATTTAAACCACATTATATATATATATATATATATATATATATATATATATATATATATATATATATATATAGGAACACTTGAACTAGTCGCGGTTCTACTGAACTATATACTTCGTTTTAAATATAGAAAGAATTAAACAAATATATAGAGGAAAGAAAGAATCTAATATTTCGATTTTGATCTTTGTCAAAGAAATTAGAAAAATGAAAGTAATTCTTGAATCTTGGAAATTGCATGTGTGTCAGCGTCCATGTTACTTATCAACAAAATTGTGATAAGTTTTCTGGGTTTGATGGCTAATCGTTTAGATTGAGACCTGGAGGACGATTAGCGCCTAGCTAATGCAATTTCCAAGATTCAAGAATTACTTTCATTTCTCTAATTTCTTTGACAAAGATCAAAATCGAAATATTAGATTCTTTCTTTCCTCTATATATTTGTTAAATTCTTTCTATATTTAAAACGAAGTATATATATATATGTATATAACTCCAGGAATAGTTTCAAAATGCCTCAAAACGGATTCAATGAAGAAACTTTTTAGAGCCATCTTCTACGAAAATTCGCCAATAGGAAACTAAAAAAAAAAAACCCCCAAACTTACCAAACTCCGGTCAGTTTCATCCTCATCCGCAAAATCTGAAACAGAAATAAGGAGTTGATTAAAAAAATGACCGCCGATAATGAGGGACCCATTATATAAGATTAGTAGGCATCAAATAATGAATTTAAAATTGTTATTGTTGTTTGTCACGAACACATTGGTGAGGAAGGAAGCAAAAGAATAGCAAATCGGTTAGGTCCTTGTTTACGGGCTGGGCTCTACCTCGAGTCCTGTTTCACTCTATACGGAATACCCGCAGGGTTGGAACGTACGTTGTTCAAGTCAACAGCCCGCTTCCAGCCGCAAGGTATTCGGAGAAAAACGAGACCGCATCTTTGCCGAAACCATATTTTAATTTTTCAGGAGCAAGCTGAGGGGAACAAGATCGCCTTGGACAAGTAATACTGGCTGATAGATGTTGACAGCCTATCCTCAATGGCCTCCGAGATATTCGTCATTAAAGAAAGAGCAGCCGCACATGTACTCTCCGGACAGCAAGGGATGAATCAGACTACGCTCGCCAATAAACGAATTTACTCTAACTAGAACGAGATGCTCATTATTTTGACGAAGATAATTGCTTTGAGGTAGGACGAAAATCATCGTAGGTAGAGCTCGGTTAGGAAGCCAATACCTCAATAACACCAATGGTGGAAATAATAAAGGTAGGTGGGTGGGGAGCGGGGTTGAGAACACATGTATTAATAACCGGTAGTCATAGTTTAGTTAAGTTGTTTTTTCATATTAGTTATTTTCACTGCATTTCATTTCAACAGAAAAGTTCCAGAAAATTCCATTTCCAGTCAATTATGTACCTCGTATGTTATTCATGTAAAGTTGTTTTGAAATTTGAGCATTTTGTTGCACAGAAATGATAAACTATCAATTTTATGGAGGGGGGGCTTGTTCTAATTAATATTCTGCAATTCAAACGAAAATGTTGGCTTTTTCAAGTGAATTTTTGCAGTTTTTATCGATTTGTATGCTTACAATTTTGGGCATACATTTTTTATTGTTTTAGTTCATACACTTTATTTGGGCTATACTCTGCTAAAAAATATAAATTTAACGATTTTAAGCCGTATTTTGCCACTTTTAGTGGCAAAAAAGCACAGTTTTTGAAATTGGACCGGTTCATTCCGCTCAAAAAGTGATGCCCACGAGCTCATATTTTGTGTAGTAACGTTTGATTTTTTAGGGAAAGAACGGTTGGTTTTAGGGTGTAGAAATTATCACAATCCAAAGGAAGATATCGTCTGGAATATATAAGGAGAGTGTTAGTCTATTAATCGTTTCAGAACGACTCATATCGGATTTTAATCAAGAAAATTTGAAACCTTTTACTTTAAAAATTTTTGGAGCCATTGCTATTGCTTCATTTGTTACGAACATTTGCTAAAAAGCTGACGGGGAAGGAAGTGAAATTCTATTAGTACCTGGAGAATTCTAAATGATGATGGGGAAACAATACATTCTCAAATTTCAATTCAGTTAAGATACTCCCAATTATTAACAAATAAATAGATATATAATGGAGAAATAATTAGGCCTAACGATTCTTCCCTTCACTCGATATTCAATCCAGGAATATGATCAAGGTTTTACGAACCAGAAATTCCCAGACTCGAGCGACTAATACTTGTTCACTTCTCAAAGATTATCCGATGTGAAACACTCACACTTTCTTTCCTGATGGATCACAAATTATTCTTTTCATGTAAGCGCAAGCCTCTCTCGATAACATCGCATGGGCTGTGGTCAACAAGCATAGCCCAAGAACCAAGGCCGAAAATAGGTAGACATTTGAGGAGAAGGTTCGATTTTAGATGTTAATCATTGATTTGATTTTAGACCATATCTTGTGAGAAAATCATTGTCTGCCAGTGGTAGAATACAAAATGGCGACCTCATAGAGATAACTTAATGTGCCCATCTTTAAGTTTTTCTCTAATAATTCCTAAACCATCCATCCTAGTTTGATTTTGGTCTGCCAAACTTCATTCAATTCAGGGTTAAATACTTTGCAAAGTTCATATCGAGCAAGTTTCAGCTGAGACCTTTTCCCATTGGCTTAAACCAGATCTCATGAATTTCATGTCATTTTGCACATTAAGTTAGCAGAAACGGCGTTTTAATTTATACTTTAATGGGAATAAGAATGAATATGCATTCCACAGGTAATCATTAAACTTCTGTAGGTATCCATTCACCTTACAGCAGAATTGTTGATGGTACTTATGTATTTGATAATAAGTTATCTGAAGTTGAGCATTTCTCAGAAACTTTTCAAATCAGTTTCTTTAGGTAGACTCTGGGACTAAAGAGGTTGAAGTCGATGGTTGGCTTGTAATTAATAGGCATCGAGGACTAGGACTCTTAATGTAATCATGATTACATGCACTATGTACCAATAAGTAGTTTTTTTATTAATTTTTTTTTTTTATTAAGGTTTAAGCCGCATCTCAACCAGAAGGGTCATTAGTGGCATTGAACAAGGTGTCCAATGGTACACTGGAAGTGGCACGATTCTAAGGGGAGCCATGTTGCCATCCTTGACTAAAAAGGAGCGCCATCATGGACTCCAACCTACAAGTAGTAAAATTATATCTGATATTATAGGGGGGATAATAACTCTTCTAGGTTAGAGAAATCGCGGAAACATTACGACGCTCATCCTCGAAAACCTTCAGGTCTTCGACACATATACGACCAACGTAAACCACCAAAGCGTCGAGCCGTCTAAATAATTTATTACCTTCGAATTAGAAAAATACGACAAACAGCAGATCTTTCTCAGGCACGATTCAAACACAAGATACCGAGCGGAGGTGTTGGAGAGGTGAGGAGAGTCAAGGACCCCCATTATACAGGCTGAAGGAAAATTACGATCTTATTGAGGTCTTACGCAATTCCTACGAGGGGGACCCAAGTAATAATCCGCAGGTAAATCATGCTCCCTCTTCGACTACTACTACCAGAATCATGGATGCTATAAATTAGTATAGCGTCCACGCTATTATATTCACCTTTGCGTTCTCATTGAAACTCAAGAACCTCGACTAAAGTAGGTACAGAGAGCCTTCCTACTAATCTCCTTTTTTGCTTCGTAAGTCTATCGAGAGCGGAAGACTACCTACTACTAATCACCATCTGACTCCAACCAAGAATAAGAGCGTTGTTTCATTCATCAACGTCAAAATAGAAAATACATATTTAGCTTCCGGAAAAAAAATTATAACACTATCGAAGCCGTTCTTGTTACAAAAATCGCTACTCGCATTTTGCGCTCTGTAGCTTTTAAAACAGAGTTCATCACTTGGCAAAAAATCCTAGTAATACGATTAACTCCATTAATTAGCAGAACATTCAATGACATTTACAGGTTGTGAGGGTTAATTTTATCAAATTAGTAACTACGGCATCCTCTGCGGCATCTACTGCAGCAGTTAAAAGTGTCCACATCTTTTCGTCTGGGAAATGTAATTTTCTTGTTGGTCTATTATATACGATCCCGGAGTATTACGTTTTATCCGAGAATAAACAGATTAAGTAAAAACATTGTCTGATGTCCACAAAGAAAAATGTTCATAATTTCAGCTCGATTTTATATAGTTATGTCATCATCAATAGCAAAAAATAACAGTTAATGGTACTGGTCGTAAAAAGCAAACTCTTTTTCTTATTGGAAATTAAACAAAGTTTTTATTTGATCCGTTTTGTTATTGAAATGGGAGTCTACAACCAAAAAATATAGGTACATTATGGAACAGCAAAAGAACACATCCACAGGGACACTGATAGATAGATATTCGCATAGCGTTCCAGAATAATTTATCTTGGCATTTAATCGGCTGGAATGGAAGATGGCAAGCCCTTGTATTACCTGTCCTGCTTTACTGCGAGTGATGTACCCTCTGTTCTGAATACATTAAAGGAACATCCGAGATCCGACCTACAGCCGAGCCTATAACCTAGTTTTTTTTCTAAATCCCTAACGATATGCGTTACGAGTGAGAGGAAAGGTGACATCAGTGTCAACACAGCTTCACAGTATATTTTTTCTCTTTGTCTTGTTCTAAAGGCGTGTGGACAATCTCCTAGGGAAACGTCTTCAATGCACGCATTATGAGAACACCTACCTCGAGAAAATATAATTTTTACTGATAGTCTCAGTGCACTCCAAAAAATTAAAAACGTACGACCGAATTCCAAGCTGAACCCCCTTGAATCTGATATAATAGTATAGAAACAGACCTCTGTTTCGTATGGGTAAGGGGCCACAGTAATATAAATGGAAACGAAAAGGCCGACGAAGCAGCTAGAAAGGCTTTGAATGTGGAACGAATCGAAGAGGGACTACCACAGATTTGTACGTCCACTTACGTCGTACAGCCAATCGGAAATGGCAAGAAATTATATAGCGAGTACCCATTTGGCCAGAACCACGCTGAAATGTTCCCAAACATCTCCGCAACACCATGGCACAAAGAGAACCGCCTAACACGCGTGCATATTATAGGACTATCAGTAGAATCCGGTCAAACCACTGCTTAACTCGGATCTATTTGAAGAAAATCGTGTAATTATGAATGAAGAAGACGAGAAGTGCGGATTCTGTAATACAACTGAGGAAACTTTGGAACATATCATCATGGAATGCGGAATGTTAAGCAGTGCGCGTGCCGCTTTATTTGAGAACATTCTTCTGGAATCACATCGACCATTTAACCTAAAGACAATTCAATGTCCTGCTAGTACTAAAATACATGAAGAAATATTTAATTTTTGTAAAAAAAATCAATTTTAGAGCCTAAACTTATTATTTTCAATTTATAGTAACGAAAGAATGAATTTACAAAGATTTAATAGATAGATAATGTAGTAACATTTTTATATATATATGTATATATATATATATATATATATATATATATATATATATATATAAATATTTATATACAGATGTGCTGAGGAAAATAGCACATATATAAAGATAAATTAAAAGGAAAAACTCACGTTATAATATTTCGCCATTTGCCTTTGTCAAATAGTAGAGTAGAAGTATATATCAATATTTGGAAGTATATATATATATATATATATATATATATATATATATATATATATATATATATATATGTTTGGCGGAAAGGAAATAAAGGCCGATGCAAAAAAATATATATATCGAGAAAATTTAAGGGAGCTAGGGCATTCTGGCAGGAACTGGGTATAATTTCACAGGCTTGTGTGGCTCAACGAAATGCCAAGAGAGTTCAAGCTCGGCCATAATCAGCGAATTTTCGTGGAATATAAAGCTACTATTGAAATGGCTCCAAACATTTTAAAATAAAAACTTTATAAACTTGTCCATCCTGAAACGAATCCCAGAGTTTGAGGCTTCATGAAAATGTATAACAGGTATAGCATTACAGACGATAAATCTCCTCAGGATTGAGAGAAAACTCCGATCTTGAGCCAAAAAAAGATCAAGATTTTCAAATAAAAGGACGAGTTGGTTGGCCAGCACTGTTTGAGCACAATAAATTGTTCAAATTAACTACAAAAATTTTACTCACTAAAAACGGCAAAAAATTGTTAAATTATATTTTTAGCAGAACTTGAGTCAAAAGAAGTTTATCAACGATGAATTCGAGCATTCAACAATGTATGCACAAAATTAGGCCGAAAAACGTATTTAAATTTTATTAAGTATTATTTGCTAAACAATCGATAAAAACTACAATAAAGCAAAAGCTAATAATAAAAATTAAATTTTTTTTTTTTTGAACCGCAGAATATTGTTTAGAAATAGATTTTTTTGCCTTAAAATTGATAGTAACCGATTTCTTCTACGCAATCAAAGTGCTCAATTTTCAAAACAATGTAACATGATGAATACGATGGCTTACGGAAATACGCTCATATGATCATGCTGCATGATTGGAACTTTTTCAAACAGAAAAAATCAAAACCACTTTAACAAGTCCTCACAAAATGCAACATCGAGCGAAAATTATCTACCCTAGTGATCAGTGAAAATGTGGTGGCAAACATGTTGTTACGGTACAAATTGACAACAAATGCGTTTTATGTCCACTGGAAATCTCAAAATAACTATTATTACAATCTGAGTTCCAGCAATATTTCGGAATATGTATTTTTATATTCTTAATAATTAGTCCACCAGAAAGGTCACGACATACCTACTCGTATTATCGTCATGCATCGTGAGCAAGTAACACGCGACACGCTAAAAAACCAGTAAAATCCCATTTTCGGTAGTTCATCAGAGAATCATTACTCAATTCATTTGTCAATATAACTATTGAGAATATCAAACATGGGAAATGAGGAATAAAATAAGCACGCATTAAATCAGACATATAAAACTCAATACTATGTTCCACGATTCTTCAAAATTCACACTATAAATGTTTTACAAAGTGTTCAACTCAGCTGCTTTTGCAACTACCCAACATGGGGTTGTTACTTATTTCATTTTATTTGGGGATGCAAATAGTGCGTAAAAGATAACTGGTACAGATTGAGTTAGGGATTTCACAAACCAAGATTCTGTTAAAAACCGGAGATAAAAACTGGCGGGCTGATGTATGTGAATTGGTCGAAAATTGTAGTCCGAAAATTTGTTCCTTGCGGTAGTAGGATTTGTCGAACGAAATTTTAAAAATGTATCATAACTAGGGCCTCTATTTTTAAGAATGTGGGTATTATTTCATCTGACTGTGTTTCAAGTTAAAAGAAAGATTATAGATCATTCCTTAACGATTGTGGGAGGAAATCCAGACAATAAGATATAGATGGTATTACAGCATCATTAGCGGGTACATCGAATTTCGGTTCTGTTTTTCAGCCCTGCCGAAAAAACATGAATTTTTATAGAGTGTCGATAAAATAGTAGTAAGTACCTACTGTATTGTTAATCAATTTACGGTAAGAATACCCTTTTGAATGGATGAATGTAGCATTACCAAACCAAATATCTTATTTCACTTCTTGGGTTCTAACCCAGGGATTAGGGGAGAAATAAGGGGAATATTTTATACGTGCAATTCAAGGATATATGAGGTAAAAATCAGAATAAGTGAAAAATTGATCTTGTAGATGTTGCAATTCAATCATCGAGACATTCGTTAACAGCTAACAAACTATGGATATTTCGGACTCCGTCTAATACGTCAGTCATGCTTGTTGTTAGCAACATCTCAAAAATTTAGTATCTACGGGTTTTCTCCGAGTTCGGTGTTCGAATATCACGGATCTTTGCCTTTTCAATTTAATTGTTTGTATTTTACTCGTTCTTTCAATAAATTTAGTTCAAAGTGTTCAGTTGTTTCTTAGCGGTTCCCTAATTTTACAAGTGTGACTGTCATAGAGTTTACCTATTTCGTCGATGTTTCTACGAAGCAACGGGTTACAATATTGATGACAATGAAAGTAGTTAGTCTTTATCTAAGTACAAATTATATTTGTTGTAAACTAAAGATGTCTGATCCTGATCACAACGAAACTTCAAGTTTCAAGGTATCTCCAGAGATAACATCAATACAAGTTGGTACACAAATGAGTAGTGCAACTTAGTTTTCTCTCCTAACCCAATACCGCGAAATAGTTTTGACCGATTTCAGTTTATATATCGACAATATTAAATAATGCCAACAAGTATACTGGTGTCCACAACGTAACCCCCCATCCCACACACACTTTTTCTCACATTTTTTGATATCTAAGTCAGTCAAATTTGGGGAACTTTTTCGTGGTTCATCAGATCCAATCCGAGAACGGAATAATAGCTTTGTTCCAACAGCGCTTCGAGGGGCTCCTCGAGGTGCCGTGGGGTTAGCTCCAAAGTCACCCACTTTCGTGTTTGTGAGCCAACTTCGGAGCTCACCCGAGAGTTCAAAACGCGTTACCGGTGATGACAAACGTAGTAGAGAAGGGGAAAACAGTTTAGAGAAGGTTACACGGATTGTAGTTTACCCAAGAGTAGCAGATTATTTCAAAATGCGCGTGCCTAGGGCTCGGAGCTCTCGATGAGACCCCTCCCCTCACAAGTATGAGGCAGCTTGGTGGACCCCCGGAGCAGCCTGGGTGCGCTCCAAGATCTGATAAAATTTGGTATTTTCCAGGATACTCGGTACAAAGCCGTTGGTAATTTGGCAAGGACTTGAACCGGCATTGTACTTATTCGCTTAACGACCCGATACCATTGTACCTACAAGCTTTTACACGTGACCGATACCGCTGACAATAGGTAACCCTACGCTCAAACGAGCCAATCACAGTTCAGACAATTCAGAACTACGAATTTGACCACGGAAAATCGATGGAACTAAGGAATTTTACAGAAAATTTGGAAAATTTTAGCTATTTTTTCCATTTTGCCGCTATATTTGGCAAATAAGTACAATGCCGGTTCACGACCTTGCCAAATTACCAACGGCTTTGTACCGAGTATCATGGAAAATACCAAATTTTATCGGCACAAGGTATTTCAGAACATTAAATTATCAACGCGACATAATTTCCGGCGAAATTAGGGTGAATTTGTCTATTACCCTACTATTAATTTGAGATTTATGGCCGATAAACAAAGCAATCATCGGCGGAAAAGTATAGTAAAAAACGGAATCATGTTCAGAACATGCCAAAGCATATTATCCGACCATTTTAGCATGTTTCTAGTACAATTCTTAACCGGGCGACAGCATTTTTGGTGAAATTTTCGGTTTTTACTTATCTTCAACCAGCGCCCTCTGCCAGTTTACCGGACAACTAGTGGACGGAGCGTAAAATAAATAGGTTCATCGTGTTCAAAGCATGCGATAACCCATAAATTGACCAAAAAAAATTGAAATCCGTCCTTCAAATCATCATCTCGGCACCAATTTAGAGGTTGGTTTACGATAGCAGTCGATAACTGGCCAAAATCGACCCAGGTAAAGTGATTAGGATTAATATTTTTTGCTAAAAATTTAAGAGTGTCATCCTGACATACCGAGGAAGCAAAAAAAAAAAACAATGGGGACAAGAAATCCCAGAACTTTTTTTTATTTTGAACTACCCTATCATTGTGCTTGGGTCATAATCGAACGTCAAAAAATGTTGTTACCGATACATTCTCAATTCATGCGCCGTTTTTGGAGATGCACCGCTTTGATTTTGGGGTTTGAATTTTTGGTTTTCTGGTACTTCAAAGTATCGTTTTTCACCATGGGTTTTTCTAGTTCCTGACCGCTGTGCCCCATAACCTTGTTGGAACGCCATTTCGAGCTGAGCTCCTCTAGGGCGCCGTTCTGTCCTTGTTGGAACAAAACTAATAAGATATTGCGTTTCTGGTTTCACCATTTTGTTTAGCAATAAAAAATCTTAAGAGGTGTCACTCGTCAAAAATGGATTTTTTTCTCTTTTTCAAAGTTCCCTTTGAATATCCCAAAAACCTTTGGATTTTTTCCTATTTTTGTTTGCTTAAAAATTAATATCAGGCACCCCGAACCCGCACCAAGTTTCACTTAGATATCTCAAAAATGGCCGGGGGAAGTTTAGTGGGGGAGGGGTTACTTTTGGGACACCCTTTATAGTAGGAGATTCCATTTTATTAAAAACCATTCTGATTTTTCTTATACTGCCAATTGAGGTAATAATGATATCAAAACCTGGAAAAATATCAGTACAGCTGATATCTTACAGACCCATTTCACTGCTGCCTATGATGTCAAAGCTATTTGAGAAACCCATCAACAAACGATTGCTTACTACCATTGAGGAGCGCAAGCTGATCCGAAATCATCAGTTTGGTTTTCGGCAGAAGCACTCTACCAATGATCAGGTACAAAAGCTAGAACACAAGAAGGTATGTTCAGCCATCTTTCTGAACGTGTCCCAAGCAATCGACTAAGTTTGGCAGGAAGGCCTGAAGAAATATACGCTGAAGAAGATGCTTTCCTATCAGTAAGTCGAGCTGCTCGAATCATATTTATCTGATCGTAATTTTCGCATTACACAGGACGCAAACTAAGAATGCATACTGCAGTATTCGAATGCATACTTAGTGCCAAAGAAAATAAAGGCTGGTGTACCTCAAGGAAGTGTATTAGGCTCACTCCTAGCTATACTTCCTGTACACCAACGACTTAATCAGAAGTTGATCATCACACGAAAGCAACATTCACAATCCTGGCAATTGGTGACAGCAACAATGAATCAATTTCAAAACTTAACAAATCCCTCTTTAAAATCAGTATCAGGTTCTCGGAATGGAGGATCAGATTAAATGATGCCAAGTCAGGGCACGTTGAATTTGGCAACCGAATGATTAACCAAATCCCTACTTTTACTCGTGTTAAAACTCAGAAGAATGTTATCGGCCGGAGATCCACCATGAGTATTGGTAACAAGATGCTACTGTACAATCAAATACCAAATCCATCAGTTTGGGTGTATGGAGTGCAGTTGTGGGGCTCAACAGCTCCAACCAATAGGCCGATCGTACAGCGTTTTCAGAACTCGGTTCTACGATGTTTCCCAGACGCGCTATGGTACTTCCGAAATGATACTCTCCACCGCCAACTTTAATTCGACACCGTGTATGAAGTGATTAAAAAGCAAGCTACTGCTCATCTTGTCAGACTAAAAGAACGCGTGTATGAGGAAGATGTTAAACTTTTGAATGGGCAAGATCTAACTCGTCGCCTTAAGCGTTCGAAACCACATGAGCTAATATGGGAAAGGAAAAGCAAAACGCTGCAAATTATTACACAAAGGTATTTATGTATTAGACAGCCCTTCTACGTAGATCTCTGGTCCATAATTATTAAACGCCGCTTATAGTGTATTTAGTATCGAAACTCGGATCTTCGGACCTCACAAATGGGTTCAATCCATTACAGCAGCGGAATCTCACAATTTTACGCTTTTTAATATAGTTGATAAACGAAACAAATTATTACCAAGTCATCTTTCCAACACATAAAAGTGTTACCTATACTGTATATTGATATCATCTAATTGGTCAAATTTCAAAAAATGTGCTGACAAAATCACCGAAAATGGCTAAGAATTGTTAAATTGATATTTTTTAGCATAAGATTGGTCAAATAAAGTTTATCAACTATGAAATAGAACATTCAAAATTTTATGTACAAAATTATGCTAAAAACTTGAACTTCATTAAAGTTTGTTTTAAAAAATTTATAAAATTACAATTACAATACAATAGCCAAAAATCCAAAATCTCTTCTTGAATAGAAGAGTATCATTTAGAATACTTTTTTTCCCCCATAAAATTAATAGCTAACATTTTCTTTTCACTCATAAATCTCCAATTTCTATACAACTTGAAATATACAAAAGAAAGACACTTTTTCACCTATTTTTGGCTCATAGCACCCATGAGAGTGGAGCGATCGAGCTGGCGAGAAGTTAGGACCAACTAGACCCCAAGTGGAGTCTATGTGAGAAAGAACAGATTTTTAAAGTAAATTATAAGGCCTTTTATGGCCCGGACGGCGGACGGACATTTCAAATTTGGATTCTACGCACCTTGAAACGTAGTGACAAAGTTTGAGGGGAAACATAAACAACGGGAACTCAAACGTCATAAGAGTGTACGGTTCAAAGTTAAAGCTAAATAATAAAAAATTGAAAGTTGCAGTGAAAATACATTGAAATGGATAAATGCCGTTCGTCTCCGGCGCCTAGTTCAATTGAGCTTATGGTGCCCGTAAATTGCGATGTCTATTGAAGACAGCTTTCACTCCAAGGCTCTCGAAGGACTTAGCGCAAAAGCCATAAAAAAAGGTAAAAACGGGGAAAAGAGCGAAGAGGAATAACATGACCAGAAGGCACAGCCAAGTTTGATATAGCGAGTGTGGAGGAAGGGGTCCGGGTTCGCTCACCATTAATAATAAGGTATTAATTATAATACCTTTTGGTTTAAGAACCAAATTATTATTGAAAACATCCCAAAACTGTTAGTGAGTGAATTTTGCACAACACTGTAGCTGTACTTACCTACTAGATATTTAAAAAAAAATAATAAAAAAATTTGTAATGTAGAATTGTATAAGTGCAGAACATAATTCGACAACAATATTTGGAATAAACAAAAACGCCTCATAATATTATATTTTATAAAATCTAGGTCGATCCGCGCAAGTTATGACAAATTTCAAATTGTACTTCAGTTGTACTACAACACAAATTGTTCAATTTGTACTACTTGTTGTAGCAGAATAATATGATCGTTTCTCGCTTACTCACAACATCGGATCAAGTTTCTATTCAATTGCTAATTGCGACCGATAAACGGTCATGTTCGCTATGTTTCATGTTCTTTTATGTTTGTGTTGCAAGAAATACAAGGCAATAGATGCTGAGAGTTAAAATCAGTAGGGAGTCCAATGAATACAAATAAATCGGAATATCAAAATCAAATCTTGGCCGTAGATCTGCCATATTGGATGTTTACCAAATTGACGCAAAAGAGGTCAAGTCAAAATATTTGTTGAACGACAAATGGAAGAGATGGACATGAAAAAACTTACTCTTAACAGGAATTGAGTTTTTCATTTTACGAATCAATCTCCGTCAGTGTGTTGAGGAGCTCGAAAGAAACAGTCCGCCAAACTTCAACAAATGTGAGAGTTCAGTTTATAACTGCTGTATAGTAAACTATCACAACTCTGAGAAAATGGCAAGAACTCACGCATCCTACTGACTAAATTATGCCCTAATACTTGTTGGTAACACGCACCACAATTGATTTATCGATTCGAAATCAAGACGGGTCAACGGACCAAGAGTTGTTTTTAGAGACTTGTCGGAAGTAATTCAAATCCGTTCATTACTAATATTCACACGGAAATAGGACTGTTGTCTCATCTTGTAGGTGCGTGCAGAAATAGTGACATCAAAATAAAATTTCATAGATGGCTGGTAGACAATAATCGATTATTAATTTCCGTAGGTGCTGTAATGTATACTTACCAACCTATATCGCGCTATGTAGGTACATATGATAAAGAGGTGATGAAAATGAGTTCATAACAGTGACATTAAGGTCTTTTGAACTTGGATTCATGTCTTTCAGACTGGTGAATTCCTTGTCCGAGATCAAAACAATACTAACCAACGGTCCAATTCAGATCAAATCAATCCTATTTCTAGATTAGTTAGCCTATTATTACGGCCCCTATTAGGGGAAAGTGCTAACAGAGTAGGTTTGTATGCTGCAAGCCCAAAATTTCGAGGAAAAACACATCTCGAAGCTGTCAATAGTTATTTAGCAACCATTTAATATAAAACAATTTACGAAATCCTTGCATTGTCCATACTGGCGGAGTTACACCATTCTCCCCTAAATTTCGTAGTCACTGAAACAAGAAACTCAACTGCGCCTGCGCAAAGATGAATTTGCATAAAACACCTTTTTTACGATCTACGGTATGTTTCAGCATAAAATTGGAGGGTATTTGAAGAATGGAAAGGATATCAATTTCATTGAGATTTGATCAGCTAAGGGTAATTTTAATTAATTTCCCAATTTGAGTTAAAGTAGCTTCTAAAAGATTTAATTGTATGATAAATTACTGTTAAATGATTAGTTCCTACTATATGCCTACCATGTTTATATTACAATTGGTGAGTCATATAATATATACGGTAGACTTAGGTACTGACACTTACATTAAACCATTGATTTCTCCATATTTGAAGCTAATCAGTGTGACAAATTCAAACTGAAAGAATCAGAATAGATACTTTGTAGAAAAGTTTTATACCTACTCTAGTTACTCAATAGTGAGGTATACGAACATAAAATTCCCCTTATTAAGGCCAAGCGATTTCCTAACACTCATTGGCTATCAAAGAACCAACAGCAGTAAACATTAAGGTAGGTTTGGAACAATACCCCGGTAGTCGAAGGAAACATAACGCTACCGAAAACGCCGTTATAGCTGAACAATTCGCAATGAAACACAAGATAAGACTCGGAAATTTACTTCCCGCGATAAAACCTGCTGCATAGGTATCGTTAAGAAACAGAAAATTGTCGAGAACGTACGTTTCACGATATCACTCGGAAGCAATAATGTGTGCACTTGGTGGAAGGATAGACCCGCGCATAATAGAAATGAAACTGAGAATAATTGTAACTAAACATTCATAGAAATGGCTGAAGAACGTTTTTCCCTCTCGTTTTCGCCCTAACCTCTTTCGATCGTTCGACAGGCATAAGACAGTGTCCAAAGAAAGTTTATGACCCAAATAATATAGTGAAGCATACTTTAATATACTTTAATACAGGAACAAAAAGCCCAGTTTTCCCATGGTTTAACTCTAAATTTCCTGGACTAACAATAATTTTATGATTGTATCTTCGTATAATTAAACTACCTATGAAAAATAAATACAATTTTAATTATATACTTAAAAAAGTACATAATAATATGGTCAATAAGTGCAGGAAGTTGTTACTGAGGACCCTCATAACATATATAATAAAAAGAACGAATAACGTGTCATTTCTCAACGCTTCAAGTAAAGATCATTTAAGGGATAGTAAGTAGGAAGTCGAATCAATACAGCATAGTGTAGATTCCCAAGACCTTGTTGGATTTCTCGTTTGTTTTTTGTTTTCACATTGTCATAAGGCAAACTTTGAAATCGGAGAAGCTGTTTCTTTTTTGAAAAATATTATTACAGTCTTTTGACTTTGATCATTAGCGCTGGAGGAATGGTTTGTTTAACAACTCCTGTTTAATGGCCACAATCCCATAATTAACATCATTATTATTTAATCAACATTTCATAATTTTTAATTGAGAACTGGTTAGTATTAAAGCATTGTTGTCAGAACCATTATTAACAGGATACTATAGCATCAATAATTAGACCAATCTATTACCTACGCCGTCTCGGGGATATATTTGTTCATTACTGTGCTAAGGCGCATAGTTTAGGACGTCCCACAAACAGAAAAATTAAAACTCAACGACAGTACCTACATAATGGATTTAATTTGCATATCTTTGTCGTGCTCAGCCGTTCGAAGGATTTTTTTGACTGATGACACTGTTTACCGAAACAAGGAAGAAACACGTAACTGGATGAATGTTTTCTTAAAATGGTTTCGACGATTGCCCACTTGCCAAAAGATTCTGATGATTTATGATTAGAACTATGTATGCAGCATTACGTCACACTTATTACAACAATTATTGTTCGTGTTGAAAAATTTTGCCAGTTGACCCCTAACTTGTTGATTCCTCTATGAAGGTGAATTTCCAGGGAATATTTATGAACATTATTGTAACAGATGATAATCATGTACCAACAGAATGGACTTACAGGCTGCAGATTCGAACGTACGAAGTATCCTGTCAAACTGGAGGATCCATTGAGAGTCTGGGTTGTCTAAAAGTGATTCCTCAGTCATAATAAATTCATATTTTTTGAAACCTATCACTGAAACTGTCAACTCAGGATTCGAACTGCGGTATTAGCAATTTAAGAAGTTCATCGAAACATTCTGAGCTAAAGAATACAAATTTTTGTAACATCGCGAAATTCACAGCACCATCGACATGAGCGTCATGGGGAAATACGCGAGAGCCCACCGGTTGTCGCGCTTCAGAGGCCGGACGTGCCACTGAAGTCGCAGACCTCGAGAAATCGCGTCGGTCGTGGAACGGGGAGTAGCAGTTCTAAAGAACGCAACGGACGGTCGGAGCAGTTACAGGAACTGCCTACGTTACCGAGTTCATTGTTATTGAAGTATCGTAAGAGATGGAAGACGTGATGGGGAATGAAATAGGGGCTTCGCAGAGGTTTCTTGACACCAAGAAGAGATTATTGGTAAGACAAGAGTGAATGACAATCACGATACGACCATTACGACGACAAACGCACATACCATAAAATGAGCATGTACTATGTACTTTATTTGAAATTAAAAACGAAGGGTCGCGGGAAATAACAATCAGAATCACTTCTTCACAAATCTGCAAAATTTAAATGTTCAACTTTCAAGTATAATATTTTGGGTTCAGGGTAAATAATTCTCAACTCCAAATAGTCCTTCCATTGAAAAAACACATTTCAGTGAAGAAAGCAAAATCAAAATGTTTGACAAAATATGAAGAGAATGGGAAAACTGATTTTTTTTTCCCCAGGAAAACTAAACTTTGATCTTTCTTTCACTTTAAACTTCATCAACAAGTGAGGTTTTTTAGGACTCTGACCCTTTTTAGCCGTCAGCGCTTGGACTCTGATCGTTGTTTTGCGACACCTAAAATCATTCCCTCTATATTTTGACGCCAACCTTAATCATTTTTCCCCGAATAGATGCATGCTACGATTCGTTTCTCTACCAGCAAGATGGCACCACTATCTCATTTCGGACCAAAAATTGGCTCTGATCGTTCTTTCCCGTGACCCTTTAATTATTAAAATGAGCATTCTACTTACTTTAAGCATAGGATTTAGCCACCCTCCACAGTTACATAGTGAAACACTCTCCTAATTTTTTAATAATTTTGGTATAAAAAAAAACCAAGGTTGTTTGATTTAAATTAAAAGTTTAAATAAATTAAAATCAGAACAAATGCAAATAGCTAATATTTTTTAAAAATTCACAAGAAATGAGAAGTGATGAGAGCGACGTATAGCTTCCTCGTATCCGATTTTACAGAAGTAAAAACAAAGTGTTTCCATGATGATTATCAGTGTTTATTTTATAATTACCTATTGTTATTACTAGTTCTGATATATCCTCGGTTCAGATAAGTACCCTACTGTAGTACTAGATCATGAAATCCTCTCAAGATTTACTTTTTCTTTGATCATACCTATCAAACAAAATAAAAGAAGAACATCAAATAAAAGAGCCTGACGAGTTAAAAAAATAAAATAAAACAAGACAAGCGAAGTTAAATTAAATCCCCCCCCCCCCCCCCCCCCTATCTCATAAAAGGTTTATGGCCAAACAAACTGGGCGGAACCCCCTGCCCAGTGTGACGTCACCCGTGCAACAATTTTAAAAACCTTAGAAAAAGACTACACATCCTAGGAAAGTGAATACGGTGTCAAATTTTTTTGAATAGAATATATTTTTATTAAAACACACCCCCGGTTACCACTATTTACATACTTCGGACGAAATTATTGAAACACAGAATGTGTTTTAGCTCACGCGTTTCACATAAACCCGTCTTCAATCTTCGGTTGAAGATTGGTTAACTTCCTCCCACTAAAATCAGAATTTCGCTACTTTCCTCCCACTAAATCGGAGTCTTAAAAGATCACCGCGTCATAACAAAATATCGCATAGGTTGCACCAGGTTACACGATCCTTAGTTCCGTATCATCGGTATCCATGTTGTCGTCCCAGATTTTGTTACGAAATTTCGTTAGCTTTTTTGGCTAGTTAGTCCATGGCTAAAATACATTCTGTGTTAAAATACAAAATGAATACGTGGGTAAACGCTCATTAGGCACCTCGCAAGCTTTTACGGAAAAGTAGGTGAGAAAAACTTCCAGTTTTCGTCCTTCCAGCTTTCGAGGTCGCAAACTTGGTTTTGACAAACCCACACCATACCAAACGATACGGAAACACAAAATGTCCTTTTGGTGCGGTTTTTGCAAGTTCACCACGTTCTGGGTTACTCAACATCTTGGGTTATTTGTGTCTAATGTGCGTAGATGATAGAAGAGAAGATTTTCGTGCACTTGTATAAAGACTGCATTCTGACCTCTACCGTTTTCCCGAGCCCCTGAAACCGCCTTTACTTAAATACCTTCAAGATTCGGTCCCTCTTTATGGAGGAGGAATTCATTTTGTATAAGGACTAATTCAATTTTAAAATGCAATAAATCGAAAATAACTTATAAGGGATAACAGACAATATGTCGTGTGTGAGACACAATATTTCTCCGATACGAAAAGGTAAATTTTCTATTTGGGTCGAAACCTATGGAATTCCGTTGAAAAGATTTCCAAGCCGATTACACAACTTTCTGTTGACTCCATGAATGTTTGGAAAATAATTCAAAAATTTGTTCTTCACTACGTCCTCCTACAAAGACACGAACTAAATCACTCGCGACTAAGTTGTGGAAACCCATTTCAAAACGGAAGTTAGTGAAATACGTTGTCTATTTCCACGTAAAATAAAGATGGCCTACCCGAAGATATCATGATGGCCTAACCGACGAAATCGATTTAACATTGTAACTCTTTATTTTTCGTGGAAATAGACAACGTTTTTCACTATCTTCCGTTCCTACAAAGAGATCGGAAGTTAGAAGTGACAATTTGATCACGACTCAAACCTAGAGTTATTGACTTTTCATTCACTAGAATACATGTGAACTTCAACCTCGTGGAAATAGTGAAAGGCCGGCAACAGCTCTTGACCTTTCGTGAAGTTCAGTCCAGAGAAGGCTATAATTTGACGTAATGGACAAGGTAAAGTTAATATTGGAGTTATTGATCATGTATTCCAACACCAAAAAAATGTTGGCCTCCTAGTGGTTAAGCCAAGTTCCTAGGTAGTTACCAAGTCCAAAATAGGGAATTTTCCAGACAAACTTCCAATGTTTAAAATAATCTCAACTTCAAATTTTTTCATTCGATATCGATGAAATAGAAGGCACGGATCGGGGTCTACTCAACTGCTTTTGGGGCATTCAACCAGGTGTTTATAAAAATTAGTGAATTGAAGTCCGCCATCGTTTTTTTAATTTTATGTATGCTATCAATGAGTCACAACAACTTGGAGTTCGAGGAGTTAAAACGGCTGCCAAGTTGGGTGGGCAGTATAGCTTCCTCACATATTGTAACACGGACATAAGGAATTAGTTGAAGAACAAAGAACGAGTCAAAATGACTGATAAGTCGACGTTATAAGAAAATAACGTTTGCGCATGCGCACAGACTACTAAGAATCCAACGGCAATGAAATTTATAGGGGAACGTCTAGGAGCTAAACCGCACAACCCTTGAAATTTTTATAAAAAGAGGTCCATTAGTCTCGAAGTTTTGTCTGAGTCGATCAATTTTAGTTTTGCGCATGCGCTAGTTATTAATCCACCAATAGCAATATATATCGATAGGTAATTTTCCTGGAACATATACCCATCTACTCCCCGCGTTTGGACAAAATCGGACCAATAGATCATAAGAAATCGACGATATAATAAATGAACGTTTGCGTATGCGCACAGACTGCTGTTTATGTGCCGGCAATGGAAGTTACAGGGGACCGTCCACCTAGAAGCTCCCGCACAATCCCTGAAACTTTCAGCAAAATCGTTTCGTTAGACTCGGAGTTTTGCCTTCGTCAATCAATATTAGTTTCGCGCATGCGCAATGGTTATTACTCAACTCATCGCGATATAATTTACAGGGCATTTTTCTAGAACAAATACCTAATTACCTACCGAGTTTAGGTGAACGAAATCGGACCAAAAGATGATGAGAAATCGACGTTAAGAGAAATTCACGTTTACGCATACGTACAGGCTAGTGTTGAGTCAACGGCATTGAAAATTAAATGGGACCGTCTAGGAACTAACTCGCACAATCAGTCATCGGAATCGGATTAAAACTTGGTATAGTTTTGGGCGTGACAAGGACCACAGACAGACAGACTTAAATGAAAGTATGATTTGTTTTGCTAGCACTTTTTGAGCACATTAAATTGTTCACATTTTAAAAAATGTACCGAAAAAATCACTAAAAATTAATAAAAACGGCTAAAAATGTGTGGTTTTTAGCAGATGAAGTAGAACATTGGAAATTTTTGGGCACAAAATTATGCTGAAAAATGTACTTGAATTTAATTAATGTTTTTAGCTGTAAAATCGATTAAAACGGAAACAAGCTGTACAATCCAAAATCTTTTTTGAAGACATGGATATTATTTGGAACGATTTTTTTCTTCTCCAATAAAATTTGTAATTAGTTAACAACTTTGTACACAAAGTGCTCAAATTTCATAACAATGGAACAGTATATAATAAGACAATTATTTACGGAAATTCGCTCATACGATCATGCTGCATAACTGGAACTTTTTTACGAGTATTTTCAACTTGCAACCAATGTGATTACGTTTATATTATGCAACTGGACATTAGCCCGTGTTTATAAAACAATGGATAGAGTTATGACTGTTACCATCACTCATCTCTTGCCCTACTATCCTCCTGACGTATCTACATTATCCTAAGTAATTGTTCCCCGATACCTCGGAACAACTACGATTATAGTCCGCGCTGAACAAGCATGAGATCAGAGCTTAGATACTGACTTGGCCGGCTTGCGTAACCCGTTACCGGGCTGAGGGGGACCTGGGAGTGTTGCCCTTGGTCTTGGTACGCCGCTCGTCTCTCTCTCAGTCACGGCACCCAACCGATCCCTAGTTGTCATTCCGACCAGCGCATCCTCTTCTTGTGGTAGGTACAATGAATCCGTTTAGAAAACTCTCCACGACGTCCCGGTATTTGTTCCGCTGAATTTGGAGACTGCCCTTGGCTTTGAAGACAGTCCGAAACTATGTATTAACATAATTTCGGAGCAAACGTACATTGACGGTTGAAATGTCCAAGAAAACAATGAAATACAAAGATTATGATCCTACGGACGTTAAAAACGCTCCAGTCGTGCAAATTTTCACGATTTTGCTTAATCACTACCGAAGGTACGGATACTTTGGGTAGAAAAAGCCTTAAGTACTGATGGCAGACGAGGCATTATCCTCCCTATCTACTCGGAGGCAGGGCGATTTACGCCTGTCCCCACCTCTAATGTCCGGGTCGGATCTGAATTGTAATGCTTCTGAAGGACGCAGAAGCATAGCCCTTTACGATTGGTTACTTATGTTATTATTCGAAATATTGCAAAACGATGTTTGCAATGTATGTAATCATTAAAAAAAAAATTTGACCTCTAAAATAAAAATGTCTACTTACTGTGTTTTGCGTATTGACGCTTGCTGGTCACTTTAGGGTCCTTTAGGGGTCCGTGTATATCTGATAATATATCTGTCTGTGGTTAGTCCTTGTCAATCATAAAAGTACTATGCTTTACTCCGATTTTGACGAAATGTTCAGGGATTGTGCGAGCTAGCTTCTGGATGGTTCCCTATTTTACTGAACTCGGATCAATAGTTGCCTGTGCGTATGCGCAAACGTAAATTTCTTGTAAAGGCGACTTCTCATGATCTATCAGTCCGATTTTGATCGAACTGGGGAAGTACATAGTTGGGTATACGGTTCAGGATGGTGCCCTGCGAGTTGGCTGAGTATTAAATACTACGCGTGCGCAAAACTGAAGTTTGTTGACACAGCCCAACGCCGAAACTAATGGACCGATTTTGATGAAATTTGCAGGGGTCGTGCGGGTGAAGTCAGTTTGTTCCCGAAACACAGATTTTTCACGATCTTAAATTAGGTAGAGGGTGAATGCAGTTGGATTGATGGTTGTAGGAATATCGCCACATATGCACAATATTGCCCCATTTCGCATATTATCATGTATACACAATAGTAATTTCAGAACTTATTGAATGATTCTAGAACAAAACCAATGAGAAATACAGTACCATGCGTGAAGCGTGAAGCAAACTTCAGGAATAGTGAAATATTCGGAAGTCAATATGATTCATTGAGTTGCTGAGCCCAGAATCGGCATCAGAAGAGAGAAAAATAACCTAGTTAATCGTTGACAATTTATTTTGACTAAAATTCTGCAAACAATGACAAATGTAACGATTTTTGACCAATTTTAGCTATTTTTAGTACATTTTTCAAAATTTTACCAATTTAATGTGCTCAAAATTGTTGACCAACGAACTCATCATTTCGTTTGGAATGCTTGATTTTTTGGCGCAAGAACGGTATTTTTATCTCAATCCTAAGGAGAGTTACCGTCTGTAATGACGTATATATATATATATATATATATATATATATATATATATATATATATATATATATATATATCATAGATAAACATATGAAAAAGTGTTGAGCTCAAGGATTTGTCTCAGAGTGCCTCAAAACGGATTTCAATCACGAAATTTTTAAAAGATTTTAATTTAAAAATTTCCCGAGCCATTGCAATAGCTTCATTTGCTACGAAAATACGCTAAAAAGCTTGTTACACTATTGATGGAGACAAAAACAAACGAGTCACCTATTCAAAACAGCAGAAAGCGAGTGTTAACTTTGATTTTGAACGACAAAACTCTTTGGTTGGGCAGAAGTATGATTTTTAGATTCCATACTAAATGAAGCTAAGAAATGTTATTAAAAAACACTACCTAATCCTATTAACTTGTAAAATAACATTCCTATTAAGGTAAATAATAGTGAGACGCGATTTGAATTAATGTAGTTTAGTACATGCAAAGTTACGTCAATGGTATACGTTACTATGTCAGCCATTTGTAAATGCGACGCCGATCGGATTACCTAAAGTCGTCATCCATAAGTTTCTAAGAACACAAAATACGCTTGACGTGTTTCGAATACAACATGTTATTGACGGCTTATTAAGGCTCGATTTCAGTTTCTCCTAGTCATTCCATTTTTTCCCCATCTTCTCAAAATGACTAGTTAAAACGTGTTCACGAAGTAAACTTCCTCCGTCAAGACAGATGGATGGATATTATATAGCAATAGTTCACGCTAACGGTATTAAAATAAAATGGAAAAAAAAGTCTGGCTAGTTGAAAGTGGTACCTAATTAGCTTCCTCGTGACTGTAACGTAGAATTAGAGAACATAAAAATGTTTTAAAACCATTTAATTCCTGAATGTGTCATCGAAATGGGATTAAAACTCCCATGAAGATGCGATGCATGTTACGATTATTCAAGGATTACGCATGTGCAGCAGCTACTACAGATGCGATCTTCAGGAAACTCATATGGGGTAACTAAACTGTCATTTCCGAAATAACCCCCGAACATTCAGCTTGAGAATTCACGGAATGAGAGGACTCCATGACCAGAATGATAACACATCCTGTATCTTCTTTACGCTGTTGCTGCATGTTTTCTCTTTCTTCTTTATTCGTTCACTTTGGCGACGAAGAACGACAAATGAGTTAGAACGGTTTGCAAACTAACAATCAAAACAAATTAGCTATCTACCACCTAACCATTATGGGGAATGGGATTTTAACGAGTAAACAGGAAACAAAGACCTAACTACAACGATCATTTTGTACAAGGAAGGAAATTATGAAGGAAAGCAAGATACGAATTACCTAAAGTAGTTGGCAAGATACGAATACTCGTATTAGCGGAAGGAGTGGATATTTAATGAGGGTGATTTCAACTTGGGTGTTGCTATTGGTAATTGAATTTCAATGCGTGTTCCCCACAATTGAGAATTCTTGCAACGTCATTTGTGGTTTACTCAATAAATATAAGGTGAGGGAGGCTGACCTAGAACAGTGTTTCCGAAAGTGTGATCCGAAATAAAGATTCAAAAACAAGTTTTTTTTTAATCTCTTTTATCTCAACGAAAGATTAACGAGTAACTAACGAATTACGAATATAAAATCAAGCAAGGGCTCTTTGATAATAATACATATATATAATATACTAATAATAATAATATCTATCTACACTATTTTGTAAAAATGAAACTCGGTGAGTCTGTCCGTGAGAGAGTCTGTGTCGCTTTCACGGTCAAACGGACGAAGGGATCCAAACGGTTTTTTTAAATTGTGACCGGAAATCTCCCGGTCAGACTATAGGCTATGTTTTATTCGTTTTCCCCCACTCTTTCGTCCTTAAAATTCCGTTGTTTACCTAAATGATGAGGTTTGTCGCGCCTTTTCCCGTTCTTTTTGACTTCCCCGCTTCCCTACCTCTCTAAAAGGCCCTAGAAAATTCTGGAAAAATACCGGTTCCGTAGGATTTTGTACGAAGAAGACGATGGCGCAATCTTATCGCGAAAAAAGTATTGGGAAATGCGTTAAAAAAAATGAAAGAGTACGGACCCGTTTTCTCAAAAATTACGACAAAAAACTTTTTTTTTTTTCTCATTAAAATTGACCCCATAAAGAGACGTTTTTCGGGACGGTGTTAGTGGGCGAAATACAGTTTTGATTCCGCCGAATCTGAATCCGAAATCGGATATCGAAAAAAGTGACGGGAAGTTGAACAAAATGCGAGGGGAAGGGAGGCGAAGCGATTAAAATGGAAGGTAATTGAGCCCGACCTATCAGGAATATGCGAGCAGGCCCTTGTTACCTGAAGGAGAACCTCTTGAAGGAAGGAACCTTTCCGTTTGAAAGACATTTCAACAGAATAATAGACGGGGGTTTTCCTACACAAATACAGCCATACCGAGCGAGCGAAGCGAGCAATATTCCCTACGTAGATCGGATTTCAACGAGGGTTTTCGTACACATATACAGTCATACCGAGCGAGCAAAGCGAGCAACATCTCCTACACGCGTTAAACCTACCCTTAGGGATCTACTAAATCAAAGAAACAGTTTCATTCATCGCATTGACTCTCTTGGACTTGACTTTAATTTTATTTTGGTCGTCCTTTTCTTTCCTGTAAAAGTAAGAATATGATTCATTTCAAATATTGTATGTATAATACTGTGGAAATAAGGGAAGGGGCTTTAAGGATAAACCAAGATTACGATTACGAGATCTTCCAGGAAATATTTGAATATTTGTAGGAAGATGGTAGGAAAACTTCACTGATTATTTCCCATTAATATACTCTTTAGGTTTCTCTGATCCTTATCTGGAGATGGACCTAAGTCCTTTGATGGAGAGGGTGATGGCTCAGATCAGGTTGAACTACAATAGTACGCTAATCCACAATCTTTGGGGAGTGGAGGGGGTGGGGGAGAAGGTAGCTTTCTTCTGGCGAGTTCATGTCAAGAGACCAGTTTATTCAATATATAACGGACACAAACGACATAAAAAATTATCCAGCTTTATTTTAACTTATTCATCAGTTGTAGTTTTCGAGTGTAAGTATGAATTGTACATTTGGTAGTTATTTTATTCACGTATAATTTTTTTATCAACTATTCCATGTGTTCATGGCAAGTGATAATGTAAAATCGGGAAGTTATGAGGGGTAAGAAGGGGACACCAAAAAAACCTAGTTTTTACCACTATTGGTTCACGTATGTAGTAATATGTAAGTTGTTTGTCGCACATAACAACGAAAACTTTACAAGAGACAGATGGGATGCCGTATTTATGGCAATTTCACTGAAGAGGCGATGGCACAGGGCCTCGCTTACATCAGGACTGAGTGATTTTTTCTGGTCAAATATGACGAAGGGTATTTATTCCCCTGGCAAAGTGTTGTAGCCAGTGTTGGAGTGTTGTGGCCAGTTGTTTGTTCTCAAAGAGGACCAACATACTAAGATCTTGAAAGTAGTAGGCTACACGCGGATTCAGCTTGTTTTTGATATTGTTTAATACTAATTTTTTAAACATTACATTTAAGTCTTCGTAGATAGGTACCTGATCCTTTTACCTTTTACAAATTAACCAACTACAGATTCCTTCTACTTATTTTTTATAATACGTTGTTATACAAAACTATGAATATATTAAGACTGATAGATTTTTTAAAAAAAGGTACCTAATTGTAAGTGACTTTTATAAGTCCTGGTTTTTAAAAGACCTACCTTCTTATATGTGATGTTTATTTATAAGAGTCTCCAATGAATTATTTCCTAGGGAGTCTCCGAAGACTGATTGGCTTTTAAAATGCCGTTTTCCAAGTGATTTTTATGTTAGTGTAAATATTTTGATGCTTAGTGCGAACTCGTGTGCCCGTTGATTTAGTTTTTGCGTAATTTAAAAAAAAATCGTTTTAAGAAAGGTTTCTATTTTAAAATTCACCAATTTTTCAATTTCAATTTCCTTAAACCTTTTTTAAAAACGTAGAATGGGATTTGGACGGGGTAAGAATAAAACGGAGCACACGTAGATGCGATATCTGGCTGAAATAGGTTGTGTTCCCTTGGGTAAGAGTAATACAAAAAAATGATATCACTGCGGCCTTATGGGTAATGCTAGGGGTCTGGAAATTTCGCTAAAACATTCGTTATATAGTCTAGTTACATGTATAAACAGATCAGAAAAAGGAAAACAATTCTTCACCCTGAAAACCGCGGAAAACCATGAAATCTGTTACATTCTTACCCCGGTCTATCCGGTATTCCTTCATCTATTTTATATTTTTTAGTTATTTCATTTTTGGATTTATTCATTCTTTTAATGAAAATCTCCACTGGTGTGCAGGAGGGTCTTGCCTAGGTGGTTCGTTAGCACTAGTGCGCGGCACTTTGAAAAACCACACAAAGAAAACTACTATTTTAGGATGGAATCTTATTCCATTTAAATTGTTGAAGTACCTTTTTCACACCCATGAATAACGCTCTTAGATTATATATTAAAGTATTAGGGGGAAAAAAGTTGGGCAGGCAGCAGTTTTTAATGAATTGTAACTAGGACGCACATGCAGGCTTGTGGGCAAATGAACAAGCGGATCAGTTGGCAAAGGAAGGTGCAGAACATGGACCTCTACTCAATTGTCCCATTATGGCTGAGGACTTCATTCCCCAGATAAACAATCAGCGCAGAGAAAAATGGAAGGATACATTTGCTGGCTCTACAAATGCCTTATAAACCTACCTCAAGTCCCATGGTTTTATGGGAGGGGTATTGAAAAACGTTTAGGACAAGGGATTTTCCGCTTGAGAGTCAACTGTGGTGTATGTGACAGTTATTTACATCCCATCAATCAAAGTGAAACTGCTCAATGCCAAACTTGTGGAGCACCTAACAGATCACTTGAGCACGTAATCATGGAGTGTCCGGAGTACGATGGTCCGAGAACAGTGTTTTTCAGAGACATTATGAGAAAAACAGACATTACTTTAAATTATCGTTCAATTTTATCGGCAAAGAATATGTATATTTATAAAGAGCTGCTTAAATTTATTGATTATTGTCATATTACAATTTAAGTAACTATTAAATACCACTTATGGCTGTATGCAAACATGTAATGCCAGTTAAAATTTAAGAAAATAAATAAATAAACTAGGACGTAAATTAGGTGTGATTTGAAAAACTAATATTAAAAAAACTAATAATCTTTGCGCTTTGAATTTATATTTTGTAAGTCTCCATCTAATATATAAAATTCTCGTGTCACAGTCTTCGTTGCCACACTCCTCCGAAACAGCTTGACCGATTTTGATGAAATTTTTTGTGCTTATCCGGTATCTATGAGAATCGGCCAAAATCTATTTTTCATCTCCCTAAATGTTAGGGGTAGTCCAGTCCACCCCTAAATTTTTTTTATATTTTTTAGACAAAATTTTTAATTTCTATTTTAATTAACGTCTGCCAAGTTGGGTGGGCAGTATAACTTCCTCAAGCGAGCAGCATCCTCCACAGAAGTTAAACCTACCCTTAGAGATCTACCGTTTGCGAGCGAAGCGAGCAACATCCCCTACATGTTTCAATTGTAATACATTCCATGTATACAGCCACACTTTGCGAGCGAAGCGAGCAATTTAATGGGGGGTCCGGGGGGCTTGCCCCCCGGCTGGACGTGGAGGCGAGCGGAGCGAGCCGGAGCGGCTAGTTTCAATATAATATATGAATGTGTTCTTTATACATTTACTTTCAACCTGCATTCAATGAGGTGCTTTATGTAAAAATAGGTGCTAGGGACTCAACGAAAAAGTCATAATTAGGCAGATGTCGAGCTGAGTTCTCCAAGATTGATTTACGTAAGTGAGAAAGCTTATTGAAGAAGAAGCTAATAAAAGCTAATTGCAAAATTAAATTAGTTTACATGTAATTCTGTATAACTACTAAAATTTAATGTTGCAAACAAAGATTGAGAGATACTGTAATCAAAATCGCGTGAAGTATAACACACACACACACACACGCAAACGCACACACATTATATATATATATATATATATATATATATATATATATATATATATATATTTATTTATTTATTTATTTATTTATGGTTGGTTTGAAACAGTTCTTTAAGAACAGTATATCTTTTGGCACAGATGTGCATTGAAAATTATAACACAAATTATAAAGAATGAAACTCACAATTGTTGTTGATATTTCGGCGATTGCCTTTTTCAAAATGAAGAGTAGTGTGTATATATATATATATATATATACATATATATATATATATATATATATATATATATATATATATATATATAGAGAGAGAGAGAGAGAGAGAGAGAGAGAGAGAGAGAGAGAGAGAGAGAGAGAGAGAGAGAGAGAGAAGAGTATATATATATATATATAACAATGCAGCTGGGAATGAGTTACTTTTATATATTTTTCCACGTGTCCGAAATAAAACTATTTCCTATTCTTTGATTTAAAATTCTATGGGCTAAATTAATTTCAGTAGGGTTGCAGAAACGGATGTCCTATACCACCCGAAAAGGCGAAACGTGATAGTTCATTTTGTGTCCTCTCCAGAAACTGAAAGCACATAGTTTTGGAATTGAGTTCGAAAAGGTGTGTTCTTTGCAGGGGAAGGTTTGAAATCATGTTTTGAAAAAATTTAGTTTCTTCTTATTCAGAAAATCTTTGCGTGCCATTGAAAAATCGGTAGAATACAAAATGGCGCTCAGAAAAAAAAGTTTCCTCGCAAACTACATGATACGCCTTTTGTCTAATTTTAATCAAAATTTTACTTAATAAAACTAAATTAAATAATAAAATCATTATGGCAGTGGCGGTGTGGGACAGTAAGGGAGTGTTGGTCGAATGTCTGCCCAAAGGACGAACCATAAATGCTGTCAGGTATTGGAAAAACTGAGAAAGTGAAAGCGACCTGGACTATTAATGTAAAATGTGCCTCTTTCTCATAACAACGCCCAGCCTCATTCCGTAAAACTGACACAAGACTTTCTAACCTAATTTGATTGAGATGTTTTTTGTCATCCTCCTTAATCCCTAGACCTCCCCTCGAGTGGCTACCATCTATTCCCGTCAATGAAAACTTTTTTGGGTGGTAAACGTAACAGTAATGATGAAAAAGGCAAGAGCGCCGTGGACGATTGGACGCACAATTAGGACCTGCAGTGGCGCAACACAGGTTTGAAGAAACTCTCATCCCGCTTCGCTAAGTACCAGAAACGACTTGGTGACTATATCGAAAAATAGTTCAGATCTATAGCTTTCCAACCCCCCCCCCCCCCCCCCTGAAAAAAACATTTTGCTTCCAAAATAGGAAAATTTACTTTTGGGATGGCCCTCATATTATTTGGACGTCTAGTCAAAGACACTGATCCAGCCATTCACGCTGCATTTGTTGGAATTATGGCGAATTCCCTTTGAAGTACCTAATTGCGATGGATCGAGCAACTTGCAGCACTTTGGAAGCAGTTACGAACTGGTACATAATACCTCCCAGGGCAACACAAGCATGCCCCATCTGATGCATATGTGGCTCAACCATTCTCTGACCCCACTGCATTTGGGCTCAGGCGGATTTAATGAACAGGCAACAAGCTGACAACACCATGTAAAGGTCTTGCTCTGCAACTTTGCTGGTTTCATTGTGAAGGGCTGCGTTGTGGGACCCTTTCCCCAACGGAGTGGTCTATCAAATACAGAACTGGTGTAACAGGATGTAAACCTCAGTGGAGCTGCATGAACTATTGCCGCAATGTTTGAGGAAATCAGCAAGGTTATAAATTGAGATCTCTACCTTGCCCCGCAGCAGATGTGTATGTACAACTCGAGATTCATCAAGATGCTGCTTGATGCAATGCTACTAATATTACCAATAGTAATGCAACTAATCCTCTACCTGGGCAAGATCTCGTGGTTGTTGATGACTTCTTTCTCAACTACCGATATTCCAATTTCAACGATAACTTTGAAAACATACTCAGGTTCACGTACACATATGAACAATTAAAACACTTACTTCCAGCATTGTTCATCGCAGTAGGAAAAAAGTCGTTGGCCGCTTTAATTTCATCAAACTTTGCCATCAAACCAGGAAGTCTAAAAAGAAAAAAACGAAATTCATTAATTCATAACAGAAAAAGCAGACTTTGAAGAAAGTATATGGTTATTTGAAGAACTTGAATAAATTTTGTTATACCTAGGCGGATTTTAGAATTCATTTTCTCTTGAATTCAAGAGCCCAAATAATTGAAGGGCTTTGGGTACAAAGGGCGTAAGTGCCATAAATCCCAAAAAAAGTTATCGCTGTTTCAATTTTAATTTGTTTGTCATTCTCACAATATTCGTTCTAAAGAGATGATTTTTTTTTTAAATTAAATATTGCTGAAATACGTTTTATTTGTGCGTTGGATTTGTTCATAACGATCTTCCCAAGATTTAAAAAAAAAAGATTTTTTTCACGATCCTATGACAACGGCCTAAGTGCCACCTCTGTTTACCACCTGCCTAAGTGCCATACCCACCTAATTCTTCAAGTTTTCTCCAAGTGAACAGTTTTAAAAACATTGCTAATCTTTTTTCACATAGGAAGGTATCTAACAGAGTTCTTAGGGGAATTAGAAGAAAAAAGATGTTCTCACGAAAGTTTACAAGGTTACAAACGCACAGTGTTGCACCGTGGCACTTACGCCCTTCCTACTGAAAATGCCTCATGGACTTAGGTAGTACGGGAAAACGATGAATTTTGGACGGAGGACGTTGGTAACACTGCGACGTGGCGGGTTATTGAATAAATGATTGGTGCATAAGCCCTTACTAGAAAATAGCTAGTGGTATATAGGTCCAGAAAAAAATGTAATATGGAAAAAGTCGATATTGGCACTTACGCCCTTTGTACCCAAAGCCTTTCAATTCCTAAACAACAATAGCTTTGTTTCCGCTGCTGACCCAAACAGGTTCAGGTCAAGTTGCGCTTGCGCAGTGAAGAAGGAGTAAGATAATGGCGTTTCCGCAGTCCCTCGGTTCATATTCGGTGCAAGATGTCCAGTGTTTCCGCTGCTCAAAGAACATGATCCGAACATGAACTTTCTGCTCCGCCAGAAGAGGAGGTGCAGCTTGCTCCGCGCATGCGCTCTTTGGAACTTGAGATAACCCGATATATCCTTCCTCAAACTTCTGTAACCTTACACCTTACAAATTGTGGTTTCCTTTGATTTCGTGCCTATTTTCGAGTCCATTGTTCGTATTTATTCAGGTGATTCAGCGATTTTCGAACTTTTAAAAGTTTTAAATTAGAATTGTTTGACCCTTTATTATATTCCTTATTTCTACTACTAAACTAATGAAATAGAAATAACTAAATATTCGGGAGTGAATCACGAGAATGTCGACGTCGAATAAGAATGAGACACAAGGTTTTGCTCATGGTTTTGCTAAAGTACCGCTAACGGGACTCCATTTCATGGATCTTCGTGTATCCATGGTTACTGCACCGAATATGTCCTAAAGCGTTTCCGCTGACATCTGAACTGAACAGCTATGGAGGTGCCCTTGCTCTGACCTTGCTCTGTACTGAACCTGTTCAGGTCACGTAGCGGAAACAAACCTATTAATGTTTTCGAAACATTTAGTGCAACACATCACATCAAGCTATAATTCTACTCCTTGTCATTCGTCAGTACTAATGTTTTTTAGGGTCATCTTAAAGAATGAATGCATGTTAATTTCAATAAAATATTCTGGCCTTGTATTATTAGAAAATTCACTCATACACTTGAACTAAATTTAGAGAAAACCATTCTCATTTTTGGAGTGGAACATGCTTTTACCCCTACCTATTCATTAATTCCAAAATTCTCAAGAACACCTGCTTGAGAACATGGATATACGTATTTTGATTGTTCCGAATGTGGGACACCTTTTCCACACTACTAGGCTCCTTCCTGCAGGGGGAGTACTTATAGCTCAGATAAGTAAAGTGGATTAGTTCCTCGCAGCTTCTACATAACTTCAACCAGAAAATTACGTTCACGCATGCGCTGAGCGTACCGCTGATTCAATCATGATGAAACTGACAGGGGACCATATAGGGATAAATCCGCACTATTCCTGAAAATTTCATTGAAATCCGATCAAGATTGTGGAAGTTATGGCTGTGTCAAGGAAATATAGAAAGACAATCGCTTGCGCATACGCACAACGTACCGCTGATTCAATCATGATGAATATACTAAGGGACCTTCCCCGCATCATCCCTGAAAACCTGACTAAAATCTGTTCAACATTGACGGACTTATGACTATCACAAGAAAATTACGTTCACGCATGCGCAGAGCGTACCACTGATTCAATCATGATGAAACTAATAGGGGACCATCTAGGGCTAAACCCACACTATTCCTGAAAACTTCATTGAAATCCAATCGAAATTGTGGAAGTTATGGCTGTGGCATGGACAGTCAAACGCTCGCGCATAAGCACAGCGTACCGCTAATTCAATCATGATGAAACAAATAGGGGACCATCTAGAGCTAAACCCACACTATTCCTGAAAATTTCATTAAAATCCAATCGAAATTGTGGAAGTTTAGCTGAGGCAAGGAAATGTGTACAGACAGATGGACGGACGCACAGACAGACATGAAACCAAATTTGTTCAGAAGGCCACGAAACGCAAAATGCGAGTGGGAAATTTGATATTGGAGTACACTTTTTTTTCGGGAGTGAAAACTAAACTTCCGCTGCCTTGCAGACTCGGAAGCAAAAGTTTCAGTTGTGCCAGCCATAACAATGAAAACTCGATTTTTAGGGTGGAAAACTGAGAAAACCAGTTCATGTAAAAATTGGTTTTCTGATCGAAAGTTTTCTTCTACCAAATTATTCCTAATCATTTAGGTTTAGGCTGGTGAAAATTTCAGAATTTTTAGGAAAGCTATAGATTGAGAGTGAGAGATATAAGGGGCAACGGGATCGGGCGGTATATTTCCCTTAACTGGAAGAATTGATTTCGTCGAACAGTGATACTTTCATTTCATGAAAAAAAGACTCTTTCATTATGAAGTGAGAAACATTTGTTTTTTTATTATTATGACATTGACTTTTAAAAGAGAGAATCCCGTAGACCGCTGAATCCGAATGAAAAAAACCTTGTTTGAGAGAGTTGTTCATCATGCATATTTATATCGTATTCAACCTAGGTAGGTCGTGTAGCTAAAGCACTTCAAGAAGTACCTAGCATATTTAGGAGCCTTGGACACCTTCCGTAGAAGCAAGAATTGTTAAATTATACCTCCATCACAAAGTTTAAAAGCATGTTTTGAATAAATTATCTGTTATAACCAGACCACTAGGCCCAATGAGGCACCTAGTGAAGAAGCACAGACGTTAGAGCAGTCAAGTGTCATGGATGTTCTCGTGTATGGGATGTCAGGTCTATGTCAGGATAGAGTCAAGTCTATGGGATGTTCAACTAATATTATTAACATTTGCTCTAATAACACTTACGAATAGTCAGAAGGTACTTCTTGTCAGAGTTGTTCGGTAGGGCTCAATAATTTTTATTTGCCAAATACTGCAGCTAGCTAGCCAAACTTTGTTACTTTCTTCAACAATCCAGGAGTTTATCCATTTTTTAATAGTTGCAAGTAAGGATGTTCATTATCCGAAAGGTTTGTGCTACAAAATATACGGAAATCGTAACACATTTTTTGCATAATCTACACCAATTGGATATCTTAATAGTATCAGCTTCAACAGCGGTCATGAATTTGTTTCCTTCAGCCCTTTGGTAGAGCGGATCTTTTTCCAGGTTGATCTCCATTTCACCTCAACTGACAAAGTAGCTGACGGAAGACGAATTCCATCTAAAAGACTATCGTAATCGAGTGGGGATAATTCAGACAGTAACTAGATATCTATCATTGCCAATAAGAAACCTTCGACAGTTGAAAGAATGCAACAATGGAAATAACAAATTATCTTAAATCACCAATATACCTACTCCGCAAATAATGTTAACAATAGAAAATTGATAGCTTGCTACAAAAGTAACAAATTAATTGGATTTACAAATTTTTAACTCCAAATTATATCGCATTCCTGGGGGAAAATTATTGCGTTATAGTGTATAAAGTTATAATTGAGAAAACTTACTTGGTGGGAGGGAGAGTATGCTTCTTCAACAGGTCCATCCTAAGTCGCTCGCCAATGTGGCGGTAGACTTGTACCAGCGTCGTCACAGCTTCGTCCCTCACGACGGCGTTGGGGTCACTCAGGAGCTTGACGAGTGATGGAACTATTCGTGATATTGAGATACAACTGGCTCCATGTCTGGAAAACGAAATTTGTATATGAAAAGTAGAAATCGAATGTAAACATAAAGTGTAGTGTCATGATGGAACTATCACTGGGTAACTTTCTTTAAGGGGGGATAGGATTCACAAGAGATACACTATTTTCTATTTAGACCTTTCTCTATTGAGATCAATTCCAAAAATGAGGTTCCCTTGTTACTTCTAATATTTGGCTTTTCGTAACATTTAGCACTCCTTGACTTCTTGCACACAGGTATCGGATGGCACGATTTTCGTCGAATTCCAATATCAGAGCGAATCGCGATTGACTGGTTTTCACCTACAACCATCTCCCCGTTCGGTTGTTGTTGTTGAGACTGCCCAGGCGCATCCTGCCGCTAGTTGGTGATGCCCATGACGTCACCTCCGACAACAATCTATAGCTAGTCCTCAAGCTGTGTGGGCATATCTGGGTTAAATGTCAATGGTTCTCCATACATCCTCATTAGTCCCATGGTCTTGAGTGACCTGGGCAGATCACATGGGGATTCGGCGCTACCTTCCCAGAGACCAAAATTGTAGGCGGAATCTTCCCAGGCGCAGGAGTGTGGTATAGTGCTATCTTCCCGGTCCTGGTTTCTTCTTTTTGGGGGAAAGGTTGATTGAATGTATAAGGTTACAATAATGTAGGTAAAAATATCACAGGTACCAAAAATGTCAAGTAGGTAGGTAAAAAATATCACTTCTTGTGGTCGTCAAAAATGTTCCCAAATTTCGCACACACTCTTCATGAACTCCAACGTGGTTAACTGACCACGTTGGAGTTAACTCCTCGACCCATCGTGATTTGCTCTGAGTATGTGATGATGGAGTATGGACCGCACCATCCTCGACTGACTTTAGTTTGGCATATACGTCAATCTGGTACGACCGGAGAGTATCCACAAAGACTTAGATGTTTGGATGGGGGTTTAGGTATGACGACATCTCACTTTTGATGGCAACAAATCTTTTTACCACACCTGCACGCTCGAAAACAGTCCTCAGTTTGGCAGAACTCCCTAACGGGCAATCACATTTGGGAAGATAGCGCCTATAACCCCTGGATAGGACGGGAAGCTAATGTCGAATACGGACTCCGCCCGAGGCTCAGAGATAGAAAGATAGTGCCGGTTGCCCGATCACTGCTCGGGGAATACTATAGCCAATGGCTTTTCGCTCGTTCAAGGGTTTTTGACAAGTAATTGAGTTGTCAAGGAAGAAAACAGCTGCTCATCCAGCCTGGGTGTGTGGGGCAGGGGACTAGTGCAAGGAGCAGTTTTGCATGATGAAAAAGCTATGGGAATTTATGGGTTGTAGGTTTATAGATGCCAGAATAGTTTTATGAATTACCTCTTCTTTCCCTTAGTCACACCCTTATTTCCTCCTCGAACGAACCGAATGGCAATTCTTTGGTGCAAATATTCAACAGCTTTTTCAAACCCAGAAGCTCAAAAGTATTTCAATAAATAAGTCGACCCAGAACTTACTTCTTTTTCATGCCAAGATAGATTAAGAAGAATACAGTTATGCATGTTTCATGAATAGGGGAGAAATTATGGTGTTACATTTCTTCTTAGCAAAACGCATTGAGATTCAAAAGCTATGAGATTTAAGATAGTAATAATTAGTTTATATCAATCAAGGGTTTATAAATGTACATAGTTGGAGTCTTGTTTTGGTCCTGTAGGTACGCTCCATTCTCTCCTTTGAAAAGGCAGGGAAGCAATGACTTCAAGCCCCAGTGTTGCCCGCTCCCTGTCTGGTTTCACCATCGTGCCCGGCGCTAAAAAATCTCATAACTGAGGTGTCACCTCTTTTTTCCGTTTCTTAAAATTTGGTATTGGGCACTCCAAAAGCACTCTCCAAGTTTTACTTCGATATCTCAAAAATTGTGGGAAGAGGTTATGGGGGAGGGGGTAATTTTTGGACATCCTGTATATCACAAAACATAGAAGAACTACAACCCCACGAACGTAGTTGCACTGATCCATGGCGAATCGTTAGACTAAGGAGTTTTTTCTTCGAAGGAAAATTATAAGGACGTGATTGATTATACAAAACCCTTTTCATCCACTTCCCATTGTCAGATACCCGTTATATAAAACATCCCTGGGAAGCTCTTACGTCTTTCATCATTTAAAAAAAAAGTGAAATCCCAAATTTCTGTAGTACCTACCTACCGATTCTAACGATCAACCAGTTCTATAGATTATTTCATTGAAACTTCCCAAGAGCAAAAAATCAAACTTACTGATTCAAGGTGGCAACGAGGCACTTCATTGCTTCATCTCGAACGTAGTTATTCCTGTGGGCATAAGCTGGGATCAGTCTGTCGAACAGCTGCTGGGGCGTCACCACCCCAACTTCCATGAGCGTCATGAGGAGGACCTGACACCGCTCCCTAACATGTTCCTTACTGTCACCTGCAATACAAGACTCCCAGTCAGTAAAATAGAAAACCAAAAAAATTATGAGCAAACAACATTAGAACAAATCACGAGAGAAATTGAACCTATTAAAATGAAATAACTTGAACAAGACACCGATTTGTATAATATGAGGCGGTTTAAAACTTAACGAACCTCAAAACCTTATTATGATTGGTTTTCACTAAATACATAGGTATTTACCTACTTTCAAATACATATTGACTTCCTCCTTTGCATTGAAAGCTGACAAAAGTTGCGCCGACTGAGCAAGGATTTCACTTTGGTCATATATGCTGGGCCTAAAGTCTGAGGATTCTATAAAATATTCTGCAACACCCTCCCCTTGAAACACTTAGGCCGGGTATCTAGAAAGGGTGGCTGGGGTTACCCCTGCATTGTTGGTAATAAGGTGTAACTAGAACGGTGGTTATTTTAGCTTTGACTGCAGGGGAACCTCCGCTCTATGCCGAGGTAAGCTCTTTGATTGGCTAGGCACGGTGGTCCTCGATCGGATTTGACCTCGAAGTGCTTGCCCTTCGAATTTTCTATCGAAATATGATTTGGGAATATGTTAGGATTATAATTCAGCAAAAACTGAAATCAAACATTGAGCGTTTTTTTTTTTTTTTTTTTTTTTTTTTAATTCAGTTTTTAACTTTTAAATTGATAATTATAAAACACGCTATAATCGCCAAAATTCAGAAAAAATATTATTTATTATTTATGTGTCATTATACAATAGAATCTTCATCTAGTTTCATAGTTCTGACCTATTTTGTGATCAAATATAATTAGAAAAACAAAAATAACTACATTTTATTGAACAAAATAATGATTATATTTGCATGAAGCTCTTAATAAATGCCTGTGAGTATGCGTGTAGTATGTGCGTGTGTGTCGATGTGTACGCTTGTGTGTGAGTTTATAATGATTCATTATACAAATTTTAACAAAATATATATCTAAATTGAATAGAAAATAAAAATAATGGCTTTTCAACAGTTTACATATGCAGAGAATCATATTCGCATACAGCCCTTAATAAACGTTGTCCATACTCAGGATTGATTCGCGATACTTTATATTTGGCCCACGTCACAGAAAAATCATGATGCACGGCCTCCATAGCCTGTTCACTGTAAAAGCCGAGGCCATTTCCGTGTTTGTTACAAAATTCTTCCACATGAAAGAGAACAGTATGAACTTTTGAAGTGACAGGAATATCCAAAGATATCTTGAAACCCTGATCCCTGATCCTTGGATACCTTTGAATTCATTGATGTATTCAATGAATTTTGGATTCAGCCTGACTGAGAAAGATGCTTTGACAACTTCATTAAACTTCTGGAAAGCATCAACATATTTTAAACAACATATGCTACAGTTTGAACAACGCAACACATCAAGTTTCTGTAGCAAAATGCGGAAACTATTAGCTTTGAACGAAGGGCTCCCATGGGTCCTTGTTCCTCCCTAACTCTTGTCCAAATAATTTGAAGCCGAAGCTCTTCTTTGGGCAGAGCACTGTTTTCAGCGTGAAACGACCCATGGGAGCCTACAGAAACTTGTTCAATCAATTTCATCATTCCTAACTCAATACTTCACTCTGCGCATGTGCAAACTTAAATTCTGTCAAGCATCGTTTTCTCACGCCTTAGTCGTCCGATCTCGCTCAAATTGGGATGATAGTTGGGGAACCACGATTTGATCATCCATTATCAATTTCAACATGATTGTATCATTAATAGCTACTGCGCATGAGCCAATCTGAAATTCTTTTAATTACGTTAATTTCTATAGTTTTCATCTGATTTTGATGAAATTATCAGAGAATGCGCAGGTTAGGTTGTAGATGGGTCCCTTATCAATTTCATTGTTGCCAAATCAATACTTCACTCTGTGCATGCACAAACGTAAATTCCATTATGCTTTATTTTTTAACACCCAAGTTGTTCAATTTCGCTAAATTTTGATGATAGTTGGGAGAAGACCCATTGATTGATTGCCCCATTCAATTTCAACATGATTGTACTATTAATAGCTACTGCGCATACGCCGATGTGAAATCCTTGCAACGCACTTGATTTCAAAAGTTTTCAACCGATTTTGATGGAATTGCCAGTGAATGCACGGATTAGGTTGTAGATGGTCCCGTACATATTTCATTGTTCTCAACTAATTAGTTCATTCTGCGCATGCGTAAACGTAAATTACATTGAGTATCATATTTTCGTTCCTCAATTGAACAATTATGGCGTTTCACGCTACTTCTTGAATTACTATTCTCCGAAATGGAGTTTTTCAATATCATTTTAAACTTTTCAATGATCTATACATTCATGATACGTAAACGAGGAACCTATGAGCCACACCCAGCTTGGCAGACTTTATTTTCATTTATTTATTTTTTATTATTATTATTATTATCATTTAATAATGATTAACAGGACGTTTCCATTTGTTTTCGCCACGTCACGAGCGACACGTCACGGTGGGGTTTTCTACTGATTTTCACGTACAACCAATGCGTTACTAGGGAAGTATAACTCCCTTAGTTTTCATTGCAGGAAAATCGTTAGCCACTTTTTGGAATACTCTCATTTTATCACAGCATCTCATAATCCCTAAGCTCCTGTAGTGTCAAGGAAAGCTGATTCATTACGCTCAGTTATAAACTAATATTGCTAAGTAACCATAATGAACTAATAATGTGTAAAATTAATCATTATTAAATTATCTGACTATAGAACCGTAGGCCTACCGTCCGTTTTTTAAATTTTATTTTATTTATTTTTTCGCCACCTGCTTATTATTCCTAAATGATTCCTATTGGGTGTAAAAGTATTGCGAGTGATATATTTCAAAAAAATCAAAATACATTAGGAAAATATTTTTTGTTATACAATATTTATGGTTTATACTCAAAGCAAAAACACAATGTCACACATCAAAGAAGTACGTACGATGCAAGCAGTTGTCTACAAACGATGTGTGAAAATTGATTACGTAGCAGAAATGTCTGTGAAATAGTGCTCTATACAGTAAAAGGTTCGTCGTATAGTTTTTTAATCTCTGAAAGTAATCGCAGCACAGTAAAGCACTTAATACAGCAGGATCTTTGATTTTTTTAAAGCCTGAAGAATAGCCGCTAGTTGAACCTCGAGTGACGGATTACAAAATGACAAATCGCCTTTTATTTGTCAAGAGTAATGTGGGTCACGAACAGACGGAAAATGGTAGCTCTCATCACAGTTGCCTCCTTTGCCCCGAGTGGCTGGAAGTTATTTCATCTAATGCACTTGTCGTTTGTCACTAAACTAGACGTGGAACGAACGGGGGCGTTGATGGCATCAACTCGTCTTCCAAAGAAACTACGTACTCCTGAACTTTGAGGCGGTTAGTGAGTTTTTGAACTATCAAAAGTTGGAGATAACTTTTGATGGGTTGATGAAAAAGTGCACAACTAAATTTTGTAGTTGTACTCAAGTTTCAGTTAGAGGTGGTGGTGCTTCAGATTCAACAGTGCCGACGTTAGCCATGTTGAACTTGGTGAGGATCAATCGTGGTAGGTACTGTTCATAAGGGAGAACCAACTCCTTTATGAAGTTGAACTTCATGATGTCTTTGTTGATATTGATTTTATCAAGAACTACTTCCCTTGATGGTCTTGATTTGGTGCATACATTAACTGAGAGGTCCGCATCTACTAACCCTTCCTTGCGTATGCAATTTCAGCATAAAATGGGAGTACGTTGCAATTTCAGCAGACAGCAAAACTACTGAGTGTTTCGTGTCCAGTGATCACCCGATTTATAGTGGTAATAAATGTATTATTTTGTAGTCCTTTGTAATACTCAGGGAACTCCTGTTCCTAATATATATATTATTTTGAGGTATTACAGATGGTTGAAAAATATAGGAAACACATAAATATAACTTAAGTATAAATTTGAGAGAATATTTCGCCGTATCGGCGTCGTCAGCTCTAGTGAAGACGCCGATACGGTGAAATATTCTCTCAAATTTGTAAGTTATATTTTTATTTTTTTCCTATATTTTCCAACCATCTGCAATACCTCAAAATAATATTACACGCGAGTGTTTGTCCCCTTCATCAAAACTATATATATATATATATATATATATATATATATATATATATATATATATATATATATATATATATATATATATATTCCGTTTGCCAGTGTTACGGTGTTTTAGATTGGATTTCTTGAATAATGTATTGATCTGGATGGTCCCTCGAGGAGTTTTGCTTCCTCGGCTGTGGCTATAGGCTTCTTCAAGGTGGTACCTCTCTCCGTAGAGCATCTGACAATTGCGTCGCAGATTACATGTTTGGAAACGGTATGGCTTGTTAACCACACGAGGGTTACTTTTTTACCAGTACAAGCTTTGACCAATTCTAGAATTCCTATATGGGTGATAGGGAGGCTGCTATCGCCTATCTTGTTGTTTTTGAAAAATGAGTCTACAGATCTAAATTTCACTTAAATATTATACATACATTGCCTCGAATTGGGCATAGAATATCAATCCCTTCAAACGGCATGATGTTGCATCAAATATGTTCCAGTATCGAGGGTGAGTATGATGGACGATGTGGTGAGGTGAGACCGATTGGATTTGATCCTTCCAAAACCCATCTGTTACTCCATCATACCTACTCAGCGGCAAGGTGTAAGCAAATGTATTTATAGTGTCGTAACTCCAACAAGATAACTGACAGAGGGAGGGATAACGCAGACCAAATGTGCTAGTAAATCATATTGATGAACAAAGTAGGCACTCAATTTGTTGACTGATGGGACTGGGATATCTACTGATCTACTCCACTATGAATTCTGTGTTGGCATGAAGTGCGAAATGAGTGACTTGTGGGTAGAATCAAACGTCCATGACGTCAGTGGAATAGGCATTCATATTCTAATTTATTACTTGATGACATAAATAACTTGAAATAAATAACACAGTACCTAATTCTAATTCATGGTTGGTTGAAGATTTTTGAAGATCCGATAAAATGAACTACAGGAAAACTAAATTTTTCCTGTGAATTCGTTGCATGGATGTTGAACGGGATTGAAAGAAAAACACTTTATGTTTTGCGGGATCCAAACTCAATATTGTTTTAATTACGCAATAAAAAGGGTGTTAATATGGGAGAGCAGAAGACTTTACGGAACACGATAAACAGAATGGCGATATTTACCCGCCCAGTCCGTAGGGCTGTTAATAGCGCTAGTGTTTAATACAGTGGTAACATGATAAGAAATTACACAGCAAGTTAGATGTTAATTTAACACTTTCACTGCACTTGCGGGAGCTCAGATCGAAAACTAATTTGGGAATAGTTAGGGAAAGGAAAATTATCATAGTTCCGTCCTGAAGTATACAAAGGGAGTAATTCAACTTAGAAAGACATTAGCGCTCTAGCGGTAACTTTAGAAAACAAGCCTCTAGCTCCATTTCAGTCCCGTGGCGGCAACTACAAATTTGGATAGGGCCAAACAGATGTATTGCTAAACATGAAAACGTCTTTTGCCACAGAGGACCATGGAAAAAAAATCAATGTTTCCTAACGCAACAACCTAATCCAATCGAATCTAAAATTGTGCATGTACATGTCGAAATTTCGTTAGTGACTCTTCCCCGGTTGGTCTTTACCCCAGCCTACTCTAATTCCGTGATTTAATCATTCGATATTAAATTACCGAACCTCACTCCCCAGTTTCATCAACCCCCTCGGACTCCAACAGGGGTGTAACGCAAAACGAGGGCCAAACCCTCCATGAGCTACTGATGCATCAGCATCCATCGCTCCATCGGTATTTTATGATTGAGCTTTTAGAAGGTAAATTGGATAACAAAATAAATTTGGATTACCGTAAATAAACAACAAAACCTCGAACCTACGATCACCTACTTGAGATAAAAACGATGTGTTACTCGATGTAGACATTTTAAAAGCTCACAACATACCGACTTGATTATTAATAATAACACGTCATAGGACAACTTTTTCGTCATGATACCTTCTAGCTCCCAACATGGAGATACTGTAATGATGAGTCACAGCGAGGATGAGGTATTTCGACCACAAAATGTTAGTTTCCGGAAAGGAATGTTGGTTGAGGAGCAACCCTGATCTGCTAAGTGAGCTCTAATGTTTAATTCAGTTATCCCCAATAACCTATTGCATCTACTTTTCTTGAGTAACTATAATCAGACAAATAATTCTTTGGAAAGTCAAGTATGCATTCCTTGAGTTCATTAATTACACCCATTAAATATAATAACTCATTACCTAATCTGTCGATAACGCTGGGTAGAACTGAAGGAATGTATGGCTTATAGAAATGCTCCATTCTCCTCACCAACTCTGTCATCACGTCCAGACCCATTTGTGAAACCTGAGAACAAATAAAATAAACGAGGTCATTAAAGTTGTAGGCAACTTGATTAATTACATTTCAATTAGCTTTCCAATTAACAACGTAATCAATTACAATCTACTATACAAACAACCCGAAGGATCAAAGAAAAATGATTTAGGACTGATTTACAGGGATGAACAATACGTGAACATATTTCGGTGAAAAGAGGTTTGGTAGTTGTGAAGCTTTATTGAAATTTCTTCCAAACGCCAACGGTTTAAATAAAACTCAAAGTTTTCATTAATGAAATTCATTACATGGGTGCATATTTATTTACAACCGTTTCCTCCCATTTCCAACGTCGTTTAATGGTAGGGAAAAATTCAATCGTTTCTTTCAAAAAACTTTATTTATTTTTTATTTATTGACATTTTATGTCTTTACTTAGGCACATAAACGAAAAAAGCGTAAAAAAAAGCGTTAGGTACGGTTGGTTTTCTGATGATTTCCGCTTACAACCGAGTCGTTGCTAGGGAAATGGTACTTCGTCGTTTTTCATCCCACGAAATTCGTTGACCATTCTTGTTCGAAAGCTCTCGACTAATTTCGTATGTAGCCTCTTTAGGACATTTACTTGACGATGCCCAGGGTCCGGATCAGATGAGTGGCTCTTAAAGCTAATTTCTATGCTTTACACTCTAGGAAGCTTTAATTTCGTATGTAGCCTCTTTAGGACATTTACTTGAAGATGGTCAGGGTCCGGATCGGATGAGTGGCTCCTAAAGCTAATTTCTATGCTTTACACTCGAGGAAGCTGCAATTTCGTATGTAGCTTCTTTAGGACATTTACTTGACGATGCCCAGGGTCCGGATCAGCTGAGTGGCTATTAGAGCTTGCATACGAGTCTGCAACTAAAGACATAAAATGTCCCAATGTGTTGCAGACTCGTATGCAAGCGGTTATGGTACTTTCGACTTCTTTCTTGAACACAAAGCTTTCTTACCATCGGTAGTAAGGAAGCAAAATTGCAGTGACCGCAGAGAGGTTTTTTTTAAATAAAGGTATAACGACTTATCAAAATACTTATCTAATTAACAACTTCTTCCGGGTGAAAGAGAAGTCAATTTCGGTGAGTTTTCGTTAGATGTAGAAGTTCATAAAATCTGCGGTTCGGTGGAAGTTTATTTATTTATTATTATTATTATTATTTTATTTATTTATTTTATTACTATTATTATTATTATTATTTTTTTTTTTTAAAGAAAAATAATTATACAAATGAATATTAAGCCATTGGTTTGATTTTATCAAGCTCATTACTGGCCGATAAGTGATTTTTGAGCGAAAAGTTTTAAACTCATGCCGGACTCAGTTTCAATTTACTTTTAGGAATGGAGACGAATATAGGAGATGCGAGTACAAGTAATACTTGCAGGAAATATGGAGTAAATCGCGGAAAAATTACTTCAGGACCTGGCTTCCAAGGCCAAGGCTTTGAAATTAGAATGTAATGGGTGTTTTCCAACATAAATCTTGACATGAATAGAGATGGGCTGGTAAACAACGTGTGACACACCTAACTCGGGCCACGTAGTTGAAATACATCACCCACACTACATCCGCAACCAAAACACGTATATCTATGCGAGTGGAAAGGGGTGGAAACCTTTTGAAGTTGCCATGGATGTATTGAATAATAGGGGCTCGCAACTCAGCAAGGCATAAGGTTCGAACGATGAATAAGTCGTCAACACGACTGTGAATCACCGAACAATTTCCCACACGTTAAAAAAAGGTTGAGAATATGCAGAGTTGACGTGATAGTTTTTAGGTTTAGTCGTCCGTCCATAATGGTTGCAGGTCATCATAGCATCCTACTATGTTGTAAAAACATGATTTTGAACGTATTTTTTCATCATTTACCTAATTAGTGAAAAGTGAATCATTAACCGGAAAGATATTGGTTATTAAGGAGTTACATAAGCTTCGTTCTCAGTGTGCGTTCTGCGCGTTCGGAGCGGTTCTGGGCAAGCGCAGTCGAGTTTTGTCATTCGCAGTGCCAGAACGCCCAGTTCCGAACGGTTCTGACAGTCCCCATTTTTTTCGGAACTGCCAGAACTCGAACGCAAGGACGTAGTTAACGCATGCGCATTTCACAATTTTTCGGATCTCGTGGAGTAAAAAACTCTCTTCTTCTTCATCGAAATCATACTTTAGTATCTATACATTAGTATGAGTATCTATTCTATGATCGAAATGTCAACTAGCTCATCAAGTTCGGAAAGCGATAGTTTCGACGATGGAGTTTGGTTTGTAAATGATGAGGACGAGATTAAAGTTATAGTTGGATCTCGTTTACATCCACGAAACTCAAATTTTTTCGAGTATACTCCTTTTTTTTCTATTATTGCCGTGGAGTAATAGTTAAGTAATATTCACAGGCATAATAAGTAATATATTCACGGGAACTAAAAATATTCTGAAAAGGAGCACCAGAAGGTAACACGAGGTGAGTGAGGTTACAAACAACAACACAGGTTATTCCACTTCCAAGTTCTGAAATTGTTCGCAGTGCAGAACGCGGTTCCACAAGTTCCGGAACACCCCGGGATTTTCCGTCCCAGTTCTGATAAGTTCGAGAACTGTCAGAACACGCACTGAGAACGAAGCTTTACTGCACCAGGATAAACACGGCTCTATTTCACGCGGAAGGTTTATCTACAAAAATGAACGAAAGAAAACGAGAAATATAAAACCTTCAGTTTGCTGCGTTTTTCTAGTTTTTTTTTTTTTTCAATTCACGATTCTTGAACGTTTCATGTATATGCAAGAGAAGAAATAAACTCGCAAATCACGATACAGCTCATTATACGTGATTATTGAATACTTTCATGGCATAATGAGCCAGAGAAGTACCACTTGCTTATATAGATAGAGAATTTGAGAATGAATTGTTGCATTTTCCAAGCCAGATGGGTTTTTTATGCAAGATGGTATACGAGAATGGACACCGACGCAGCTCCATAACGAAGGAACTAGGCAGTCAATTGGAAATTAAATTAAATTCCTTCATAATGTCAACAAGAAAAAATATGGAGATAACACTTGAATGCGAAATGTACACAAGTATGTGTCCATCTAATAAGGAAATGAAAAATCAAGCGAGTTGGTTAAACGAACAATTTTTAAACGATATAAACGTCTGTTCTCCTCGTCCTAGAAATGAATCAAATCTCAAAGACAACAATCACAAACGATTGCAACGAAATTCGCTTATACAGTAAACATTTCCTTGTTTAGAATATCTTTACGTCGTTGAGCTCAATCTTGTTTCCATTTCGGTAGCGCCGTTTCGATTAGTTCTGAGTTACAGAGCATCGATAATGAAAGTCTCTGACAGAAAAGCAACAAGTTTTGCGGCAAAAGGAGTAAAAATAAATGGAAGATCATCATTTATCACGCTCACAGTAATCTTCATATATTACAATAAACATAAGTTAGCAGCTTGCTAGTTTAATTTGATGGTAAGAGCCTTGACCTATGAACTAAAATTAAGCTTATTCAGATTCTGAAGGTTATTTATTCAGGATTTAGAAGGCAATTTTCTAAATATTAATCATCAGGTATGTACTTGTAATTGCACTTAGCTCAGAGAGTTCCGACTCGACCAACGCCAAAAATGAAGGGAATACAAAACAATGGAGGATTAATTAAGAGAATAAAATCGTTTACCTTCTTTTATACATATAACATACCAAATGGATTTCCAAAATCAACTTTGAATACGAATACCAACTGTGGCTATATACGTATCCTCATATATGTGTGTGTGAGTGTTTCTGTATGTACGACCATAATGTGATTCTACAATGCCAGAGCGCCATTTCGACTTTATTTACTCGCGTGCTAGAGGAGAATCGCGGGATTGAGTAACCCTCTTGAATCCGTCCAGACTTCTATCGGCACTGCGTCACGAAGTGCGACAACTCTCCATCTGTCTTCTGTCGCTGTGTACCTACACTCCTCTCCATCGCAAGACTTCGCAATTTTTTTACGAGCCTGTTCGCCTTGTCTAAATATTTTCGCCGGGCTCCAAAGTCATGCAACTACCTACACGAGAGGAATAAAGCTCATTCTATAATACATACCATGGGAAGGTGTACAAATGACTGAGTTTTAGTTAGTTAGTTTAGACTTAGTTTTTGGTATTAAGTGTAGTATTTACAACACTTCCTCCTCGTGTCAATAAAATCGTTAAAGAGCTGAAAAGTGTACGGGACAAAATCCCTCGACCCATTCAAAATTGCGCAATAGCTTCATTTGCTTCCAAAAGTGGGCAACCTTTGTAGGGTGAAGGACCATATATTGGCATCCTATCCAAATATTGGCTCCCTCAAACTTTGGAAGTGAATAAGCTTCAGACTGCCAGCGGAGGCTTCTTCATTCTTTGGTGTTCCCCACCCATAACCCTTATGCGCTCAAAAAAACAATATCACACCCCCTCGACCTCATTTTCCAACCCAGTTGTCATTCAAATTTTGCGAAGCATGATCCTGTTTCTCTTCTGGTAAGTTTCTTAGCAAATTTCGTAAAATCAACTAGCAAAAGAAAATCACTTCTGACCAATTAATCCATCGAGTTGTAGGCATTGAACACGTTAGAAAGACTTCAGAATCCGAATAAATGCTTGTGTGAAAGTCGGCGCAACATAGTGAGGCATTTGCATATCACTATGGAAATATCGTACAAAGAAAAAAATCGCCGCTATCATGGCAAAACATTGAATCATGGTTATGTCTTCTGGCATCTGAAAGACGAATTCATGACTCAATGTGTTTTTCCGAGATAGCATAAAGTAGTGGACTTTGAAACTTTCTTTTTCATATTGTAACAACAAATACTCTAACTTCCCACGCTAATTTATTAAGGATGGCAACTAAACATACGAAGCTTTAACCATAAACAAGCATGTAAAAAACATATATTGGCGACCAAGCTCGCTTTGTGTTTATGGTTGCGTGACGGCTTCTCTCGATGCTCCATTTCGTAAATATTATCGAGTTTATGAGCCAAATGAAAATGTTAATTCCTTGGAACTTGAGAAAGAATCCTAATATTCATAAATAAGTAGGTATCGATTCTTCTTTCTGTACAACATTATGTCCTAATTTTCTATTATGTTCAGTTAATAGAGCAGGATGCCAATATGATCATTGTTTCTCCGAATAGTTAAATATTGGCACCCTAACCAAGAAAAGACTCACACATTAAAGGAAATTATTAAGAAACCATTAGGTAGGTACTAAAATCTACATAATCTCTGAAAATTGCATCAATCGGTACATTAGCCTCGGAGTTCGACGTGGATCAACGAAATTTAGTTTTGCGCATGCGTAATAGTTATATCCCACTCAAGCAATCACAATAAAATTTAATGAGGACATTCCCGAAACCTACACACATCTGACCTCCAAGAAAATCGGACAGATAAGATCGTGAGAAGTGGACGTTTTCGCGTACGAACACGTCATTATTGATCTGACGAACATGACATGTTTAGAGGACCATCTAGGAGCCAATCCGCACAATCCCTGAAAATTTCATCAAAATCGACACATCAGACAGACAAACAAGGAACCAAAACTGATCAACAAGCTCTGAAAAGCTAAAAGCAAGTGCAAATTTTGATTTTGGAGGACAACAATTTTATCGACTTCTCAAACAACAAAGACTCCCCCTTTCTTTGGTATGCGAAAGCAAAAGGATAAGTTATATTTTCATTCAGTTCAATCTATTTAAATAAAATCTAATTAATAAATTTTGTTGATATGGTGTTGGTTTTAACTTTTTTAATGACGGAATTCAATGGAACCATATTTTCTTCCTTCACCTACAATAACTTAAATTGATTACTTTACTGTATGTTGTACGTAACGGTTCATTCCTTGTATGCATTACTATGGTAAAATGACTTTAGCTGTGAGTTTTCAAAAGCGTAACCATGAGGAAAATTTCATAATTTCAGTACTGCAGGAAGGTGCCAATATTAGACTTGAATTGAATAAAATCAATTTACCGCGATATCTGCATCAATTATGATAATATAAGGATCGAAGAATCTACCTAGAAAAAATAATTACAGATCTCCACGAGCAGCGATTTGGAAAAGTACGAGAAATCTATTCTCACGGGTGCTAATATATGGTCCTTTACCCTATTTATTTGTGCAGGACGTTGAAAAATTGTTTTGAGACCCAAAACCAAAATTTCCACTCGTTTTTTGCGTTTCATTTTAGTCATGAATTCGTCCGTTTCTCTGTTTGTGGTCAATTTCTTGCTCCAGGTTGAACTCACTACACTAAATTACGCATAGATTTTAATGTTGTGGGAATCTTTCGGATAAGCCGCAAAACGATCTAATATGTTATTTTGGCACACTTCTTCTAAAAATACAGCTGAGCTGGATTAGATTTAGGTGATTCATAAAATTGTTCAGTCAACATTAATTTTCATTAAATTTCATCAAAGTTATTCAAAAAGCTTCCTATATGTTTTGAGGAAGTGGAATCTAATTTTTCAAAGTCACGCCAAAAATCGACTGAGAAATGAAGAGAAAAAACTTTAAAAATGGGTAGTTACTGGGATTTTGCATACAACACGAATTTTTGACAATGACATTGTGTACGAAAATTTGAAGATTAAATTCTCCACGATTTATGAAACATTTAGGTTAATGAAATATTTAAAAACAATTAGGGTTTTTTTTTTCTATTTGTAATAAAATAGAAGCGCCTCGAATGACAAGTATAAATTATCATATACAAAATCCCCAAACACGAGCTTTCTCCTTACAAAAGGCGTTATTCATATCTTATGAAGTCAGATAAAATCGCCAGGTTTATTTCTAACGAAATAATCCAAAACACATTGAGTGGTCAAGGAAGGCCGTCAAGCTGGAGTACCAGCAGATTACAAACCACATACCACAATAATCCGTGAATTGAATGGAATGAAGTTGTCAATCAACTAAATTTATCAGGAGAAGGCAAACAACGAGGAAATTGGGCGTAATAGTATAAGTGGAGGTGAGATATGAATAAACACGGATATTTTAGGGAAATGAGTCAGGCTGCTCAAGAGGTTTTTGATTTGGTGGTTGTCACAAAGGTTCCTAAACACAAATATCAGAGTTCCCTATGCCTCTCATAAATTTCAGATATTTAAAATGCTTTAAAGATTAAATTTCACTAATCAATAACGTTAAAGGTAACACTTTAAAAAATCTCTACAAAAAGGTGGAGCAGCATTAGTTTCCTAAAATTGAAAGTAATCGAATATCACTGTGGTGTTTTTGGTTATATAAGGAAATTATAGTCGTTAGTGAGACGGATTTTCGGAACACTCAGTTTGTAATAGATTTTTTTAACGCAATTTCTTGTCACATTTCATACTTTAGACCTCGCTTATCGTATGTCGACTTCAGAATAATATAAATATAAGGATTTATCTCTTCAGAATAATATAAATATAAGGATTTATCTCTATCTCTTATATTATAAGAATGAAACTCTGTCTGTGTGTGAGTGAGTCTGTCTGTCTGTGTCGCTTTCTCGGCCGAACGGACGAAGGGATCCGAACTTTTTTTTTTATCGTGACTGGAAATCTCCCGGTGAGACTAAAGGCTGTTTTATTCTGTTCCCCCCACTCTTTCGACCTTAAAATTCCGTTTTTTCCTAAATTTTGACGTTTGTCGGGCGCTTTTTTCCGTTCTTTTGACTTCCCCTACCCCTCTAAACGGCCGTCGAACATTCTGGAAAAATGCCGGTTTCGTAGGTTTTTGTACGAGGAAGACGACGGCGCGAACGGATTGCGAAAAAAGTATCAGGAATTCGATAAAAAAATGAAAGAGACCCGTTTTCTCGAAAATTCCGACAAAAAACGTCGTTTTTTTTCATTACAATTGACCCCATAAAGCGACGTTTTTCGGGCTGGTGTGATAAACTGTGAAATACATTTTTGATTCCGCCGAATCTGAATCCGAAATCGGATATCGAAAAAAGTGACGGGAAGTTGGACAAAATGCGAGGGGAAAGGGGGCGAAGCGAATAAAATGAGAAGTTAATTGAGCCTGTCGTATCAGGAATCTTGCGACGCAGGCCCTTTTTACATGAAGGGGAACCTCTTGAAGGAAGGAACCTTTCCGTTTGAAAGACATATCAACAGAATAATAGGTTTAACAGAGTAGGGGTTGTTTTCTACACATATACAGCCATACCGAGCGAGCGAAGCGAGCAACATTCCCTACATACATCGGATTTCAACGAGGGTTTTCATACACATATACAGCATTACCGAGCGAGCGAAGCGAGCAACATTCCCTACATACATCGGATTTCAACGAGGGTTTTCCTACACATATACAGCCATACCGAGCGAGCGAAGCGAGCAACATCCCCTATATGTTCCAATTGTAATGTACCAGAATGGGGGGTAAAAGACCATCGCATGTATACAGCCACACCCGGCTGGACGTGGAGGCTAGTTAAGAATAAGTTCCAACCATGTATCATGATCGTACGAGCGAATTTCCGTAAATTATCGTATCATATCAATGTTAAATTGTAAATCTATTCTAGAAGCGAAGGTATATTCATATATACGTACAAAAGTGATCATACTACAATATTTGTCATTTATTGACTGACTCAAAGTGCTTGACAGGTGTATCTTTGATAAGAGGGCAGGAAACACTCCGTACATAATGGGCGATTCTAAATCGATAAATCCAAGAGGCACGTTTGAGTAAACCAAATTTCATTATTATCGTTCAACTTCGAAACCATCAATGGCTTCTTTGCTAAAGTAATAATAACAATAACCTCCCGAAGAAGCAAAAATGCAACAACGACTAAAACACATCTGGTGCGAGGCATCATACTATTTCCCTAACGTTGATCATTTTAAGCAGTTTACAATCGTTTTCAACTCATTTTTCGTATTTTTAACAAAATTCACCTAAAGGTTATTTTCGATATCAGGGACGTATCAGATATTTAAATAATCAACGGAAAGAATAAATCATGTAAATTTGGTCAAAATATTTGAAGTTGTAAAAGGAGAAATTAGCCTTGGGGCTCACTCTACTGATCAGGGTGGCACCGTACCCTGTCATTATTACCCAGCACTCCTAAAGAGGCTCCGTTTCAAATTTCAGCATCGTGGGTTGAATAGGAGGGAAATTATCTTCAGGGCTCACTCTGCTGATCAGGCTCATGACACGATACATAAGCCTATATTCTGACCGGGAGATTTCCGGTCACGGTAAAAAAAAATTAAAAAAAAACCCGTTCGGATCTCTTCGTTCGTTCGGCCGTGAAAACGAGACTCACAAGCAGAATCCTATTTTCATGTATGTATCGCCGGGCCCCACCGTTGAGGTGTATTACAATTGAAACATGTAGTAGTAGATAGAAACATGTGAGGACAAAATACGACACCCGTAAAATACGGTACCATGGTACGATTGGTATTATAGTAGTGGATAAAGGCCTTTCAAGGTGTATATTGAAGGGGTCTCGCCGTGGGAAAAGAACTGAGGAACCTCGTAGTACAGCAACGTTTTCTTAGGGCTCACTGTGCTGATCAGGCTCATGACACGATACATAGCCTATAGTCTGACCGGGAGATTTCCGGTCACGATAAAAAAAAAACCCCGTTCGGATCCCTTCGTCCGTTCGGCCGTGAAAGCGTCACTCACAGACAGAATACTTTTTTAATGTAAGTATAAATAATAGATTTATGTAAGTATAGATAGATAGTCATTTATTGACTGACTCAAGCTGTTGACAGGTGTATCTTTTATAAGAGGGCAGGAAACTATCCTGAAATACGTACGTAATGGGCAATTCTAAATGGATAACTAGCCACGTTACCATCCCGATGGGCGGGAACTTGATCGGTGTATCGATGCGTGACGCTTAGCGGAAGATGTTTATGTATAGCCGTGTTGCTTGTAGAAGACATTTTATTAATTTAATCTAGGATCAAAGGTATCCATCCCCCGGGCAAGAAAGTGACAATCAAAGGAGCATTGCATTTTGTGTGGAGAATCAAATTTATCAGGTTTTTAATGGAATTTCACTTATAAATCAAGCATTTTAATTTCTCCCTTGATGGGAAAAACAAAAGATCATTGGCATGTCTAGTACCTACTGCTTACCAGTTGGTACCAACTACTCAATTGTATACCAACCATGTAGTGCCATCTTTTCACAAGATTATTCCATTATGGTTACGAAACAATATTAGTTTTTAACTTAGAGTAATAAATCAGCATTCCTTGACACTACAGTGGCTTAGAGGTCATGAAATGTCGTGGTAAAATGAGAGCATTCCAAAAAGTGGCGAACGATTTTCTTACTATGAAAACTTTGGGAGTTACTCTTCCCTAGTAACGCCTTGGTTGTACGTGAAAATCAATAGAAAATGTGCCGGTCGGGAAAAAAAAGTGTCGCGAAAAATTCCTTGTACTGCTTACCAGTTGGTACCTACTACTCAATTGTATACCAACCATGTAGTGCCTTCTTTTCACAAGATTATTCCATTCTGGTTACAAAACAATATTAGTTTTTAACTTAGAGTAATAAATCAGCATTCCTTGACACTACAATGGCTTAGAGGTCATGAAATGTCGTGGTAAAATGAGAGCATTCCTAAAAGTGGCGGACGATTTTCCTACTATGAAAACTATGGGAGTTACTCTTCCCTAGTAACGCCTTGGTTGTACGTGAAAATCAATAGAAAATGTGCCGGTCGGGAAAAAAAAGTGTCGCGAAAAATTCCTTGACCCCCAGCCAAAAGACATATCCATGTCAATTATCCGAGATTTAGATAAATCCAGAATTTCATAATTATCGTTCAACTTCGAAGCCATCAATAGCTTCTTGGCTAAAGTAATAATAACCTCCCTAAGAAGCTACGCCGCCCACCATCGCATGCTGATCGCAATCTGTGGACACTGAAGCGTGTCCTATCGCTGGGAGTGGCCTTTTCCCAGCTCTTGTTTCTTATGTCAGTTGCCGCGTCAGGAATGCAGCGACCACCTTTCGTTGTAGACGTGTTCGTGCAAGTCTCAACGAATTAGCATCAGAGAAAATGGCATTCAAAGGTTCGCAACCTTATCCACGTCCAACAGCAATAAGAACTCCGTAAATTATTACACAAAGGTCAAGTGTTGCAGTACTACATTACCCTAATGCAAAGATACCCGGTAAACCTTGATCAATTGATCAAACCCCTTCCACCTATAAACTGAGGGCCATTTGAAGTATACCTTTATTTTTCAAATACTCTTGAGGGGTGAAATTGGATTTCGATTATCTCGCGAAACGACTTCTAACTCGTTTTAGAGAATTTTCAAAGAAAACATGAGCTATTTAGATGGCTTCGTAATTTTAAAAGTAGATTTGAAGGGTCGGGGACCCCCTACAAATCCGTTTCATACATTAAAGAAAACAATCCTATATATATATATATATATATATATATATGTATGTATATATATATATATATATATGTATGTATGTATATATATATTTCGGGAATATATAATTTGACTATCATTATAATTTCAGTTTTCAAGTTATTCTCGAATTGGTTATACAAAACGTTGCCCATGTCGCGTACATCCCATATCAATTGAAGAGAATCAACAATTACAACTACCTACCAATCAAGACACTCTTGGATGAATTCTGCAGTCATTATTATAATCAATTGGATGGTCCGATGCTTTTTTATTTTTGGGAGGTCTGGCATGCTCGGGAATAATTTGTCATTCTTAATTTAAAAATTCTCTTACGTTCTGTATATTAATAAATCAGTTCGTAAAAGTGATTAACCAGAAGTCGAAGATATTGATACCGATTTACAAAATCCAGAAAATGTTATTAGACTTAAAAATATTTTAAGTAGATACGCAGATAGCTTTACTAGAGGTTTGCCGAAACGATATGTTAACTGTGCCGAATTTAAAATAACATTAAACTCAGATAAAATAATTTATAGACGTCCGTATAGATTACATCCAAGAGATAGGGACATTGTCAAAAATTATTGTATGGAGCTTTTGGATGCGGGGATAATAGAAGAAAGTACTAGTCCCTTTAGTAGTCCTATTTTACTTGTGCCGAAAAAGAATGGAAAATTGAGGATGGTAACGGATTTCAGGGCCCTTAACGAAATAACGAACCCTGAACATTATCCAATACCCCTCATTCAGGATCAAATCGCAAGATTGGCGGGTAAAAATTATTTCATTGTCTTGATTGTGCAAGTGGTTTTTATGCAATAGCTGTTAATAAAGATACTCGTAGAATATTAGCCTTCCAAACTCCAGATGCTCATTATCAATACAAACGTATGCCTTTCGGCGTTAGGAACGCTCCTTTCTGTTATCAACGTGCAATCATGAAAGCATTGCATGGTCTCACTGATGAGTGGTGTTTAGCATATTTAGATGATCTGCTGATTATTGCTGAATCTGAAGAAGAGATTTTAGATAGATTTGAAATAGTTTTGGAAACTTTGACCAAAGCTGGATTTTCTCTGAATCCTGATAAATGCAAATTTGTTAAAACGGAAATAGTTTATTTGGGATATCAAGTTAAAAACGGAGAAATCCGCCCTCACAATGATAAAATAAAAGCATTAGCAGATTTACCACCACCCGTTAATAGGACACGTTTACGAAGCTTTTTAGGTCTATGTTCATATTTCAGGAATTTTGTGAAAAATATTCAATTATTTGTGCTCCATTGTACGATTTGACATCTGAGAAGGTACCATTTATATGGCAACCTCACCATGAGGAAATTCGTCAAAAATTAATTGGAATCTTTACTTCTGAACCATGTTTAACAATTTATGATCCAAATCATCCAGTAGAAATATGGACGGACGCAAGCCAAGTAGGTTACGGCAGTATACTATTTAATATAATTAATGGTGAAAGGAAAGTAATAGGATATTTTAGTAGGAAAACCACCGGAGCTGAGATGAAGTACCATAGTTACGAGTTAGAAACTCTCGCAGCTGTGAAAGCATTCAAACATTGGGAATGTTTTCTATTGTATACTAACTTTACTCTAGTAACAGATTGTAAATCATTTCAATTATCCTACACCAAACAGCACCTTAACCCAAGGGTCCAAAGATGGTGGGCATTCTTACAAGCTTTTGATTTTAACATTCAACACCGTCCTGGAAGCAAAATGATTGTGGTTGATTTCCTCAGCAGATTTCCTGTAGGTTCCGCAGAAGATGTAAACATTTTTGAAGTTGAGGTAGATGATTATCCCCCAACCCATACATCAAAAACGTATAAATTTATTCAATCAAGTTTACCCCCAGAATCGGTCCATGTAGAGCAAGTCAAAACCGTGGTTAATTTAGTTGAACTAACCGGTGAGTGGTTGCAAACAGCTCAACAACAGGATCCAGAAATTAAAATTATAATGGAACGATTAGAAAATGATACCATACCTCCTGATCTAGCCCAAACCTATGAAATCCGAGATGGATATCTTCAAAATTTAACTTTTCTAATCGGATCATACAGACAATGATTTGCCTGATCATCAAATTTATTCCAGAAAAGTGAATCGTTCAAGTCACCACTCATTATACCTAAACTCAAATAAAATAAATAATTTCACCATAATATTTCTTTTGCTGCATTCAGACAGAATGGTCTGAAGCAACTCGGTGACTTAATCGATACACTTAAAAACTATTTTGAACATATCCTTCAATGTTGTTCATTTCTTTTACAGCACCTCAATCTTCCAGACCGCAATAGGCCGGCGGCTTCGCACCATCAACGTGCCCTTTTTTTTCTGAAATTATTTTATTTTATAAAGTTCTGAAATTTTGTCTGTTCTAAACATTCTATTATATGTGAGGTTCTGAATAATTCAAAAGTGATGTACCTGAAAATCAATAACTATAATGTAAAAATGTTAACCTTTGTAAACTAGAACCCGAGCTAGGCTTTTCATACACATAGTACTTCTAATATTACGCACAGCAAGGTTTTATTTTGTTTGGCTGTAGAATGTCGTGAGTTTGCTGGCATCCAACAAGTTCTGCTTCATGGGTGAACGCAAATAGATATGACTTTCTATATCCAATACTTTTTTTTACTTGCTCAAAATTCATGAGCTTTTTGATATATTTATTAGGGAACCAGACCTCATAGGTAACGCCACGGTAGGAAATTGTTAGGACCCCAACAATGTTTAAACTTTGCAATAAATAATATTATCGTTGGTATAATATTTAAAATCAGCACCCCTGGGGAACTTTTGGGATTTCACGTGGGACCGTGAAACGTCAGTATGGCCGTTTCGGGAATATATAATTTGACTATCATTATAATTTCAGTTTTCAAGTTATTCTCGAATTGGTTATACAAAACGTTGCCCATGTCGCGTACATCCCATATCAATTGAAGAGAATCAACAATTACAACTACCTACCAATCAAGACACTCTTGGATGAATTCTGCAGTCATTATTATAATCAATTGGATGGTCCGATGCTTTTTTATTTTTGGGAGGTCTGGCATGCTCGGGAATAATTTGTCATTCTTAATTTAAAAATTCTCTTACGTTCTGTATATTAATAAATCAGTTCGTAAAAGTGATTAACAAATTAACTGTTTTTATTTAGAAATAATCTCACTTCTAAATATATATACATATATTCATTTATTTATTTATAGGGTGTATTTCCAGACGATAACTCCCTTTAAAATTCTATCCAACGCAGAAAAATCAGTGTTGGCAAGAAACACGTCAAGTTCGTTGGCCAGCCCGATCGCTCCAGAATTACAGTCTCAAATTTACAATTTAATGGCCCAAAAAATTCCGAAAAATAGGTTTTTTGACAAAAGGGCGTGTGGGGTGTCACAGTCGAAGTATTTTTCAGTGCTGAGTCGATTGCAACCACTCCCAGATCACTAAGATACATAAATAAGTGATAAAATCGATTTTTTAAGGTGGAAAATGCCCATAATTGACCAGATTTTGAAAATAGGGCATGTGAGGAGTCACAGTCAAAGCACTTCTTATCGCTGAGACCATTGCAACCACTCCCAGATCACTGAGATTCATAAATAAGTGAGAAAATCGATTTTTAGGTGAAAAATGTCCACAATTGACCAAATTTTCGAGGGCTGCGTGTTCTAAAATTTTCTTTGCTTTTGTCACACGGCTGCCCCCACAGTTTTACTCAGGGGTTGACCTCAATGATCAGAATTGAAGTGCCTAATTTAATGTTATCCCAACTTTTCTTTGAAAATTCACTCTATTAGTCATGCTGCATGACTGAATACTTTCAAATGGGAACCCCCATTTTGATTGCAGATTCGGAATCTAAATAAAATTTCATGGAAAAATGAACCATTACTCTAAATTTATGTGCGCAAAAACGAGCAGTGCAATTACGACCAAAAAGTGCTCCAATGGCCCCGTACTAAAAAGGTCCGCCGCTAGGAGCGGTAGGGGGCGAGGGACTTAAGGAACATAGTTGTTGACATTACTTTCTATTGTTGACACCTTGCGTCACCCCTTTTCGCTCTACAATTTGTTCCCCTAACCATCAATCTCAACAATACTGGTAAAAATGAGAATTATATTATAAATTAATAAATTATGCAATAAAGAAACACACAAGCAATGAAAAAACCCCGACGAAACAGCTAAATCAGCTTTTGACCGTCACGACTGCTATCTCGAGCTTCTCATGCCCCATTGAGAAGTATCCAGTTTTTGAAGTTATACCCACATGAGATTTTTTTCCACGCTAAGCCACGTTTACCTATTGACATTTGCAATTCAATCTTGAAAAAATAAATAAAGCTAAAGTTTTAATTCGCTTTACGCTTTGTGAAAACGAGTGGGGGAACGTGCAATTCTGGCCGTTTTTTCGGTGTCTTTCCAAGTTGGTATTGGGAATATCAATTAATTAACATCACTACATGATACAATGGAAAAATAAAACCAAAATCATGTATTACATGTGGCATTTGAATATCTTCAAACCTCGATATTCCACAATTGGCGTACTTTTTGCGAGTTGTTCCGTCCGTTTTCGGGCACTAAAAATTGTGACGGGTAATTTTTCTAGGAAATTTCAAGTAGATTCCTAATTTACAATAAAAATGGGGGAGTTTTAAAAAGATATTACAAAAAGAAAACAATAGGTATTTATTTTACAAATTGTGAATTTGATCATTTTATCTTCCTGAAGAACCTCCAACCTGGGGAGAAACGTTGGTTAAAACCAATTTAAAGACAGAAAGGCCTTTTTAGCGCATTTTCTTTTAAAAAAGGAAACTCGGCCCTTCGGGCGTTCTGTGATCAAATTCCTGACCAAGGAGGGGGTTACCGCGATTGAAATTCATCGTAGACTTTGTCAAGCATATGGTGACAATGCGATGAGTGTCCAAATGGTCCGAAAGTGGCGAAAAAATTTTGAGGAAGGACGTGTTTCGGTGCATGACGAGCAGCGTAGTAGACGCCCGTCGAGTTCGACTCGAGAGGAGGCGATTGTGGCCGTTCGCGCAGCACTTGATGAAGATAGACGCCGTACAATTGATGAAATTGTGAATTGTGTTCATCCCAAGTACGAATTAACTCGCTCTGTAGTTGGTCGAATCCTAAAAGAAGATTTAGAGATGTCAAAAGTGTGTGAAAGGTGGGTTCCAAGGCTCTTGTCTGACGAACACAAGCAAAACCGTTTGGAGGCAGCAAACCGCTTTTCTGAGATGCTTGAGGATGAAGGAGACGACATTTACGATCGAATAGTGACTGGGGATGAAACTTGGGTCTTCCACAATACCCCAGAGTCAAAAAGACAGAGTATGGTCTGGAAAAGTCCCCAGAAAAGAGCACCAAAAAAGCCAAAATTGCGACGTCCGCTGGAAAGATTATGGCCACGGTTTTTTGGGACTCCAAGGGTGTTCTGTTGGTTGACTACCTACCTAAAGGTGAGACCATTAATGCTGCCAGATATTGTGAAGTCTTGGAACAACGAGAAAAAACATTAAAGCCAAAAGACCCGGACTTTTGAAGAGAAAAGTGCTGCTTCTTCATGACAACGCAAGGCCACATTCCGCAAATTTGACCCAGGAATTGCTCAGAAAATTTGATTCGTTTTCCCCCACCCACCGTACTCTCCAGACCTCGCCCCGAGTGATCACCATCTTTTCCCGGCATTGAAAACTTTTTTGGGAGGCCAGCGATTTTCCAGTGACGCAGAAGTCGAGGGCGCCGTCAACGAGTGGCTGCGCGGATTGGACAGAAACTGGTATGCTGTTGGCTTACAAAAACTCGCCACACGGTATGCAAAGTGCCAGGGACGACTCGGCGACTATGTGGAAAAATAGTTCAGGTCTGCAGCTTTCCAACCATGTAAATATTTTAGTGAATAAAGCATTTTTTCGATTTTTTCAAAAATAGGGAAACTTACTTTTGGGATGACCCTCGTATGTATGTCCTCTTAAATCGTTTTAAATGTCACTTCCCGACGTCCGATTTTGATGAAACTTGGTATGGATGTAATCTGTAACATAGCGGGAATAAAGACGTATCAGGGGCCGCTGATGCATTATCAGATGAGTGTGCTCCAAAGCCATTTTGAGTCCTTTACAACGCAGGAAGCTGAAATTTGAGAGTGAGGCACAAGGGAGAATGCTGAAGACGACTGAGAGGTCATGGATCAGCTGAGTGAGCTCCAAAGCCATTTTGTCTCCTATTCAACGCAGGAAGCTGAAATTTGAGAGGGAGGCTCAAGGGAGAATGCTGAAGCACCAAAACGTTACTTTCTTCATCATTAAAGTTCTCGGCCTAAACAGCCGAAGCTGATTCAGCAGGAAGCTGAAATTTGAGAGGGAGGCTCAAGGGAGAATACGGAAGACGCACGAGAGGTCATCGATCAGCTGAGTGACCTCCAAAGCCATTTTGTCTCCTATTCAACGCAGGAAGCGCCTATTTCACGCGGATCTCCTTACAAGAAAATGCGCTATCGTGTGAATCACTTCGTGAGCACTGATCTACATGTTTTGTAAAGTCTTAAATAGACAATCGTGACCTCGATCACGATACTTGAAATTACATTCATATTGCGAGCATCAGTATAACCGTTTTTCAGAGTTATTGGGTTAGTTATGAATTTACAACGAATCTTCAAGGGAAGTGAGAGAGGGAGTGAAATACAAGGTTAGTTTTAATTACGTTATGGAAAAACTGGGGCGGCATCCGGTATATCCATATTTATCAAAACCCGCCCTTCAACCGCAACTTTCGTGGTGGCCTTGGAGGTATTTTAGTTGGGGAAGAAAGAAATTATCAGAATCTGCGACCCAGCTGGAGCTCGGGTGATTGGAACCGCAGCGAACGACCTTCGTCGGAACTGGGGCGAAATCTGCGATGCATCGAGCCGACACCCCCCCTCGAGCCACAAGGTAAACAACAGTTCGTGAAATACAGGCACGTAACACCGGCACCTAAAATACACGACATACGAGTATACAGACAGGGTGACCCGCTCGAATATGCAATAGGATAGAATAGAGTAGTTATTCATTTGTCGTTCACACAACGGGAGGTATATGACAATTGTCAAAAGGGCTTATCAACTAAAGGTACCTCCCTACTTGAATTTCATTATACCTACTTAGATCTTTTTTTTTTTTTTTTTTTTATTGTATGTCAAATTTATTTTTTTCTGAGTGCTCCTCTTGGCGAACTACACTCTTTCCACTTTCCGAATTTTGCAATAAGCCGAGAGAAGGAATAAGAAACAAAATAGATAAAAATATTTTTTTTTTAAAGTCAATGAGCAAGCATGACTGAAAACAAAAACTAGACAGAATCATAGTAATAACAAAACTTGAATAATCAAAAGTGAGTAAAATAAACTGTAAACAAATGAAAAAAAAAAGGGAAAAAAAACAAACAAACAGTAACATAAAACAATAAAATAATCAGGAAATATGTAAAATAAAACAAATAAAGTAAAAATTAATAAATAAAAATGAATTAATTTAATTTTTGGAAGGCAAAACTTCAAAATTTTGAATTTGGAATCATGATTTGGAGAATGGAAAGAAGAGAACGGAGGGGGGGGGGGGGGGGGGGGGGGGGGGGGGGAGATAGAGTGCGGTTTACTTATAGAAATGTTGAAAATAACTGTGGAGAGAAGTCACTACAATGAGTTGTTGTTTAAAGTCGACTGTTGTCAAGAGGATGATGTTTCCTATGGAGTGGAGTAAATGATGCTACTGCTTTACGTTAAGAATATTGTAATCGGCTTATTATCGGCGTATTATTATTGTTTATAGTCCAATCAACTTAGTTTAGGAATGTAGCCAAGTACGTAAGGAGGGGGAAATTGGTAGCTTGAGATGTGAACATTTATCACATAAATTAAGCGCTTTCCAACGAGTGGCGAACGATTTCTGTGCGATGAAAACTACGGAAGTTCCATTCCCCTAGCAACGGCTGGGTTGTACGTGAACATCATTAGAAATTGTGACATATTTTTTGCGTCACGAAAATTTTTGGTTGACCCTCCAGAGCAAAGACATATCCATGTCAAAATTTGTGTCACAATTTCAGTGTTTTTCACGTACAACCCAGCCGTTGCTACAGGGGAATGGAACTTCCGCAGTTTTCATCGCACAGAAATCGTTCGCCACTCGCTGGAAGGAATTTATGTGATAAATGTTCACATCTCAAGCTACCAATTTCTCCCTCCTTACGTACCTGGCTACATTCCTAAACTAAGTTGATTGGACTATAAACAATTTTAATAAGCCGGTTACAATATTCTTAACGTAAAGCAATAGCATCATTTACTCCACTCCATAGGAAACATTTTTATCCTCTTGACAAGAGTCGACTGTTACCAACAACTCATTGTAGTGGCATCTCTCCACAGTTATTTTCAACATTTCTATAAGTAAACCGTTGTTTTGTTGGAATTAGTCGGGATGCGGCCCAGGGATTTGTTTAAAGTTAAAGGATTTGTTAACAACTCTCGAGGACAACCGTTATGAAATCCCCAATCAAAGACATATCCATGTAACATGGTATCTGCTTGTGAAGATCAGGGGGACTAGTAAAATGTAGAACCTGAAGCTATATTGTTTCCTTACCTATCGACCTTTTCGCATCAATTTTCCCTCTGTAGGTACCTACGTCTATATCTACGTACTCATAGATGACATCTACGTACTCATAGATGACAACCTATGGATCTGCAATTTGAAATGAAACTCCTTTGTAATATCTCGAATTCAATCTGCGCACATAGATAGGCACGATTATCAGCAGAGGGACCTCTGAGCCTAATTTGTTTCTTAATCAACTTATGGCGCTGGAAGCTGAAAAGGAGCTCCTTTTGGACATCCCCTGAGAAATTTCTTCATCATCTAATGGAAAGTTTAGGAATTGTGATTTTTATTATACTTTTCAATTTGTACAAATTGAGAGGATATCGTTGATCCCGTAACGATGCATTTCATAAGGAAACATCTGGGGCTCAACCAGCTCAGTGAGAATCATCAGCAGTGAATAAAAACTGTAAGATTGTGCTTTCTACTTTCTTTAAATGTGTGCAAGGTGAGAGGATGGATCCAGCGACGACATAATTTAGAGGAAACCATCTAGGGATCAACCCGTACAGCCCCTGAGAATTTCATCAGGATCGAATGAAAACTGTAAGACTTGTTCTGTTTGTTGCAATTTTAAATTTATGCAAGCTGAGAGACTATCATTGTTCCAGTGGCGACATAATTTGGAGGGAACCATCTAGGGACTAACCCACACAACGCCTCAGAATGCCATCAGAATCGAATGAAAACTGTAAGAAATGTGCTTTTATTACATTTTTAAAGTTGTGCAAGCTGAGAGACTATCATTGATCCCGCAGTCACGTAATTTTTAATTAACAATCTATAGATCAACCCGCACAACCCCCTGAGAATTTCATCAGATTCAAATGAAAACAATAAGAAAAAATGTGCTTTTATTACATTTTTAAATTTGTGCAAGCTGAGAGGCGATCATTGATCCAGCAGCGATTCGACTCATAGCACGGTGGTCCTCGATCGGATTTGACCTCAAAGTGTTTGCCCTTCAAATTTTCTTTCGAAATATGATTTGGGAATACGTTAGGATTATAATTCAGCAAAAACTAAAATCAAACATTGAGCCGTTTTTTTAAATTCAGTTTTTGAATTATTAATTGATTCTTTAATCATGAAAATACGCTATAATCACCAAAATTCAGAAAAAAATATTATTTATGTGTCATTATCATCTAGTTTTATAGTTCTGAAATATTTTGTGATCAAATACAATCAGAAAAACAAAAATGACAACATTTTATTGAACAAAATAATGATTATATTTGCATGAAGCTCTTAATAAATGCCTGTGAGTATGCGTGTAGTATGTGCGTGTGTGTCTATGTGTACGCTTGTGTGTGAGTTTATAATGATTCATTATACAAATTTTAACATAAAATATACATCTAAATTGAATAGAAAATAAAAATAATGGCATTTTAACATTTTACATATGCAGGGAATCATATTCGCATACAGCTCTTAATAAACGTTGTCCATACTCAGAATTGATTCGCAATACTTTATATTTGGCCCACGTCGCAAAAAAATCATGATGCACGGCCTCTATAGCCTGTTCACTTTAAATCCGAGGCCATTTCCGTGTTTGGTACAAAATTCTTCCACATGAAAGAAAACCGTGTGAACTTTTGGAGTGACTGGAATATCCAAAGATAAATATGATGCTTTGGATTCATTGATGTATTCAATGAATTTTGAATCCATCCTGACTGAGAAAGATGCTTTGACAACTTCATTGAACTTATGGAAAGCATCAAGAAATTCGTTCAAATAGTACAGTCAAGGAATGAGGTGTAGAGTGCGTGAGCAGGTAACTAAACGATTCCTTCAGAAACTTGTTTAGGGGGCTTAGTTTGTTAACATACCAAAAGTCCTGACTCCTAGGTGATGAGCGGGGGGGAGGAGGTGGGGGTAAAGGTACGAATTTTGGGTTTTTCGCTTATATCTCGAAAACGGTGCATCGGAGAGAAATATTTTTAAATAATAAAATGGAGTTCTTAAAATTATCTAAAACTTTTATATCATATGCTTTTTTCTAATTCCTAACCGTTTTCGAGCTATACCCTCGGAAAAAGTTGAAATTTACAAAAAAAAATCAATTTACGTCAAAATATTCAAAAACATTGAATCATATTGTCTAAACCTATTCATAAACGAAAAGTATGTATAGGAAAGAAGTTGTAGATTTTTAAATTCCCTTTTAGAATATATATACATATGCTGATTAATGTCCAACCCGCCTAGAGTTACAGCTATTTTAAAACTTGTATAGCATTTTGCAATTTTCAGAAAACTAGTCTGTATATCAACCTTTGTTCGTTCATCTAATAACATATATGGCCACTTATAAGCAAGTTATTAAATAAAGTAGAAAAAATAATGATGATGACAAATTTCACACTTTATTCTACAGATAGTTTCGTTACACCAATACAATAATACCGTCAACTCATACAACTTTGTGCCACTTTTTTGAGTGTCAGAACTTTATTTGTCGTCGTATCTCGTTGAAATGTTTACCCAAGATATGGGAACTATTTATTCGTGGCACATTCATTACCCCAGGAAGGTGCAACTTTGAGCCACCATCTTTTTTAGCCTATAATGAAATGAAAAACCTAATGTGGCTCATTGTGGCGGTCTGAATCTTGTTAATCAGCATGTTGACTTTGCAACGTAACACAAAAAAAAATTTGCCCTCGGAATTTTTAGTGTTTTTTCGATTTTTTAAACAAGGTGAATATAAAAATCAATGCAAGGCAACTTTCTGTTCGTTTTTATTATAAAATCTTAACAATTCATACAAAAATATCCCAACAAATCTTCAACTCGTCCAGCCACCTTTCTCCGATTCCGAGCACCCATTTTCTGTAAAAATACAACGAGAAAGCATTAAATTTTATTGCAGAAATAATAATAAAGCGGTGGCACAAAGTTGTACCCCTAAGTTCCCGTTTCTAACATATCTGGTCATATCATAGAAACAAACAAACTTCTGATAACACCAAATACTGTAATTGGCAGCTGACAGTATAGGGATGAAAATATGAACTTACCAGACTATTCAGAAATCCGCAGCATACTCCTCCAAAGGAGACTCCCAGCACAAACTGAACAATTCCCTTTTAGTGGACTAGAGAAAGAGCTACCTTGCCGGCACTGAAATCCACAGGGAAGACTTGTGGAAGCGTCGGCATCCTCTTCTACCATCCCGCTGCTCGTGGGAATTTTTTCGAACTAATAACTTCAAGTTTGTTACCGTTAGAGAGCATAAAGTTCAAAAAACGAGATTGGCACAATGTTGAACGGGGTGCACAAAGTTGTATGAGTTGACGGTAATTGTAAACCCCATTGTTCTCAATATATTCCTAATGTTTTACTCTCAACTTTAAAAGTAATCAAATTTTCATCCTCTTTGAACTTGAGGGCCCAGGCAATGATTGTTCTTCCATGGCATCTTCTTCCTCAGTAGCGGGTGGCTCTTGCTGAATGGGCTCTACACCGTCTTCATCGTCCTCATCGTCAACAGGCACACTGTTCAGGCGGCACTTCCCTTGACAGTGGAGGCACGCTGCAGAACAGGTGAGCATCGCTTTTCGGCAGCCACATTTACCAATTACACAATCCTTGGTGCAGCGGCAAAATATAGTTTTCAGAAGAACCTCTGGTGGTGGTAGATTTTCCATTGTAATTGCCACCAGGGTGTCTCCTACACGTTTCCACCCCCAATCTTGAGGGGGCAGCTCATTACCGAGCCACTGCTGCACTTGGTGGTAGGTTTGCCGAGAGTGCTGTTTAGCTGCATTCTCTGTTGGAAGTAGGGAGATGATTTCAGGCTTCATATTTGCCACTGACCTCGTAAACGATTGGAAGCGGTACTGGTTAAGGGAGGTTTGTTTTTTTGGCGCCTTATACCACTTCAGAAAGCACATCTCCCCAGCCTTTTCAACATGGTCGTAAGTAGAGGAGGGGTTAGAAAATGTCATTGCTGCTTGCTGGATGATTTCTGACTCCAGGTACAATTTAAAGAAGCCAGCCTTGCTTCTCCTGAAAGTAGCAGAAGTTGTGTCGCATCCGGTAAATGAATGAAGGAACAGGATGTGTTCAAATCTACGGTGCTGCATCTCTTGGGTGGACAGTACTATTGTTTTGGTTTTCCCTCGTCCGGGTTTCAGCATAAAGATATCTCGGGTCGCAGGAGTGGAAGCAATCAACAGGACAGCAAGGTCTACATCCTCACCAATGACAGCCACAGAGTCGTGAGTGGATTGTTCAACAGTAGTCTTCACGATTAGGATGTCAGCGTCATCGGTAGCCTGAAGAGTATGTATCCCTTTCTCCTGCAGCTTTATCTCCAGTAAGGAGATAAAGTTAGTTTTGTTGGTAGGATTTGATAAAAAGTCTTCCTGTTTAACAGGTATTTGTGTTTAACAAAGAATATTTTGGGCCATTAGAAAAAAGAATTATTATTGAACTTGTTTTTATTGAAAAATTACTTAGTTTTGATTTTTTATATAACGCTTAGGACCGATACGGATAATTGGCGATTCGGTTATTCGGCGTTCTAATGCATACGGCTCTTTTAATGTTGTTTTCAAGTATTAAATTTAATTGACTAACAAATTGCTGATATTGTTATCTGTAATTTAAACAAAATACACGAACAAAGGTTGTGGGTTAAGAATATGATATACAAACTAATTTTCTGATAATTGCAAAATGCTATACAAGTTTTAAAATAGCTGTTACTCTAGGCGGGTAGGACATTAATCAGCATATGTATATATATTCTAAAAGGGAATTTAAAAATCTACAACTTCTTTCCTATTCATACTTTTCGTTTATGAATAGGTTTAGTCAATATGATGCAATGTTTATGAATATTTTGACGTAAATTGATTTTTTTTTTTTTTTTTTGTAAATTTCAACTTTTTCCGAGGGTATAGCTCGAAAACGGTTAGGAATTAGAAAAAAACATATGATATAAAAGTTTTAGATAATTTTAAGAACTCCATTTTATTATTTAAAAATATTTCTCTCCGATGCACCGTTTTCGAGATATAAGCGAAAAACCCAAAATTCGTACCTTTACCCCCACCTCCTCCCCCCCGCTCATCACCTAGGAGTCAGGACTTTTGGTATGTTAACAACCTAAGCCCCCTGAACAAGTTTCTGAAGGAATCGCTTAGTTACCTGCTCACGCACTCTACACCTCATTTTGGGTCATTTATTGACTGGACTAAAGCTGAGAGGCGATCATTGATCCAGCAGCGATTCGACTCATAGGGGATCATCTAGGGCCAAATCTACACAAAAAATCGAGTAATAGTTTGAAGTTTGTTTTCCCTCTTAGCTCGAATGTTGCGCTGCAGCGGAGTTCAATGCGTTTCATTCCAACTTATACTCGGTCGTCGCCAATTAGCCCCCTTGTGATTTATGTGGGTAGCGAGCGATAGGTCGGACGCAAGTGTCCAATCTGTACGCAAGTGTCCGCAAAGTGTCCGATCCGGGTCAGTGTCCAGCTCCGGCCGGCTGCGGGAGTAGGAAGCCGTAAATTGGTCTCTCCGGTGGCGGCATATCGGTTGCACGTAGGTTGGCCTCCTCCCACATCATCAATCCCCCTTCCCCTCCACGGCCCACATCATCAATCCCCCTTCCCCTCCGCGTCCCACATCAACAATCCCTTCTTTTCCCACATCATGATCCCCCAGTCACATCAACTTCCTCCGTTGGGCCGCTTTTGCAAGACTCTACATTCCGACGGCTCACAGTGGGGCCAAGGTGGAAAAAAATCAATTTTGCAAAGTGACTCAAAAAGGGATGTAATGTGGTTTTCTCAAAGTTTATTACCTGTAGAATAAGGGAGTGAAAGACCTTCGGTGGTTGTTTTCACTACCAAATGGAGGCTGAAACATTAGGGTGGTTCAAAAAAAAAAAAAAAAAAAAAAAAAGTTCTGGGATTTCTGGTCCCCATTGTGTTTTTGCTTCCTCGGTATGTCAGGATGACCCTCCTAAATTTTTAGCAAAAAATAGTAATCCTAACCACTTTACCTGGGTCGATTTTTGCCAGTTATCGACCGCTATCGTAAACCAACCTCTAAATTGGTGCCGACGTGATGATTTGAAAGACGAATTTCAATTTTTTTCGGTCAATTTATGGGTTTTCGCATGCGCTGAACACGATGAACTTATTTATTTTACGCTCCATCCACTAGTTATCCGGTAAACTGGCAGAGGGCACTGCTTGAAGATAAGTAAAAATCGAAAATTTCACCGAAAATGCTGTCGCCTGGTTAAGAATTGTACTAGAAACAGGCTATTATGGTCGGATAATATGCTTTGGCATGTTCTGAACATGATCCCGTTTTTACTATACTTTTCCACCGATGATTGCTTCGTTTATCGGCCATAAACCTCAAATTAACTGTAGGGTAATAGACAAATTCACCGGAAATTATGTCGCATTGATAATTTATGGTCCCGAAATACCTTGTGCCGATAAAATTGGGTATTTTCCAGGATACTCGGTACAAAGCCGTTGGTAATTTGGCAAGGACTCGAACCGGCATTGTACTTATTCGCCAAACATAGCGGCAAAATGGAGAAAATAGCTCAAATTTTCCCATTTTTCTGTAAAATTCTTTAGTTTCCATCGGTTTTCTGAGATAAAATTCATAGTTCTGAATTGTCTGAACTGTGACTAGATGGTAGTCAGCCTGACTATCAAGCCTTATTGATATCTGTACAACACCAGAAGGAAAAATTTCCTAAAACTTGCCGTAAACGGGATATAGTAGAAACTTTGAAGACAGTTTGAAATACTTTTTTTTTAATGTTTCAATATTTTATCGAGGTTAATTATTATTTTTGTATATTTTTATTATATGTTATTCTCGTTAAAATGTTATGTTTCATGTTTCACGATCATGGATTCTTTCAGCTTAGACCAAATTACAGATTGTCCCTCGAGCAAGTGAAACTGAAATTATATTACATTATTTTCAATTATATTACATCATTTTTTATTTAACGATCCAATCACAATTCAGACAATTCAGAACTATGAATTCGACTATCGAATTCGATTTTAGCCTTTTCCTCCATTTTGCCGCTATATTTGGCGAATAAGTACAATGCCGGTTCGAGTCCTTGCCAACGGCTTTGTACCGAGTATCCTGGAAAATACCCAATTTTATCGGCACAAGGTATTTTGGGACCTTAAATTATCAATGCGACATAATTTCCGGTGAATTTGTCTATTACCCTACAGTTAATTTGAGGTTTATGGCCGATAAACGAAGCAATCATCGGTGGAAAAGTATAGTAAAAAACGGGATCATGTTCAGAACATGCCAAAGCATATTATCCGACCATAATAGCATGTTTCTAGTACAATTCTTAACCGGGCGACAGCATTTTCGGTGAAATTTTCGATTTTCACTTATCTTCAAGCAGTGCCCTCTGCCAGTTTACCTGATAACTAGTGGATGGAGCGTAAAATAAATAAGTTCATCGTGTTCAGCGCATGCGAAAACCCATAAATTGACCGAAAAAAATTGAAATTCGTCTTTCAAATCATCACGTCGGCACCAATTTAGAGGTTGGTTTACGATAGCGGTCGATAACTGGCAAAAATCGACCCAGGTAAAGTGGTTAGGATTAATATTTTTTGCTAAAAATTTAGGAGGGTCATCCTGACATACCGAGGAAGCAAAAACACAATGGGGACCAGAAATCCCAGAACTTTTTTTTTTTTTTTTTTGAACCACCCTACTGAAACATGATATTTCGAGATTTTAACCTTTTTGAGAGTATAATTTGAAAATTGACTACCACGTTCTATGTGATTGAAAAAATTCCTAAATGGTATAATGTTGGCAATATATTCATGTGGTACCTCGAAGAAATACTAATTATTTTTTCAAAACATTATGGCTTGAACATTAGCTCCAGATTTGGGTTTTCATAGCGAAATACAGCTTGAGGCATGGAAAAAACGATCTTCGCCTTCCTTTGGTTTGGCTCATTTTTTTTTTCTTGAAGTTCTGACCATTATCAAGAAGCTGTACAAATTTCATCGCCGTATTCCACCGTATTCAAGTGTAGTGGATTAAAACGTGATCAAAGACAGACCGAGACCGTCTTTGCCGTCGTTACCCAACTCATTCCTTTTGTTATTGGAAAACAAAACGATGTTGTACGTAAAATATTTCCGCGACGTGTAAGAATCAACAAGGTTCTGTTTGGACTTGACTAGGTTCTTCGGATTGTCATTCGCTATAAAGTGGTCTCGTTTTAAGTCAGTTCGTCCTGACGTGATATACCGGGAAAATGTCATCGTTAAAAACCGCTTATTCGGATTTGATAAACGTTTATTTTGGGGATGGAAATATTTTACGGTATTTGGCAGGGCCGCCACATGGGGGGGGGGGGGGCAAGTGGGTACTGTTCCGGTCCTGTGTTTAGTAAATAAAGAATTTTGGAATTTTTAGGCCTACATAAAACAGAGTGTATTACACTTGACGGGCCCTGATCAGATTACATTTGATTTACTACACCAGACTGTATCTCTTAAACAGTTGCGATGATTGCGATGGCCCAAAATATTACTCTTTTCCCTTTACCGTCTTTACCAGTAGGCACTCGACTGAAGACTTGGGAGAGAGCATCCATGGGCTAAGAAAGGTTGAATTCCTTTGCCATTCTCAGCATTAAGCACAAGTTAGCATCCAAACTTGACTTTTCTAAGGTTATTAAAGAATTTTCACTTAAAAAGGCATGAAAGTTTTAAGTGTTTTGTTTTGTATTTTTCAAATGCAAATACACTTTTCTTCACTTCACTTTATGAGTTTTAAAATATTTCATCTTATAAAACATGAAATTATAGCCTATTACAGTTTTCTATATTTAAAAAGTTTTCCACAATTATAATTACAATTACATAATGCTATTATAACTCAACAAAACAAATTTCTCATTTTACTAATTCATATTTTTGATAGATTTTCACTGAATAATTCTTGTATCTTTTGTTGTTATAAATCTAATTCTTTACTGCATTGCATCATTACAAGTAGATAAACTGTAATAAAACAATTATATTTTTGTAGATTTTTTCCAAAATTAATAAATGTATTCTTTCAAACATAACCATTGTTTCAATTAATTCCTGCCATCACAAGAGACAGATACTTTCCTATTTAATCCGTCCATAACATTAAAATAAAGTTAATTGTATGTGTTGATTAATGATTATATGAAATTTAGTCAATCATTATTTCTGCCACAATCGTCCAATTGAAGAATGAGTAAATTGGAACTTATCTGAATACGCCCTGTATTCACAAACAATTGTATTTAAAGTAGTTAAAATAAAAATCCTATGACTGATTGGATATAGAATTTTTGTTTCAAGGTAATTTATGGCATTTTTATGGTTTTGTAATTGGTTGGTAATTACTAGAGTATGAATACTTGAATTTTCAATTCTTAAGTTACACTTTAATTTTGATTAAATGTTGAATAAAACGTAGTGAAGTAGTAAGAGTTCAGCCCCTCAAGTCTTCTTATTCGAACACTGAACACTGAACTGAAATGATTTTTCGTTTGGTTAGAGAAGGTTTAATAGTTTTTTTTTTTTTTTAACAATTATAGCCATCTCTAGTAAAAGTGGCCGACAAAAAAAAAAAAAAAAAAAAAAGGGGGGGGGGGGGGGGGGCGTGGCCAGAATCTGGTCCCGGGCCCGACTTGGAGATGTAGCGGCCCTGGTATTTGGACAAATACTGATGTTTTTAATAGCATTATGGTTTCATCTGAACCGGTGGTGACAACTATGAGGCCGCTGCCCAAGAAAAAGATTCTTCCATTAAGTGAGGAAGCGAAGGAATTATTAATTTTGTATTTTTTATACTGTATTTAATACTGAAAAGTCTGTCTGTAGAGCCCCTGAAGATGATGGAATAAACCGTCGAAAGGTAGGGAACAAAATTTACTCAATCATCTGACCGAATCTCAATAATCAGCAACACACTTTGCCGAAGCTAAAACCCACCTATATAATATAATCCATACATATTTATAAAGAAACCCTAATTCAAACAACGTTTATCATCGTATTCCACGACCTCTGAAACGAAAAAGACAACTTTTTCTACGAAAAGTTGGTAAATGATCACAGTAAATTGTTCACACCCTTTTCCACTTTTATTAACATTAATTTTTTTCAAAATTCCCTAGATTTAGTGCTAAAATTATAATTTTAAACTTCAGAAAACATACTGTTCTAATGTATGTTTGTATTCTGAATCGAATGAAACCATTCCCAAGTCAAAACACTAATTCATTTCCGAGATAATGATTTTTTCCCCCATTTTTGACCATTTGGTCCCACTGTGCGGCTGTAGAACTGTTGAACTCGAATCTTTCATTCAATTAAACAAAGAAATGTGAAAGAATATACCCGCTGAGCGCAGCCTGTAACGGAACGGTATACCAGTTGAGCGCAGAAAAATGTACCAGTTGTGGGCAAACAAATTAGAGTTAAATTTTGTAATTTTAAGAGTTTAAAGGGGAACTTTAATCTATTGGAATTTCACACTTTTTACCCCAGATTCGGATTCAGCGCACTCAAAACCCCCTTGTAGTAATTTTCAGTCAAAATCCGTTTAGTTTGGCGATTAAACGGGTAGGAGGATCACGCGTGACGTACGAGGGTCATCCCAAAAGTAAGTTTCCCTATTTTTGAAAAAATCGAAAAAAATGCTTTATTCACTAAAATATTTACATGGTTGGAAAGCTGCAGACCTGAACTATTTTTCCACATAGTCGCCAAGTCGTTCCTGGCACTTTGCACACCGTGTGGCGAGTTTTTGTAAGCCAACAGCATACCAGTTTCTGTCCAATCCGCGCAGCCACTCGTTGACGGCGCCCTCGACTTCTGCGTCACTGGAAAATCGCTGGCCTCCCAAAAAAGTTTTCAATGCCGGGAAAAGATGGTAATCACTCGGGGCGAGGTCTGGAGAGTACGGTGGGTGGGGGAAAACGTCCCAATCAAATTTTCTGAGCAATTCCTGGGTCAAATTTGCGGAATGTGGCCTTGCGTTGTCATGAAGAAGCAGCACTTTTCTCTTCAAAAGTCCGGGTCTTTTGGCTTTAATGTTATTTTTTAGTTGTTCCAAGACTTCACAATATCTGGCAGCATCAATGGTCTCACCTATAGGTAGGTAGTGAACCAACAGAACACCCTTGGAGTCCCAAAAAACCGTGGCCATAATCTTTCCAGCGGACGTCGCAATTTTGGCTTTTTTTGGTGATCTTTTCAGGGGACTTTTCCAGACCATACTCTGTCTTTTTGACCATTCGGACACTCATCGCATTGTCACCATACGCTTGACAAAGTCTACGATGAATTTCAATAGCGGTAACTCCTTGGTCAGGAATTTGATCACAGAACGCACTTCACAATCGGACGAAATCGCAAGGGGGGCATCCATGTTTCTAACTGAATAGGTTATCAACAAACCGACACAGCGGCCTGAAACTTTTACAGGACTACCACTACATCCAAACAAAAAACTTGAGACCATCGGTAGGTTTCTATGACTTGTAGGTTTTTTTTAAGAAAATAGGGAAACTTACTTTTGGGATGACCCTCGTAGTAATGCAAGGGCGCTAAGGGTTCCCCCAGGGCGGGCGGGGGCCGTGATATCATCGTACAAATGAATTTCAAGTGCCGTTTTACTGGTCAGATACCCATCACATGGCACCTTTTTGGAAAGCTCATTTCAGACCATTCTATTGAGCAAATAAAAAATGGCTCCGCAAGTATGGTTGCTCAACAATCCCTTCTTTTCCCACATCATGATCCCCCAGTCACATCAACTTCCTTTCCTCCGTTGGGCCGCTTTTGCAAGACTCGACATTCCGACGGCTGTAGGCCAGTTGAACTCGATTCTTTAATTCAATTGAACAAAGAAATGTGAAGAATATACCGACTGAGCGCAGCCTGTAACGGAACGGTATACCAGTTGAGCGCAGAAAAATGTACCAGTTGTGCGCAAACAAATTAGAGTTAAATTTCGTAATTTATGGTTAGGGGATGTGAGGAGATAGTTAAGCACGTTTTCTCATCAGTTCATTTTCCCTCCGAGCGCTTTCGCCAGTATAGGCCTCATCAGGAATATTATTATGTACTTGTACAGTATGGCATTTATACATGTTTTGTTGCAGATTATTTGGTAGCATCAGTTAACAGCACCCACTGTTTGAGGGTATTTGTGAAATTGACTGCTTAAGTTGTATGATTTAATAGGATCTATTACTATTACGTGATTAATAACTTGTCCTGGGGAAAATATTCTCTTGAGGCCCTTGCTCTCTCCAATAATTTACTTTTCTACTTTATTTTTCCGTTATTAATCACGTAATACTAATGGATCCTATTAAATCATACAACTTAAGCAGTCAATTTCACAAATATCCCCAAACAGTGGGTGCTGTTAACTGATGCTACCAAATAATCTAGTACCTAACATAGTACCAAATGCAAGGGTGCTGAGGGTTCCCCCAAGGCGGGGGGGCCGTGATATCATCGTGCAAATGAATTACAAGTGCCGTTTTACTGGTCAGATACACATCACATGGCACTTTTTTGGAGAGCTCGTTCAGACCGTTCTATTGAGCAAATAAAAAATAGCCATTAAAATTCCCTGTTATATTCATGTCATATGAGAGATCGAATTGCGGTCAATCATGTTGTCACTGGCAATACCTGTCATAAGCACAAACACCTATGCTGAATCACTAAATGTTGTGTGTGGGAGGTGTGGAGGTGATCTGTCCATTCGTCACTTTTTGGAGAACTGCCTTGACCTTAAGGACCTCCAAGTCTAGCATAGACCCCCTATGTTGATGTTCTATCTGAACCTCACAAGGTCCCTGCTGTTGTTTCTGAGCGCCGCTCGGCTCTACTACGAACTGTGATATCCTTATGTGGATTTAATCATAATTTTTATTTCAGTTTGCTGATTGAACATAGTAATACATATTCAATTATAACCTCATTTCTAGTAGTAAGCCCAGTACATCTAGCCACTAGTCTCAGTTGTATGGCAATCCGTTTAGTGACGGAGGACAAAACAGCCCTTCTTAGAATCGTGCCACTTGTGGTTTCCCTTTTGACACCATGTTTAATGCCGCTAATGACACTTCTGGTGAGGTGTGGCTTTAATCATTAGATTTCAAAAATATACATTCATGCTACGGATACGAGGAAGCTATGTGACATACCCAACTTGGCGGATTATGTTTTTACGGTGAATCGAACGGAATTTCCAATATTCTACGGGTTGAGGTCGAGAAGGTTCTTTCATTTCGTTATGCCTGAATATGATAGCCACTGCGGATACATAAAATAAATAACAAACCCTTATAAAGAACCCCTCCCCCTTATGAAAAGAAGATGTTATGTGCGAACTTGTGTGAAATTGGTGGTCGATTACCAGCGATAGAACGGAGGGATGAGCGTCACCCAACTTGTCACAAGTTTTCTCCTCCTTCAACTTCCAAATAGAGTTCGCCCCATTTCGCAATCGGTTAAAATTGTACCGTACATTTTGAAGGAAACAATCTGGCATTCTTATCTTGAGCACAAAATACTTCGTTGCAAAAACTGTTTATAGGTAAATCATTTATACCTAGAACATTGAACGAAACGCAAAATGGAAGATCGGATGTTGTAGGCACGAGAAGTTCGAATATCCAAAAACGGGGTCTTTCTCACGCGAGGTCACCGTATCAGCGGTAAAACAGCCGGTTTCCCGGTTCAGTGGGTTACTCCCCAGAGTAACTTATACTTAGGTATACAGGTAACCATGGCTACGGGCTAAAACCATCTTCCGCCGCTCAATTGACTATACATATTCATATACTTGCCCCACGGGGTTCACTCGGTGCCCCGTTTCAGTCAAAAGGCAGGGAAGGGCTGAATGACGTCACGCAACTTGCTCAAACGAGCTTTAAGATGAAGAAGTAGTGCGAGGCTTCACACCAACTACTAGACAAGGTAACAAGCTCCCTTTTCAATGTAGACGAATGATGGGAGAATTATTAGGAGGTCATTATTGCAGTAACAAACTCCTTCAACGCAGAAAACTAGTTGATTTCACTACCTACATTTGAAGTTTTACAAACTTCAGGAGGCGATTCTTAGGCTCATTACTCACGAATTTCCTCCGAGTCCTTTTGACTCATTATTTTCCGCAATAACCTCTGTAATCTACCAAGCAAAAAAATATATATTCCAACACCACCTCAGACGTTGTTTTTCCTTTTTTTTCGTTTTACTTTAAATACAGCCAAGTAGTTAACAGTGATCGTTACTTACAACCTACAATTAAATGAATTCATGGGAAAACTGCACTAGGAACACTTGAATACTTGTAAAAGAAGGGCGGATAACACGACCCATTACTTATGGTATCGACAGCTGGACCACAACGTAAGGTGTGCTGATTTCAGGGGCGACAGGACAGTGTAATTTATCCTTTGGGTTCTTACATTGCGGTCAGAACCAACCCTGTGTGGAAAACAGAGTAGAGCCGTGTCCGCTATGCAACAGGATGGCAAGAGCAACCTACCATTTCACATGTGATAGTACGCTAGGGCAGCATGAAGGTATAGAAAAGAATTGATTACCAAGTTTAGTTATAATTAAGGCTCCTTTTCTCGTGTTGGTGATAGCCAAAGCGACATAGTGATAGAAAAAAAAAGGCTGCCAAGTTGTGTGTGGCACATAGCTTCCTCGTTTACGTATCAAATGTATAGATCATTGAAAAGTCTAAAATGATCTTGAAAAATCCATAGCGGAAAAGAGTAAATCAAGAAGCAGTGTAAAACTTAATTGGTAAATTAAGAAACGGAAAAATATGATAATGTAATTTACGTTTGTGCATGCACAGAATGAACTGATGGGTTGAGGCAATGAAATAGGCGCATTCACTGACAATATCATCAAAATCGGATGAAAACTGTGGAAATTAAGGTCGTTACAAGGATTTCACATTGGCGCATGCGCACTAGCTGATAGTGATACAATCGTGTTGAAATTGATATGATATTGAGAGAGAGAGAGAGAGAATTGGAGGACTTGGTTTTTCTCCTGTTACCTATCTTCTCGTCAATCTATCGGTTACAAACGAATTGGGAAGAATGTTTGTGTGAAGGAGATCAGATTCTCCCGATGATCTAGTGTGAGCTCGTCTACAAATACTCTTAAAGATCAGTTTTTTGCGTAGATCAGTGGTCTGGATCGGAAATACAGAACATATAGTACTCAATTTCTTAGTAAACATTCAGATTAGTTGGAAATATAGATGAGAATCCTGTTGTGGTAAGTTGAACATGTACTGTATCTGCGTATACCTTTTTATTCGTACTCACTCACTGTACCTGCATATAGCTTTTTACACGTAGGTTTTCATTCTACTGTAGGTACCTGCACATAACCACTTCGTTTTTTCGTAACATTAAACACATAAATCCTCATGAGGGCACTGAAGAATGGTAAATCAAAACAAACAAAAAACCAACCCTTTTATGCTTCCAATGTTTTTCAGATAGGTACCTACTGATTTCTGAACACTAAACCACTTTTCAATTCTTCAATTTTACCTCAGAGTTATTGAATACGATGTCGATGTTGAATACGATGTTTAGATTATAATATTTTCGGTCAATACGTGATTTCTTTATGACAAATTCGTTAAGTTTGGTAGAGGAGATCAGTGGATATTTAGATCAATTATTAGCGTTCAGCATTGAAAATAATAATTCACAAAAACTGATCAATCTACGGCATATATACAAAGCTTTTCAACAATCTGTGGTTAGAAAGCAAACTTTCCATACCTCAATGTTGAAAGTAGTACGAAGCTTCGCAACAGATGATTTTAAGGACCTCACAAATGTTTTTACGAAATGAAGAAGGTCTGGGGAAGGAACCGGGTTTTTTTTCCCCCAAGTTCTTTCCAAATGCAGATCTGATTATAATGTGGCGGTCGTTGAATCGCGAGGCCTCTCGTTCCTTCGAGTTCCCTGGGAAGACGCCCGTCGTTGGAAATGCAAAGCGACCGCCCAGATCCAGGACGTGCTACCGTAATATAACCTTCTTATTTCTCGAGGCTCCTACCACCGATACATTCGACCTGTCAACGCATCGCGTGTATAGAGCGGCTACCGAGCTACCCGAGACGTACACTCGAACGGCTCCTCACAGGGTGAATGCAATTCTGCATATATAACAGAAAGTTGAATCTCTTGCCTTTTTATGAATGATAACTTCCCTCAATGGAACGAAATCACCTGCGAATACGCGATAGTATGTACATATGTTTGTATTTTTTTAAATAAATCACATGTCACAGTAAACTTCCTGTAGATACGTCTAGTACATACCTACCTATAGCGTCCATGGTCGATTTTTGCTGTATGGACGCACTGAAGCATTCATGTTGTAAGAGAAGTTTTAAGATTGGGTCTCCTGAATGCATCGGTGATTTTTAAATGGTGCTACAGTATTATTTAAACAATCCAGATTATATTTCATTCAAATTTCTTGCCATCACTTTCAATCCTATCATGGTCGACGCAAATGACTGTATGTATACCAAGTTAGAATAGGATGCCATTGCCCTACCAAAAAACTATTGCCAACATCTTTTAAAACCCAAAATTACTATCCCTACTGTCCATACATATAGATTTCAACTGACTAATATCTTGCGAGTATACGTAGATGCCTACCTTCATTGAAACAATTCTGTAAACAAGTAGCCCAATCGTACTTCTAATTCATGTTTTGATTCGAAAGCTCCAACTTCCAACAAAGGAAGCCGATACGCGATAGTTTAATCACCAATTCGAATTCGATCAACGACTTGTACCCTTGAAATAAACTCAATAATGCCCACGAAATGAGCGTTTATTCGTGGCCGAAAAAATCTTTGGCGTCTTCTACGCTGAATGCTTCTTGTCTGTATTCCTCAACAGAAGATAATTCCCACATATTAAGCACCGAAAAATGGTCAACTCACAATGCTGGATAATAGCAAGTTTATAGGTGAATGGACGTAGGTTAAAAATCGGCCATTTTTTACAACTGTAAAACAGTGACTTGTACAAAATGATGGGGAAACGTAACTTGTCCTAATTCGCCTGTACACTTGTTAATTTTTCACAGTGCATTACAAGCCTACACTTGTACATTTATGAAACGCTTGCACACTCATTGTTTACAACTTGTACACAAAATCGGCTTGTCACTTGTCACTTGTTCCTTTATGAAATAGGCCCCTGGTCTTTCTGCATGTTTGAGAAAAAACCAAAAGAATAGGGTGCATCCCATCTCCATTAGGTACCTAATCGTGAGATATAATATGAACTTTGTCCGATTGATCTGGGGTCTTTGGTGTCTACAAGGAGAAGTGATCCCTTAATTCTTTTGGGGTGTGTATTAAAAACAGTAGATGGCAGCGGAACTTCTCGATATGTCAATGGCATAGGTAATGAGAAGCATAGAGAAAGGATTACGAGCTTCATGTCACCACATCGCATGTATACATCACGCTAGCACACTCGAACACGTAGCCCCGGGTTTCCACATAAGACAACGTCCCTGGCGAGGGAGCCGCGGTCACGAACCGCAGAGAATATTCAAGAAGCAGAAATACACCGAGCTCTCCATAACAGGTGAATAATTTACGTTAAATGAAAATCTGCGACTGCACATAGCCGAACAGGTTGAGAAATAAACTACTCCTGCACGGCTTTGTGGGTAAGTGAACATCAGCATGTTGATCAAAACGCAAAATGTGTCAAGGGAAATGCATAATAAAATATCGCATGTATTCAAATACTCGCATTAAGAATTAAGTGAAGCCCATGATGTAGTGTGTGGGACCAGTGCTTTGTCAGTCTATCTGTCTGTCTATGTGTGCGTGTGAGTGTGTTTTTGATTCATCACTCAAAAATCAACAATTCATTATGCGCATGCGTAAACATAAAATCAATCAGGCATAATTTTCTAAGGCCTAATGGTCCGATCTCGCTCCAAGTCGGACAGTAGTCAGGAAAAAACTATTTAACCATCCCATATAAATTTCTTCGTGATCCTATCATCAGTAGCTTCTGCGCGTGCGCGAATGACAAATCCTTTCAATAAACATAACTTCAACTAGTTTCAGTTGGTTTTTGATGGAATTTTCTGAGAAAGTGCGTGTTAGGCAGAGGGTGGTCTCCTATCAATTTCATCGCTCAAAAATCCTTTTCACTGCGCATGCGCAAACTTCGTTTTCTCACGGCCTATTAGTCTGATTATTTGGGACAAAACAATTTAGTAACCCTATAAGAGTTTCAATAGAATCGTATCATTAGTAGCTGCTGCGCATGCGTGAAAATAAAATCCTTGTAACAACCATAACTTTCACAGTGTTCATCCGATTTCGGTGACATTTTCAGGGGCTGAAGATTAGCTGATCGAGGAATTATGTGATCAGCAGCGACGCACTAAGTACTATCTAGACGATTAGGGTCACATATTCTGATGATCCCCTAAACAAAGCTTATCGCTACACGAAGCCACAACATTCGGCGCAACCATAAATTTTATGTGGGTGTCAAGCCTTTCTAGTATTTATGGCAATGAGTGTGCTGATTCTCTTGGGAAGAGAATCATTGGTCACTCCAGTGAGATGTTGCATTGAGGATCAAATCTTCTACATGCAACATGAAGCCAATTTCATTTAGCATGAGCAATAATGGCAGGGTGAGGTCACTGGTCGGCGTGCGCGTGTTGTCCTTCAGGACTTGTGCCCAGTTATCACTTTCGCAGCCCAACTTTCAAGAGTGATCAATCGTGTTGCCACTGGCCATACCTGTCATACCCGCAACTAAGTTCAGAAGCTTGTGATATTTGTGTGTGAGAGTTGTAGGGGAGATCTGTCCATCCGCCACTTCCTGGAGAACTGCCCCGACCTTAAGGACCTCCCTGCCCAGTGTAGGCCCCCTCAGTGAGTTGATATTCTATCTGAACCTAGCAACGCCCTAGTTAGTGTACCCGACAGTCTCCGGACTCTACTACGAACTGTGTTATCTGATCTTTGATAAATTTTATGACATATATTCATTGTTTTGTTCCATTCATCCATTCAAATTAAATCTATTTTAACCCACGAAAGACTGTCCAAAAGTTATATTGAGTTATTAAATTTAGAAAACACCATAAATCAAATTTACCTCTTGTGATTTAGCTTAAAACCTTGAAAAAGTAATGCCGAGTGTTCAGGTAAATCGGTCAATATGTGGTTTTTATGCCGAATGTAAACTTTGGCCCAATAGTTATGTTGATATAAATGTTGAATTTAGCAACCAACAAACGAGTATCGTATGTTCGTCGTACTAACGTAGGATCATCACTTGACATGAAAAGTTCTTGATACCTAATCAATGTTTTAAAGCCGTTATCAGTCTGCAGTACGAAGAAATCCAAAATGTCTGAAATCCAACGAGTTCAACTAAGAATGGGAAGCTCTGGGGGAAATCCTAAGTTACTCAAAGCAAGGAATGGGACTCGGAGAAAGGAAACATTAGGTTTGTAGGTCAGGATAGTTCTCTAAAAAAAAAAAGTACAGATATAAATCTATAGAATCATTATTTATCGCATCACGAAGGAATTAGCAATTCATCTGAATAGATATGCGCGAACACAAATAACTAGCGACTCATCCCATAATCTCCTTGGAGTAGAAACCGCAGTTGACCTACTGAGAAATTGGAAGCGAATGACGGAACGTACGCGTAATTGTTGCAAAATACTGTCTTCGAATAAGAGCTGTTTTGATTAAAAACCAGAATATAGGTCAAACCAAAAAAGAAACAATAATAATCCTCAAAAGAACTGACAATGCAAGCAACTAAATGACCATCAGTAACGATCCGGAATAAATATCCTTTAGTGAATCAATTCATAGAACTGATTTTCAGGTAAGAGAAATCAAAGTTTATCAAACCCAGAACCGATTTCTTTTATAGACGATTAGTCGGTTATAAAAATAAACATTAACGATATGGCCAGTTGTGCGCTCAGATCAGTTTGAGATAAGTTTATTTACGAACATTAGAATACAGGACGTACATACAAATGAAATAAGAATATATAGGTACTTTTTTTTCAAATTGTTCTTCATGGAAATCCAAAGAATGCCTGAAAATGGATTTCTTTGAACAAATTTTTACACTTCACACTTGTACGATTCGTAATTTTAAAATAGTCGATAAGAATTGACTTCACAACTTTATTCAGAAACCTTGGAACCTGTGATCCAAAGAATCTAAAGAGGAAAGTAGGTTAGGAATAGGTTTTCAGATAGCATTCCAGCGTTTGAAATCATGAAATATCAACTGGAAAATTCGTGAACTCATCCCCGCCACCTCAGTTCTCCTTCTGAATTAGTTTTCTTCTAATCACAATCTCTTGACGCTGGAACGAACCTAGTAATGAGTAATTTCGACGGCCTCGATATATATATATATATATATATATATTTATTTATGTATTTATTTATTACATATTTATTTTATAGGAGGTATCGATCTGAAACTGCAGCTTCGGCTATTAAGCTCTTTGCCTGTTCGTTCAGGGTTATTTTCTTATTTTCAATTTTGGAGTTCCTTACGGGTCGTAGGGTGTCGATGTATGCATTTCTATTATCACATCAGTGCTATTGGCTCTGTGTATAAGTACGTAGGAGTATTTATAGGTTAGATATACCTGGTACAATATACATATAAAAAATCAAACAGTAGAATCCTAACGATATTTACATTGTCGCTAGCCTGATCAATTCTAATAATCCAATAATCCTGTTTGGTCGTTTATCAAAACCGCAATAGTAGAATCATAATAAAACAGAGAATAGAGAGGGAATAATACTCGAGAAAATCAGGAAATAACAGTAATTTTCCGAAGAGATTTTCCAGTGGAAATAGGACCCGGAGGGTCGGTTGAATCCTTATTTTATTCCGCTCCTTCTCCCATTTAGTGCCACAGCGTCTGATAAACGATCGCTTTTGGCAATAGAGAATGGAAAACACGGAGCAGAATGGCTCCTTGAGAACAGTTTCGCCGGCCGTTCGTTTTGACAACTTTGGGCGCCTACTTCGAAGAATGATATCATAATCAGCAAGGAGAAGGAATTCTTGACGTAAGCCAGGCATTACTTGACTTTAAGAACCGACGAGGGAATTTTTCAATTCAGGATACTACTCAAATTTAGGGGTAGATTGAAATTCAAAGTGGCCTCTCAAAACTGAACATTACAAACAATATCTGTTCATTCCATCATCATTTAGATGTTGTATAAAATGCGCATTTAAAACATAATACACTTAATTACACCTTACCAGGTAATATCTGATCAATTCATGAACGAAAATTTTACATAACAATTAAGAATCACTTGATCATGCAGCATCGTGTGAGCAAGTTTTCTTAAATTACCCATCGTATTATAATATGTTAAAGTGTATCGAACTTTGAGCGATTGGGGCATGAAGAAATTTTTAAAACCAATTTTGTGGCAAAAAACGCAAACTAAACAAAATTTGATGATTCAGAAGATTTTGGATGTTTAGATTGTTTGCAGTTTTTGTAGAGCTCGAGGAAGAGTTCGGGATCATTCTCATTTCATTTGCCGCTTTCATGTCCCCGATGACGAATTCTTACAATTCTTGACCAAAACTAGCGATTTTGGGGGAAAAAAGGGTAGTATGAGTTGGGAGAAACGAAAAAATAATTTGACTGCCCAAAATCCCCTTTAACCAATACAGAATGATGACGAATGAAACCTGAAATCCTGGAAACTCATGAGTGTTACCGTCCCCTCCTGCCTAACACAAAAGTAGAAGTTAGGTAGTTACGAAACAATGAATGACACTCTAGAACTGTCCAGGGTTACTAGCTGCAGTTGGTTGGTTCCTCTTTATTTAGAGTAAGGATTTACATATTTCTAAGATTTTTCCCAACCCGTGAAAAACTAGTTTTTCAGTCAGTCTCCCATATCTCGTCTCAATGGGACCTCAGGAGTGTTATCATTTTTGCGATCAAGAAAGCTGATGGAAAATGGCGGGAAAGTCAGATGTGAAGGTTATATTGTCCAGTTGAAGATGTGAGACTGCAGTGGAGTTCTTGGAGGTGCAGCAGTTTTTACAGCGAAAGAAGCCTAAAAACATGGGGAGTATTTTTATTTGCAATCATGAGTGTTACACTAATTACAAGTGTTGTTAGTGCTTAAACAAAATAATTCGATATCAAGAACCATACTGCTTGGTGACAGGTATCAAATAGTAGCCGATGTAAATGTGTGACGCCATTTTTACTGGGAATTTTCATGAGTGTTACCTCTCAGGAGTGTGACCAAGGATGGGTAACACTCCTGATAATACGATAACGAAAAATGTATAAAATACAACATCAATGAAAAACTCACTGTTCATCTATGGAACACAAATCTGCAATGTACAATGAGTAGTATTTGCCGATCTAACCTCATTTTCGAGCATTTCATATTTCACGTCACTGAGGTTCTCAAACGACGAAACGACCCAAAGCGGCAAATGAGATGAGAATGACCCTTCGGCGATTGATCCCGCATAAACACAAGGGCAAGGGGCGCTGGTCAAATGATGATAGTTATCGTTAGTGATAAGGCCAGGCCTAAGAGGGGCTATTAATTTAATAAGATGGGGGACCCCAACTTCGTTGTCGAAAACGGTAGTGAACGCCATCACACCGTCATTTTCAGATTTAATTTCAAGTTCACTTATCTGAAAGCACTGGCTGGGAAATATATGCGAAGATTCACGACAGTGAACGCTATACTCCTTCGTCCAGCACCCGACGTAAACCAAGGTAGATATGCAATTTACGAGTATCTCAACAGCAGGCCTTAAGACTACACATTTGTACTTCCTCACTACCATTTTGTGTTTTAGATTGAAGTCGAAAAATTGTTGTCCTCCAAATTCAAAATTTTCACTTGCTTTCTGCGTTTCAGAGCTTGCTGATCAATATTGGTAGCTGTCCGTGGTAAATAAATGTCACGCCCAAAAGTAAATACGAGGGTGCTGTCCGATTCCGATGAAATTTTCTGGGATTGAGCGGGTTAGCTCCTACACGGTCCCGTATAATTTTCAATGCCGTTGAATCAAAAATTTTCTGTACGCGTGCGCAAACGTTAATTTTTCATAACGTCGATTTCTCATCATTTGTTGGTCCGATTTTGTTCAAACTCGGTAGGTAATTGGGTATATGTTCTAGAAAAACGCCCTATAAATTATATCACGACTGGTAAAGTAATAGCCATTGCGCATGCGCAAAACTGATATCGATTGACCCAGGCAAAACTCCGAGTCTAATGGGATTGTGCGGGATAGCTTCTAGATGGTCCCTTACCCCTATAACATTCATTGCCGTCACATAAATAGTAGTCTGTGCGCATGCGCAAAAGCTAATTTGTTATAACGTCGATTTCTTATCATCTATTGGTAGGCACGATTCAGTTCAAACTGGCAGTAGATGGGTCCAAGTTCCAGAAAATTCCCTACGAAATATATCGCGGTTGGTCGAGTAATAACTAAAGCGCATGCGCGAAACTAAAATTGATCGATACAGACAAAACTCCGAGAACGACCGATACACGTTGGATCGATTTTTATGAAATTTTTAGGGATTGTACGGTTCAGTCCCTAGACGTTCCTCTATAAATTTCATTGCCGTTGGATTGATAGTAGTATGTGCGCATGCGCAATTGTTCATTTCTATTATGTCGACTTATTAATCAATTCGACTCGTACTTTGTAGAAATTATGGAACAAACTCAGGAGGTCGATTCTAGAGCTCATTTCTGATCTAAAGTTACTTTTAAAGATTTCTTTTTAAACGCTTTGTTTTGAAGTTATTCAATTTTAAAGATTTGTTTCTCGTGTTTTGTACCTTATGACATTAAAACGGCAATAACTCCCCCAATAATCACAGAAAATTCAAAGCTAAGAACACCGTTGAAAGATCGTTAAATTTCCTATAACCCTGATATAAAGTGAAGTTGTTTTAGTTAGTTTTAATGGTTTAAAAAAGGCCAAAATACAAAAAAATATTTAAAATCGACGTTTTTCCTCCCGTTTTGGGAATTTTTCGGCGAGCACTATTCGGAAAGAACTTCCTCAAACTGTCAGCTTCTGAACGGTATAGTCAAATTTACTTTTACTTCGCAAATTGGAGGAGAAAAGTATGTTCCTATGTTGAAAAACAGGTTTTTTCTACGAAATCAAGGGTTTTAGTGAAAAATTACCCTCTATGAAAACGCGAGTTTGAGACCGGTTTCTACGTATTGTTTCACGCTGAATCGAATGTTGACACTTGCAAATCTCCCCAAAACCGTTATAACCGAGTTTTACACTTAAAAACACATGAAACTGAGCATAAAAGAATAAACTGAAAATACGTGAGTTGAAGCGTAAAATTCGGTTAAAACGGAGTTTTGCAAGTGTTACCGTTCGATTCAGCGTGAAAAAATACGTAGAAACCGGCCCCGAACTCGCATTTTCATTGTGTCATTTTTACAAAACCCTTTATTTCGTAGAAAAAAAAACATGTTTTTCAACATACAAACATACTTTTCTCCCCGAATTATCAAAGTAAAAGTGACTATGGCGTTCAAAAGCTGACAGTTTGAGGAAGTTTTTTCCCAAGAGTGCACGCCGAAAAATCCCCAAACCGCTAGCAGAAAAACGGGAGGAAAAACGTCGATTTAAAAATTTTTTTCTTTCTAATTTTTGGCTTTTTTTTAACCAATTAAAACTACTAAACTACTAACGACTACTAAAACTAAAACGACTTCACTTTATATCAGGGTTGAAGGCAATTTAACGGTCTTTCTTTCCAAAGGTGTTTTTAGTTTTGAGGTTAAAGTGATTCTCAGTGGAGTAATGGATGGCCGTTTTAATGTCATAAGGTACAAAACACGAAAAAAATCTTTAAAATTGAATTACTTGAAAACAAAGCGTTTAAAAAGAAATCTCTAAGAGCATCTTTCGTTCAGAAATGATCTCTACAATCGTTTCCTTGAGTTTGTCCCATAATTTCTGTAGATACCCTGTATAGTTACTATTGTATACCCACACTGTATACCTACAATTGTGAGGATGCGACCCAAACGCATGATACACAACGAAATACAAGAAGAAACTGTAGGAACATGTAGGAAGAAAATTTGTAGGAATCCAAAATCCAGGCATCATTTGTTGGGTCCAGAAAAGGCAAATGATCAAATTATATAATGACCCGTCTGCCATTATAAAGGAATGCTTTATAACGGAGATTAACATTTATGTCAAGTATGCACACCCCCCCCCCCCCCCCCCCCTCCCACCTTTTTTCACATGACAAGGTACATGAATTTTCTTTTAACATTATTATATTTTATTTTTTCTAATTAATCAATATTATAATAAAATGTATATATTAAGCTAATTTTTTGAAGTCATTTATGTGTGTCAAATTTTTACTTTTATGTATCCGCAGTGGCTATCATATTCAGGCATAACGAAATGAAAGAACCTTCTCGACCTCAACCCGTAGAATATTGGAAATTCCGTTCGATTCACCGTAAAAACATAATCCGCCAAGTTGGGTATGTCACATAGCTTCCTCGTATCCGTAACATGAATGTATATTTTTGAAATCTAATGATTAAAGCCGCACCTCAACCAGAAGGGTCATTAGCTTCATTGAACAAGGCGTCTAAAGGGACATTGGAAGTGGCACGATTCTAAGGGGAGCTATGTTGCCATCCTTCACTAAAACGGAGCGTCATCATGGACTCCACTGACAAATCGGAGGGGGAAAAAATTAGGGGTACAGTGATGACCACTGTCTAGTCCCTCAAGTCGATAAAAAACCCAAAACTAAAATAATACAATTAAGACTGGGCTAATAGGCTTTTAGCTATATACACGCTACTAGATATAACCAGCAAAGTGAAAGAAAACTATGAATAGATGTATATAAATATATCACAGTTCGTAGTATAGCTCAGCGGCTTCTCTGGTCCGGATAAAACGTCAATCCATTGAGGGGGCTGATGCTGGACTCGCGAGGTCCACAAGGGCTGGGAAGCCCTCCAGAAAGTCGCGGATGGACAGATCACCCCCACACAACATCTCAAACTTCTGCACTATATAGGTGTATGTGAGTAAGAAGGGTATGGCCATTGGTTACCCGGTTGACCACTATTCGATCCCTCCTTGGAAGTTGGGGTACGAAAGGGACCAACGGGCACAAGTCCTGAAGGACACCACGCACACCAGTGACCTCACCCTGCCATCGCTTATGCCAGATGGAATTGGCTTCATGTTGCATGTAAGAAAATTACTATTATTGTGCTCATCTTCATAGTAAATGACCAGCTCACTTGAAATCTCCTGAAGCAAAAACTCAGAGCGATTTGGATGCAATTACGATTCCATGTGATTGACGCGTAGGTGCTCAGACGATTGTCCAGATACTCATTATATAGCCCCTTTCAGGAAATTTCGTTGGATTACCTTAGCTCTACGACTGAGATCACAAAAGATAACGATTGGAATGGTCCGTTAGAAAAAATCAACTTCGAACCTGACGCTTTCAGGTCCCATTTGACCTGTCACATTTTCCACCCATACTATATTATACAAATACAATAAGTTATTTATAGATCAGGGACTCTCCAATGTGTTTTCGGTTTCCTTTTGTACAATTTATGCATGCTTTGTAGGTACCCATCCTGCGACAGGTAGGTAAGAAATAAGTAGTTATCTGTGTTGGTATCTTTATACAAGATAGATTCACAGAATGATTACACTTTATTGTGTACTTAGATAGGGATCGCTTTACTTATTCACTAGCTCTGTAATATTCATCAATGCAAAGGTACCTCATGAGCACTTAGATTTAGGTAACGCACCTCAACCACTTACCTACTTATAGTCTTATAGTTTCTTATGATTCGCAACATTCCATAATAATTAAAAACCCAATCGTGTATTTCATTTTGGCGAGGTTCGGTTCGATATAGAACAAATATCTGTGAAAGATTACCCCGGCACTATCGAAACTTTTTGAAAGTTATGTAGCAACCAAGGAATGTTAATCTTTCATGCAATCATTTATCGCCTATGTTTTCAGATGTGTATAATTACTTAGGTAGCTATTTACAATTTATAATTACGTAATTAGGCCCTTGAATATATGTAAGGTATATAACACTGTTGATACATCCTAGTATCAAGAAGAGGAGAAATTATAAGGCAACAATACCTAGGTAGAACCTACCTTCGTAGTAGGTACTTATAGGTTTACAAAAATATGATCATGAGTATCTAGATAGGTAGGTACTTCGGATAAGTACGATTTTTTGCACGTCCCATAATTTATATCAAGGAATGTAGGTACATAGCAGCCTGTTGGTCTAGAATTTCGACACCATCTGTCGATGTGATAAGATCGCGATAGCCCAAAGATGTCACCACTAATGACGCCAATACGCCAACTGTCCGCATTACTACCGGATAAAGCGGCATAGAGATCAATCCAGCTTCAACTCAAAAACGAAATTGGCGGAAGGAATTGACTGAATAAACTAAACTCATGGAGAGGACAGGGACTTATAAGGAGTTCCCAAAAGGTGTTTGGACATGGGTGTTTGCTGCTTACCTTGAAGTTGGAGCTTTGAATGTACGGCAACAGACTATCGACGACCATACCGATGTCCTGGCATTCTATGGATGACCCATTTTGCAGATATGTCAGGAGATCCTGCCCGAGCGTCAGCTTCTCTTTGGTGTCCGTCGTTTTTGCCAGAAGGCCCAGATAATAGTCCATATCCTTCGCCATTTTTTGGTGGGATCTTTCACACTATAAAACCACTTTTCTTTCACTTCATTGATCCGGAAGGCCCCCCTGATAAAACCAGATTAATCGGCATTCACGTAACTCACACGACGAACCAGTAATAAAAGCATTTATCGGAGCAATGTGACGGGCGTGAAATGTAATAAAATATAACTCAAAACCGAGAGGATGTGACTAAGAAATAAGGATGGGTGGAGGCCAAGGTTGGTTCAAAACTTGATGAAGAGAAACGTCACGAATCCACGAAGTTATCTCAATAAACAAATATCAATATTGATGCGTTGCGCGGATACGAGTTGCGTTACAGTTCGACTTCTATATGCGGATAAATACAATAAATGGCCAAAATATTCACTTGAAAATAACTAGTAACAGCTCCTGAACCACCATTTTCTCAAACTGGCGACTGGCGACATCAGTGCAACGACAACAGCGCTAAGCGGATGAGGCCGGAAAAATAAGCGTCCAGTAGTGACGTCATTCTGTCAATGGATACAAGAGTATTCTGTAGGGTTCACTAAACTCGATGGTGCTGCGTCATGTGGCTGCTTACTACATCTACACGTTCTTTCCACTGTCCCTTGGCGAGTTGGGAGGCAGGTACGGTACTTACTCATTTGAGTCACGGTTTATTTGCAAATAAATGCTCCACTACGAGTTTCTGAAGAGAAGCCACTGTTTTTCAACAGTTTTTGACGAATATGAAGTTTTTTGAACTCCCACGGTAATAATCAAAACCTTGATATTGTGTTGCAATGATTATTAATTTCTAAATATGTGACAAAATCGCCAAGCAATGTTTTGCTCACATGACGATTCTTTAAATAACTAGCAGGTAAGTAGTCTTAATTCAGTATTCGTGATTTTGTTCAATAAAAACCTACAATAAAACCTATATTGTGCATTTGTTCCATTACAAAAATTGTAATATGTTCCATTGATTTGTTTAATTTGTTGTTTATGAAGAGCAAACCTATTCTTTGCAAATTTTATAATTTGAGCAATGCTAATTTAAAAAAATAAAAATAGTTGTTTTCTGTTTAAATGAATATTTACGACCTTCCCTATTATTTTTATCACCATATAAACATTGTTATCAGTGCTTTGGTTCAACGCAGGACCACGAATCGGTAATAATGCAGGACCAGTCCTGGCCCTGCGGGACTGGGAAAACAAGAAGATTGGTGGTCGTGGTGTGCGGTTATTTCTCGTTTTCCGATGATTAAAACCAATAAAAATCGTTGTATTCCTATTTTAATGAATGTTGACAACCTTTTCTACTATTTTTATAACCATTTACACATTATTATTCGTGTTACAGTTGAACCCAGGACCAGGACTGGCGTCATATCTCGTTATCCGGTGATTTAAACCAATAAAAATAGTTGTTTTCTCTTTAAATGAATATTTACTACCTTCCCTATTATTTTTATCACCATATACACATTGTTATCAGTGCTTTGGTTCAACGCAGGACCACGAATCGTTAATGCAGGACCAGTCCTGGCGGATTGGTCCTGCAGGACTGGCTGTATTTCTCGTTTTCCGATGATTTAAACCAATAAAAATCGTTGTATTCCTATTTTAATGAATGTTTACTACCTTCCTTACTACTTTTATAACCATTTACACATTATTATTCGTGTTACGGTTGAACCCAGGACCAGGACTGGAAACGCAGGACTGGCGTCATATCTTGTTTTCCGAAGATTATAGATCCTTAGCATTAATCGTGCACTATTTTCTGTATCAATGGCTCCCCACTCTTATCAGTTCCTCCACAAATCACTCGAGTATTCATTCATCAAGTATTACTAAAACATACCAGTATTCATTTAACAAAAACTAGTGTTTTCAAAAATATGTTCAATCAATTCTTTCACAAAGTAGTAAAAGCATTGTTTCACTTGTAACCCACGCTGGAAATTCATGTTGTGACACAATTGAAAAAGGCAGGAAATATGATAAGATTGTTTTGTAAAAAAATATATTACCAACATGCTGTACGACTGGATGCATTTTTCGTTTTCCGTTAATCTTATTATTGAAACCAATAAAAATCGTTGTTTTCCTCTTTTAATGAATGTTTACTACCTTCCTTATTGTTTTTATCACCATATAAACATTATTATCAATGTATCAGTCTCCAGAAAATGCCTTTGGGAACATTCCAGCTAGACAACTCAAATTTCAATGATCGCATTAATGTCTCATGAATTATCTACCTACGTTCTTTTATTAACCCTTACAGTTCAACCCCGGTGTAGTGGATTTAAATATGTTTTACTTGGTGTAGGTAGACCAAGTGGGACATTTATATTCTGATTATGCGGGTCAGTCCCTGGGTTATTCCTGTAAGGAATGTGAGCGAAACCGTCAAGGACAGCTTGCTTGGCGGGATGAACTGAGAGATAGTTCGTGTCGCAGCCGCGTGGAGCACTGGGCTCGCATAGTGGGTGCTGGGTTCGATCAGTTTGGTACTGAGCCGTTTTGTAATATTCCGGCCTAAGATTTATATCTGTAGGAGGAATATGTTGAGCTTGGTTGAGGTACTGAAAAGTATCCTTTGTTTTTTGTACATTTGGAGTGTATTTGACACTCGAATCGGCCGGGTAGCCTTGTGTCAAATATCGTGGATATTCGGAAAGCTTTGTCGAATCATAATGATTGACTTCCGAGCGGGTCTGAAAGGTATCCTCGATCTTTGGTATAGGTGAGGCTTGATCTAACGTTTCCTTCGTGAATACGTTAGGTGAGAAGGCGATCTCGTCGTGAGGATCGAGCCTTGAGCCGTCGCTGGGACCGGCGGATTGGCCGGGCAGCGTGTAGGTAGCGCTGCGGGGGCTAAGAGGCCCGGCCGCGCCGTGGTCTACCTCCCCTTGCATGAGGAAATAGGACGGCCGACGTTCCATCGAAATATCCGAGTTATTAGCTCGTTTCGATGCCTCTATGTATAGAAATAGAGGGTTTAGAAGGTGGACTCGCTTGACAGAGCTTCTTTCCTTTGCTCGTATGTCAGGGTCCTACCTTGTAGTCTTGAAAAAGACTTCCTTGGACGGTAAATTAGAGCGTATGAGCTGAGTAATTTACCGGCGTGCCCACAGCGGTCGGTGACGAGCCTAGTGCTACGAAACCCGGGCGACACGACTAGGAACGTCCCAGCGGGCGTACGATCTAAAGAGAATATCGATAGATGTACCGGGTGGCGTCCTGACAGATGAACTACGTTGGGCAATGAGCAGGATGAATAATCACTGGACTCGTAGATGCCAATGCGAGATCTGTGTGGAGAGAAGGTAGGCCTTGTAGAAAGCGGTAGGAAGCCGTTCTTGAGATGAACTCGGGATGCAGAAGGTTCGTCAGCGTAGAGCGTGTAGAAATCTTCGTACTTCTGAGTGTAGTCGTCGAGAGCGGAGAGTGGAATGAATTTCGGAGGGCTCCGAGCGGGGTATTTATAGGGAGGTGGCCGCCTCCTGATTGGTCCGCTTAATTTCATTAATTCGACTGTGTAATCTCATTGGCTCGCACATTGTTTTCTCAGTATCTGCGAGTATGATAGCTGAGCTGGTCCTCCGGGGTGGTTTCCCCACGTCCGTCGTTGCGACGGGGTCCCCGGGGGTGGCTTACGAGCGTCCGTCGCGGAGCCGACGACCTTGAGTTTAGACGGGGACCTCGGGTGCTTTCTCTGCGTCCGTTGTTCAGACGGGGTCCCCGGGGTGGCTGCTGGACCAGAGGTGGCTGCTTGCCGCCTCTTGGTTGGTTCGCCTATTGTCTCTCGTGTAATCAGTGTTTCTGATTGGCGAGTAGGCTTGTTTGAATTGTCCTTGCTAGTTTTAGAGGACGTTTGATTTTCTGTTTGAGTTTTCTCTTTCAAGGCGACTTGGTTCGAGATACTTGTCGCATCTCTCTCGCCCAGTAAGTGTCTAGGGAAGTCGCCTTGTATGTTATTAGTTAATATTTCACTTTTGAGAGAGAATTTCGTATTTTCTCTCTGGTGAAATATTTTGTTTGACGGAGTTATAACTCGACGTCTTGTAAATATTTTTGTGTTGTGTCTACCTCTTTTTGGTAGCCCTGAAAAGGGCTGTTGACAAGAGGGGGTGGTTTTCACCACACCCGGTTTCACAACTATCACAATTTTGTTCAACATCTTAACCAAGCTAATCACCAGTTTTCAATAAAATCCAACTTTGTGGTTAATCTTGCATTCTGCTACATTTTCCTTGAATACTGCTGGATTTTCTGGCAGTATGTGATTTCAACAGTGAGGAATTAATGAATATGACATGTCTACATTAAAAGTGAATTAAATATTGGTTTGGTAGTGATCTGCAAGGCTCGGAATCGATTCCTATTCAAATCACATCCACATATCGATTTATAAGGAACGAAATCAAAATAATTATAGGAAAAACTAATCGATCACAAAGGATGAGTGAACTGGTAGTTTGTTAGTAACATCAAGAAGTGTGTGAGTGTGTGTTTTTCTTTGAGAAGTTCACTGAAGATCTATGGAGTTCACGACTTACCTTGTGGCGATCGAACGGTCTTGCTGGCGGAGAAACACCTGAAACGTGTGGGTACCTAGGTATCTAACCGTGTCTAAAAATACTACCCGTGTTTCCACCGAGTCTAATAATCTGCAGCACTAGAAATAAGATCTGCACTGAACTGAATGAGTGATTGAAAGCTCTAGTAATAATCCAATGAAACATACTATGGGTGCGTGGAACTTTGAATAGGAGCATAAAATGCAATTTGTACATTAAAAGTAATCGTTCATGTGTCTTGTAGTGATGGTGTCCAATTGCAATGTCAATGAGAATATAGGAGCTAGATGTGTCATACAAATGCGTTCACTGAACGTAGATTAAAAATAAGAACATGCTTACTAGCTGAATGGAAACCAAGTAGTAATTGTAACATGCTGCTGAACACTTCAAGAGAACTGGGTGAGATCCACAGGAGAACGAAAACAGAACTGACTGGTCAGGTGCGGTCTTCCACTATTTACAGTACCTATTTTCCCGGTGGCCTGTCCTCTACATGTTTTCACTCGGCCTAATTTGGTTAAACAATGATTATCAAGATCATTCTGGAAGCTTCCAGGCCCCCCTAGACCTTGTGACATTGTAATGATTGTCGTGATTAATTGTTTCATTGTCTACACTACACCTATTTTGATATATTTAAATGTACTTTTGGTATAAAGGTCTACGGCAGTGGTCACCAATTAAGTTTCATGAAGGTCCGTTCCAAAGCCTTGCCGAGCTTCCGCGGTCCATTCAGGGGAAACCACTGGGGGGGGGGGGGGGGGGGGGGGGGTACACCCCGAAATTTTTTTGAAAAATTAACAGATATATATTTAGATTTTATATTAGGGGACTATATATTTTGCAATTGAAAATTGAAATACTAATATAAATTAAATTGAACGTTTTACTAGTCATAAAATAATTGGGTAAAATAATGCAACAATATTAAATCAATAGCCTACTTTTTATTGAGAGTTGTATAATAAGAAATAAATTACATATAAGTAACTCTAATAAAAAATTTAACTAGCTTAAAAAGTTAAAAAATCAGTGGAAAAATGACATGTTAAAAAATTAACATGTAAAATAAAAAGAAAAAAATCACACATAAGTAGTTGAAATTACAAATAAACTGATTCAAAAGTTTACGATCAGTGAGAGAAATGACAAGTTTTATTTTTAACAATGTTCTTAAAACTTGGAGTGTAGTTTGTGCAGCTGATTCTCATTAATGTGTCGACATGCTTCACTGCACCATTTTTACTTCCCCAGCATCCCGTAAGGGTCAAAAAGGGATGTTATGCAATCGGCCTGAAACATTTTTCCAGAACTCCCATTTCTATGGGGCCCGAATCCAGAAAGCACATGAGTGTTTGTCAGTCTGTCTGTAAAGTGATGAGCGAAACGACCACCCTGATCGACATAAAAAAATCGCTGGGATTTTGTTCAAATACCATAAGTAGACAGAACTATTGCAATGGCTCGGAAAATGTTTAAAAAATTTCTTCATTGAAATCCGTTTTGAAGCATTGGTAAGAAAAAATCCCAGAGTTGAACACTTTTTCATAATATTTATATATTGTAAATGTTTTTATATATTTATGTTTCATTCCAGACGATTATTCTCCTTAGGATTGAGATAAAAATTCAGTTCTTGGGCCAAAAAATCAAGCTTTCCAAACGTAAGGATGTATTCGTTGGCCAGCACTTTTTGAGCACATTGAATTGATCAAATTTCAAAAAATTCTAGAAAAAATTACTGAATGACTACAAAGGGATACAAATTGTTAAATTTATATTTTTTAGCAGAATATTGCTCAAATATAGTTTATTAACTATGAAATAGTACATTCAAAAATCTGTGTGCACAATTATGCTGAAAAATGTACCAACTTAAATTTCTTTGCTAAAAAATCTATAAAAACTGCAAAAAACCATACGTTCATGCTGCATGAGTGAAACTTTTTACCTTCACATTTAATGGGTGAAAAAACCTGGGTTTTTGCTATTTTTCGAACTTTTCGCCTATTAACTTCAAATTTCCCAAATGACATGCTGTTTGGGTCATTTTTTGTCGTTTCCTGCCGTTAATAACGCTATATCCCAGCGTTCAGCAAGAAGATAAAGTATGTACCTACTGGATTTCACATTTATTTACTAAAAGAGACAACTCGTGAATTGAGTATCTATACTCGTAGGTATAGTTGATAATTAGTCGGACAAGAATGCTTCATTTAAAGATGTTGGGGATGAAGTGTGAAGTCTCGTACTGGTTGTTTTAGCGAATTCTCGTAAATAATAAAGCTGTTGCAATGACTCCAAAAACAATAAAATCAAAATTTTCGAAAATTTTCTTCACTGAAATCCGTTTTGAGACATTCTGAATCGAATCCAAGATTAACACTTTTTCATACATGTCCTTCCCGACGATAACTCTCCTTAGAATTAAGATAAAAATTCCGTTTGTTACGCTCCAGGAAAATAACTCTCACAGTCAAAGAGGTTTGGTCACCCTGGCCTCTTAGCTCTGGTAGTTAGAGCTTTGCAACTCCAGGAAATTAATAATAATTTCTCGTAGTTGTGACGACGCGAGTTCGAACTCCTGTCGAGTTATCAAATATTTTTAGCTCGTTACAGTGGCGCAGTCGAAATAGGACCCGAAATCATACGAAACAATAATATTAATTAAATCCCTCTCGAGCCAAAAGACTGTAAACATCACATTTCCTGTTGTTATGCCTTTCACTTCCTCGCTCACTTGAGTCAAAACACACCGTGACAATGACCACGCTCGACTGCTGACTTGTTCCAGCGAGCATCTGCTGAGCCAGCGGCCTGCAGTTACACTTAGTCATTTGTCCGACCCCAAACCAGCCCCAGGAGCGTAACATTTCCCCGGAGTCAAATACCAGCCGTCTCGGCTGTCCTACCGACTGCGCCACTGTAACGGGCTACAAATATTTGATACCTCGACAGGAGTTCGAACTCGCGTCGTCACAACTACGGGAAATTTCCCCGCAGTTGCAACACTCTAACGACCAGAGCTATGAGGCCAGGGTGATCAAACCTCTTCGACTGTGAGAGTTATTTTCCTGGAGCGTAACACGTTCTTGCGCAAAAAAAATCAAGCTTTCCAAACAAAAGGACGAGTTCATTGGGCAGCATTTTTTAGCACTTTAAATTGGTCAAATTTCAAAAAGAATTCTGAAAAAATCACTAAAAATAGCAAAAAACGACTAAAATTGTTAAATTTATATTTTTTAGCAGGATATTACTCAGATAAGGTTTATTTAATATAAAATAGAACATTAAACAATTTATTTATAAAATTATGCTGAAAAATGTACTTAATTTCATTAAAATATGCTAAAAAATCGATAAAAACTGCAGAAAAGTTAAAAATCCAAAATTTCTTTTTGAATCGCAGAATATTATTTAAAAAGATTTGGACGGTTTTCAATTTAGTAGATTTATGGAATCCACCTATCTTTAAGTGGGAACCGACAAATCTTGAAGGAAGGGATTAAAAAAAGTTTTTTTTTTTGTCGATTTCAATGGTTGGTTAATTCATTACTAAACAACCCTTTAGCGCCTTCATACATAATCCGCCAATCAACTAACAATTGCAGATTGCCTAACGCTAGCACCCGACGAAGGAGGAGGAGAAGAAGGTTTTATAGTATCATTTTCGATGCCGTTGTCTTTCGACGGCGCTACACGCGTGGAGTTTTCGTACCTAAAACTTTCGACACGGTTATGCGACAAAGATCGGCATCGAAAACAGGGGCAAATTTTCTACTTCAGCGTTACCGTATATAATTCCTTATTTTATACGCCGCTATCTTTCGACGCCGTTGTTCATCATCATAAATGTTTGTATTTCACCTGTTTTCGACGCCGTTACTCTTCGATGCCGTTCTACACAACCATTCCAAGAACTCGAAAAATTGTTTCGAGACTGGTTCTGGCCCAAAGAAATAGAATTTCATTGGGCCAAAACCAGTCTTCGGCATAGCAAGATGATGTGTAAAACCGCTTTGCAGGATTGGATGAGGAAAGAACACAAACAGTACCAGGAAAACACCCTAGAATAGAAATACAGAAAGCTGGTAATGAACACACCCTGCCATCCCAAGAGCACAACTGCCCACAATCTCTCAAGGAGGAAAATGAGGTTATTAGTTGGGATGGTGACTGGGTATGGGTGCTTCAGGAATATCTGAGCAGGATTGGAGCCTACTCAGGCGATCCAGAGTGTAGACTGGGAGGAGAGGAGGAAGAATCTGCCTCCCACCTGTAATTTTAGTGCTCACCCCTGGAAGCCAGACAACTCAGAATCTTGGGGACCCTCGGTCCAGAGCAGATTACATCGGCAGTCGACATAATAGGGGGATACTGAGAGCGGTAGGAGAGAGGGGATCGGCTCCAGAACTCATAGGTTTGAAGTGGGGGGGGGGGGGGGGGGGGGCACAATATACCATGGTTTCTGTATGGCAGAGGAAAAAAAATAACCCTCCTTGGGCCCTGAAAAACAATAATAATAGTCTGGAATGACACAGGTAGCTAGGTATATAAAAAAGTAACTTTTTGGAGCCGTTGCATAATCGCAAATACGCTAAAAGTCGGTAAAAACTACTGGTAAAATTCTTTAATTGGTATGTAAAGCGGCGTATTATTTATAAACAGTTTCTTCGTCTCAATTTAATAATTAACTATTTCTGGGCTCACAAGTGACTACTCAACATTCTAAGCAATTCGACATAGACATGGAAAAAATAACGAAAATTCGCACAATTATCTTCTGTTTTAGATACACACTTTACTATGGATTTCGTTAAATATGCCACCTTGTACAGGTAGTACCGTTATACTTGAAAAGGTAGGTGTCTAAGAGCATATAAATATATAGACACAATATTTTACTGTTTGGTTAAAAATAAAGTTATATTTGATGGAATATTGCGCATAAATCTTTTTTCAACTATCTCATTTTTGCGTAAATTAATAGGTACCTAATTAATGAGTGCTGTACTACACCAAGCAGAAGACTGAACATCAACATGATTAAAATAATTTATTTATAATCTTTTTTCAATGGTGACGAGGGTCATCTAATGTCTTTCTTCTCCATATCCTCAATAAAGGCTGTAAGTTTTTGACGGTTTTTCTTGCTCTGGCAGGTGCAGGAGACCAAAGCCAGAAGTTGCTTTGATGAATAATCGGAGTGCTCTTTTATCCAGTTTTCCAGATCCTCTTCTATAAGGTAGTATGCTTTGGCATAGGCTTCAACGAAATCGCAGTACGGTACAGGCCGAAGGGGGCAGAGTTTTTCCAGTTTTGAGATGTACTGTGCAAAATCCAATTGCATCAAAGCTCGACCACCACTGGAACATTTTTTAGCGCTGGCAAATCCTTCAACAAATAGGTGTGCGATAAGCATTACCAGGCATTTCCATATTGCATTCAAGGATGCCTCTGGAATATTGATCATCGAATCAATTGCCATGAGATTCTTCTTGAAATTGTGCAACTCTTGAAAAATAAAGTCAACGTACTTGCTGTTCTCACTCATAATTTCTTTAACTTCCCAGTCAACCTTGGACATCATTGCAAGGACTTGTTTACTATCGACAGAGCGCCATGCAACACATGAGTACACGGGTTCGCGCATTTCCTGGGCCACTGATACAGTTTGATTGTAAAATTGTTGAAGATAATGAATAGAAGATCCTTGACTTTCTAGTAGCTGCTCGAGGTATTTTTTGAGGAATTCGAATTCATGTGCAAGAAATATGAGAGATTCTACAGCTACAACTCGCTCTTTTAGACCATAAAGTGTTTCTGATGTTTGTAAATCAACCATAGGTGAAACTAAAGCCTCATCTACAGTCAAGTCCAAGTCTTGGTTCTCATTCTGAAACAAACTTTCTCTTATTCGCTTTATCACTGACATAAGCTTTAATGATGACAAGCTAGGGCATAAACAGTTAGGAGTATCGGTGGCAAAGAAAGTATGAATTGTGTACAAGTAGTACTCGAACAGCTGCGTCAGTGCAGAAACTACCTCCACAGATATTGATCTGAGAAGGCGTGACATTTGCAAGTACTTCCCACATAATCTCAAAACTGAAAGAGTGGTGTTGGTGAGAAGCCGACAGCGATTGTTAGAGGAGGCACCAAATTTAGAGTGTTTATCTGAGTGGACTCCTACTGAACTAACTCCAACATCTTCCTCACTTTCTTCACTGTAATAACCAGACATATCTTCATTGACATTGGACATGATGTGTTCGTCCCTTGAATCTGGATGGAAGCTTATATCGAAGGGAGTGGGTCCTTTAGGATCAGGGAACCGATTGAAAAAATTGGCTCCTGTTGAACTACCGTCTACTGAGCTGCTGTTATGGCGTCCGCTGACTCCAGCACACTGCTCAACACAAGATCGAAGTCCTCTGAATTCCTGGAGATGGAGGCATATGAAGTCTTCTCGGACAGGACAGGGTGTCCAAGCTTCATTTTCAAGAAATACCTTTAAATCGTCAAGTTTATCTATATGAAACTTGGTGAAATAATTTATACTTTGAGTTCTAACTGAATCGGCCACTTCTTTTGACTCACTGTCACAGAGTTCTTCGCCAATCTGTGAAAAGCGATGCAAAATACTTAGGACCTCAAGGAAATCATCAATCTTATAATTTGATAGGTTGGCAGCAAGAACCAACGAAGACACTTTAGTCTGAACGTCCTGCCACAATTTTGTTAAACCGCTATTCAACTTATTTTTCACGTACTGTTCATTATAACTTGCCTCAAATCCCCCATCTTCTTTATTTTCTCGTGGATTCTTCAAATGCCAGGATACGACTTGATGGTAACTTAATATAATTTTCCACAAAGCTTTACATAAAGATAGCAAGCAAGGAATAAAGTGCTCTTCGGGGATGTCTTTACACAATTGGGGATAGAGCTTCTTGTCATCAGATGACGATGCTTCAATGATTGCATAACTCTGGACAACGTAGCACGACTTTTTTTGAACGGCAGAAATGAAGTGCATGTGCAGTTGATCTATGGCCACTTCGGTTTTCCCTAATAAGGCATAGGCGGACTGAAGCTCCTTGTACACAGATGGGTCGAAACCCTGGCACATGGTGGACAATGCACCATCCAAATGCTCTTCAGCCATAACCAACGTGTCTTGCAGCTTTGAGCTCAACGCATCTATACAAGTGAAATGTCTGTATCGGGCAGCCACTCTTTGGCATTCCAAAAGCAGATCAATGGCCCCCGAATAGTCCCCGTTCTTGAACAAATCTGGCATCCTGGATTCAGTTTCATGCATAGTTTTGATTGTATTCAGATACCTCAATAACTGCTGGACCAGTGTTCTCTTCCTGTAATTCGCCAATATTCCAAGACTAGCAGTGGTAAAATGCCGCGTGGCAATTTCCAACTTACTTCTACTTTCTTTCACGTTTTGCAAAGCATCTTCTACACACTTTTCAACATCTACAACATTATTAAACTCTTCCTGACAAGCCGACTGTTTCTCCAAAATCATTTGCAGAACATTATTTGACACGACAAGTTGCTGCTGTCTCAATTGCTGTAAATATTCTTCTATCTTATCGGTATTGGACATGTTTTCAAGCTTACTTAGTTCATATCTTCCTGCATCGAAATCCTTGTCGCCTGTGAAGTATTTTTGATCGATGCTCTCCAGTATTTCTTGATCAGACGGTCTTTCGAGCGGTAGAGGATTGGAAGTTGACTCCTCCACGGATTTCTCTTGTAACAACTGCTCATAGTCCGGCATATGGCCCACAACCGGGATTTTCGCATTTCCTTGGATTAAATCCAAAAATTTTGATTTCAATTCATCAACTTTTTCCATTGCGGAGATCTATAGAACTTCGTCAGATTGCCTACAGCTTCGTAGGTCAATCGAAGGTTGTTCGAAATGTCTATCCGATCTTATATTTTCCACCTATCCACATTTCATATAACTGTACGAGTAAATCCCAGATTGAACACTAAGAAAATTTACTTTCGATGAATAGGTATTACAACTCAGCAAATTGACCAAACACGAAGAATAAATCTTTTGACATAAATATTGACAAATATTACAATTGGACAACTGTTATCAATTTTGATAAGATGAAGATGTAGTTCTTGTGAATTTTATTGTATAGGGCAATTTAATTAAAATCGCGCCAAATCAAGCTCAAATGTCGAACTTTTCATGGGGAAAAAAATTTAGAACCAATTTCTTACCTGAAATGCAATTTTCTCACAAAATAAACAGAAGAATGAAGAAACAATGAAGTTGAACTCCATATTGGTTGAAAAAGTCTTCAACAGGTTGCGCTTAAGTAATGTGCTTAAGTTTATTCACTTGTTCTTTTTTGTTAGGAGGCCCCGGAAAACCTGATCTTGAGCAGGAGGTGCCAACCAAGCGGTTCTAGCCGAATACCTGTTCCTTCCTCATTCTCCTGCTCTTGCCCAATTCAACAGCTCTTATCCGTTGTCAGGTGATTATTAGATAGATTATATAGGTATTATTAGACATTAGGTTATTAGAAAATAAAGTGTTATAGATATTATAAACATTATCAGGTTATTAGATAGATTATAGATATTAGGTCATTAGAAACTAAAGTGTTATAGTTTCTCGTTACCTTACGTCGTATTCAGTGCTCATTTCGTAGGTATATTATGTAGACCTATATGAGTATTTATTTAATTATTTGATACATCATACGTAAAAGTGCAACATTGTTTGTTGAGGCAGAAATGAAGGCAAGATATTATGTGCTATTTTAAATGTGTATTTAAGGAACTCCTTGTAATACCTACGGGTTGTACAATAAAATTGAATTGGTATTAGCTGAAGTGAATACTCGGCCATCCTAAGGACATGAAACTTGTCAAAATTTCATTAACCAACGACCAACCCTTTCAGTAAAAGGGACTGGCTGAACGATTATATCACAAAATACGCCTCGTTGTAGAAAAAGAACTATTCGGCTAGATTTGCTCGGTTGTCACTTCCAGTTCAAGATCAGGTTTTCCGGAGACTCGCCTGTGTGTTTGTTGTGTTTCTCACGTGGGTTGTTTTGTTTTACCTCTTTTCCTTTATTTTACTAAAATTGATAATTAGAGGTACGAAAACGTTGATAGTTCTCAAGTACGATACTGATTTGTTTTGTGAAAAGGTAAGAAACCAATGTTTCTACGTCTACACCTTGTCTGTACGTTTTACATATCTCAAAATGAATGTGTGTTCATTGTGGGACGTAAGCCAGTAGTTAGCTGTAATGAATGAACAAAAAATATGACTCCCAAAGTAATTTATTTTATTTTTCTATACAACTTCCGACAGGCTTTTTAATCAGAGAATATGAATGTTTAGAAACGAGTGGGAAGGATAAATGGGGAAATCGTTGCCTTTCAGGAAGGGGTGAACCTAGGTATAATTTTTGACCCGGTAAAAGCATGTGGCTCTTATATCTAGCAGAGTATATCTTGCTCTCTTCTTGATGAGGCCTTACAAACATTTTTTGACCAATGACATGAAGAGTGGTCTCATTCGATCCCTTATTTCACTTACTCTGATATAATTTTCAGCACTGGGCTGAGAGCTGACGCTGTGAAGCATTTGCGTTTGACTGTTGCTTTTAACTCCTGTATTAGATTCATTCGTAATGTGCGAGGTAGAGAACACATAACCCCTTTCTATGGCTCCCTGATTGGCTGCGTTGTTGATGACCTTATGGAGATAGATTTGCTCTGCTTCATATTTAAATTCACCTTGGGAATCCGTCCGGGTTATCTCGATGGTCTGTTCATACAAATCAAATCTGAGAGGTCCAAAAATGGCTGTCAGAGAGTCACCCACCTACTCGGCCTCACTTTGTGGCCTTACCTTGCGGAGAGGGAAGGGAGAGGAGACTTGCGTCTCCGTGGAGCTCACATATCATATAGGTCCCCCACTCTTATTTACTGCCATCGAATAGCCATTCTCGATAGTATCGATTCAGCCTCCCAACACATCGATTTGCTCATTTTGAAATCAACTGACCTGAGCCAAAATTGAAAAAGTTCCAGTCAATCCCTTAGTAAAAATGCAGATTAGTTGGACATGTAGATCAGAATGAAGAGTATAGTTTGGTGGTCTGGATGCTCGCAAGCTCGCAACTCAAAAATACATAACATCAAGTAGTCAATTCCTTAGAAAAATGCAGATTAGTTGGACATGTAGGTCAGAATGAAGTGTATAGTTTGGTGGTCTGAATGCTCGCAAGCTCGCATCTCAAAAATACATAACATCAAGTAGTCAATCCCATAGTGAAAATGCAGATTAGTTGGACATGCAGGTCAGAATGACGTTTTAAAAGTATGTTTTGGGAGTTCTACGAGCAAAAAAAAAAAAAAAAAAAGCAGCAGGATTCGAACTCACGACACCGTCCTATCCATTGGACTACACCACAGCCCTCGATTCTGGAAACAATCACAGTACTTTACCGCTCCGTAAGAAATGCTTTTGAGGGAGGTCTCCAGAGCGCTCTGAAACAACTCCTATCACTGTATCTGAATGGATCGTTGTGTTAAGAGGCCGAATCGATACTATCGAGACTATTCGGTGTAGGATCCCTATATGTGAGCTCCAAGGAGACGCAAGTGGGAGGGGAGAGGGAAGGCGAGAGAGTTTGATGAAATTAATTCCAATTAGAAGAGATTGTTTATGAGTATGAAAAAACTCATAATTCTATTCTACGCTTTATGATATAAAGCTTCGCTTCTTTCGGGCGTCCCTAGACGGCCCCATTTATTTATTTTTTTAAATTATCTGTTAACTTCTTGATTTTACCTCATTTCCCTCTTCATTCATCTCTTCTCATTATTATCTTCTTTATCTATTACTCCTTCTTCTCAATGATCTCTTCTCTATTCTCATTAATCTTTTTTTAATAAAGATCCTAGTACCTCTCTTTTATTTTATATTATTTTTTAATTTAATTTTTTTCTAGTTTGATTAGTACTACATAATTTGAAAAAATAAAACGCCCATTACTGTTTCCTTGTTACTTTTTTATAAGTACGCTCTGTTGGACCCAGGTCCTCTGTACTTTTTGAAATAAATGAATAAATAATATTAAATTCTTATTTTCCTCCACTTTCGAAATAACTAGGTATTATAGAACGTCATGACTGAAAACAAAATTAAAGTATAATATTTAGCTCTCGGGTGTTAGTTCAGTTCTTCGCTGTGGCTACTTAATATGTCCCTACCATCCCATTCTTCAAGGAGAATTACAACCTGACAGAGGTTAGGGTTATTGGGCTGATGATAGGGGCTAGAGGGACCATACCCGATCTTTTCCTTTACACTCTAGAGGTATTAAACCTACCTCTAGATTTAGCTCGCCAAATTGCCCAACAAAGCCTTCGGCTATCTATAAGGGTGTTGAAGAACCACCTCAATGCACCCAACTAGTGAACCAACGACACCCAAAATGTATCAACACCCAATCTGAAAAAAACCCTCAGCCAAGACAGACAGACAAGAGGAAGACAATCAAGAAATCCGGAACAAGCCCAAAGAAGAGTTGAGTGGCACCCTCTGTCGTAAGGCAGACCACTTGCGAGTGGAGAGGCGCAGCTGAGCTGTAATATATGTACTAAGGGAATTAGCAACGAGTACATATTGATATCGGACGACGTGGGTCGATTTGCTACCATGCTTTGCGCATTTATTAGGGAATAATCAAGGAATGTTTTGAACTCACAGTATCGTGCACCAGTTTTAGTCACATAGCAAATGAGCTTACAGTTTCTTGAACAATGCTTCTGAACTTTATTGCTTCGCTGTACATACTTGTTTTTAGATACTTGGAAATACTTTATCAATGTTTCGGTTATTTCACCAAACGTTTTGTCTTTGGGTTCGGAAGGGTACATTTAAATCTCTGTATTGCTGCATTGAGTTCAATTGGGATAAGGTGCTTGGGGATTTTATCATCTGGGGCGAGCCACAGTGGATGGTCAAGATAAAGCCACCTGATAAAGTCAAGAGGGTCGAATTAGCATTTCATCTGAGTGACGCTACTTATCTTCAAGTAACGCTGAACCACCAAGGGGATTTTCCCGCCTATCCTGTGTGTTCAGTTTCCAGCATTTCTAAGTTTCCTAGTTCTTTTCTTATTCATGAATAGGTTTTGCGATGGCCGATTTTTGAAAATTTATGTACAAGAAAATGAATATAATTTTCATGAATCATGAATACCAACAAGAAATTAATAACACTATTATCGATGTGTAAGGTTACTTTGCGATAGAGGCGAAGAGATGGGATAGGTTGGTTCGGGATAAAGCGTCTAAAGCCGGTTTCACATGGAGCGGTATGAGCGTACAACCGGAAAGACGGTAGGCCAAAAAATCCAGTGGAGGGGGCGGCGGAATGCGGCACGTTGTTCGCATGAAACGGCACCTTGGTGAACGGAATCATAACTTTCCTACTGAAACCCTCTCTGATCTGAAACCTCTACTTGAGGTTATCAACATTCCTGTCCAATAAGCTTGCGCAACGCTCGACGGCAAGCGACGATGGTATACAAATTTCTACCGCCGACCTCCTACCGCCCATACCGTCAACATGGCAGCCACCATCCTCAACTGTTGTCCCAACAGCCAATCACATTGCGTTCCGTCTTTCCGTCTCCGGACATACCGCTCCATGTGAAATCGGCTTAATGCTTAGGTGAAATAAATTTGTCTTATTGGAGATGAGGCGCCTCATGCGCACATGCGCAGTAGTGTTTTCTGTTCACAATAAGGCGCCTCATCTCCATCTCCCTATCGCTTTAGGAACTCTCTACTATTTCACAAAGAGTGAGTTGAACCTATCGAAACCGGAATGAAGCTAGCAATATCCGATAACTTCTTTAATATAAATAGTACTCCTCAAATGTTTAGAGGTTGCTCACGTGAATTATCCGCACCTACAGGTGAAATTGGGGGGGGGGGGGGGGGGGGGGGGGTAAATGGGTTTGATAGAGGGGGAGGAGGTCCCCGGTATCGCCCAATGTTTACATTGAAAAATTCAAAATATCGTCTCCAAATTTTCAAGGGGTACCTAAGACGAATTATCCACAGCTGCTTAAAATGGAACGGTGGGGTAGGGGTAAATCATCTGCCTGAAGAGTGGGGGTAATACATCAATTTTCGACTGAAAAAAACCTATTGCTGGTGGTTTTCAAGGTAGGTTATCGAGTAAATTGTATTCAAATATCTTAGTACTATATTTTCACAGCTCCAAGAATACCCGCACCAGATCGGACGGAGGGGTGGGGGTAACACTCCTAAAACAGCTCATTTTGGACAAAAAATCGTTGAAAAACCTATTGCTAAGGGTTTTTGAAGTAGGTTAAAGAGTAAATTGTATTCCAATATCTTTGTACTATGTATTCACAGCTCCATGAACTATCCGTACCAGATCGGATAGAGGGGTGGGGGTGACTCTCCTAAAATATCTCATTTTTGAAGAAAAATCGTTGAAAAACCTATTGCTGGGGGTTTTGAACGAAAAATCATTGAAAACGTATTGCTAGGGGTTTTTGAAGTGGGTTATCAAGTAAATTGTATTCCAATATCCTTGTAATATGTATTATCAGCTCCATGAATTATCCGCGCCAGATCGGATGGAGGGGTGGGGGTAACTCTCCTAAAATAGTTCATTTTTGTCGAAAAATGGTAAAAGACCTATTGTTTCGGGTTCTGATAGAAGGTTATAGAATAAATTGTATTCGAATATCTTAGTACTATATTTTCACTGCACCATGAATTATCCGCACCAGATTGGACGGAGGGGTGGGGGTAACTCTCCTAAAATCTTCTCTCTTACTCCACTGGACTCATCTTCTCTCTCCCCAATTCTCCTAGATGATTATATGGTCCCTTACAGCAAGACGGTGAAGAACCATGAGTTAATTTTCTCCCACGACATGACTTGGAGTGAGCACACTACTTCTATATGTAGGAAAGTCTACGGATCCCTTTACACTCTACGAAAATTCAGAAATTTCACCCCTGAGGCCCTAAGAATCACTCTCGTTACTTTTGTTTATTAACTCCCTTGATGCATCATCCAACGTAAATTAGAAATTGCCTACAACTGTTGTGTCAGATACGCATATGGATTGAAACTAAGGGGCCATGTGTCTCAGCACGTCAGTAGGATCCTGGGTTGTGGGATTGTTCCCTATCTGAAGGCACAATATTTGAAATTTGTTTTCGAACTGGTCCATCCTGAGAACCTTTTTTGTGCCTTCCTACCTCTCAGGGCTGTTTCACTGTGGGCTTTCTCCTCGGCTGTCGGCAGACCTTCACCAGATGCCGCCAGTTCAGTAACTCCATGAGGGTCGGCGGAGTGAGGGTTTGGAACTCCCTTCCCGTCTCTATCCGTGGGCTGTGCTCGCTTGGTTGATTTGTGGGCGCGGTACTTCAGCACTTCAGGGATCTGTAGCCAAACTTCCTTCACCTCTTCATTACTTCACCTCACTTCTGATGCGTTTTTCCTTTTCTCTCTTAATTTTTCCTTACTTCCTTAATTCTTTCTCTCTTCCTAATTGTATTCTCTCCCTCTCTTATTTTTGGAAAAACTTTGTAATTTCGTTTATTTAGAGCCATCTGCCCATTTTTAATGTTAATTATCTGTACAGATAACTAGAGGGGTCTTTACCCTACATCTGTGTTAAGACCAACAAATAAATAAATTAAAATTGAAAAAAAAAAAAAAAAAAATAGCTCAATTTTGGCGAAAAATTGTAAAAAAAAACTATTGCTGAGGGTTTATGTAGGGAGAAAAACTGTGTTCTTGTATTTTTGGAGCTGTGAAAATATAGTACAAAGATATTCGATTACAATTTACTCAATAACCTACCTCAAAAACTCGCAGCAACGATTTTTTGTCAAAAATGAGCCTTTTTGGATAGTTTCCCCCACCCCTCCTTCCGACCTGATGGGAATAATTCGTGGAGCTGCAAAAATATAGTACTAAGATATTCGAATGCAATTTATTCGATTATCTCCTTGAAAACCGCCAACAATAGGTTTTTAAACGTTTTTCGTCAAATATGAGCTATTTTAGGATAGTTACCCCCACCCCTCCGTCCGACCTGGTGGTGATAATTTATGGAGCTCTGAATACATACTAGAAATATATTCGGATACAATTTTCTCGATAAATTATTTCGAAAACCCCAGCATTAGGTTTTTAAACGATTTTTCGTCAAAAGTTGGCTATTTTAGGAGAGTTACCCTCACCTCTCATTCCAATCTGGTGCGGTTCATTCATGGAGCTGTGAAAATATAGCAAAAAAATATTCGAATACAATTTACTCGAAAACCTATTTCAAAAACCCCCAGGAGTAAGTTTTTTAACGATTTTTCGTAAAACATGAGCTGTTTCTTGTTAGTTACCCCCACCCCTCCGTCCGTTCTGGTGCGGATAATTCATGGAGCTGTGAAAATATTGCACAAAGGTATTCGATAACCTATCGTGAAAACCCCCAGCAATATAGGTTTATTAACGATTTTACGTCAAAACTGAGCTATTTTAGGAGAGTTACCCCCACCGCTCCGTCCGATCTGATGCGGATAGTTCTTCGTCGCGACTTGGTGTTTTGAACGTTTGCGATCCGAATTCATCATTACGCGACATTAAAAATGTCTTCAAAGCGCACCAACAACAAAACGGTACCGAAAGGAAGAAATGAAACAGATTTTGAGACGAAAAATATGAAAGTAAAAACTGAAAACTCGGGGGTTGGCCTTTAAACTCAGTTTGACTGAACTTTGATTAATAATCTTGAAGTGTTGGTAAGGGGAATACTCCCCTTCCCCATTTTATACTCAAAATTTTCACCTTATTTTGGTGGTGGAGGTGTGTATTTCAGGACGGGGGGGTGATTGCTGCAATGATTTTTTGTAAGTGGATCCCTAGAATACGATCCAATGTACCTACTATTATGCAAAAGCCAATCTCACTATCTCAACTATCAATGTTTAATATTTTCTCTAGGTTGGCAAACTCTGTTGAAATGAACTCAAAAGAGCGTTTTAAACTAAGAATAATGAAGCATTCTCGTTTGAAAAAGCATATTGGTGTGCTCGAGACTTTCCAGAAGTCAATTTCTGCACGTAAAAATGAGATATCACGAGTGTATAACATTATTCTTTCGGAGATGGAAAAGCACTCTCCGGACTTTGTTGGTGAAAGACTCAACTATATTAATGAGGACACCGATGAAGCTCACAGGTAACCACTGCTACTTTTCTTTGTTAATTCGTTAAAATGCTCGTGATTTTAGCCATTTTCAGTACAAAATTAAGCTCTCGTAATGGCTCCACAATTTTTAAAGTACACATTTTCCAAAATGTATACTTTTGGAAAATGTATCCATTTTGAGGCATTTTGAAACAATTTGTGGATTTTAATGCTTTTTCATGCGCACGAAACGCAGGTACAAACATCAGGGGTAGATTTTAGGGCTCATTTCTGGTCAAAAGTAGGTCTCTCTCTCCTCGTGGAGTTTTTTCTATTTATTTGTTTTTAACGCACTGTTTTTGAGTAAAATCAAAATTTTCGAAAATTTTCTTTATTTAAGTCATTTTGAGACATTCTGAGACGAATGCTATAGTTTAACGCTTTTCCACAAACACACGCTATATATATATATATATATATATATATATATATATATATATATAAGTATATACATATATATATATCCATTTGATTGTGGACACTGTGCTACTGCACTATATACTAATCAAAGTTAATGAAATTTTACAGAAATAAAGAGGAAAAGGTTTTTTATATTTCGAATTTGTCTATGTCAAAATTAGAAGAAGAAAGAGTGTTTTTTAAAATATTCCCTAGAACCAAGCTTGTATCCAACATTTCATGGTTGTTATGTTGGAATTACTCAATCATTGAGGTTGAGTCCAGGAGGCCGATTTGAACCCAGTACCCACCTATGGGCCCGTTCGGACTGTTGAAGTAGCCGGTCGTTCGTTTTTTTCAGACATTTTTTCAGGCATTCAACACCTTAATACCGTAACATTCGTCGAAGGTGACTGATTGACCGTGCGTTCTTGCTTGCAGCTTTATATGTCGTAGCTTGGACTGACTCAAGGAAGCTCTATGGTTATTCACCCTTAAGCCCCCCATACACTGTCAGTTTAACTGAAGATAATCGTAAGACGTAAGGCGGCGACCCGACAGGCAAGGGACTGTCAGATCATGATCGCAAATGCTCCCCGCCCCACTATCAGTTGGCCTGCAGGCGCGTGATCCGTCGGCTCTTTTTTTCCCCGTTTTCGTCAGTTTTCCGTGCGATCAATTTTGAGCGTGTTTTCACAAGCCGAAATTGGACTGACAGCGGACTGACGGCGAGGATGGACGGGAAACCTAGTTTTATTTCGGCATTTATTGAGATTTATCGTGTTTGTGGAAAATTAAGGACGATGCGTACGCCAATAAAAGATTACGGGACGAGGCGTACGACGTTTTATTGAAATTCTATCAGAAAACCGTGCCGTCAGCTACCGTGGATATGGTTAAAAAGCTTATTGCTATTAAGTTATATGGTTAAAAAGCTTATTGCTTATTGTTATTAAGCTATTGCGTTCGTTCCGATTTTTGAATAGTGGTCCAAAATTTAAAATTTTTGTTCTAAAACCGTTTTGGGACGTCTATTGTTAGTAGAAAAATTTAAAAATTCGCTAATTTTAGTACTGCATTTTTTTTTTTTTTAAGCGAATTCTCACAAAAATTCAGCGATTGCAAACTGGCGAACTGAGGTTCGCCTGCAGTCCTGATTCCTGTCCGACAGTCCGCCTGCAGGCCCTGGACAGATAGTGTGTGCGATGTTCAGGCGATGATCGGCAGTTTAGTGAGGCCGCCTGCAGGCCGTTGACTGGTAGTGTAGGGAGCCCGGCGATATTGGTCGTAAGTTCGTCTGTTGAGGCGACGGCCTGCAGGCGATCCCATAGTGTATGGGGCCCTTTAGATTCAGTTGGGATGCCTTCCCCACATAGAAGCTCCTTGACTGATCATCCTGACACTTCTTACAAACCAGCTGGTACTCGCACATCCATGACTGGCACTCTGCTGACCCTTGGCACCTGTACGTGTGGGTGTTATTTTGGGAGGAGAAATCCGAGTCCTCAATTACCAACTTACCTTACAGAGTTTGCATCTCGGTCTTTGGCATGGGTGGAGACCTCGTTGTTTCGGATTCTCACGCTGGACAGGAGGTATTTCGGGAGGCAACTCGGATGACCTATCGACAGGGAAAGAACCTTGGTGAAATACTGTTGCATCGGCATCCAGCTGTCCAGCGTGAGAATCCGCAACAATGAGGTCTCCACCCATGCCAAAGACAGAGATGCAAACTAAATGAGTTGGTAATTGAGGACTCGGATTTCACCTCCCAAAATAACACCCACACATACAGGTGCCAAGGATTAGCAGAGTGCCAGTCACTGATGTGCGTGTACCAGCTGATTAGTTAGAAGTGTCAGGATGATCAGTCAAGGAGCTTCTACGTGGGGAAGGCATCCCAACTGAATCTAAGGATGAAAAAATGAACCCATAAAAACAAGTTTTTAATGTAACTCTTTCTTTTTCTCATGTTCTCAGTTAATTTTATTGTTGTTTCAATATTTGGTAGTTTCTTGGCAACAGTAAATTGAAACAAAATCACATTGTTTCAAAATCACATTGATAATAACTTAAATTAAATTGACAAGGAAAATCATTTAATATTTTATTGACCCATTTCATTTTATGCAGACGTTCAATAGTATCCTTCTCCTCCCTCATCCTCCTCATCCTCCTCCCTCATCCTCCTCCTCCCTCACTCCTCCTCCTCCTCCTCCCTCACTCCTCCTCCCCCTCCTCCTCCCTCCTCCTCCTCCTCTCTCCTTCTCCTCCCTCCTCCTCCTCCCTACAATACACAACACTTGTAAGGTGTCCCATAGTAAATTTCAAATTTTCGAAAATTTATAGTATAACTAACTTTTTCTTCGCGAAAATTTGATAGATTAAAATGTACGCCAGCATGAACTCGTGTGCAAAATTTCAGATCGATTGGATATCGGGAAGTGGGTTAAAAATCGATTTGAAATTTTGTCTCAAGAAAGAAAGAAAGAAAGCAAGCAAGCAAGCAAGCAAGCAAGAAGAGAATCGAAGTTAATAGAAAGAGTTAATAACAATAGAGCTTCCTTGAGTCAGTCCCAGCAATGAAATATAAAGCTGCATGCAAGAACACAAGGTCAAGCAGTCACCTTCGACGAATGTTATGGTGTTAAGGCGTTGAAGACGCTTTCTTCTTCTGATTTTGACAAAGACTAATTCGAAATATCAAAAACCTTTTCCTCTTTACTTCTGACCAACCCTCAAGAAAATAACTTCTTCTGACTAAAATTCTGCTTAAAAATATAAATTTAACGGTTTTGGACAATTTTTAGTGATTTTTTTTAGTACTTTTTCGAAATTTGAGCAATTTAATGTGCTAAAAAAATATTGGCCAACGAACTCATCCTTTCGATTGGAAAGCTTGATTTTTTGGCGCAAGATCGGAATTTTTATCTCAATCCTAAGGAGAGTTATCTTCTGGAATGACATCTATATATATATAAAACAAGGTGTTAAGGTTCTTGAGGGTTGGTCAAGAACCTTAACACCTTGTTTTAAGAAAAAGTGGTCGAGAACTCAACACACACACACACACACACACACACACACACACACACATATATATATATATATATGTGTGTGTGTGTGTTGAGTTCTCGACCACTTTTTCTTAAAACAAGATGTTAAGGTTCTTGACCAACCCTCAAGAACCTTAACACATTGTTTTATATATATACTAGCCGCTCCGGCTCGCTACGCTCGCCTCCACGTCCAGCCGGGGGGCAAGCCCCCCGGACCCCCTGTTAAATTGCTCGCTTCGCTCGCAAAGAGTGGCATGTAGGGAATGTTGCTCGCTTCGCTCGCAAAGTGTGGCATGTAGGGAATGTTGCTCGCTTCGCTCGCAAAGTGTGGCATGTAAGGGATGTTGCTCGCTTCGCTCGCAAACGGCACATCCCTAAGGGTGTGTAGGACATGTTGCTCGCTTCGCTCGCAAACAAAAGCCCTGGCACCCCCCATCATGTTGCTTGCTTCGCTCGCAAGGTGTGTCTGTACACATGCGATGTATTACAATTGAAACATGTAGAGGATGTTGCTCGCTTCGCTCGCAAACGGTAGGTCCCTAAGGGTAGGGAAATTCTTACAAACAAATTAAATCTTATAAAGCTACGTGGAACCACAAAAAAGTTTATTTGGGGATGTTGCTCGCTTCGCTCGCAAGGTATACCTGTGTAGGAAAAAACCGGTATTTATTACGTTGACATGAGTCATCGACTCCCTTCAAGACTTAACTGCGTAGGCTAAGTGCGTCGAACCATTGTGAAACGGGCGCCCGGGTCGATTAATTTCTCATATTAAACGGTTCCCCTCGCTTCCGCTCGCAATTTGACCGACTGCCCGTCACTTTTTTCGATATCCGATTTCGGATTCAGATTCGGCGGACCCAAAGCTGTATTTCGCCCGCGAAAACCGTTCCGAAAAACGTACCTTTATGGGGTATATTTTAATCGGAAAAAACCAAGTTTTTCGGCGGACTTTTCGAGAAAACGGGTCCGTACTCTCGCATTTTTTTGACGCATTTCCCGATACTTTTTTCGCGATCCGATCGCGCCGTCGTCTTCCTCGTAGGAAAACCTACGAAACCCGTATTTTTCCGGAATTGTCAACGGCCGTTTAGAGGGGTAGGGGAAGCGGGGAAGTCCAAAAAGCGCACATTAACCGGAACTTCGACCCCCCTCCCGCCCTACGGCCCATGGTTCGGGTGGGATTAGACAATTTTAAATTCGCTCGTTCCCACTTTTGGGAAATCCCAAGAAGATCCCCCCTCTCGTAGACTCCCCCCACTCAGCCGTTTGGCCGTGCATAGCACGGAGAGACAAACGGACGGAGTTTCATTCTTATAAATAATAGAGATATAGATGTCATTCCAGAAGATAACTCTACTTAGGATTGAGATAAAAATTCCGATCTTGCGCCAAAAAATCAAGCTTTCCAATCGAAAGGATGAGTTCGTTGGCCAATATTTTTTTAGCGCATTAAATTGCTCAAATTTCGAAAAATGTACTAAAAAAATCACTAAAAATTGTCCAAAATCGTTAAATTTATATTTTTAAGCAGAATTTTAGTCAGAAGAAGTTATTTAACAATGATCTAGCACATAAACAAATTTATGCAGAAGTTTATGCTGAAAAATGTTCTTAAATTTCATTAATATTTGCTCAAAAATCTCTTAAAACTCCAAAAAAGCTAAAAATCCAAAATCTTTTGAACTGCAGAATATTATTTTGAAGGAGTTTTTTTTCGCCAACAAATTGGTAGTTAACAATTTCTTTTTACTTAAAGTCCCGCATTTTCGAAACAATTTAACATAATTTATTACGACAATGTACGAAAATTCGCTCATACAATCAGGCTGCATGACTGGAACTTTCTATGTTACGACATCATCATCAGGCCGTCGAAACATTACTCGGTCAGAACAGTGAATACTGTTTCGGCGGCCTGATGATGCTGATATCATATGTAAATTATTATTCAACTCTTACTAGTTACTATAGGAAATAAACCCTTAGATCTAATGAAAGTTTTTGTTAGTACAGTAATAACAATAATGTATACGAGATATTTACACGTTGTTGCGAAGTGCGTTTATTTACTTTAGTTCCTAATTAACAGGAATGATCCTATACAGAAATGTGACCAAGAAGTCCAAGTATCGATTGAATCCTCGAAAAACAGTGTAGGAACTAACACAGCATCAGAACCTGATGAGCCTGCTCGTACGCCTCTCGTGAATGGTGGTACTTCAGTCCCCTGCACTCCAAGTGGATCTTCTATTTCTTCTGCAAAAAAATCAAAAAGCAGTATGTATTCTATTGAGGCAGTTTTTATTGAATAACTAGGTCTTAGTTGAACTGTTATGAAGTAAGGGCGTTATCTTTTTATGTACGTATCACCATGTACTTACACTACTGTGACAGTTACCGTCAGATCCAAGAGAATGCGCTTCTATCCGTCACTCTCACACCGGGTTGAACGTGTCATTCTTGAGTTCTTGGAATGCTGTGTTTGGCGATAGATGAGGATCCGAGAACCGGCAAATCATCTTCTCCGAACATAGCACATTACGCTATTAGTATGGGTTGTATCTTTTTTGATACTGTCACACTCCGCTCTCTCTCTCTATGTAACGCGGATTTAGGCCCCATTGCACGCCTTGTGGTGACCTAAGTACGTTACACTACTCTTAAAGTAACAATTTCTTTAAAAAATACTAGTATGGATTTTAAATAGGGAATTCAATAGATGAACTGGGTGATGTTAGGTATCAATTAATTTCATTTTAAATTTAATAGCATCTTTCATCTAGGCACCCCAAGATAGATTGTGTTAAAGTGGTGGTTCATCATTATTGAGTAATTATTGATTCCTGTATTATCATAAATGGTTAATTTCCACATCACAATAATATTGCTTCATGTTATATGCGTTATATTACAAACATAAGAAAAATCGGGTAATGAAGGGAATGCTGATATATTTTTGTGATTAACTTATTGACATCTATAAACATTTAGATTCCATACTAATTTCCCAGAAGTGCTGCTCATTTATCTTCTATTACTCCAATAGATGAATCTGAAAATCCCTGTGTGTGCGTTTTTACTTTTATAAGATACCTTCTTCATATTTGGTGGGTATCCCTAGTAAACATAGAGTGGAGCGTAAGGGTAAAAACGATCAAAACAAACTTACAGGGAGAGCGACTCACAGCCACATGTACTAATAGGATAGCATTGGCTGGTGAGCATAGATAAGGAGGTTTACAACATTGAATTCCCACTTACGGCCCTCACACACTAGGCAAGTACAGGACGGGAAATGAAGCAGGTAACGGGGATGCTGGATGGGGGCATCTCTCCAATCCTCTCCACACACTGGGCAGGACATATGCAGGACGTTCCTCAACTGCCTTCCCCACCCTCGCGAGAAGTGAGTGAACAAAAGGTAAGGGACCGGGTGGGGAAGTGGAACATGAATGAGGGGAAGCAAACACTGGAAGGTGGGAAGAGAATATCCCGTACCAGAACACAGCGTTTTTTGCTTTGAGAGCAGTTGTGTTGTGGGTCATTCTCATTTCATTTGCCGCTTTGGGTCGTTTGAGAACCTCAGTGATGTGAAATATGAAAGTGCTCGAAAATGAGGTTAGATCGGCAAATACTACTCTGTACATTGCAGATTTGTGTTCCATAGATGAACAGTGAGTTTTTCATTGATGTATTTTATATATTTTTAACACAGAATGTGTTTTTGCGATGACCTACCGAAAAAAAATCGTCACAAAAAACCGACAGAAAAAACCGTTATGCGCCTTTTATAATGATTTTCACGTACAACCAAGCCGTTGGTAAGGAAATAGAACTCCCGCAGTGTTCATTGCACAGAAATTGTTCACCATTCGTTGGAAAGCTCTCAATTTATATAGTATTTTTCTTGTAGTTACATATTTATTTATATAATATTTATAGGGTTTTAGACCAAATTAAATATCTAACAATTATTTATTTTATTATTGCCAAATATTGTTATTATTCACGTGCAACCAAGCAACCAAGCAAAAACACATTCTGTGTTCCTATGATTTCATACAGAGTATGGAAAAAGAAATAAACCGTGGGGTGCAGGGGGGCGGAGCCCCCCGCCGAGGCGCAAAGCGCCGAGTTTTGTATTAAAAAACATGAAATCCAACTCATGAGTGTTACCGGATTTCAAAAATTGATTTCTGTAAAATGGATGACTTAGGCAAAATTGTTGTCGTTGCTCAAGTAAGTACAAAAGAATCACGTTCAAACGTAATATTCAGATTTTACGGAATTCATGATGAAGGCAGTGTAATTGAGCTTAAACCTCAGGAGTGTTACCCTATTATTGTACTGTAATATCAGGAGTGTTACCCATCCTTGGTCACACTCCTGAGAGGTAACACTCATGAGAATTTCCAGTAAAAATGGCGTCACACAGGATGATGAAGTGACAAAACTCGGGGATGGCTCCTGTTTGAAACCTGTCACCAAGCAGTATGGTTGTTGATATCGGATTATTTTGTTTAAGCACTAACAACACTCATAATTAGTGTAACACTCATGATTGAAAATAAAAATACTCAACATGTTTTTAGGCTTCTTTCGCTGTAAAAAATGCTGCAACTAAAAGCGCTCAACTACAGTCTCACATCTTCAACTGGACAATATAACCTTCACATTTTACTGTTTCCCGCAATTTTCCATTGGCTTTCTTGATCGCAAAAATGATAACACTCCTGAGGTCCCATTGAGAAGAGATATGGGGGACTGACTGAAAAACTAGTTTTTCACGGGTTGGGAAAAATGTTAAAAATGTAAATCCTTACTCTAAATAAAGAGGAACCAACTTACTGCAGCAAGTAACCCTGGCCAGTTCTAGATTGTCATTGTTTCGTAACTACCTAACTTCTACTTAGGTGTTAGGTAGGAGGGGACAGTAACACTCATGAGTTTCCAGGATTTCAGGTTTCATTCGTCATCACTGTGTATTGGTTAAAGGGAATTTTGGGCAGTCAAATTATTACTTCGTTGATCTCCCAACTTATACTACCCTTTTTTCCCCAAAATCGCTAGTTTTGGTCAAAAATTGTGAGAATTCGTCATCGGGGACATGAAAGCGGCAAATGAAATGAGAATGACCCTTGTGTCCCATACTGTGCCTGGCCCATGCTGTAACCGCAGCATCCTGCTTAGTCCCGCCTCCCCATTCAATAACGCAGCAGTGAAAAAAGAAGACCCACATACCACTGCTTTTTCCTGTCCTGTTCCTGCCTTGAGGACATTTACTCCGCCCTCCATAATCTGTCTACATGTAGATCCACGTGTACCCTGGGCACCTTCAAAAGGGCCTCACTGAGAAGTAACCGTAGTGGTTTCAGTAGCTACTGTGTGTGATGTAACCTCAATGAAACATCAAGTCCTCACGAGAGAAGTTCCCCCACCATGCCCAACACTCAACAAATCGGCAGTGCTGAAGCTAATGTTTTTCCACAGTAAGAGATCAGCACTATTATTATTAGGCTTGTTGCACCACTCAAATCTAAAGGCTAGAATGCCTCCTCGGTGGAGAGGGAATTTATCCCTTAAACATATTCATTGAAGTCCACCTCGACAATACGCTTGTGGTGATAGTGGAAAACGTCTTACCATAGTAGTTTCAGACCCCCTATGAACTCAGATTTGGACGCCATGAAATTCAAACATTTAGTAGGTACATCAATTGACTTGCATACCAAGCTTTGTTGCAATCGGTTGATGCGCTAAACGCCCAGATAGATTTTTTTTCCCTCTATAAATGGATGTGTGTCTTGAAACGTAAAACATTAAACTTCGGACATTCAGAAAAGGCTCGACAACAGGAGCAGAAGTTCATTATTTTCTGTACATAACAGAGTTTAGGCGAGTTTTCGCGGAAAATGAGGCTACTGCAAAATGACTCCGAAATTTTTCAAATCAAAATTTTTGAAAATTTCTTCCATTGAAACCCATTTTAAAGGATTCTTAAGCCTAGTTCCCGCGGCCTGTGATTTTTGAGCCGCATCCGAAGTGTGTTGAACCTCGCGCTGTTGGAATGCAAAAGCTTGTTGAGACTCGGGGGAAGCTCGTGTGACTCTGCGGGGCCCAAGCTCACCGTGCAAGCGGGTGTTTGAGCACGTGTTCTGACGACCTGTTGTCACCTGTCTTAGTTTTTCGTTTTACTAAAAAGGTCTCTTCTTGGGGAAACCCCAGACCCCCTTTTGATTTCACCTTGAGCCTCGTCTAAACATTGGAGGAACGTGGAACTTGCGCCATTTAAAATTTCAGCTTCATAGGTTGAATAGCAAAGTGCTTAGCTCCGGATCTCACTCAGTGGATCTGGGGGGCTCTCAACTTCATGACTCGTTTATAGACGTCCCAAGGGTTTTCTATTTCAAATTTTAGCTTCAAGTATCAAGTCCTGTCAGCCCTGTCATTTGTTTCATAAAACTGCATCGGTTTTGTTCCCTTACCATATTCGTATCCTGAGAACTGGTTTACTCTTTTATCTTGCTGCAGATCTCTGATCAATGTTAAATGTTTTGAATCCGTAGTTTCGAAAAAGGAAGGTTTAAAACGTCGCCTCGACCCAAACGTTGTTATCAAAGTTGAAGACAGCGGGTCCAATGACAGTGAGGAAGAAGAAAAAATAGAACACCTGATAAACAGAATGATGGTGCCTTGTTCCGCACCCATGAACCCTACGTCATCTAAATCTTTATTACACTATGTTGTAATAGAAAATTTACCTATCAGGTTAGTACTTAATTATGTAATTACCTATGTTGTTAGTACTTATATGTTTGTTGGTACTTTATTCTTGACGAAAACCGGATGGGTTTGGCGTCGAGAAAAAAATCAACTGCTTGCTGAAGCCACTTCCCCCCTGATGACTTCCTACAATTAGAGTGAATTGGTATATTATCAACTGTGTAATGCTGTGGACCGTGCAATCTTTTTTTAGTGGTAGCACACATCTCGTGATGTCATCACCCTGTGGCAACCTCCACACCCCCACCTGCATTATTGGGTGGAAACGCATGATTTCTTTGTTGACAGTTTAAGATAGGCTCTGAATAAGAACAATTCACAGCAAGAAGTAATGAGAAACATTGTTGCCTATTCATATGATGAAGTTTCATACTAGATTGTCTTTCTTTAATCCCCCCAAAAATACGCTACGTGTACAAAAAATGTCTACCACATAATGCATGATATCATCCAATTTGGGTCAAGCCAATAATCGATCGCCGTCTCCTAGTGCAGTGTAAACATTCTCACCCTATTTTTTTTACTGCGTTTGGTGAGACGCTTCTTCAACGGCTTGGCCGATTTTCGCCTATAGCATTAACGTAGTGAATTGTGATGGTGGATTCACGCGCCTCACGGAGATGTTGAATGATATATATTCCTAAAGTTGAATAATTGATGAATAAACGAACTTCCTAGTGAAGTTCATTCATAATGGGTCTGCGTGCTATTACGTACCTACATAAATAGAACTTCTTCATAATTTCATGGCTGATATTTTCTAAGCCACAGTCAGTATTAAAGCTACATCAAGTCCTAAAACAGTTGAGTGTAAAACATTAAAGAGAGCGACCGAGAGAATCGGAGGACGGAATATTTCACAGAGTAAACTCATCAGTTGTGATTACATTTTTTTTCATTTTTTTTTCACAAGCACCTACTACCTACGTTTTAAACAGCATGGTTCTAGGATTGGTTATACAGGGATACTTCCATAAGAGTAGTTCAATCTGAATTTGGAAAATGTTTCATGCAAATATTACCGATTTTTACAACTAGCGAACGGCATTATTTCGATTTTTGACTGATTTTTCAACTTTGAACTTTTTGAAAACTTCATACATATTCTTATAGGAAATTTTACGCTGATTCCGAATATACCACATTTTAGTATGCTGACAAAATTATTTCACACAACAAATCGCAAAAAACAGGCTATTTTGAAATTTTTGACTACTTTTTTGAAAATTTCAACCCGAAGATGTAATCCGATCATGCTGGCCAACGAAATTGAACTTTCGTTTTGTGTCCTTAACATTTTAAAATTTGTTTGAAGTTTCTAGCACAATTCTACGGGCTGTTATCGTCTGGAATGACACATAATACATACATAAAAAAATGCGTTAAACTTCAGAATATGATTCAGAATCGCCTGAAACGGATTTCTGCATAAAAGTTTTTCAAAAATTCACATTTTACAAATTTTGAGGCGAGAGCAATAGCTTAATTTTCTTCAAAAATTCGCTAAAAGATGAAGCCAGGAGAAAATAAAAGAGTGCTTCATCAATCTGAAAAGGCGCATTCTAATGTTTTGGGCGCGTACGATCCTCCAGGATTAAACATCAGGCGTTAGCCAGGTAACCAACTTCTCCATGGCAAACGTCTCTCTGCATAATATCAACGTCGAAATTCCCACAAAAAATTATTGTTGTAGTTCTTCATATTTTGAAAAAGGCAAATAAAGCCGAAATATAAAAAATAGTTTGTGGTGTAAATTATTGTTTTCTCTAAAATTTGTGTTAATTATACATGCTCTTGTAGAGCCACTTCATTGAATTATATATATATATGAACACTTGAACTAGTCGCGGTTCTTCTGAACTATATACTTTGTTTTAAATATAGAAAGATTGTATATAATATATGTAGTGTGTATAATATATATAGTAACCAGGCTGTATGAGAAGCTTCTAGAATTTAAGCTTCTCAGAATTACTTCCCCTTTCACGCTCTTCCCTGTCTTATGTTCAATCCCAAAAGTGTTTTCAATACCTACCTGGAACCTTCTCTTACTATGCAGGTACTCTTGCTCACAATAGACATATTTCCAAATTTCAATAATACCTTCCCATGCCCCTAACTACGCATTCAATATTCTAGTGTTTCTCTTAAATAAGTTCAGCACAATTTATTTTTGTATTCCCGAAAGTTAAGGGGGGGGGGGGCACGGCCCCTCCCTGCTCCATCCTGTCTACGCCCTTGGATCGAAGGCTATTATTTTGTTTGAATTTCAGGACAACCGCTGATGAGGTGATAAACGAACTTTTCATAGGGTTACTTGGGATCACCCGGGAGGAAGTCACTGGAATCACAGTTCACAACGAAAAAAATGAGTGCATTGCCCAAATTTATTTCAAAGACCTCAAGAATGTTCAAGTAAGATTTATTGTCAGTTAAATTGTCAACCCAACAACTTACGTATAAAATGTCACTTACCTAATTTTGATTGAATTTATTTTTTATGCATTTCAGAAAATACTGGTTTTTAGCGGTAAACTTGTTTTCAATGGACGCGTTATTACTTCGAAAATAGGAACAACGTGAAGCGACAAAACAACGACATTCGTGGTAGACCAAAGGTGCCATCACATATAAATCATGCTGTGATAACTGCAGAATACTTGTCTGCGTTTTTGATGTATATAGATAATTATTACAACAATTCGTAGAGTTCTTCTTCCACCACTTCTTCTTAACACCTTTTTTTGATAATTATTACTGTTAAGTTCCGAGTGTGATATTGGCACTAATAATTTTACCAATTGAAGACTTATGTTTGTTAGAAGGTATGATAAGAAAAGTATCACTCGTTTCATGATATTACGATTACCTGTCTAGGTATGTTATAGATGACTAATGAATAGTCGATCTTCGAGAGAATAAATACGTGAATCCCGAAACTTACTGTTTCATTGATCCTTCGTTCCTCATTGAGACATTGTTTGTCGTTGCTATACGCGTTTCTTAGGAGTGTTCTCCACAATGCCGTGAGCAAAGTCGGCTTTCATGATAGTAGCATAATTTATTACAGTTAATGAAATGTTTAAAAAATTTCGTTGCAATTGAATTAGATATTTAATATACTTGAAATAAATTTAATCTTGGATTGAAAGCACATTTATGTGGCATTCCATGCACCTTCAATACAGATTCTAGGTTGCCAGGCGGATTGTTTGGTTACGTTGGATTCATATTGCCATAGTCGCATGAAATCATTACTGCTGGGTGTAATTGTTTTTCAGCGTACAGTAAGTGAATGTACTCAAATTCACCTTTTGATTCACTGCTGCACGGGACATAAATGTGAAGTGTTGAGTGTCTTATCAATCGCTCATTGGATGAAGCTATTTCGTTTGTAGTCAGTAACGTTGCACATAATTGAATATCTCTTAACCTTGATTTATGTGTTAAGTGCAAGAACTGTTCGTGTTTATTTGAAGCTGTTGCAATCCTTGTTGTAAACAACCTTAATGTTGCAAATAGCTGCATCTGACGTGAAATTTAACGTTGATTTCAAAATGGTCCCAAAAGTTGTGATATATTGCAAAAGAAGGAGGAAATGCCGTTTTTTGTTTAAACCGGGTTTTTATGGAAAAACTAAAAATATCTCCACTAATTGTTGATGTTTGGAACCCTGTTTTGGCATTTTTCTCAGTTTGACGTAAAGTTTCACATGATGTTGTGCCAGGAATTACCTACTCTGTAAATGCACAATTTTACAGGGGATGAGTTCTGTAACATTCCAGATATATATACGACCTTAGACATATAATTAGTTGTTAAACACTCAAAACGACACTAATTAACAAACTTAGTTGCAACCAAGAATACTTAGCTTCACATACACTAGATACACAACATGCGACCCGCTGTGCGCGCCCCTGCAAACCTGAATTTGAACTAGCGTCAACTGGCAATGGAAATAAGCTCCCTTATGGGTAGCTAAGTTCAGTGATTATTCATTGTTTGCTCAAGTTCTCCGTGGTGTAATGGATAACGTATCAGACTGCTAGGTGAGGTATTCGTCTAACTAATCTGTATTTTACTAAGGGATTGACTACTTGATGTTATGTGTTTTTGAGATGCGAGCATCCAGACCACGAAACTATACAAATCATTCTGATCTATTTGTCAAACTAATCTGAATTTTTACTAAGGGATTGACTACTTGATGTTATGTATTTTTGAGATGTGCGCTTGCAAGCATCCAGACCACCAAACTACACAAATCGTTCTGGTCTATTTGCAGCGGACATGGATTATTAAAAATTGAGGCGCCAATTCACTCAATGGAATCTATTCGTGCGGAATGACTATGGGGTAGTTACAATGCAGCTTGTACAAAAAAAACCGATACTTTTCCGTTATACCCCCCCCCCCCCCCCCTGTCAATTTGTCTTCAACACGCCCGCCCGATGTTTCTAGGCGTTACTTCTTACTTAGATTATGGTATGTATTTTTGAGATGCGAGCTTGTGAGCATCCAGACCACCAAACTACACACATCATTCTGACCTACATGTCCAACTAATCTGTAATTTTACTAAGGGATTGACTACTTGATGTTATGTAATTTTGAGCATCCAGACCATCAACCTATTCACAGCATTATGATCTATTTGTGCGAATTCATGTGCATTCTACTTGTGCGAATTCATGTGGAGGCAATCAAACCACAACCACGCCAATTTGTTTCAACAAATCCTCACCTACATCGGCAACTTCTGAAAACACGGTAATTTTTTTCTCCTTTTTTTTTTTAATAATATAATTTCTTCCCACAGCTTGAAATTGTCACCAATTCTATGTAAATATGTAATCTAAGTAAGAAGGAATGCCTAGAAACATCGGGCGGGCGTGTTGAAGACAAATGGACTGGGGGGGGATAACGGAAAAGTACCCCAAAACCATCCTTTAAGGCGGCAAAATGAATAAGAATAAGGACCGCTAAACTCATAGATTGAATTTATATTTACTACTTGAATAATACAAAATATAGGTCAATGATGTAGGAAATCAAAATGTTGGTATAACTACACCTAACCTCATCTTGTACATCTTATGATCACCTAAGGAGGTTGTAAGATAGCTAGCACGGAGTTAGTTTAACAAGAGTGTAGCCTTTCAGCTCGATAAATAAACCTCGCAAAACATGGCGGCCTTTATCGAGTTTAAGACTTGCAGAACATCTCGATAAACATGGCAGCGTCTAACCACAATTTTATTTCTAAACACATCAAGTGAAATTACTGTCTGTTCTCCACGAGAATGCTAATCATTAGGTTGAGAGAGGGAACTCTTTGCCCCTTGTCTACCGTTGGTGAGGGACGAAGAGAAGCACCGATGTACTACCTGTACACTGTGCTGAGATCGTTGGTTCACGCAATGATTCATTCCTTTTATTCTTTGGTTGAGGGTAGTTGCAGACTTCAGCTGCAGAGGGTAGTAAGCAGGGGACAGCTCAGCAGACGCGTTGCGAACAGACCATACAATACAGAACCTCCCCTCCCCCTGATCTAGTTCAGTGTGTTACTTGAGGAGATTTGGGATCGTAACTGTTGTTAGACATGCTATTATCTTTGTAAAAATTGCATAATTGGTGTAAACGTTGCAGCGTCTATTTTTTAAAGATTTCAATTAAACTAAAAAAAAGTGCGCAGAACAACTTTTTTTCTTGAAAAACTGTGTGGACTTCCTAGTTATTGAGGGGGAGTCTGAATTCAAAATGGACATATTCAGAGCTCTAAAGGAAGAAGGAACGCCAGAAACCTACCTTCAATCCCTGCTTAGAAAGGGTAAGTATTAAATTTTTGATGTAATAAAACCGACTTATTAAATAAGACTTGAATAAAACTAAGAGTTGAGCAATGTATTGGGACCCTCAGGTTTTGCTATTGGTTGAGTCGTAGGGATAGTTGAAAGTCACATCATGATGAAATGTAATAACATTAATGTAAATCATTCAGCTTACATAACTGATTTTTGTAAAACAAAGTATAACCTATATTAACTAAGCAATATGGAAATGGTAACGAAGTGTTACTAGTCCTAATGGGAAATGCTCAATGGCTAGATAAAACGTATGTATAATTAACTATATAATTTATAAAGGATCTCCATAAATTTAACCATTGATATACATATATTTCCATTCTACTTGTTAGGAGCCAAAAGGGATGTACCCTATATTGCCAACATTCATCTCTCGGATGAAATTCAGCAGTCTTTGCACATAGACTTCAGTCTGGAGGGGCTATCTTTAGACAGGCCTTGGAAAACCATACCAAAGAAAGTGCTACTGAAACACATCCAAAGGTTCAAGGACAAATCTCCCTTCTTTCCATACGCTGACAATTTGAAGGTAATGTGGAACCTAACTAAACATCCATTGCAGCAACAGAAGTTTACCTCATACTTTTAAAACAAAATCCAACGAAATTATCCTTTTAAATGTTTTTCATCTTGGACTATTCGCACAGATGTAAAATGATGGTTTTCAAAAGGGTAGGCAGTCTCTCCTCCACTCTGTTACGCTCCAGGAAAATAGCTCTCACAGTCGAAGAGGTTTGGTCACCCTGGCCTCTTAGCTCTGGTCGTTAGAGTGTTGCAACTCCGGGAAATTAATAATAATTTCTCGTAGTTGTGACGACGCGAGTTCGAACTCCTGTCGAGGTATCAAATATTTTTAGCCCGTTACAGTGGCGCAGCCGAAATAGGACCCGAAACCATACGAAACAATAATTAATTAAATCCCTCTCGAGCCAAAAGACTGTAAACATCACATTTCCTGTTGTTATGCCTTTCATTTCCTCATTCACTTGAGTCAAAACACACCGTGACAATGACCTCGCTCGACTGCTGACTTGTTCCAGCGAGCATCTGCTGAGCCAGCGGCCTGCAGTTACACTTCGTCATTCGTCCGACCCCAAACCAGCCGAGACGGCTGGTATTTGACTCCGGGGAAATGTTACGCTCCAGGAAAATAACTCTCACAGTCGAAGAGGTTTGGTCACCCTGGCCTCATGGCTCTGATCGTTAGAGTGTCGCAACTTCGAGAAATTAATAATAATTTCTCGTAGTTGTGACGACGCGAGTTCAAACTCCTGTCGAGGTAGCAAATATTTTTGGGCCGTTACAACTCAAATTGCTAGCTTGAGTAGTTTTATAGTGGTGTAATTTGAGGAGCAAGTTGGACATATGCTCCCCCCCCCCCCACTATATTTTCCTCAGTGGATGCAGAAATTGACTTGAAACGGATGTTGTGTAGATACTAATTACACCAAACTATACACATCATTCTGGTCTATATGTCCAACTAATCTGAATTTTTACTAAGGGATTACTTGTGTTTTGTATTCTTGAGATGCGAGCTTGCGAGCATCCTGACCACTAAACTAAGGCGGATCACGCTCAGCCTTTTTGTCAAATACAATGGGTTGGTTTTGCGAAAAGGCTGAGCTCTTCCAGCTTCCTCACAAAAAAGCTAGAAAATAACAGGCTGATTGTCATTCCAACGATTTTATTACGAAAAGGCGGCGCGGCGTACTGTAAAATGGTTGATTTCACAATAGGGCTGCAACATATACAATGACGCAATTGATGAAGAACCCATTCCATCAATAAATTTAGATTGTCAGGTTAAGCTATAAAGTTGTATCTATTGTACCTATTTGCTGTATCTTTTATCTTGAAACTAGGACATGTCTATAGGCAAAACTTCGTCTACAGGAAAGATGTCCTATTAAAACTGGCACTGGGAGATGTGGGGGAATACAAATCCGTTTCAGTCCATTCAAAAAACCAATTCCGTGAAAAACCCCAAATATATGTGTGGCTATGTACGAGTGTATCATCTACTCATGTTTTTCCTCACTTTCGCCACCTCACGAGTACACACCAGTAAATGCTTTTTCCTTGATACAATTACAGACCCTTCGTGATCCAGAAGTACTCATTGGGCTGGACACTTCGAATTTGAAAAATCTCACTAACTATTACCTATGTGTGACTCAAGAGGGGAAGACAGCGGTCTTGGAAGAATTGAAGTCCCTTCACAAAAGGATCATGGAACACATCAACAATTCGTTCTCGAAAGAGCCCGGTAAATGGGAACCACTAGGATCAGAAACCGATCTAAAAGCACCTGTTGCAGTCAATAACCGACCTTTGGTAAATCAATTATCTTGTAGTAGCATCCAAATAGAATACACTAGTAAGTTAATCTTCAAGGTCCATATTGGTATTCACTTCATGAAGCACACCAAACTGCGTTGAAATCTAAAAGTGTGTATAATGTCCATTAGTATTTGTGAGAACTAAAGTAAAGCAAAGTTCTCGCTCTAGTCAGTCCAGTTGGAACCTTCCATTATCTGGAAAATTAGGTCCTGTAGTGGCCAGACAGTGGTTTTGCCACCATCAAAGTATGGATTATTCTCTAAATCTAAAATCAGACCTGGCCGTAATGGAGTACATATCAGAAGCATACTATGATTGATTTAATTTACAATTGTTCGGTAAAATACATGTTCATACTTGTTTGAATTGTTACAGATCAGCTACGAATGGGTAGGAAATAAAATTGATCGGATGAATCGCTCGAAACCACTAGCTTTCACCACTTTGGATGCGGATAGCAATGCTCACACTCTATGCAGCATTGTCGACAAAGGGAGGTCAAAGTACAAACTCGTGGAAGCTGTGGCAGTTCACACTCCCACTCAGGTAAGTCTAACAAATATCTGTAGCCATGAAATGTAATAAAAATGAGGAGAAAATTCGTTTTCTCAGAAAATATTTACTGTTTTTTATTCAGGTTTGTTGATCATGATCATATGAGCAAACTTTCGCGAACTTTGAGTGCATAAACTATAAATTTTATGGCAAAAAATCTCAATCCACATAATAATCTGTTATTCAAAGATTTTAGAATTTAAGCATTTTTTGCTGTTTTGATCAATTTTTTTTTAAATTTTATTTATAATTTTTTTAAGCACGTATTACCGACATTTGATACTTCAGCGTAATTTTGTGTATACATTTTTATTCATATAAATGTTCTTGTTTATAGTTGATAAACTTTATTTGAGTGATATTCTGTTAAAAATAAACTAGAAAAAATTTCAGAGGTTTTTTGTATTTTTTGTGATTTTTACAACATTTTTTGAAATTTGACCAAATTACTGTGCTCAAAAAGTGCTGCCCAACGGTCTCATCCTTAATTTTGGAATGCTTGATTTTCCGGCGCAAAAATGGAATATTTATTTCAACCCTATAGAGAGTTATCGTCTGGGATGACGCGCACACGCACGAACACAGAAACACACACACACACAAGAACGCAAGCGCGCGCACACACAGCGCGCACGCACACACACACACACACACAGTATATATCGAATTTTCGTATTTTGAATGTTTTTGTTACGTACCTATATATTTGTATGTTTATATCTGTTATGATTAGGTACATTGTTAAAAAATGGCTTATTTATGTAAAAAAATAGTTCACCTAAAGTAAAATATCTTATAAGTACTACTACTAATAATAATAACTACATTATAGTAATGTTCCAAAAAGTGTTCAAAAATTACTGAAATTCGAAAATTGGTAATTTATTATTCTAATACAAAATATTGTACCGAAATTAATTGTGAAAATATATGGTAGTTTGTGAAATGAAGCAATAAACAGAAAAACAAATGGAAAAAACTGTGGCCTTAATGACCAAGTTTGCCCCATTCTAGCTGTAACTAACTTTAAAAAAAAGATTATTCTCTATTAATTTATTTCTTTACTTGTTCAGGTTTCTCCTATGATGATTGACGCCCCAGCACAAACAATCCCGGAAATCCCTATGAACGCATCCACCCAGTTCAACCCAGAAATAGATGCGCAGGAGAAAGAGGAGAGAATCCAAAATCAAGCGCCTCTAGATGAATCTGTATTGGCTGAACAGTTGAAGAGGCAGTATGATAAGTAAGCAAGGATTGCCCTTTTCACTACCAAAAAGGTAATTTCTTTAACTTGTTTGTAAAAGCAAACGTCCTCTGCTATTGGTCAGTAGGTGAAAAATTGTTGCAAATTATTACACGAAGGTTCATTAGTTTATTTCGTTGGAATTTGAGCAACATCTCGACCGAAAGGGTCCAAGGTGCCATGGAACACTGGAAAGGCACGATTCTGATTCTGTGGGCCATGTTGACACCCCATCAGAATGGACAGATGTTATGTACTATGGATAATTGACCATCGGGATGATCGATTGAAATTATATTTAGGTAATTGGAGGTAACGGTTGGTTACTTACTGGTAGCAGCACTCAGGAGTGGAAAGTTTGAACCGATTTTACAGTGAAATTCTTTGAAAAAAGAAAATGTCTACATTTTTTTGTTGGCACCACTGTTCTTGGGCCCGACTCAGCGCAGCAGAGGCCATTTTACTCATTCACATCAAAGTTGCTGGTGGATAACTTGGACCGGAACAGGGCGGGGCAGCACCAACCTTTCCCTCCAATTACCTAAATGTAATTTCAATCGATTGTCCTGATGATCGATTATATTACGGTAATATTCCGAGAAAGGTTGGTTAGCAGCAGGGCCCTTGCCGATGGTATCAAGGGTAGAGGTGATTTGTCTGCAACCCCCAGAGTTTGACCTGGAAGCTTATTAGCTCCAGATATAATCTCAGGAAGGGGGTTTCAATAAATAAGAAGTGGGAGCTATTCATGTCCATCATACAGGGATTTTTTGGGTTGGCAATGTGACAGATGTAGATAGTCCCTCCGAGTAGAAGGTATTTTATCATTTTAATTGTCGAATTTCATCTCGATATCGTGCGCATTCCCAGTATAGAATTTCATGGAAAAACCTATTTATCAACATTTAATTGCCCAAACGTGTTTCAAAATTGAGGGCCGTCATATAATCATTGCTATTTAATTTAACCACGGAGATTCAATACCAGTACTAGGTATCTGATAAATTTTGATGACATTTTCCGGAATTGATTGAGGTAGTCAGATAAGTCAACAAATGTCATTGGTGTCCGAACATTGACACTACTGTAGGGTGGTCAGTGTGTAATACAGATTGATTTCAGAATGAATACCGTCGCAATGAGACCATACGAGGTCTGTCCGGAAAGTTCGTAGTAGGGGGAAGAGCACCCGACCGGTTTCTCCCCTCTAGACAACCCACAGAATGTTTAGTGTGAGCCCAACAGTTCTCGCCGAACGTTCGAGTCTTTAACAAATTTTTGAACCTAAGCTACTGTTCACATGCTGTAGGAAGGAAAGTGGCATGCTGTAAAGACTGGTAGGAACCTGAAGAGGGTGGGGACTTTTTGGACCGCGTCATCTCTGGAGATTTACCTTGGACCTACGAATTTGAATTCGTAGAATTTGGTTCTACGGATTTGGAACCTGCCGCCACCCTCTTCAGCTTCTTACCAGTCTTTACAGCATGCCACTTTCCTTCCGACAGTACGTGAAAAGTAGGTTAGGTTCAAAAATTCGTTCAAGACTCGAACATTCTCCTAGAACTGCTGGGCTCACACTGAACATTCTGTGGGTTGTCTAGAGAGGAGAAACTCTTGTCTAGAGAGGGGGTGCTCTTCCCCCTAGCCCTCAGGCCCCTACAGAAAATATTTATATGAACTTTCTGGACAGACCACGTATGTCCATTTTACAATAAGTGTGGAAAGCTATACCTAATGCCCTCCAAACTTACCAGATTTTTTTTCTTTTTTCTTCTCTTGCAAGTTTTATGACCCACATAATCTGGATCGGCACGATTGCGATATGGATTAAATACGATGTAAATTTATGCAACTGGGATAAAAAACACTTGTATTTGTACAAAAATAATGAAAATGTATGTTGTGTTCTAATTTTCAGAATAATGTCGGCTTTGACATACAACGGCGAATACGACCTTTATAAGGATGATTACGAATATTTGGTGAAAGAGGGAAGCAAATCAGGTGTGGTGTCTACCCAGACATATGTTCACTTTCTGACGTTTGTCAATACTATGTGCGACCCAAACAAGTACATCACGTGCACTGCCTGGCATCCTGGTCTATGTGGTTAGTTTCTAGTGTTTTGGTTTATTATTTTCAATAATGAATCTTTGTAATGAAAAACAACATTTTTAACAAAAAAATTAATAATTTTTTTAGACCTCAAAATTGGTTGGCTTACCTCGTCAACCACACGTTCCAACCTGCGAAGAATCCAAAAACCGAATTAAAAAAAAAAAAAAAAAAAAAAAAAAAAAATCCGGCCTTCCAAAGTTTTTCTCCGAATCTGTTGAAACACAAATGGGGTCTAGTTGGATGCAAGAACTACGGTATCAACATAAATTTCGATCAAATCTAAGTGGTAGAATTAAAGGGCTGAAATATTGAAAAATCAAAATCTCAAAACTATCAAAATAAGTACAGTTTTTGGCTGCCATTGATAGTCAAATCAATATTGCCAATCAATCAATCATGCCAAGATCTAAATGGTAGAATTAATGGGCTGAAATATTGAAAAATCGAAATTTCAAAACTATCAAAATAAGTACAGTTTTTGGCTGCCATTGATAGTTATCATCCCATCCTAAAGAATCGAATGAAACCACCTGGATCATTGACGATTATTCGTTCGATCTCTCTAACTTAAACAGGAAAAAATATCAACGTCACGAATGTGAGTCAGATCTAGTGTGAACATTGTAAAATGTCCTCTGATAATCCTATTGGCTGATATTATTCTAATGGAATTCCCAATTCACGAAAACGAGATTATCAAAATTCTCGTCACTTATAGACAGGCTAGTAAAGCGTTTTATTTCATCTCATTAATTTTCAGTTTATGTCGATGTACCTCAGATTCTGATGAACTATTGTACCTAGATATCCGCTCTTGTAACGTACCGAGGGACTAGTAAAGTTTTACTATGTTTAATAATTGATAACTCAACTTACCTGTGGGAAAGATTGAGTAGAATTATAGTAGGTCGAAGTAGAAGACTGTTTAGTGACAGTGATTGATTGTAGACCAGCGATCTGTGTGGATGGGCTATGTAATACATATAAACAATAAACCTTTGTGAAATAATTTGCATGCAGACTCACACTCGACCAAAGTCCCTCTCCAAGTTGCCAGTGGAATCCATGACGACGCTCCTTTTTTGTCAAGGATGGCAACATGGCTCCCCTTAGAATCGTGCCACTTCCAGTGTCCCTTTAGACACCTTGTTCAATGCCGCTTCTATCCTCCTTGGTAGGTATACTGTGAATATCATACTGCACATATTGGCAAATACCTATTTTTTGGATGTGGACAGTCTGCCCCAACAGTGCTCCTCCAGCAAGATTTTCCCCACCCCTCCAACTGACGCTAGCCAATCTGCAGACCAAACGGATTGTAGGTTATAAATCCATCTTTACTTTTATTCTGGTGTTATCTAGTTCTGTGGAATAGGCTCCAAGAGAAATTCGATCTGTACTCCAAATGTTTCTTACTTTATTATCACATTCCAGATAGTTAATAACAATGATACTATCAACTTAATAAATTCATCCAAATCAACAATGTAGTACATACATGTAACCTTAAATTCACTCCAGTGCTAAATCATGCAAATTTAGCCCCCGAAATCTCTTTGGTTCCTTACTACTCTTAAAAATGACTAAAGTTTTAAATTACTGTGAAGCTCTTATCTGGAGAGTGAACATTATTAACGATTTCTCTAAGCCATCTTCATAGGTACTTGTCTCGTTTTCAGGTACAGTAGCAGTGGCTTATGGGGATAACGTGATTTTTAAATATGAAGAAATTCAGTCCGACTCCGACGATTCAGATTATGAAGTTAAGCCCTCGAAACCTGAGGAACAAATTCCAAAAATCAATCCCGTCATTTTGGCTAGTGAAGTTGTCGAAGCTGCTCTGTGGAAAGCGTCGTGCCATGAGATGCTGGAACATTTCGACAAGAAAGAGGACATTTCCAGCTACAAACTTGGCTTAATGACAATTTTATATCTCGAGCATGCACAGGTAACCGTGATTTCTTTGGTATGGTGGTAAAGAGTATAAACTTCTGCATAATATTCATACTTACGTGTTGTTTTTTATTAGAGAGTCAGAGACAGAGAAATCTATCTCGAGAAGAAATATGAAGAGATCAGACCTGAATTGGAAGCAATGGAGTTTACCCAGGAATTTTCGTACGATATGTATGAATATGATGAAGCTTCATACAATCCCGAAGATGACCTTATATACAATGTAAGTTGTGTTAGGATCAGTGTGTTATGTGTGTGTGTTTCCGAGCTAAAGGGAGTTGCGACCAATTTAATCAAGTTCATGGCTGAGACTGAGTCATGATGGGGGGCTTGTTCGGGAAAAGTGCCATAGAGTTACTTAAGTTGGGCATCTCGGGGAGGCTTGGAGTAAAACACATTTCGCATCCTCCATGCAAGGGTCGCTTTACTTCACTTCTCGTGGTAACAATATAGGAAAAGAGTTTCAGACATCCGCAAAGAAAGTGCTCAGCAGAGTCTTCTTCAAGACCACGAGGACAAATTGGTGAAATAATGCTGTATAAGATAATCCTAATGCACAGTAAGGATGCCCATCATAGTTCAGACTGGGTTTCTGCTTCTATTTTAAAGACAGGATTGTTTGGTGTCTTGTGATGTGACAAGCATTCTTGTCTGTATGTATTTGGGTGAGTGTAATTGAGTGCGGGAAGCTACTCGGAGGTTACTGATAAGCAGCTGTCTATCCTATTTGTGTGGGATTCCCTAGCCATATTTGGAGGTATGCCTCCATCCCAAATGGGCTTTCTCAACCACTAATCAAATTCACCCCATCGATTTTTTTTCTTTTTCAGTTCAGGCTTGACGAATATTCCAACGTGCCCCCAGGTATGTAAAAGCCTACATCTTGAAAAATATGTGTATTAAATTTTATGTACCTACCTTCTCATATCATGAAAGTAATTCATTAGTACCTACTCTGTAGTACTCTGGGGCCTTGTGTTACAGTAATCGTTATTTCTACTATCTTTTTATTACCTGAGTTGATGGATACTTTAAATAGTGAATAATCTCAACAAACAGTGCTTACAGATATATAGTTATTGAGTTTTTCCAGAATATCAAAGGTAGTCGATTGATTGATTTCTAGTTCTCGTTGTATTACCATTCACGTTCACTATGATTTTTCATTTCAGTCAGTGAATTACATTTTTGTACTTTATACATACTGTCATTTTTATACTTTACAGTCAACTCTGTATTTCATTATGTATTTCTTTTGTATATAGGGCTAGTAGCCCGTTTCAATAAATAAGTAAAACGCTAGGGGGTCCGCCTGGGAGGCCAACGCCAGACTCTGAGCTGTGAAGCACCTATATGCGGCGAGATCGAATAATGTAGATGCAAATTATTGTGTTAATGAACCAGGCCCTTATAATTGATAACTCAACTTACCTGTGGGAAAGATTGAGTAGAATTATAGTAGGTCAAAGTAGAAGACTGTTTACTAGCAGCTCTCGCGGTCTTACTGTGTTACGGTAAATTTTCAAAGAATAATTTGAAAAAAACCGCGAATGCGTGGTTTTTCAAACGAAAAACGGACTATTCGCACTGTCCTGTTGGCATCCCTGCGCGTCGCCTACCCAAGATGCCTTGAGCCCGGTGATGTCACTTCAGTTCAAAGACCCAGAAATATAGCAGGTGAATGACTGGGTGGGCTCTAGTCTGGGCGGGCACTAAACAGTCTTCTACTTCGACCTACTATAATTCTACTCAATCTTTTCCACAGGTAAGTTGAGTTATCAATTATAGTATGGTCTTCGTAGAAGACTGTTTACTTACGCAGCTCGTTCAAAGTCCTCCATTCACCTGCTTGTAAAAGGAGGTGGTGGTAATGGGCGCTCTACACGACTCGACGTGAAGAAGGAGAGAACTAAGCTTCCGCTACTCACTAGTGGTGCACACTTTCGTGTGCAGGGGACCCGTGAAAACGCCCAACTCCCCCATACCCACCTGCTTGTTAAAGGAGGTGGTGGTAAATGGGCGTTCCGCACAACCCGGAGCAAAGAGGAGAGAACTAATCTCCTGTTACTCACTTGTGGTCCACGCTTTTGTGTGTAGGGGACTCGTGAAAACGGTAATGGGCGTTCCGCACGACCCAGCGTAAAGAGGAAAGAACTAAGCTTCTGTTACTCACTTGTGGTGCACACTTTTGTGTGCAGGGGACTCGTGAAAACGCCCAACTCCCCCATACCCACCGTTACCACTCGTGAGTAGTGCCTTCTCCTCTCCCCCCCCCCCCCCCCTTTTGTAGGGATACATGAGGATATCCTGGGACGTATGCCACAGATGAAAATCTGGCTGACACCAAGGGGGAGGAGTCGAATTTTTTTTTTTTTGGTGGTGCTTATTTGCTTGAAGAAAAACCAAGTAATTCAGGGTGATAACTGAAATGTCATGGTTCCAAGAGTGAGGCAGAATGAAATATGGGTTACCCTGCTCTGATGTGAATACCTTCGGTTGGAGCAATGTTGAAAAACTATTTAAATGAACTCCTGTGGCTGCACTGTCCCATGGATGATGGGCTATATAATTAATTACCACTAGTGTAATTTGTTATTTTATTACCTCGTGTTTCTGCTTGTATAAATGTAATTGTGGTACTCCTCTCGGTTGTGTCCTGCCCCATGAATAATGGCGGATGCGAACTCCCCTTGATTTTCCAGGGGCTTGTTGTATACGGGGTTGTACGGCAGCAAACATGGAAGCTCACCCTGCCGCTCTAAAATGATTAGTAAGGATACACCCTTCCTAGCGGCTGCCGATACTGACGTATGACGGGTGGAGTAAGCCGAGAATTTCGTTGTGTCTGTCCCTGCTTGTTGTTGGGTTATTGATACCCAACGGCTCAGCGTCGCCCTGGCCGCTGGTCGGACAGGGGGGCGTGTTGTTAATAACAAATTGTCCTGGTGATGTAAATTCGTCGTCGCGTTTAAATAATTTCTTAACAGTGATGGTAGGTACGAGGGTTGTCCAGAATATAAGTTCCGTTTTAATCTGTAGGGTGGTAGGAGTGGCTTTTGCCAAATCTGGTAACACCGCTCGAAAGAAGAGAGGTGGGGGAATAGAATGAGAGGTGGGTGACCTCAGTCGGTCAGTTACCAACGTCAGGGCAGGTAGTTGAAATGGAGCCCTCCACGTCGCGTCCCGCCACCTCGATCCCCGTTCCCTCTCGAGTTGTTGTGCGCGGAGTGATTCAATTTCTTTATGCACAGGGTTTCAAATCAGTTCAAATTCACGAACAGCTCATTTCTGTTTATGGAGAAGGTGTAATGAGTGAGGAGATGGGTACGTGAATTTAAGGCGGGAAGACATTCACTTGAGGATGAAAGTGGGAGAGGCAGACCCTCAGTTGTGAAGGACGAAATTGTCGCAGAAATCGACAATGCAGTTCGCAAAGATCGTCGTTCAACCCTGGATGAACTCCACCTGAGTTTCCCAGACATCTCACGATCCCTCATCCATGAGATCGTCTCGGGAAAAACTTGAGTTTCGGAAAGTTTGCACTCGGTGGGTCCCTAGAGAGCTGACGCCCCAACACAAGGAACAACGAATGGCCGCAGCTCGAAAATTTTTGGACCGCTACAGAACTGATGGGGACGCATTCCTGAAGTCTATCGTCACTGGAGACGAAACCTGGGTGTCACACTCCTGGGTGTCACACTCCAGAAAACAAAAGACAGTCCATGCAATGGAAACACCCCACCTCCCCAAGTGCCAAAAAATTCCAAGTCGAGAAATCAACCAGGAAAATCATGGCTTCTGTTTTCTGGGATCAAAAAGGAATTCTCCTGATTGATTTTTTGCCTCAAGGTGAAAAAATTAACGCCAACCGCTATTGTGAGACCCTGAAGAAGCTTCGTCGGGCCATACAGAACAAGAGAAGAGGAATGTTGACCTCCGGTGTTTGCCTTCTCCACGACAACGCTCGGCCTCACGTTGCTCATTCCACAGCGCAACTTTTGGATGAGTTTGGTTGGGATGTTCTGACCCATCCACCTTACAGTCCTGACTTGGCCCCTTCAGTCTATCACCTGTTTATCAAAATGAAGGCGGAATTGGCGGGAGAACGTTTCACAAGTGACGAGGAAGTGAAAGAAGCTTTCACGAAGTGGACCAAGGAGGTAGCGGCAAGCTTTTATGAGGAAGGAATTTCGAAGCTCATTTCGCGGTATACTATAATTGGTCACTTAACCTACCAATCCCGTTTGCTTTGAATCATCATTTCATCGTTGATCAATCCATTTTCGAGATTTAAAAAATCTATGAACTGAAATGAACTAACATGATGAATATGAACGTTAATTTTTGTTGTTTTAAGCGTCTACCTGTATAATATAATACATTGTAATCGATTTTTCTCTAGATAGGCAAATGATGAAGGCCATTGAATGAACTTAGATCGTAAACTGTATTTTTCAAAATTTGCAGACCCACCTGAAGAATCCTATCTTATCAAGTAAGTGAAAAAGAAATAAATAAAATAAAATAAATGAAAAAATAAAATGAAATGAATTGAAAGGATTTGAGTTAAGGATAATCCCCCCCATTATTTATCATCGTGACCTCTGTTTTTCTAGATTCGATGATTTACTAAAACCGTTTCTACAAAAAGACTATACGCCGATCATCCAAGAAGCCAAAACCATGGCGATCGTTTGGGACACCAATAACTGGTTTTTGGGGTTTTCTCTCAAGGAAGAAGCGACCGTCGTACACAGGCAAGATCTTGGCTAGAAATTTTGAAATGCCCTATTTTATAAGTTTCAAATGAGAATATCTGCGTATTAGTAGAATGTCGATCTTATCTGTTCGCCCATTTATCGAAACCATGAAATCATACCTTTATTTTTCTTTTCGAGTTATTTTTATTATCATATTTTCGAGGATGTCCTCAAACTGCTCGGTATTGAAAAAATAACTAATTCAAGCCACAAAACATCATAAATTCGTTTTTTCGAAATCAATTTTTTGACCTAGTATTTGACAGCCACATTTTTTGTTGTACCTGTGATTGACACAGCAGTTCTTCTGCAATAAATGATTCCTTGTATCAACAAAACATTTATTTCAACATTTTACAAATAAATTCAGCATTTGAACTTAGTTTTATTAATCTAAATATAAAATTAATATGAGTATTCATAAAGACAAAGTTGAAAATATCACCAGATGTTTCATCAAAAAATAGGTACAATGTTTTCTTGATAGACACAATACGATTCTAATGGTAAACTATCAGCTTGTGAGTTACTACCTATGTATTTATAGAAAAATAAAGAACGAATGACAAGAACGAATGAAGATCCATATTGACAGCACTGTCAATCACTGAGGGGAGCATCAGTTTGAGAACTAGTAATTGACGTTTCCATTTTCACATGTTATCTTTGATTATTTCCAAAAAATGATAGCATAAGTGCAATCTACACAAAAAACTGATTGAGAAAAACCATGGAAACAATCGAATTTTAAAATGTGGAGGGCATGGTGAAGCAAAATAAAACGCTTACCTCCTTAGCAAAATCACAAGAAACAGCACCAAAGAAATTACAACACGAGGTTCTGTTGGGTAACCTTCTCCAGATTTCACAAAAACCCGCCTGAAACCTTTTCCCGCCTTTATACTTTACTGAGAAGGTATTTTGCCTCAAAATTCAAATGGATCAAGCCCGTAAAACACTTTTAAATGCCTTGAGGTGTCAATCACTGGTCCCTCCACCCTACCTGTTTGAAGATGATTGGTGTGATTACTAGCAGTGGTCATTCGAAGTAAAATCTGATACGAGGTTGAATATTTTTGTGTTAAGTCACGATTACGATCTTTTCAAAGTTATACTGGTGGGTACTTGAAAAGGGGGTGGAGTATCTCCTTACCTCTAACAACCGCCTTTTCGTCCCATACTTCCATTATTGACGTTGCGTTGTATTATTTCATTTGGTTTATTATTATGAAGGCATTTGGTATTAATCTGTTTTTTGTCGCTAGAACCTTTTCTGTGGGTCAAAAAAACTTAATTACCTGCCTGTTTCAGTTTTGTACCTAATTCACTCTATTTTCCAAGCTGCTGTATTGCTTTAAAGCATCTGAGTCAAAAATCACACTTCATTCTGAAATTCAAATAGCTCTCCTCTTACTATCGGATCAATAATAGCTATTGTATTGTCGAGGGTTCCCGTCTCAACCTAGATAGTGTGTCTACCTCGTGATCTATTGTATAGTTGAACACTCTCTTCTCGATATTTTCAGTTGCACTAATGGGCAATATCTCATATTTATTTTATTCCATCAGCGAAAGATCATGCCAAGAACTCTTCAAAAAGGTGCAATATAAAAGGTCGTGTAGTAGGTATCGAATGATTGGAAGTGGCAAAACCAGCGGTGTAAAGAAATCTGAATGACATGGGGAAACGACCTCACCACCTCGTCTATCGGGGGGGGGGGGGGGGGGGGGGATCTCAGCACCGTCCAATTATGACGTCAATTCAGTTTCTTTCTATTGGTTTTTTGTCCGAACCATTTGGAGTTTTGAGCTGAAACGTTGCAGTCAAAATCCAGAATCCAATTCTTCGATCAAAAATGGGAAATTGCAACACACGAAAGTTGATTGAGGATATTCCAATTTCACCTCGAATAACTAATGATGGAAATTCCTGATAGCTGCACATTAGATGTCATAGTCCTCTACCTTGTGTCGTTAAAATAGATTTCGTTATGGCCATGCTTCGTAACAAATTTCTCACAGTGTAATAGCCAGATTCCGTATTCACAAATTCACATAGTGTAATAGCCCGATTCTGTATTCAAAAATTTGGGATTCCTTGTTCTTACGATACAATAAGTAGTTGTAATTTAGAACCAAGCAACGAAAATCGGGATCTTTTTTGTTATTTCTCAACCAAAACAAATGGATTTCTTCCAATACAAATGGGAGACAATGACAACGCTTCGATTTTATTTCTGGTTGTTAATGTGGTTGTCAGAGCTATTGTTTCGGACAAATTCAAACAATAACGTAGTCTTTTTATCGAATTTACGTAAAAAATGAAGCTACCTATTGCAATGGATCGGAAAGTTTAAAATGCAATTTTTTGAACAATTCCTTCATTGAAATCCGTTTTGAGGGATTCTGAGACGATTCCTGTAGTTTTGCGCTTTTTCCATATGCATATATATATATGTCATTTCAGACGATAACTCTCCTTAGGATTAAGATAAAAATACCGTTCTTGCGCCAAAAAATCAAGCTTTCCAAACGAAAGGATGAGTTCGTTGACCAACAATTTTTGAGCACATTAAATTGGTCAAATTTTGAAAAATGGCTAAAAGCTGCCAAAAATCGTTAAATTTATATTTTTTAGCAGAATTTTAGTTAAAACTAAATTGTCAACGAATTTCATCATTTGAATTTTTTTCCTCAAAATTATGCTGAAAAACGTTCTCAAATTTCATTAATATTTGCTAAAAAAATCTATAAAAGCTACAAAAATCTAAACATCCGGAATCTCCTTTGACTTGCCAAATTTTATTTAGAATGAGTTTTTTTTTTTTTGGTCATAAAATTGGTTTTTAACAATTTCTTTCTACTGAAATCGTTAAAATGTCAATACAATTTAACATATATTATAATGCTATAGATAGTTTATGAAAATTCGCCCTTACGATCATGCTGCATGACTGGAAATTTTTTACTCAATTTGATTAAAAAGAAAGGTTGACACAACGGGAAAAAAATCTGAAAATCGAGAAATTAAGAATGGACAATTAAAAACTAAACTATACCTAATTAAAATTATTACCAAGTACTGCCGGTAGGTTGACGCTTTGGCATACGTGTCATTTTAGTTGCTATGTAGGTACTTTAAAAATATCAAATAATATTGTGACAACTGTAAATTATAATTTTTTATGTACATGACGTTTCGTTAATAAATTATTTAACAAAAATTTGATAAAACTAGATTTTTGTTTCTGAATCTGTTGTCTATGCCAGTCTTCCTCTACGACAATATCTGTTACAGGAGGCATTTCATGCAAGCTCTCGCTGATGCAGGTCCCCTGCTCGAAACACCAAGGCCCAAAACCTACTGCCCATTTCTTAGGACGAAACGGTATGTAGTCTCCATAGCCTTTGATTGGCCATGTGATTAAACTAGGAACATAACTACTACCCCTTAATCCCTTTTAATTTAACTACTGGAACCATCCTTAGGTATATAATTCCTTGATTTCTTCCTACATTTTTTCTAAATATTTTCACCTTTTTTGTCTGATTTTCAATATCTATTCAATCCCTAGTCGTGCCGTAGTATAAGATGTATGCAAAATCCTTGTAAAGCTGTATATAGACCACTTTTGGTCTTAAGCATAATAAATGGTTTTTATTATTGTATTATTACATAAAAATCATACATCATATCAAGTAGCCAAGACTAAGATGTAGAAAAAATAACTTTAAATAAACATCAATAAAAAAGGAAAAAAATACTGGGTTTTTAATATTGGTACCTCCTCTACCGCCCAAAGGGTGGCCCGGCGAGCCTGGACCTGACCTCCCAAGGGTGCACACCTATTTCTAGATGAGCACTCCTGGGCAAGATTGGCCCACGGTACCAAAACGCCAGGTGCCAAAAACCCCCGGGCCGACCGAGCCCCTGGTCAGAGTTTCGTAATTGAAAAGTCCAGTCATGCAGCATGACCCCATGAGCGAATTTTTGAAGAAATCTTCGACATTTCAGTCGCTATTGGTCGTGTTGAGAAATTTTAGTTTATGATTTTGATAGACAAACATGGAATCAAATTATTAACACATGCACAGAGTAAACTCATCAGTTGTGATTACATTTTTTTTTTTTTAAGCACCTACAACCTACGTTTCAAACAGCATGGTTCTAGGATTGGTTATACAGGGATACTTCCATAAGAGTAGTTCAATCTGAATTTGGACAATTTTTCATGCAAATATTACCGATTTTTACAACTAGCGAACGGCATTATTTCGATTTTTGACTGATTTTTCAACTTTGAAATGTTTGAAAACTTGATACATATTCTTATAGGAAATTTGACGCTGATTCCGAATATACCACATGTTAGTATGCTGAAAAAATTATTTCGCACAACAAATCGCAAAAAACAGGCTATTTTGAAATTTTTGACTACATTTTTGAAAATTTCAACCCGAAGATGTAATCCGATCATGCTGGCCAACGAACTTGAACTTTCGTTTTGTGTCCTTAACATTTTAAAATTTGTTTGAAGTTTCTAGCACAATTCTACGGACAGTTATCGTCTGGAATAACACATACATACATACATACATACATAAAAAAATGCGTTAAACTTCAGAATATGATTCAGAATAGCCTGAAACGGATTTCTGCATAAAAGTTTTTCAAAAATTCACATTCTACAAATTTTGAGGCGAGAGCAATAGCTTAATTTTCTTCAAAAATTCGCTAAAAACAAAAAACTATAGGTAGGTTAGGGTAGGTAGCCAAAGAATAAATTTGTTAGTGGTCTAAATTATCATGTTGATGAACTTTTTTTTTTTTTTTACTAAAATTCTGATAATAATATAAATTTAACGGTTTTTGGTCATTTTCAATACTTTTTAGTGATTTTTTCAGCACATTTTTTGAAATTTGACCGATCTAATGTGCTCAAAAAGAGTTAGCCAACGAACTCATCCTTTTGTTTGGAAAGCTTGATTTTTTGGCGCAAGAACGGAATTTTATCTCAATCCTGAGGAGAGTTATCGTCTGGAATGACACATATATGCATATGAAAAAGCGTTAAACTCTGGGATTCGATTCAGAATGTCTCAAAACGGATTACAATGGAAATTTTTTTTTTTAACTTTGATTTTAACATTTTTGGAGCCATTGCAATAGCTGCATTTTCTGAATGTAAATATATAAAATTTCCCTTTTTTTGTAAATTCATTCAATTATATTTGGTTAGCGTCAAAACTTATTGTTAACTGTATTTTTTTTTATTCTTTGAAGGACTGGATACAGGTTCCATAAGACGACTGATAAATCGAAAAAAAAGAGGAGGTAGGTAAAGTTTATTATTACATTTTTTTATTATTTAGTTTTTATCAATAATAGAAACTAGTGAATGGTCGTTAACACTGAGTTCCTCATTATTTCATTGACTTACTCATGTTTTTTCCAGTGTTTCATCTAGAGGAAGCGTGTTGAGACGGCCGAGCAAAAGAAGTTCTACAATCTCTAAATCTTCGGACACATTGTCTATTGCATCTCATCAGTAAGCATTATTCAATTCGTGATTCCAGAAACTGTCGTTTCAGTTGTTTGGAGAACAATGTTCTGAGTAAGGGCGTGGGGTGACTTTTTCCCCACACTCAAATATTCCCAAACCTCACGAAAACTTGTATAGAAAACAAGCTTGTACAGATCGATGTTAATGTCATCATGTGCTGGAGTAGATATTGTAAGTATGAGCAGCACTCATCGAACATTTCCGCCGATCCCTATCACAAACTCCAGATCACAACAAAAAATGAATAAATAAATAAATGTTTTGGTAGATACTTGAAAACTGGTTGCTGAACAATCAGAGAGATAAGGTGAGATGATAATGTGATAAGAATAACAGGTGCCTACGCCGAATTTTAACGAAAACGCCCGAGATTCGCGGATCTTTGCGAATCTGAGTGTAGCTTGAAAACAAGACAAGGGGTAATGGCCGAATGGTATCTACCTACCTCAAATTTAATGGTAGTTTGATGGTCTATTGGTCATTACCGTGTTTTGATAAACAGCGTCTCTCTTACTAATCTGTCATTATTCAGATTGTATTACACACCGTTATTCACTTATCTGATGTCTGCATATTGTTGTAGGTCATCCAAAAGCAAGCACTCTAATCCAGAACCCAAAAAGAAGCAACCATCCGCCAAATACATAGAGGTATCTGACGATGAAGAGATGGAAAGGCATGCGAAAGAACACGAAATTGTTGAAACAGGCCCTTCCCACAACATTTATATTTGGAGTATTCATAATGACTTGGAGCCATTGGTAATTTAATAATCTGCTGTAATTATAAATTGAGAACCTATTTTGATCTTGAATCAGTCTCTCATTATCACAAGTGCAAATTTTCGAATTATTATTATTATTTTGTTTAAATGCGCGTTTTTCAAAATATTTTTTAATCCTGTTTTCGCTATGAGCATTTTTATGAATGTTCAACATTCAGATTGGGCAATCAAACATTTTCTAATAATAATAGTCTGCAATTGAAATACATTGTGAGGAGTTTGGGCAGTTTTCTCTTGTAGCACATTTAACTAAAATTTGAGCACATCTTTAAAAAAATTTCAGGAGGCGTTGATTTACTCTATTGCTTCTATCTTGAAGATAATCAATAGTAGATACCCATAATTTCCAAAAATAGGTCAAGTTTTTGTGGTCTAGTTCTTTTTTTCTTTTTAACAATTACATATGTAGAACATTGAAACGTTGAAACTGATGGTAATGTTGTTTCAGTTGAAATTGGTAAGTCCCTACGAAGTGTCTGCCATGAACTTTTGCCCGCACAATGGAGATCTTTTAGCTGCAGGAACGATTTCGGGGCAGATCGTCCTCTGGGATCTCCAGGGAAGACTACTTGAGACCGACGAATCCGAACCCACAAATTTCGAACGATACGCTCGAAAAGAACTAGTAAGAGAAGAATCCATTTTTTCTTTTCTTGATTTAATTTTTTCAGGTGTAATCACTTTGAGCAGGTTTTCCCATTTCGTTTCACATTTCCATACCGAAATCTATCAACTATAAGAGTGACTCTGACGGAGTGCAGTTTTACCAGTATTAAAATTTTGACGGCAATCTCAGCCCAACGACAGACCGGGGTGGAGAATGCAAAGTTCGCCCCACCCCTCGATGAAAAATACAATATTGAGCGTGGAATGCTATTATACCTAATGATGTTAAGTGATATACTTATTCGTGGCTTATGAAAATTCCAAATCATATCTCTGATATTATGATCCCTACATTTATTTAACACTACAGCGCTAGGCAGTTTTTTCGGTATTGCAATTTAATGCGACCGTTTTGAATTGATAGCTTCTCAAACCTAAAAAACGCTCTACTAAGATGAAGGGAGAAGTGAACTCCGATAAAATATTATTCTCTTAAAAAATGTGTTTCAGAAACGTAGGATGTCTTGGTATCGTGAGCTGAGGGTGCCTGGTCAGATCAGGGAAACTGCTGTGTCTACCATGTTCGGAGCTCACAACTCAAAAGTCATTGCTATTCATTGGGTACATCCGCAACTAGTGGTTTGTATATTGAATTCTATAGAAAAATTAAAATAATTTAAATTCCTCGAGTAAGTAGCAGTAGTGTAGGTATTTAAGTGATTAAACTGTTGAGATCTTTCGGTTCACAAAAGCAGTTGGATTGAGGAGTAGAAAGCCTAAGTTAATCTAACCTACTTAATGACCATCTCTGGGGCTTTTTATACCACCCCAACATTGATATCAATACTAATAGGGGTACTTCCACTAGTGGGAATTTAAAAAGTCCAGTCATGCAGCATGACCCCATGAGCGAATTTTTGAAGAAATATTCGATATTTCAGTCGCTATTGATCGTGTTGAGAAATTTTAGTTTATGATTTTGATAGACAAACATGGAATCAAATTATTAACACATGCACAGAGTAAACTCATCAGTTGTGATTACATTTTTTTTTTTTTTTTTTAAGCACCTACTACCTACGTTTTAAACAGCATGGTTCTAGGATTGGTTATACAGGGATACTTCCATAAGAGTAGTTCAATCTGAATTTGGACAATTTTTCATGCAAATATTACCGATTTTTACAACTAGCGAACGGCATTATTTCGATTTTTGACTGATTTTTCAACTTTGAAATTTTTGAAAACTTGATACATATTCTTATAGGAAATTTTACGCTGATTCCGAATATACCACATGTTAGTATGCTGAAAAAATTATTTCGCACAACAAATCGCAAAAAACAGGCTATTTTGAAATTTTTGACTACATTTTTGAAAATTTCAACCCGAAGATGTAATCCGATCATGCTGACCAACGAACTTGAACTTTCGTTTTGTGTCCTTAACATTTTAAAATTTGTTTGAAGTTTCTAGCACAATTCTACGGACAGTTATCGTCTGGAATGACACATACATACCTACATATATACATACATATATACATACATACATACATACATAAAAAAATGCGTTAAACTTCAGAATATGATTCAGAATAGCCTGAAACGGATTTCTGCATAAAAGTTTTTCAAAAATTCACATTCTACAAATTTTGAGGCGAGAGCAATAGCTTAATTTTCTTCAAAAATTCGCTAAAAGAAGCAATGAGAGGATTTTTAAGGTTAAACAAAATAAAACAGAAAACTCGCAAGCAAGCTGGGCAAGCCCCCTGGACCCATGGTTACCTCTATTTACATACTTCGAATGAAATTATTGAAACTCAGAATGTGTTTTAGCTCACTCGTTTCACACAAACTACTTCTAAGAATGACTAAGATTTTGCGGTGTATCTTTTCACTACTAGGTATGTTTATTTATTTATTTATTGGCATCAAAATAATACATAGAACTACATTTATACAAATAAAAATATATAAAACGCTTCAATTATTCTAATCCAAAATTATACTGAAAATTGTCGACATTACGACTTATAGGTAAATAAGAAAACAACTAACGTCCACCAGAAAATAAGTTCTTTAGAACTTGTGCTATCTGGTGGAGTTGCAAATTCAAGCATAGTCGTCATACATTAAGGCCAAATAACAAAAACTCTCGAAAGCCTAATTATTGAAAGAAAAAAGAAAAGCACTAAAACACTAAATTCGAAATAAATTTCCATGAAAAACAAAAATTCACTGAAAACTAGGCTAACTAAACTTAAATGTAAAATTTTATCACCTTCTTAAAACTTGACAAACTATGAAAGTATGACAAATTAATACTATTATCAAACAGAAATTTTAAAACACGAACATACGCATTTCTCTTGTAGAACTGTATGAGCTCTTGGCAAAACTATTCCCGAATTAGAATAGTTTCTTGTGCTTAGAAATGTGAAGTCAAGTTGTTTTATTTATTTATCACCGGCACAACGACTCACCACCAGCTCAATGAAATCATCAGAAATTAACAAGTGGTTGCAATCATGCAAATTAATTATTGAGAAAGATCACCTGTGTGTAAACAATTATTCATATAACCATGCTCATAACTCAGCTTGTTGGCCACGCACTTCGCAGTAATTAACAAAATATGGTTGGATAAATCGAGAGCATTCGAGCAAATGGTCGATGAATTTTGTGAGATGAAAAATTACGAAGTACCATTTTCCTAGCAACGACTCAGTTGTTAGCGGAAATCAACAGAAGTTGTTGCAACACGTTTTCGTTACACATGAACGTTTCGCTTTCGGTTGGAGTTGCCAAAGCTAAAACATATTCTGTGTTAAAATAATAATAATAATATTTACAAATTATTTAATCTTCATTTTAAACTTTAAGACTTCCATAAGACTTCTTAAACTTCAATATTTCCATAAATGACTGCTACGATATTAATTTCTGAGGTCAACGATTTTGTTTCTTTGAGGCTTCCAACGCTTAGGAAGCAGTTGCTTCTCGTCGTCAAAAATCGTTTGTTAATATCTTTCCATTCACAGTAGGTCGTCTGGATCAGCTGAAGTAGCTACTACGTTCAACTAGAGAATTGAAATAAGCACGAATGTATATACGCAGTGATAGACTTGGAGAGTTCACCGAATTACGAATCCTTTTGTTGATTTTCAACACGATTTTATCTCAAAATTATTCAATAGTTCCAGAACGGTCATTTTCTTCACATTGAAGCGGAAGATGATCTCGCCAATCACTATTCTCTCCAATTTCTGTCCACTTCCGTTGATGGCGATATCAGGTGTTGGGATCTTAAGAACGAGCCATTACCAAAAAATGAATATATGTTTACTGAACGAACTATAGCAAGACGAATAAAAAATCCCAAGCCTGAATTGCTTGTCTCTTTAACATCGAAGTATGCTGAATATCATAATAGATGGATACCTACGTATATGGTGAGTTTTCCATCAATTCAACTTTTTTTGTGTCATGTAAGATTCAAAGGAAATTATGTTAAACGATTGATAAGACGGATTTGTTGAGATGTTATGTAAGATCTAAGTATCATGCTTCAATGAGGAATTTTCATTTGCCTAATTGAAAGATCCGAACGAGAGCTTTCCAAAAAGTTACTATATGATGGGTTACTGACCAGTAAAACGGCTCTTGATATTTATTTGCACGATGACGTCACGGCCCCCACTCACCTTGGGGGAACCCCCTGCTCCCTTGCCCTACTACGTCACAGGTGATCTTCCTACCCATTTATTGGTCAAACTAAACGGTCTTTTGAGCTGAAAATTACTTCTAGAGTGTTTTCAGATGCTCTGAATCCGAATCCGTGGTCAAAAGTGTGAAATTCCCAAAGATGGAAGTTCTCCATTTATCTTCTATCTATCTATATATATAAAAATCAATTGCTGTTCGTTAGTCTCGCTAAAACTCGAGAACCGCTGGACCGATTTGGCTAATTTTGGACTTAAATTATTTGTCCAGAGAAGGTTTAAAAGGTTAAAAATTTCAAATCTGCCCCATAGGGGGTGTTTTAGGGGAGGAGGGGGAATGGGGTACTTTGTCATCACTGAACAAACTGGGGATTTGATTGTCGAGTATGTTTGGATTACTCTAAGTCAAAGACTACTTTTTTCAAATTTTTCAAATCTGAACCACTATGGAGGGGGAGGGGTGGGGGGAGTTAAATCGTTTCGAACGTCGCTGAACCAACTGTGGATCTGAGTTGTCGTATATGTTTGGAGTATTCTAACTTAAATCACAGCCTACTTGAAAATTTTCAAATATAACCCATAGAAGGGGGTGTTTTTGGAGGGGGAGGGGGGGAGAAATGGGGTATCTTTGTCATCACTAAACGAACTGGGGATTTGATTATCGAATATGTTTGAATTACTCTAATTCATGTCAAAGACTGCTTTTTCAAATTTTTGAAAGCTGACCCAGCGGGGAGGGGACGGGGGAGGATGTTAAAGCGTTTTGAACGTCACTGAACCAACTGGGGATCTGAGGGGGCGAATCTATCAGAATTTCTTTAACTTGGGTCACAGGCTATTTGATAATGTTCAGGTGAAAAAGCTAGTCTAAAATGATTTATTCCAATGACATTAAAATACTCACCACTCAAATAAATTTAATAAGATGGCTACATATACCGTTATTGACGTATACTCATTTTTCGTTTTCATCTTTCAGTTGAAAGAACCGGTTACTGAAAACGCGAAAGGAGTAAAGAGTCAGTGTTCTCTCCTTGCATCATCAGTTCAGTTTCACACTAAGTTATATCCGTATAAACGAAAGTATCCTCCGGATCCTCGTTTCAAGGACAAGATGACCGATCTAGTGGAATATGTGTACAGTAAGGAAATATTAACTAGATTTAGGTATATTATACTTGGTACACTAGTACTCTTCCGGAAACGTGAGGCGTTTCTATTCCAAAACGTGGATATCTATATGAGTGAATTTCCGTAATTGTTCACATTAATTTATGTAACGTTTTATACAAGTGCATTGCTTTCTAAACTTACATGAAAAATGCTTCAAGTCAGAAATCATTTCAGGCTGGGCAAATACGGGATTGTAAAATGTTTGAAAATTTGCAAAAATGTAATGCATTCTAATAACTCAGTTTTCTATGAAAATTCGCATATAATTTATCAAATTTTAAAAATTGACGATGAATTGGCTCATCTTCTTTGTGAATCCACATCACTAATTGGTGTGGCGTCACTGAAAAATTAAGTAAATCGGTGGTGTTTTTATATCAAATAAAAAATGTGAAGAATAATATCGGGCTCATTTGTTTGCGTTCGTTTCCAGCAGAATGCACTCAGGTGTAATTGAAAGAGTTCTGGGGACTTCCCACTCATTTTCTCAAGAAAGTAATTTTTGATTCCAACCATGAGCGTTCAATGGTGCTCCAAACTAGCAATGTCTGCCATGAGGTAGAGATGAGTCGCTCACTACTGAGCCGGTTCTTTGAGCCAGATCCCTCAGAAGAGCGAGTGAGCCGTGGCTCAGTAAAAAAGAGCCGCGGATCTTTGGTTCTTCTGAGTAGTGTCGGTAAAAACATCCACGTAGAGCTGACCGCATCCACATTCGTTCTCGACTCTCTGCTCCACGGCTCAGTGGCTCCTTGACCCCTTCACACAACTTGCTTGTCATTACCCAAGCCAAGAGGGATTTTCAGAGCGCTCTAGCGGCTTTCCAGAAAAGCTGCCATAACCTGTAAATCCAGTTTTTTTTATTATATTTTCAACCAATGTTTATTTTCTGCTTTTCCGACCTTCCCTCTAAGTTGGATTTACTTTATGAAAACAATGACATGGCCTTTTTGGTGACAGATGGTTGAAAAAGGAAAAAAATAAAAAATAAAACGTGAAAATAAAACAAAATGTTTGCTTGCTGATTTAGAACACAACTACTTGTTTCAGATCCACAGCCCAAAGACCAGGTCACTTATTCGCACTCAGCTTTCATTGGGACTATGTTTGGTGTTGTTGCTCTTCTGTCTTGGAGCGGGCAACCTCCCAATCCAAAACCAAACGATCCTACCGATAGTGAAAGTGAGTTTTTCTTGGTATTCAATAATTTCCCTGTCACTCGTCACATTAATGAAGATAAATACCTATTTCTCCTAACTTGTGCCAATCTATTGCGATTTCTCCAGTTATGCACATAACCGTTATGGAAGCTGTCCACGATGGTCCGATCATTGGAGTATTGCGCCACCCTTTCGTCAGTGATGTTGCCCTATCTGTTGGTGGACACGTATGGGCAATTTGGAACTATGAACAAATGGTAATCTTCATTATACTTATGAGGAATATAGCCTCTTATTTGAATGGTTATTAGGTAGCACATAATGGAAATGTGTATCATTTTAATTTTTGGAAATAAACTGAATTCGCTCGTGATTTTAGACCTGGCCGTTAAAATGGAAGAAATATTATGGGAAGCAGATCACGTGTTGTTCATGGTCACCTCTGAAACCCAGCCTTTTCAGAATAGGGCTCACTGACGGTACAGTGGAGATTTGGGATCTTATTCTTCAGAGCCACGAACCAAAAGTTGTAATCCCAGCAGCTGGAGTTTCTATAACTGGTAACGCCAAACCATCAAATAAATTAATTCTTTGATTTTTGCTACCGAAAGTACTTGATTACTTTCAAGAGATCAAAAGTAAATATCCTCTGACATCAACGTTTCCATTCGGATTTTACATCTGTCATTACTAACTTCTTGCAGGATTCAGTTCCCATAATTTACCGTTGCCGAAAGGTTTGATGGGAGCATGTGACCTAAACGCTTCAATTGTATTCTACTACATCCCTTGGATTTACCAATCATGGAGAAGGAATGAAGTAAGCAATGATATCTAAAATTGTAAGCAATCCCATGGTTGCTAACTTCGAGGTGAGGAGAGGACCATTGACAATTAATCGAAGAGGACGAAAATGAGCCCCAGCGGCATCAACATTCTGCATTTTTGCCAGACTAAGAACTGTCTACCATCATAAAAGATAAAATATCAATTTCACGTTTCATGGTGGAAGAAAGAGCTTTGTTCGTGGTTTTTTTTTTTTTTTTTTTTTCATCCGGAAAAAACTATAACACAAAACATACTGGTCGCTAATGTACCTATCCATGCGCAGTAAAACATGGGTAGAATAAAACCTGCATATCTGTCGTAGACAGCAAAATTTTCATTTGATCTTCTTTTGTGTGTTTGTCTTTTGTTTGTGACAGGGTACAGGTCGCGTTTTGGACATATATAATTGAAATTGGAGTATAGGATTCTTATATTCACAGAATTCTCTTTATAGGTTTTGGTGTTGATCAAATTTGGGGCAGCGACAACAGACCCGTAAATAGTTTTTCGGGGATTTGGACGAAACCAAATCTTGTTGAGAATAAAATTTTCTGCACTTTTGGTTCTCAAGTTTTTTTTTTTTTTGAACGAATAGTTTCCAATATATCATTGGATGTTGATCACCATGAAGGTAGTTAATTGATCACAAACAGCAACCACTCCGCTCAGCAATAGCTACTTGTTGTTTTTTCGATTTATTGAGCATGATTAATTCCGAAAGAATTGCTGTGAGATGTAGATGTATAGGAAAACTCTCACGGTGGGGTTTTTTGGGCCCCAAGCACGGAAGCCTGGTGGCTTATTGTACTTTTCTCAGAGTTTTGTGTTTAATCAAAGAGATTCAGCCCTCTGGTTTTGTTGTTCTCGATCTGTTGGGAGTTGGTACATCAAGTAGATTTAGACTGATATGAGGGGGATAGTGTAGACTGATGTCAGGGAATCCCCTGCATGCCTTGGAACTTGGTAATATTTTTCTAGCTGTTGTTCGTAGCATCTCAGTGATGAACAGTCGCATAGTCGGGACATTGAGAATTTTCGCTCCTCATGCAAGAGTTTCAAAAACAGGAGGTGCTATAGAAAAAAGATCATTCCATAATCTTAACGCTAAAGAAGATGCTTAGTGTCAGATTAGCACAATGTTTGGAAACTCACAGCAGTGCTAAAGAAGAAAATGGATTCTCTCATTGGGTCAAGGAGGGACTGAATATTAGTTTCATTTTGAAACCTGAGCACCCAATAAGAATTACGTGATTGTTCGATTTGATTTTCCTTTATTAGACGTTGAATGAATAATTTGGTGGGTGATGCAATTTTCATCCTTCGGTCTCTCATAAAGGCTCATTTTTGAATGTAATAAACCAAAATGAATTTCATTAGGATTTATCTTTCTCAAGTTTTGGAGATTTTTGGGTAAAGAACAGCCAGAATATAAACCCAAATAGATCTTTTTTGACCCGAAAATCGAATTCAGTCTCATGAATGATGTTGAACTAGCCCTGGAGGTGAAGTGATGGATCGCTAAGTTCGGAACTCCGTTCGCCATGCCTTGCCTCGGTAGTAGCCTTGCATCGGTGTGGACAAGGCTTAAAGGTTTCCATCAGTTTGATACATATCAACTACTGTATGACTTCTGGTTTGCGAATCTACTTGTTTAAACGTTCTGTAAATAAAAATAATAGGACATACTTGCAATGCTATGATGTACGAAGAGCATGAGAATCACCATCTCTTGTGTCACCATTACTTTTAAGCACGAAGGGCTTTCGTTGAGAAGTCTTTAGTTATACATTTTCAGCTAACAGCCATTCCTCGCTAGTATTAGGCCCAAATTTCATTTTCCCATATTTCAAATTCTTACGAATTAAATCATAGTCGTAAATATCTTCTGTAGGTACCTATTTCTGTTGGCAGAATTTTCATAATAAACAGACGGAGCTCATTTTGGTCACAGCCACATCTTCACTTTGATCAATCAGGGGCCCGTTTTGTTCGCCACTGAAAATTGAGTTTAACCCCTTCGCAATGGGCGTCGTTCAGCCACTGCAACGCGCCTGGCCTGGCTGCCTCGGAGCCTTCCAACCCCCCGTGCCTGAATAATTGGCCTTCCACGCTCGGTGAACCACCTTCGCTTTTCGGAACTGGATCAAGAATAATAGAATTTGAAATTTCCCGAGTATCATGATCACCATCATCGAGAAAATCGTCAAAACTTTCGTCTTTGACTTGATCCAAAAAGTTTGTTGAACGAAATTCAACTTCAACGTCAATCACATCACTCCCTAACTCACTGTCACCCCCGGTTATTATTTCTTTAAGAATTTCTTCATCCGTCCACCTGCAGTGTGGTCCATTGTGAGGAATAAAAACGCAAAAGAAAGTACAAGTATGGAAACAGGTATGAGTAAAATTATGACAAAACCGAATGCGGGCAAAAAACAAAACAGTGACCAAGTCAACGATTTTCCTGCTATTTAGATGAGAATAGAAACCCTCAACAACGTCTTTGATCTCAGCGCATTCTATTAGATACTAGACGTAAATGTTAGTTATAATGCCTCTCAACGGATGGCATGAGAGTCGATAGAATGGAGGGAAATTCGAAAACGCCAAAATACGTCAACAGGCGTTACGAAGCACTTGATGGCCGACGTATTAATACGGCGGCCGTCGCGAAAGGGTTAAAAAGCCTGTGGACAATTTAGTCAGGGCTAAAAGTCCATCTCAAAAACCCGAGGTTCATTTCAGCCATGTGAGATTTGGGGCCCGATTCGAACCACACCCCCCGCACTTACCCACCTCAGATTTGAACTCTTCGGAATGAGGTATATCCAAAGCGAGTCAAAGCTCTTCCATACATAACTAGAGGGCTGATGTGTATCTTGATCAAACACTCAACTCTCAGGAAAGTACAACAAGCTGGAATAGGCTTCCGAACATGGGTTCCATAATGCCAAGTATTCATGTACGCTTACATCTACAGTAGTTCTTTCTCACACCCTCCAAAAATGTAGGAGCACATTATTCCTTCTTTCTTTCTTTGCCTTTTAAGCTCAAAAACATCTTGGTTTCAATTCATAGTTGTTCTAAACTGCATTTCATTAAAAAACTGAGTGAATGCAACACGTGTTTAAATTAAATGTTTTCTAGTTAGAATCGTTTAAAGAAATGTTGGCGAAAGAGCCAGATCGACATAAAGAGTTGCAGCAGTGGGCTTCCGACTGGCGGGAAACTCATGTTCGTCTGAACAAAAAGTTGACTGAACAAGTAATGTCCAGTTCCGCTGTGAAGGTTGGTCTACATGAGGACAACAGTGACGAGGATGGAAGGAAGAAGAAGAAAAAAAATGATGACGAAGATTCAATATTTAAAATTGGGCATTTCGAGCCAAGGAAGAACGTCATTCCCCGAGATTGCAAGGCGTACTACAGAGAACTGTACAAGTAGGTAGCTCGTATATTGGTAAATTCATTCACAGTATATGCAGTAAATAACAGAATGTCTGGGGAATTCCAGTTTAGATCCGCCTAGGCCTGGACCCCGGCAATCTATGATTTTCATAGGATTATCCCTTTAAACGTCTACATTGGTTAATAAAACACCCTCTAGTGCCTCTAAATATAATTTATGAATAAACAAACTTCCTAGTGAACTTCGTTCATAATTATGTCAGGGGCACAGAGGGTGTTTTATGCCCGCTCATCATTACCCTGCCCTGTAACATACACGTGCCTGGGGACTCTTTGTACTAGTGAAAAGGGCCGCGGATAGTGCTGCCAACATGGCCGGGTGAAATGTCGGTAGGTAAGACCTCTCTGAGGCGCCCGTCCCGCGATTATTTGAATACCTTTGAAACCAGCTCTGTCCGGCGCGTGGTAAAGGCCACTACAATGGTTATTAAAACACCCTCTACTGCCCCTGACAATTATAGCTTTGTTCCATCCACCTAACCGCGGTCGACCGACTCATGCGCAGTAACGTCAACCGCTGTTCCATCCCAACAATCAGCTCAACACAGCGGTTGAACCGCTGTTCCATCATAGCAGCGTGGTCGACCACGGGTCGACCGCGGTCGAACCAAAACCGACCGCCCGATGGAGTGCGGTTCATTCCGGTTGTTATAGGAAACCTCACGCAATTGAAACCTACTCATAACCTTCCTCATTTCAAATTCGAGCTCGGTGGGTGGACACCTCAACCTACTTGTGGAAAATGGCTTCAAGATTGAAAAATAAAGATTTATTTGAATCCCAAACAGTATTGATTTATATTTTTCCCTGGTTTCTTCCCAAAATAATTATTTCATATGTTTTTCTTCTAAGATAAAACACTTGCGAATTTACCGTCAATGCGTGTATGTCTATTCTGGGAAATTCTTTATTCTCTATTTTATTCTGAGAAATTCATTTCTCTATTCTCTATTCATTCTCTTTATTCTCTATTTTATTCTGAGAAATTCATTTCTTTATTCTCTATTACCAATCCTTAGTTCTGTGTCGAACTCATCAACCATTTTTGTGACAAAAAAACGGTTGCCCTCGAGAGTTTTATCCAAATCCTGTAACTTTGGACTGTATACCGGCCAGAAATAGAAAATGAGAATATAAAATCACTACAATGAGAATGAGTTGTTGAAAATGAGAATAGAAAATCACTACGAGTTGTTGTTTACAGTCGACTGTTGTCAAGGTGATGAAAATGTTTCCAATAGAGTGGAGTCACACGAAATGACTGGTGTAACGCTATTTTACCTCACTTGCGGTTGAGCGTTCCATCCATGGTTGGATCGTGGTTACGGTCGTCCAACCGCGATCATAGAGGCTGTGGACCGCGTGCTGACTGTGGGTTAACCGCGGTGAGGTGGATGGAACAAACCTTATGAATGAATTTCACTAGAAAGTTTGTTTATTCATCAATTCTAACGATTTGTCCTTAGCTCAAGTAACATTTAGACACACCATTCCTATTAATGATATTTCCCCAATTTATATCCAAATGAATTCAAGAATAATTGGTGGTTATTTCAGGTGGTATTTGCGAAGGAGAGGAAGAACTACGAGGTTAATGGAAGAGAAAGAAAGGAAGTGGTATGAAGAGGAAGAACGATCGATCATCAAGGTAATCTGATTTGATTCTAGTCGATTTGGTATTAGGATATTTCTAAGTTCAATCGTAGATGTCAATCAGAAACCACTAGTTTTACCGTCATACCATTAATTTTCTCATAAGTATAATTTGTATACTTATTCGATCTTGAAGTAATTATGGAAACCACCATTTTCATAAAAATGAGTGTTGCGGTTACAGTGCCATATATGGGCGGGGTTATTTCGCCTTGAGTGATGTAAGGTGATGCCTCAACCTTTCAATTCTTGAATTTTATTCTTGGTTCAATTCGATGGTGTACGAAAAATGACCCTAAACTGAACTAGGTAAATCTTCAGATGAAATACGATAACTGGAGATTCTGAAAATTGTTAATTCCCTTCCTCAGGATTTTATGGATCCTCCCATGTTTCAATATATGGAACCTCTCTGCATTTCAGAAATTATAAAACAAATATATGTTATTAAACGTGGTTGAAAAAAGATCACAGGAGCTCAATTTATGACATCCCCAAGTAGTCATTGCTCCAGTGGTTTAACCAGATTGATGGTTCCTTATGATACTTTTTTGGGTCTTGTCTCAGCAAACGAAGACACCTCCCCCCCCCCCCCCCCATGATTTCTTAACTAAACGTATTAGAAAAAGATGCCAATTTATTACCTTCCTTTATATAGGTAGATCTTTTTACCTCCATGCAGGCCACTACGCATGGTGGCCAAAAGATGTAGTCAACGGAGTTAACGACATGATAAGGTGTCACTCCATAGAGTAAGAATGTCTCCATGACCCATCTTCTGACTTTGATCAGAGTCCAAACTCCCACCAAAGCCACTTTTCCTACCTCAAGAACAAACAAAAGTGGTAAGTGATCCTTGTTCGTCTTGTGCGGTATAGTCTGATTCAGCGGTTTTGCAATTTGGGATCTTTGTGACCAGTCTTGAAGCAACACAGTGAAATGGAGGTATTTCATTGGTTATATCCCTCAAAGTACGTAAACTATGTTTTTCATTTGACATCTATTCCAGTGGCTTAGTATTTGAACCCTATTGAATGTTATGTTCATATATTCTGTCCAAATTGAGTTTTTAATATGAGACTGCATCGTTTAGCAGATAATACATATTACTTTATTCGTACACAGAGTCAAAAACTTCTTTTTCAGGATCTTTTGAAAAACAAAAGAATTGACTTGGGACAGCTCCAAAAAGCTATGATACCTTTAGTACAAAATGAAAATCGACTGAAAGCCAAAGAGGGGAGAGTTATCGCTATGTTAGCTCAAGCCGACAAAATATTCAAAACTGCAGTGTCGAAAATATTCAACGTTGTGAACTTTCAAGTCGTAAGTTGGTTTGGCTATGGTTACTTTAAAATTAAACACATTCAAACCGATAAATTGTTGGTATCTCTTATTTACAAAAAAAAGAAGTAATTTCTCATGGCATAGCTGCCACATACAATTATTTCTAATTTTAGAGCTATGCCTCGAAAGATTCGATCATTGAGCACCAAGAAGCATACAAATTGGATGGTTGCATCAAGGAAGTAGAGTTTTACTTCGGCCCAAATTACAAAGACGCTGAAGAGGTTCTTACCACCAAACTCAATGCTACACAGTTCACAGACAGATCTTTCAAAGAGTTGGTGCAAGAAAAGCTCAAAAAACGGGAACTTTTCAATGACAGGAGACGGTTTTGGGACCCTGAAGAGAAGTAAGTAACCATTACAAGCAGTTATTGCCTACGTTAGAAAGTTTGTGCAATCTCGTTACGTTCAAGGAAGACTTCTGCAGTCAGAGAGGTTTGATTAAATCGGCCTCTTCTTTTTAATGAAGAACACAAGTTTGAATTTTGTCGAGGTATCAAATACTTTTGGGCAGAGCAAGCAGCATGCAGTTTCACTTCGTCGTTCATCCAACCAAACGACTGAGATGGCTGGTATTTGACTCCAGGGAAACCCTACTTTCGAGGAAAACTTCCACAGTCAAAGAGGTTTGATTAAATCGTTGGAGTACTGCTACAAAAGAGTAATTTCTCCTTTGTAAATAAGGACTAGAGTAAAAACTCTCTCGAGGTATCAACTATTTGTGGGCTGTAACAGTTGGCGCATGTTAGTAAAACCTGAATAATTCGAATCAATTAAATTAATCCCTCTCGAGCTAAGACTATAAACATCACAATTCCATGACGAAACATTTTTCACTTCTTCATTCACATGAGTCAAAACACACACCATGAAAACCTCGCTTGACTGTTGAAATTTTTCCAGCGAGCATCTGTTGAGCCAGCGGCTCATCAAAACCGGAAGAAAACTGTGGAAATTAAGGTTGTAACAAGGATTTCACATTGGCGCATGCGCAGTAGCTATCAATGATACAGTCATGTTGAAATTGATTTGGGGTAATCGAATCGTCTTCTCCCAACTATCATAGGACGTGAGAAAATGATGCTTGGTAGAATTTACGTTTGCGCGTGAGCAGAGTGCAGTATTGAGTCAGGAACAATGAAACTGATAGGGGACCGTCTGTCTACACCATAGCCTGCACATTCCTTGAAAATTTCATCCAAATCGAATGAAAACTGTGAAAAATAAGCTTGATACAAGGATTAACAATGGCGCATGCACAGTAGCTATCAATGATAAAATCATATTGAAATTGATATGGGCAGACATTGAACCAAAGTGGTTCAGAATGGTTATTAAACGTAAAATGCGAGTGGAAATTTTGATTTGGGAGACCACAATTTTTTTTTCTCCCGACAAAGAAAGCAAGTTCAATACCTGTTTTGCTCCTCTATGACCTCCTAGCAATGGTGGATTGAAATGATCACGTTGATAAATAATCGATACTTCCGATCAAAGCCTGATCGGAGAGTGGTCGAATATTGATAAACACATCAATCTTCCAGATTGTTGATCAACGCTAATCAATGATCAACAGATCAGAGGTTTGATCAAGGAATTGATAAACCGGCCGAGAGTGTAACACTAATTTATAATGGATTTGGAGAGATCTGCAAGTGTTACCATTCAATTTAGCATGGGGGAGGGGGGGGGGGATAAATGAATAAATAACTAGAAACCGACCCCGAAGTCGTAGGTTCGTTTCTCGCAAAAAAAAAAAAAAAAAAAAAAAAAACCCTTCAATAAAAAATACCTAATATAATAATAATAAAATAAAACAAAAAGGTCCCCTGTAAATACCAAAGTAAAAGTAAAATTGACTAAACTGTTGGAAAGAGTATTAAATGAAGCAGATTTCACGAGATTTGCCAGTTTCCTAGAACTTTCTTGGAAAAGTTGTAATGTTTTAAAGATTTTCTGAAATTTTATTTTATTTTCAAATTCTTCAATGTTTAGCTGTTGTTATGAAAAGTTTCAAGAATCAAAGTGCATTCACTTAACGTTGATTTCGAAAATTTGGTCAAAATCGATAGTTGAAATCAAATGAATTAAGCTGGATTCACATGGAGCAGAACAAACGCAGAAAGCGGAAGGACGGAAAAACCAGTGGAGGGGATGGCGGAGTCGGAAATATTGTTCACATGAAGCAGTCTCCTTGATGAACGGAATCATAACCTTCCTACTGAAAGCCTCTCTGATCTGAAACCTCTACTTGTGGTTATCAACATGCCTGTCCAATGAGCTTGCACGTAGCTCGACGGAACTCGGAAAGGGTATAAAAATTTCTACCACCGTCCGCCCATTCCACAACAAACCACAACGATATATACTTACAAAATGTTCTTAGCAAATAAAATTGTCAGATTACATACAGCTAACAGGAGTGGCGACAAAATTACCTTGCTCACACCGCGCTGTAACACGGCATTGGCTCAAAGATTTTACCTGTTTCAAGGGGCTACTTTCTTTAATAGCCTACCAACAAAATTGAGAAGCTCCGCGGTAAATTTAATGTTTTTAAGAAAAATATTAAAAAATATTATGCACTTCAGTAATGTAATTATTCTACGTTCTTGTAAATATGTATAAGATTGGAATAATTTTCTCATGTAGATATTAGGTATACATGCTATATGGCTCTTTAGAAGAGAATTATATTTTTCGTTTTGACACTCCCTCTTCCAGCACGAGTTTGACTCAAAGGAAGAGTGTAGCATTGCATATATGTTTTTTTCTCTAATTATGTAATTTTTTTTTGTATATTATTATTTAATAAATGCGATATTATAAAAAAAAAAAAAAAAAAAAAAAAAAAAAAAAAAAAAAATATGCCGACAACATGGCAGCCACTCAACTGTTGTCCCAACAGCCAATCAGTTTGCGTTCTGCCCTTCCGCTTTCTGCGCTCGTTCCGCTCCAGTGAAACCAGCTTTAAAGTGGAGAAATTCAAGTTTAAGAAGGAAAAAACACGGTTTTCCTCATAGAACCTTTAAAAATTCATACCTCAAAAATGGATTGAGGTAAAAATATGCAGTTGGCGGCACTATGCTCCACTTCATATGCAGTTTCACCTAAATTTTTGCATCACCCTCGGTCGTATCCACCTTGTATTTTGATACCTACTCATATTAGTAGGATAAAACGCCAGGCAAAAATCAATTTAACATTATACAATTGGATGATTATCTACACGCTATTCAGCATATGGCTGGATACCAAACTATGTCTTGCTGCTCCTCCATGGTATCATGGTAACACTGAAAAGGTAAAATTAATTTAGGTATAGTTTTCAGTTCGTGGCATACGTTCTTTGTAGATAAAGATAAATTATTCGTAAATGCTACAATTGTTTTGAAATTACAGGTGGATGAGAATTCTTGCAAGAAACATAATAGAAGAGAACGGCTTTATATGTGGACAGTGGGAACCACACGAAATTACTTATGAATACAGGAAGTACGCCAATAGGCAAAAAAACATAGAAGAATACAAACAGTTGTTTGGAGATGAATATGATCCTTTATGGGACGTCGGAAAAACGGTAACAGACTTGAACGATTTTCCGTATAACTGGCCATACGTAAGAGAAGAAGATTTAGCTCTCGCCGATGAGAGCTTGATGTACAGAAGTGAGCATAAATTTCCGATTGTAAACACTAATTCGGTTCTGGACCTCAATTTTATAGCTAACACAGATCAGGATGTTGTGGCGTTGATGTTGAATGAACAGCAAAAAGGTGCTGGTGCAGTGCAGAAGCAGGTCAGAGCTACAATTGATTTGGATGATCAGCTACCCCAGACACGGGCTATACCACTTTCAAACTCAAAATTGTCTTTGTTCGCTACTGACATATTCTCGCTGGGCGAAGTCGAGGGTGATCAAACAGCAGATAATGAAAAATCGGCCGATGCTTCAAGCATAGATGAGCATATGGACGACGATGGTATAGTCATACGACCGACCAAACATGTTCAAAGTTCTAATAGAGATATAAAGTTAGGAACAGTCATGGGCTCTGAAATCATCACGTCAGAATCAAGTGAGAATATTGGAATCAAATCGAGGAGTAAGGTTAATGTGGCTAATTTGGAATCAAAACAGATGAAACAGGAAGATTTGCTCGATATGCAAGCTGAAAGCATGTTAATGGAGGGAATTGGTATTGGAGATGATGAAGACGAGGTAGCTGGTGAGAGTGGTGAATTAGCTGTGGAACCTGGACAACCAGGGCCTAGTCAGCAGCTATATCAGACATCCACTAAATTGTCTACAACGAAGCGGGAAGATTTGGATGAGTATAGCGGTACAAGTAGTGACCAAGTTCTTCTTCCGGGCGATCCGTTGTATCCAGAGAATTGGAGAGAAATATGTGAAGATGACTGTTTATCAGAGGGAGAGTCCATACCTTCACCAAGGTCGTCACCCAGCAACGTAACTGATTTCTCCGAAATAACCGAAGTTGAACTGTTTGTGCCGTCGGATGCTGAAGAGGAGCCGTATCAGGAGTACTATGATGAAGCTGAAGCAGCTCCGGTGGGCCCAGCCGTGGCCAGAAGACCATCGCATGGGGATGAAGAGGAACCTACAGAGGAATATATGGGAGACTCGGACGATGAGACTGAGAGTGAAGGCGTGAGATCCGCTCGGAAACGAGGGCCGTCACTCCTGAAGGGAAAACATGTGGCGACGTCTTCTTCCGGTTCTTCTGACGACGACGCAGAAAAACGGCAAGACCTCGAGAGAACATTCTCGCAAATAATAGCGGACAGAAAAGTCGCAATGGCTGAAAGAGAACAACAACTCAGAGAACTCGATTGAATCCACCCAAAAATGGATACTATAACTATATTATACCTCGAGAATCCGAGCAAAAACTCTACGCGATTGTGAACATATATATTAGTTGATTGTTAATGTAAATAAATCTGGATCCACCTAATTTTCGATTTTATTCCAAGCCTCTACAATGAGAGAGACTTTTCAGAAGCCTGTTTGTAAATCGTATAAATTATTTTCTTTGGGAATGAGGTAAGGCTTTGGTACTAAATAATATCCATGCAGATCATGAAACATTTTAAACTAAACGTGTTCAAGTAGGCATAGTTTCCAAGCGAGCCATGTTTAGATTCCACAAGCCACTAATGATGGTGGAGAGGTCGTTATGTATATTTTCTCCCCGTCCTGGCTGGTAAGTCAAAATACCCCTTGAATATTTCCCAACATAGTTGTACGACTGCTTGCTGGATTATAGGATTCCTTCGTCTTTCGTAGGTTACATTAATTTTCCGGAATTTTCGTAATTTTGCACCTTTTATTTGAGTCAATTTTCCGATGCAGATGCTCCCACAGAGAAAGGGAGGGAAATATATACACTCGTGAGGGGAAAATTTTTGAAAAAACATCGTACACACCAACAGTTTTTAAATAATATAAGTAAATCCCTTTTCTCCAGCAGAATTCGCCCTAGGAACGCAGACCATATCTGGTTGACCTATAGTACAAGGGGTGAGCGCTTTTGATGTAAGAACATCATTATCAGGCCATTAAAACAGTACTCAATGGCCTGATTGACGTATGTAAATGATAATTTTACTCTAATCACTAGCTGAAATAACCATTTAGATTTTTAACACCCTTGGAATGATTCCATTCACGTTGAAATGTGAGCTGAAAACCGTGGAAAATTATAGTTGGTGACACCAACCGCTTGAATGCATCCCTAATTCTATGATAAGTGCAATGTTCAGAATGGCCTGAGCTCTAAAACCTACTTAAAAACAGGTACTTTTGGAGAATATCCCACTATTGATAGAGGAACCTACCATCAGGGACCCATTTCATAAAACATGAAGTTACAAGTGTTAAAGTTAACGAGTACAGGTACTTGTAATGCATGGTAAACTAGAACAAGTGTTTCACCAAAACAAAGAGTACAAGTCTAAGAAAAGTTACACTTGTAGAAGCTAAGTTTACAAGTATAGCAGAAAAGAAAAATGGCGTGTGGGAACTAACGAAATGAACAACGTCAAGCGGGATGCTGAAATTGAGGTTTGTCAGCGAATCATAATGTAAAAACGGTTCTAAGTACACGATAGGATGTTTATCGTACATGACTAAGTGTGATGATTGGAAGACAGACAAATTATGAACTGAAAAGTAGAGAAAGTGTGAATTTGATTTCAATTTATTCTGATGGCTGGCATAATCGGATTTTTCCTCAAGTCTTAATGCTGCTGGGTTAGGAATGTCATGTGTAACTTCGAAATTATCTTCACTTTGTTCTTCAATGATGGGGAGATCCTCAATACCCGATCAGTAAAACCTGCACATTGTCACGCAGCAGTTGAATCATTCAAGGGTCTTGGAAGACATCCTAAATCTCTCGTTAAACTCGAAAATACCCACGAAATATGCGTTTATTCGTGACCGAAAAAATCGTTGGCGTCTTCTTCGCTGAATACTTCTTTCTTATCTGTATCCTTCAGCAGAGGATGATTCCCACATATTAAACACATTAAAGTGGTCAACTCACAATGCTGGAAAATAACAATTTTACAGGTGAATGGACGTAGGTTAAAAACGCTGCAAATTATTTCACAAAGGTTTATTATTTTTTCAATTGAGTATGATCGTAGTTTTAGTTGGCTTGCGTACGTCATAAGGCCCGTCCAGACTCCTCGGCGTGTCCTATTTCGAGTTGCCACAACCTATACTTCTATAATTATATACGCATGTTTATATTTCTCGATTTGAGCTCCTATCTATTCAAATAGTTATTGCCTTAATAATATCATTATCTAAGTACCTACGAAAAGTCGAGAGTATATGTTATTAAATATGCGTAGGAAAAGCATTGGTATTAACACACAAATATGACCTAGAAAAACGCTGCAAATTATTTCACAAAGGTTTATTATTTTTTCAATTGAGTATGATCATAGTTTTAGTTGGCTAGCGTACGTCATAAGGCCCGTCCAGACTCCTCGGCGTGTCCTATTTCGAGTTGCCACAACCTATACTTCTATAATTATATACGCATGTTTATATTTCTCGATTTGAGCTCCTATCTATTCAAATAGTTATTGCCTTAATAATATCATTATCTAAGTACGTACGAAAAGTCGAGAGGATATGTTATTAAATATGCGTAGGAAAAGCTTTGGTATTAACACACAAATATGACCTTGAAAAAAACATATATTCATGCCTCGAAGGAACGCCGGCGCCGTACCCACCACAAGGTGCCGCGGCGCCGGCGCCTCCTCTCACTCCACCCCCCCGCTCACCCCCCTCACAGCCCACCGTGACCCCCTGCCAGGCGTGCGCGCGTAGAAAAAGACACTTTTTTGCCCGTTTTTGGCCCATAGCATCTATGCGAGTAAAGCGATCGGGATGGTTAAACGTTAGAACCAACTAGACCCCAAATGGAGTCTATGTGCGAAAGAACGGGTTTTTTAAGTCAATTCTTAGGCCTTTTATGGCCCGGACAGCGGACGGCGACGGACATTTCAAATTTGGATTCTACGTACCTTGAAACGTAAAGTGACAAAGTTTGAGGGGGGGGGGGGGGGGGGGGGGGGGGTTATAAAAATTTTTTGCTACACGATCACATAGGCTTATTATTGGAAATAATAAACCAAAATCGGCCATTTTTTACAACTGTAAAACAGTAACTTGTCCAATTTCGCCTGCACACTTGTTAATTTTCACAGTGCATTACAAGTCTACACTTGTACCTTTATGAAACGCTTGCACACTAATTTTTTACAACTTGTTCATAAATCGGTTTGTAACTTGTCACTTGTTGCTTTATGAAATAGGCCAATCACTTTATTTTATAAATTAAGTTATCATAATTAGCCATAAAATTCAAGTGAGAAATAAATTTTCTTATTCAAGGTGAATAAGGTGTGTGTTTTCAAACAATTCTTTGTGGAAATAGACATTTTATTTATTGTAATCGATTTCATCCGTTTCGATTTAATCTATTAATTACAAAATAGAGAGTGGGAGTAAGCAACTTCAAACAGGTAGGTACATTCAAAAGGTTATAATTAACATAAATAGGTAATAAACGAATATGATCGAATTACAGTTAAAGTATTGGCAGGTTGTTATCTTGGTAGGATCTGATTCGGAATTCATCTTGTGTTCGAAATGCAAATTTTGGCTGACCCTATATTAATTACATCACTAAGCGGAATAAACACATTTCGTAAAAATATTATATCGTAGAAGCGTAAACAGAAATGCAGAAAAATATGTTTTAGTGTACACTTTTGAAAACGACATCAGTCAATTAATGTTAACTACAGTTCAGAACCATATTTGGCTGAGCGATGGAAGTCATACTGGTAACGACTTGATCTTCATTTTCTTACGAATAGTTTGGTCAATGGAAAAATTATTTTTTTTATATAACGATAATTAAAAATAACTGTATAAAAACACTATTTGTTCGACATTTTCTTATTATAATCATGCAGTTTGGCAAAATATTCAACACTCATCCTTTTGCATTTCGTACGGTAAAAGTAACAATAAAGGACCCATTTGCGAAATTTGATCACTCACTCGGAGTTTGCATTTTACTTAACAAGGTGCTCAACGATATTTGCAATGCGCGAATAATTACGTGATAAGGAACAAGGTGATATAGAGATAACTTAGTTTTAAATAAATACCTAAAAGTAGAGCATTAGACGATACACGCTTGTTTAGGTACAAATAATAGCGAACACTATACAGACGTAAATATACATTCTTTGGTCTGTACATCTGATGAAGGTTGTAGAGAATATATACATCGTTTTACTATTATAGGTAGTTTATGTACATTGTTCAGGTACATACTCGATATGGAGTACGTAGTCGAACGTGGTAACATGTAAAATACCTACTAGAGGCGCTTATTTCTCGGTGATGTGAAATCTTCACATTGAAAGCGGTCTGGTAGCCGAGATGATTGCAGATAAGTTAGTTGATAACTCAGTCTTTATTACATTCAATGCACTGAGCCTGGAGTTGCCCCTGTATGCACTCAGTGTGGTAACCATGTCCGCATCTGGAATCAATAAGTAATGCAAAACACTAAGGACGGCATGATCACTCTGTGCCTACTCTCTTTGTCCTCACCAGAAGAACTCTACAGCCCCATCACTATGAGTGCTTGAGGAAGGGAGTTGCCCTGGTCACTATCAGGGCACATTAATATTGTAATTTTCAACCAGCCCTCAGATAAAATAAAAATCTGCATTTGTGAACATTTAGCATGTTCCAAGAATGAAGTTTAGCACTCTATCGTTTTTAAAGATTTGCTTCCAGCGTGTAATTTTGAATTTTCAACCATTTCTTCTTTTTTAGTAACTGAACAGCAAATATCACGAGCAGACATTTCACTAAATTTAACATGGAATGTGAGGAATTACAATGGTTTTTAAAGTGGGCGTGGAAGGATTAGCGTGCGTTAGTTTCTCTGTTTGTGTCAGATGTTCTGCTTGTCTAAACAGCTGGAGGGCAGTCAGCATTATTAGTGATGCTGTTAATATAGGAAGCATATGAGTGAGCAACAGGAACATTTGGCATCTTCAATAGCTACTCACAGAAACTATCTTGAACTTCACATGGTTGGGCACTGTGTCCCTCTTTCATGCTCAGGCTGTAAGGTAACCCAGTGATGGAAATATAGCAGTAGGAGTGGGGTTCCTTTGACTAGTCAATGCAACTTGGGAAGCTGCAACCACGAAAACAGGGTCTCTTCCAAAACAGGTACTGTGGGTGGGGGGAGCTTGAGGAAACATGTGAACAGTCTTTGTCTTAGCACCAACAGCCAATTGAGGTTGGAGTTTATAGCCTTGGCAATGCATTTCTCAACTACATTATCTGGGTTTGTGCTCATGGGGATGGGTCCTTTGAATGCCGACCTCAACATGTGAGTTTTGTGAATTGCTAAAAACTGGGTTGCTAAACCTGCACAGCAACTTGTGTAGCCCCACGATATGCAAGGTAATAGAAAAGTTTGTACAATCCAATTATGGGATTGTTTCAACACCAACTGCCGGCAGTCAGGGAGAAGACTACAGCCTATGCTCCAAGACTCCTAAACCAACATGCATTATGCACAGAGAAATAGACAGTAATAATACTGATGTGTCATGTTATTGTGTCATGTTTGATCAGGAGCAGATATACAAACTCCGTTCATTAGCACACTTTAAGGGAGCATATCTACAGTTCCATTTAGGCTCACCTTTCACTTTTGTTCCGGTTGGGTGTAGATATGCCGTCTCCCCACCATCAATATCAGTAACTTATTTGCAATGATGATTTCCTGTCACCCTTTTGGATCGCAAAAAACTGGTATTTTTTCCTTGAGAAGTTAGGTGGAAGCCTACTGTGAAAGAAGTTAGTCGTGATCCCCCCCTTAATCCAATTCTTCTCAGGTTTAGATTCAACTTGTTTTAGTAAGCCTTCCAGGAGGTCGTCATTTTATATTTTTACTTAATGTTGAGGCATTGGGTATTATTAAATAGTTATGTTGGCACTTCTGTCCTCAGACTCAAAGATACCATCTAGATTAAAAAAATTAATTGAATATATGTACCTCGATAACAATTGACGAATGTAGAGGAAAGTTTATTAATAGGGCCTGGCGATTTTCCCAAGAACACCCCCCATTACGTATCTACGTACTGAAAAGATTTTTACTCTTGAGCAAAACGCTTTGGAATAGAAACAATACAACAAGCAATACATAATAAAACAGTACATTAAGTGTCTACCTGAAAAGGCACAGCTTGTCTTTGAAAGGAGCATCACAGAGTTGGCAAAGAGAGGGAGCTCGGCAGCCCATTTTGGCCGCCTGAGCAACAGAAGCGAGTTCCCCATGAAGTCCAGCCATGTGAAGTCGCTTCGTGGCTTCCAGCATCCTTCTCTGGTCCCGGCATTTCACAAATAGGCCTGAAGTTAAAACAGTCAAGAAAGATTAGATACCAAAAAACTTCAGGGATCGTCGTAGACAAAATTACAGTTGTGAAGCATCACCTCATATGCAAATTTTTGTGAATTCTTCAATTTTTAACGATTTTTATCACACTTCAATCTGGGGTGAGTGCACAAAAAGTATACTGTTCAATTCTATGTAAGACTTTCCCCAAACAACATCCAGCAAAGTAGGAGCTCAGTGACTAGCTCAGGGAGGGGGATTGACATCTAGGTGCCACTCACTTAAGAGCCTAACGTCTAAAAGTAAAAAACATGGAATATGCTCCAGTCATCTGCTAGCTCTCGATATATGATTTTCTGTTTTAGTTGATAGTGAATTTCCTGAATTCAATTTTTGGCTGCTGGTTTCCATGGAACAATTTAACGTTTGAGAAACGATCAGGAAACTCATTCAGCTGATCAGTGAAGAAAATAGAAGTTAATGGTGAACGTTGTCTATTTCCACAAAAATAAAGCATTACAATGTTAAAATGGATTTCGGCGGTTAGGTCATCATTAGTCACAAACAATAACTTAATGTTATTGTTATTATAATACAAATAATGTTATCAGAAGATTGCTGAAATAAATAGACAGTTGCTGGAGGGAGTGGCGAACGATTTACGTGGATGTCTTCAACCTTGGATAGCCGAAAATGGTCGATATTTGAAAGATTCATTTATTTAAGGCTAGAGCCAATTTAAAAAAATTCAATAATTTATTACATAATAGAGATTAAGTTATTTGAAATACGACGTAATTTAAGATTAAAAGATTAACAAAGATAATATGGTACATGAAAATAGTATAAATAAGATATTATAAATGACGGACTTGGAATATTAAACAATGAATTCAAGAGAGTAGAGAGACATAAATATAATCGATGTATTAATCTACATATAACATTTCAAAACCATGTAACAATATAATTCGATAATCGACGAAACTTCACTCATACGATCATACTACATGTCTGGAACTTTAGCTTCACGTAGACTGAATACAATTGAATGCAACAGAGTTTTGAAAATAACAATATGTTATCGTTTTTCTCGTATGAAATTTCAAAGTGGGAGAATTCAGAACTAGAACCAAATAACTCCGGGTGCTTAGGTGGGTTCTACCTCACGAAAATAGGGAAATGTGAGAACAGAGTGTTAATTTAAGGTACCTTTATATTGGATACTACAGTAAGAAAAACTTGGGATATAACTAGAACTAAAACTTACCCATAATCAGACCACGAAGTTCCCCAAGTGTTCCATTTGTATGCTGCATAAGTAGATGAAGCTCCGAGACTAGATTGAGATCTGCATTGCTTAGCACTCGCTGAAGCAATCCTATAAAACAATCATCAAAGTCAGATCAAACGACAATCACTACTACGACAGATCAATACTTTGACTTAACTTGAGATTACAAATGTAAACCTTCAATACTTGAATGGAATAAACATAAATAAACATCGATATGAAGCTTCACAATACTTTCCCATCACATAATTTTTTCACTTTACAAAATTCTATTACTGCCCTCTTATTAAAAATCAAGCAAATTGTGCGGAGACTCCAAGAATGATTTTACGAACGGGGGAGATAAAACTTCACTTATTTAGTTCGATATTATTTTCCAACAACCGTATTATATTTTTCAAGTCAGTGGAATTCCAACAACAAATGCAATATTCTTCAACAAATAGTTTTTAAGCAATCATTTTCAAGTTTTCAATTAATCGTGACGTGAAACTGGTATTAGGGGTGCCCTTCTGCACAGATCACTGGATGGATCCTTGGGTAAATTATGCAAACATTTATGCTGAAGAATGTATTTCATTAATATTTGCCAACAAATAAATAAAAACTACAAAAAAAGCTAAAATCCAAAATCTTTATTGAATTTCAGAATATTATTTATGTTTAGGAGTTAAATATCTTGTAGTAGTCAGTACCTACCTCCAATATTCCAATGTGGTCTACATAAATTATTATGAGTTAATTGTTTGTATAGTTACTGGTTGTCAATTAAAGAAAAAGGCAGTTTCAAGTGAGATATTGATGAGTTTTAATTTTTGTCTTAAAATAGAATAACGAGTATTTGCCATAAAATTGGTAGCTAACATTTCTTCTCACTCAAAGTCCTCAATTTTCAAAACAATGAAACTTGAAACTATAAAAATTTGCTCATAAGAGATCACGCAGCATGACTGAACTCTTTTCTTTCCCCTAAGTAGTAAACTGACTTACGGTGTGAGTTGAGTTTCAGTAAGCACATGAGAAGGGGCAACCAAGATGTTTTAGAATCCAACACATTGTTTCCTCGCTGCGCCAAACTGACTAGCTCCTCTGTCATTTGTTCTGCCCCCTCTTCACCCTGAAATACAAAAGTTAATTATGGAAAATAATGAACCAAAAATCCATTTGCGTGAAAGAAATATATTCTATCATCTAAATTTTATCTCGTAACGATTTCGTTCCAATTTCCCATTCTCTTTCATTCATTTCTAATACAAAGCTTTCCTACCATCGGTAGTGAGGAAGCGAAACTGCATATGTATGTAGATCGATCTCCTCAATTTGAATTCGTTTCGGTTTCACCAAGTCGAATTTAGTTCCTGGGACGTTTTGACTGAACGCAGATCATTGAAAACCCCAGTTGAACTACTGTTGATCGAAGGTTTAACTTCAATTCAGACGGCAGTGAATAATGATAATAACAAGGACGAAGGAGGATCGGGTTTTTGTTATTTGTTTGACTATTTGTCCCGCTAATGCGTGTTTGGTTTGAGTCGTAGTTGATTGCTGTTTTGGTTTCAATCAGGGTGTCTACTAGATCTGGACTTTTGAGGTTCTAAATTTTAAAAATCGGTGAACTTTTACAGGCTTTAATTTCTTTAGGAATAGCGCACTGAAATACTTACCAGTAGACCTACAGCTCAAAATAACCGCATCAGATGTTTGGCATCTATTGTATGGACAATGGTTGTGAAGCGGTGACCATAGCAGTTGTAACGGTAGCACAGTTTCGACAGTTCCCGCCATCTCTAATCTGTTGTCTCATTGCAACCGATTCACTGCGCATCTGCGCATGCGGAGAAACTGCGTTAGTCGCATTTGCTTCTGTCTATGTTGCCAACGCTTGCATCTGTCAGTACCAAATAGATTCAAAAATCTCAATTGATTCTTTCGTATGTTTTGTGAATCCTGGTACTGGCATTATATTATGATTATTTGGTTACCGACGCCATAAAAATCGGGGACTTCTGTATTAAAATCCGTGACTTTCGGAAATATCCGTGCCCTACTATTAAATCCGTGACTTTTCCGGGACTTTCCGGGAATCCGTGACCTGTAGACACCCATCTTGAAATGGGAAATGACAAAGAGGTTGTAAACGTTGAAAAGTTCATTGTTTGAATACACTGGTAAACTTCGTCAGCAGATACTACAACTGACTAGTAGAGGCCCAGAGGTGGATCTGGCTATAGAAATAAAATAGATATTTTAACAGATACGTAGGTTTATTCGACGTTATATCATAGAAAATCCTAAGGGAGCGCTCCTTTGATAATATCTCGATATTTATATAGATATAAGGTATTTGTTCAATCTGACCGGGAGAATAGATGAGCCAAAATCCTTGTAGGGATGATGGTGATTCGAAACCCTGGTCTCTAGGCGCAAGGCCAGTCCACGTGGTGAGAGGTATGGTGGAGTACAATACAGGATACCTCTGACCGAATAGTGTCCAGGTCAGCAGCAAGTACCGTGGTCGCAGGTTTGCTGATCGGGAGAATAGATGAGAATAGGTCTGCCTTGGATGTCCGGGAACAGGATGGAATCAAATAGCGATGAGATGTCGATGAAATAGGTGGTTTTCTTGGGATACTGCGACCCATGTACCACAGGAAATATAGGAATTCAAATATACGTCGGGAGATGCTGGGACTCAAGACGAAATTGAAATGGATATAGAGACGGTGCAGCGTGATATTAGCTGATGCGAAGACTGGTCGACACAACGTGGCAAAGCGAAGGCAATACGTTAGTGGGAGGAAGGGAGTAGATGCGATAAAGTCGACGGGAACTCATCGACTTGCAGGAGCTTGACGCACAATAACACTGCACTACACTCGGTCAGTTCCTACGACAACGTCAATACGCTTAAAAGATATAAATAAAACTTCTATTCTAAACATTCATATTGGAATAAAAAATTGCTTTCTTTGAATGTTTTCCTCTGACTTAAATGATTCAATGTTCCGTCACCTCCCTGAATCCACTCAGCTCTCCTGATGTTGATTGAAAGCACCCAGTGGCATAAAACCGCAGGGTTCACAACAGCTGATTCAACTGGGGGTTGAAGTTTTCTAATACCATCGGATCACGTGAAAACACCTTGTGGTCTTGCAACCATTAAAAAGCGAAATCTCTCGAATATTATGGCATTTCCAAAATATAACACAGGTCATAATACTGAACCAAACAGAGGGGTTATAGTGTTAGGTTGGTACTCACATTCTGGATGGCAGACTGCAGGCGAGATAACAGACAGTTGAAAGCCCCTTGTAAATCGCCAGAGCGCTCCAAAAGAACAGCAGTGACCTCATCCAAGCCTCTCTCTTGACAGACTTTGATGGCAGGGTCCAATTCTATATTTTCATTGGTTCGCACAACGTTTAGAACATTTTCAGGCTCGAAGCGACACATGAGGCACACGTACCTGGTCATGTGTTCAGTGTCCAAGTCACTCTCCTCACTGATGAAACATAAAACAATGACTATCTTTAGGTTGGCATTGTATTAGAAGTAACAGCACATAACCACTATCAACATCCATCATCTCAAGGTTAGTTGATCTAATGATTAAGTTGATGGTGTTCATCTCAATTCAAATAACGCCACCCAATAACTCAATTCCATTTAAAATATGTTATTTACCTCAATCTTTGAATAGCGAAAAAATAAAAAAACTACATCTAAGACTAGATAACTATAGGCTATATTTAATAATAGGCTAAACATATGTTACTGATATACTATAATATAATCAGTAAAGCGAAATGAAGGCATGACTAGAAGAACTTAAATATATCACAGAACAGATAAATATCGGTTCGTAGACCAACGGGTTTTAGGATAATGCCCATATTTATATTACTTCCATTCATAAATAAGCAAAACAGATTTTGTAAGTATTCAGACACTGTTATGGACTATGATCCTTGAAATACTAATAAATGGATTGAATTATATTGTGTAGTTATCTGTTACTTCACTCACAACATTCGAAGCACAAAACATTACTTACAGCATTCCTTTCAGGAAATAATACGTTTGCTGGTCAGTCAACTTGGCGAGAACGGCAGGAATGTTTTGAGGCATGATCCTCAGGAATAGTTGTCCAGTCTTCTTAGGGTCCAAAGCCAGTAAATCCTTAACAAAAATATATGTACGTAAATGGAGGAATCTAGAACGCAGAGGGTCAGTTACATCAACATCAATAGACCATGGCTAGAATCGGCCTCCGTTTTACCGAATTTTGTGTCCGTCATAGTTTTACGGCAGTTCATAAAATAGGAGTCCATTAGATAACTTGAAGTTGCAATCTATGGAGATTTTACTACATACATTTAAATTTCTTAGTTTCAACTCTTCTTCACTCTGTCACAGTTGGCAAAATTTATAGAGTAAATTCGTACTTGACTGCATGTGTGTACATATGGAGACCAGATATCTAACTTCTCACTACTATCATGTTCAAAACACATTTTTTTAAAATGCAAATCAGAAACAACAGAAAAACGTCTACTTAGGTCTGGTTGACGTTCATGTCAACCCGAAGGCGAAAGGACTCTCACCGTAATGGAACAAACCATTCTGAAGCTGAGATCACAGAACAAAGAACAATTATCAGGAAGCACAAATCGGTACCTGTGCAAACCTGTATTCGCAAATCGCTCTCTCGTCAAAACACATCCTTCCTTCGAAGTTGAAGCAGTGTCTAAACACCACTACTATTGTACTAAAGGTGTCAAATGAAAGAAAGAAAACAAAATGTTGATTTTTTCCTCCACCTAGATCGGTTCCGTAACCTCTGTAAGGCGTGGTTGACGTTCTAATCAAACTTCGATGAATAATTCGTGGGTTATAAACTTTTGAGGAACGAGGCTTGTGTTTGACATGTACTGGTGTAGATAAACAGAAAGGGACAAAATGTAGGGAAATGTACCTGAAAAATATCGGGCAGTGTGATGGACATTTGGGCTGAATGATGAGCTCTTTCGAGGTAGGAAAAGATGTGGGGGCGACGTGTAGCATCCATCAGGTGGCACCTCACAACTTCTACATACTCCCCTCTCATCTCGTAGAGCACCGCACAAACCTGGTGGCTGAAATCATGTTGATCGCAATTAGAGAACTTTAGAAAGACGATAGCTAAGGTAGGTTAGAACTAAGAGGAGGTCTAGAAAATCCAGGTGTTAAACTCATAGCTTGCCTGCTAGCTTATATTTCAAGAGTTGGCTCATCAAAAACCAAACAAACCTCTACTTCGTATGTATGTGAGCAGCAAACTAGAAAAGTACAATCCATTTTACTTTTTAATGAAATTTCAGGTAGGTAACTGACCATAAAACAGATTGGATGATTTGCGCAAATTCCATTTCAACAAATTTTTGATGAATGTAAAGCCAGGCATCAAACGCTGCTATTTTGTTGCTCGAATGTTCGATGGAAGAGGACGAAGCATCTGAAGCAACACATTGACCGCTGAAGGCACCCGTCGGTTGCCTCACTATGAGGCAATACAACAAACCTGTCCCCATCACGCAGCTTACTGACGAGCACATGGCTCGAGGCACACGAGCGGTTCAAGGCAAGCCTACCCAGTATCGACAACCCAGAGGTGTGACTTCAGGCATTTGAAGTGAGCCTTAGTTCTGTTAATAAAGCTCAAGATTACCCAGAAGAGATGAAAAGGTAGCTTGAAGCATTAATCTCCATAGAATCGTTCATCATCTATGGATATAAATGAACGACCGATTTCGTCTATAAAACATGATGTAGAACGAGAAAGTGGTTGAATTATTATTGACAGATGTAACTAAAAATTCCTTCAAGATTTCTATACCACCTTGGTTGCCACATAAATCAACCTTGTTTCTCCTCCCCTTTTTCGTCAACTGATCTGATTAAGTAACCAATCATTTAAGGAACCTCCCTCTTAAGGTCATCAAGGCATGACAGTTTATTCGCAATGTCCATCTGACTGTTTCCAAACCGTCACACAAGGTGAAAAAATGTGCACTGAGCATCTACCTGGCCAAATTATGTTGTGGGTGATGATACACTTCGTCCCATTTGTGAACAGTCTGTATCCTATAAATTAATGGTTAAAATGTGAATTAACTTACAAGAAAGCGGATTTGGCAAGCTGAAGAAGAGTGTCATGGGCGAGATCATTGAGCGACCCAGTCGTGAGGAGTTGAAGGAAAGCAGACTGCCGCTCAGCGTGCGAACACGAGTCCTCTTCATTGGTCAGCCGTTCGATGGCTTGAGTGTAGAGCTCCGGATCTACCCGAAGACCCCTCCCCACTGCCGAACTGTTCAGAGTGCATAAGACCCAGCTCACTTCGTTGCTCTGAGAATCAATTCAGAAATACTGTAATTTACACCAATGGAAACTGAATCAACTTGACGTGTTCAAGATACTAAATCGAGGAACTAGGAAAAATAATGATTGGATTTCTTTTGATCACTTTGTACAGGTACATGACCATCCCCAAACCATCCTCCAACATATGACCCTCACGACATTTGTGCCTATAGTCATAGAGCCCCAGATAGACCCAGGAATGTCCCTCGAGACATTTGTGCCCCATCATCATGGAGCTTACTTCCTTCACATCTCTTGGATGGAAAAAAACGAACGTTCAAGAGAAAGCATTCATTTGGTGGACATCGTCCCCATCTAGTCCAAGCGGTCGTCCCATTAGTTGGACAAATAAACACAATAGTTTGGTGTATAGATGTTTGGTTTGTGTATAGTTGGGTAGTCTGGATGCTCTCCAGACCGCATCTCAAAAATATAGATTAGTTGGACAAATGTTTTTTAAGCGAATTTTTGTAGAAACTGAAGCTATTGCAATGGCTACAAAAAATTTTAAATAAAAAATTTCGGAAATTTTCTCCATTGAAATCCGTTTTGAGACATTCTGAAACGAATCCTAGAGTTTAACGTTTTTTCATATATATATATATATATCACTTATTGAAAATGACTCTAGGAGAGCTTGATTATATTCACAAAATTAGAAAAGATAACAGAAAAAACGTCACAAAACTATTTTTATATTTCGGCTTTTTGCCTTTTTCAAACTAACAAAGAAATTGAATAACTGTGGGAAATTTGTGTACAACGTTGACAAGGAATTTTGGTAACTTTGGATTTGGAATCATCGTCTTATGTTGAGGCCTGGAGGATCGTAAGCACCCAAAACGTTGCTATGTGCTTTTTCTGATTCGTGAAGCAGTCTCTTGTTCTCGTGGGGTTTCATTTACATATACATATATATATATGTCTTTCCAGACAATATCTCTCCTTAGGATTGAGATAAAAATTCCGTTCTTGCGCCAAAAAATCAAGCTTTCCATACGAAAGTACAAGTTCATTGGCCAGCATTTTTTTGCACAATAAATTGATCAAATTGAAAAAAAAAGTCCTGCAAAAATGACAAAAAATAGCAAAAAACGGCTAAAAATCGTTAAATTTAAATATTTTTTAAAGCTGAATATTGCTTAAATAAAGTGTATTAACTGTGAATAGAACATTAAAGAATTTATGTACAAACTTATGCTGAAAAATATACTTAAATTTCATTAAAATGTGCTAAAAAATCGATAAAAACTGCAAAAAGTTTGAAAAACCCAAAATCTCTATTTGAATTGCAGATGACTATTCAGAACGAGGTTTTTTGCCATAAAATTGGAAGTTAACAATATTTCTTTTTACTCAAAGTCCTCAATTTTCGAAACAATGTAACATAGTAAAGTAACTTTCTCTGCTCCTCTTTTGTATCTGCTTTGTATTTTCTTTTAAGTACCCCTGATTGGGATTTCTTAAAAAAATGTACTAGGTACTTGTATTTTTATGTATTATCCAGGCTTGGCGGGAACTATGTTCCTATTGAATAATAAATGGTTTTATCTTTATCTTATTTCGGGTCACATCCCTTCTCTAATATAATTTCTAACCTTGAACGAGGACCCTTCAGTCATGACTTGAATGATGATGTCGACTAGTCTCTGCTTCACTTGCATCGAAAGCGACGCATCAGAGAATGAAATCACCAAAGAGTTCAAAAACTCCCTTGTGTCAAACTCCAATAACGTTCTGCAACATATACGACAAATATGTGTGAACAATACGTATATTATGTTTCAAAAATATACAAAGACGGTATTTATGTAAAATGAGAATACTAATACTAGTAATATGTCCGTTGTCGAGTTTAAGCCCAGGCAACTCTGGAACAGTAGTGGAAGGTAATTCCGGGAACTTTGAATGACTGGTGGATGAGTTCTACTAACATCTGTGTAGTAAATATCAGTTACCGACTTACCGCCATAAATCGTACAATCGATCCAACACCACTGGCAGGTTGATTATGATTTTATTAGGTAAGATCAAAGACATTGTAATAGTAAACTAGACCCACTCGTAGCGCTAGTGTCGCATTGCAAATTGAACGGTCTGTAGTCGGCCATATTGGGGGCAACATCGTTTATTTATGTGCAATGAAGATTGTATTATAGTTCATCTACTCATGAAATTTCTTTGATAATGCACAATGTTAAAGTGTGTGCGGCATTTAACTGCGTAAATCGCATAACTGAAGACTGCACACTCTCATTTCACAAGTAAGTATAGATTTTCACGATTTCCTAAAGATTATTTTGGTCCGTTGTAGGCCTCTTGATGTGGTAACGCAGTACCTATTGTAGTTGATAATAATTTTCTTTTTACTAACTTATCAATATGCATGAGCTACAAAGTTTCAAATAAATCTAAATTTTGTTTTGTTTTTTTCCAGAGATTTCCTTTAAACAAGAAATTGAGAGAATTGTATGAAATTGTTTTTTGTATTTACATTGTATTGTACTATTGTATATTGTATTGACAGAATTGTATGAAATTGTATGTAAAATGAAAATAATATAATAACATAGAAAGTGCCATGAAGTAGTTATTCATTTATTCAGCTCCTCTGATCATACTCCTTGCCCCATCCAGGTGAACACATGGTGTTTGTAAAACTGTGTCTTATGTACAAGATATTGTCTCAATATTGAAATGCAGAGCGATTCTTCTGTTACTTTGGAAGAATGGTTCTGGGATAATTGCTTTTGAATAATGGAAGGATCTTTCACTTTAAAATACCTAACTAACTTATGCCCTAACTATTTTAAGTACGGTATGAAAAGTCCCACGCCACTACGCAAAACTACATGAAATCATATTGGTAAGTAATGCATACTTTACACGGACGTCCCTATGAATGGATTTTATATATATTTGGTGAGAGTTAAAATAAGAGAAAAAACAAATATATCATGACTTCTCGAACCCCCCCCCCCCCCCCCCTCCCCAATTAACTCCCTCCACCGACAGCAAATTCAATAATAAAACTTCCAGTATGAAATTTGAAGCTCCTGACATATTTTTATAACCTAGACCGAATTTAAAAAAAGATCTCGAAAATCTGACTTGAATAGTTAAAACATCATGATTTATTACTATTACCTCCTCCAATCTTCCTCGTCCATACATAATGAAATTTGAAACTCCTAATATACCTTCCAAAACTAGACAAAATTCTTAGTTGAACAAAAAAGAATCACAAAAATCTGACGATGTTAGTTAAAACATCATGATATTTTACTGTTACCCCCTCCATTCACCCTTTTTCGTAATCAAATTTGAAATTCCTGATATAAGATCCAAAACTAGACCAAATTCATAGTTGAACAAAAAAAGAATCACGAAAATCGGACGAGAATTGTGGCATAAATAAGTTTGTAAATCGTCATATTTGGTTAGATATTCCAAAGACAAGCAGCTCCCACAGTTTGTCTCTGTTGAAAATATTGCGTAAAATTCATTTACAAACTGCGTTGTCATCATAATAATTGACGTTTTTAATGATTTTAGACTAGTTTTCATCAAGATAATACAAAATATGTTTTCTACGAACACTTATACACAAACTAGCTAGCTTTACAATTCAAAAAGGGCGCGTGAAGTTGACCCCAATATGTCCGCCAATGCTCTCTTCAATTCGCATTCGGCGGCGTCTGAGATCCACGTACAGTTGTAGGGCCTTGGGTAAGATAGAGAACTGCTATTGACGTACAGCTTAGCTGAAGTTTTTTGTTGTGTCATCACTGCAAGAAGCAGTTCCTCAAGACCTGGCCATTCCAGTCTCGTCCTGTTAACTCAATGGCACGAAAATCATGTGGCATCAACCCTGGTCTGCCGTGTAGGAGCCAGGGTAAAGCTAACATGGTAAAGCAAAAAATTCAAATTTTCCTTCATAATTTGTTTACCTTTACATCCATAAGCTTCAATTGAATAAATAACAGTTCTCTCTCTTTCCTAACATAATCAACAATCAAACTGACACCAGTGTTGAGTTAATTGAACAATCAATCTAAGTACCTGATGTAAGGGAAACAGATCTCATCGTCATCAGCATTCTGAGAGTGTTGACTGCAGAGCCCTCTCACAACTTGTTGGCGTGCGATTTCAGCTTTTTCTGCTCCAACGGTTCCACTCAAGCATGAAGCTATGTACACTAATAGGAGGTTTCCCAACCGTCGACCCTCTTGACTCACCACACCATCTGTAATATGCACAAAAAATACATACATGGGAATAAAATCAGTTCATACATGCGTGCATGCAAGTTTAGCATACAATTAAAATTTTTACACACAAAATTCACTTACCAAGAATCTGATCTCGAAGTACGGGAATAAGCTCGTGAATTGGACTAGTGAAATCATTCATAGCTCTGTTCCATATGGAAATAAGAGCACTGTACATTCCTTGTCTTTTGCAAATTGTCATCACTTGCTCTAAATCTAAGCAAATTACATCAACTCTTTGGATACATGTTTCAAGTTCCTAAAACCGAACAGTTGTAGTTATAGTAATAGCTGCAGTTTAAAAGTAACATTTGCCACCATCGGGCTTACACAAGAGATGTATAAAAAGATGAAGAATAGGTGCTGAGAATATAGGATAATATGATAGATGAATCAAGGGTTGGTGTACGCGTAATTTCGTTCAAACCAGAAATACTTTATCCCCTCTAATTTGATCCCGTTCCTCTTATATTACGAAATTTATAAAAGGTTGATTGAGCTTGGAATTTGAGAATCTGAAAATGTTATTGGCGATGTATGTATTCTTGAAAGGTTGTATGTATCATTGCTTTTCTGAACAATAATAGTTTGTATACTTCATTTCAGTTTTTATTTCTATGCAATAAGAATAGCGATTATTTTTAAGAAAGGAAGTAAATTGTCACGGATTAAGAGTACCAGGTGCTAGGCGTCCAGGGCCGAAATTCGCGTGAACTGATGAGAGTTGTGACATCCCCTTTCCCCTACAATGCTACTTCCACAAGAGGTACATACACCTAGCGAAATTACCACAAAAATACTCACAGTCCATTTCTGGAACGACTCTTGGTATGAGACTAGATGTTGCATAATTTCAGGAGGAACTTCTGTTAACTTCCCATCAATAATAGCAGACTCCATTGCTTCAAGAAATTTAGTTTTGTCTTCCAGTAACCCTTCCCACAGTTTTTCGAACAATAATTCCCTGCAAATTAGACAAAGAAATTGTTGAATTCTGTCTATTTTTGTAACCCAAAGTTAAATGTATTATGGAGGGAAAAGAATCGGCTTGGAAATAATGCCGACCTGAAAACTCAGAATGGAACTGAATATCTCAGGATGTGTAGGTACAGGAAACTATAATACCAAACAGTAAAATTTACTCATATATCACATGCATATCTAACTGTTATTTTAAATTGCAATTTATAACTCCAAGATTAAGTATAAATAATAAATATTTACGTTTGTCCAAGTTCGATGCAGTGTTCAACCACGAGAGGAACAGAATCGTAATTGACATATGGAGATCCAGCAACAATGACGTCAACGAATTTTTCAAGAGTGTCTATAACCTATTGAAAACATCGGAACCACAAATTAAAAAAAGTAAATATCTTAGTTGCTACGTAGGAAGCATACTTTGCATGTTATACTTTTCTGAGAGTTTTGCCTTTAATCAAAGAGTATTAGGCCCTTGATCAATAGTTCGCTTTGAATAGACCTCATTGGGGTTGGTTTGTGCCCCGAAGAGTTCAAATCTGAAATAGGTGAGTGCAGGGTACTCGAAGATTATGTAGGATGCTGTTTCGTCTGTCTCCTCAAACAGTCTGCACGGGGATGAACTTTGTATGACCCCTATGGGGTGTGCTTGCAAAGCCAGTTATGAGATCGACAATTGTTTTAAGTTCCCTACGGTTTTTCCTTGATAGTCCCTCAGTAAGTCTGGTGTTGGGTTCGGCCACCATGAATTAACTGTGAACATGTCCCCTAATATCGGACTATCTTCCAGTGGTTCGTTGGTAGGCCCACTTGTTGATAGTACTTCTGAAGGTAACTACCAGGAAAAATCGATAATTATTGTTTGGCTAATGATATTATCAAAGCTGAGAACACATGAATTTACGAAATTGATGATGAAGGTTTCCCAGGCTAACTCAAATTGAATGATAAATGGGTAATAAGAACAGGTAGATACATCTAACATAGTGAAACTGTTTCAGTGTGTAAAATTTCTTTGGTGTGCCTTCAAAACTGAGATTTTAAAATAAATATTGTAATGGGGGAGGGGAGGTAGCAGATGAGGACGAATACAAGCGTCAAAAACACCTAGCAGACTACTTTAGCTGCTACTTAACGCCAAATGAACCTATTGCAGCCTTTGAGGAGAAACTGAATGGAATAGAGAATGAGATTCGAAATGTTAGGGGCGAGGTAGGTAGGGGCCAGGGATTTTAACGCCAAAGCCATTGAATGGTAGAGGTTACAGAATTATGGAGATGGTAGCCAGGCTCGGACTAGTAGTTGTCAATCAGGGAAATATCCCAACTTTTAGGAGAGCTGGATGCACAAGTACAATCCCAGACATCAACATGGCTTCTGAGAGGTTGGCATCACGTTTGGTGGGCTGGCGAGTATTGGAAGACTACTCAGCCAGCGACCACCAATATATTCTGCATGAGATTGGGGGTAACTCACCCAGCTAATGCCAAGAAGCAAACCTCCTGTTACACTGGAATGTAGAGAGATTGGACAGGGACCTTTTCAACACCATGATTCACATGGGAAAAGTCTCTACAAAGAATCCAACAGAGAGCAACAGGAGGAGCCATTGCTGTGATGTTGGTAACAGTGACAATAGGGCTACTAACCAGAGCATGCGAGGCCTCTATGTCTAAGAAAACGGGCATGAGGGACTGCCCTACCTACTGGTGGAACCAGGAAATAGCCAATCTGAGAAAGAGCTGTTTCTGGTACAGAAGGCTAGCTCAGCATTCCAGGTGTGGCTCTGCAGAGTTCCAGATAAAGACAGAACAGTACAGGCAGGCAAGATGGATCCTAAAAACAGCCATCCTGAAGAGCAGAGCCCAGAAATGGAGAGGTCTCTGCGAGGACATTGAGAGAACCCGCTGGGGTTTGGGCAACAAGAGTAAAGTAAAATTAAAGTAAACAACCATTTCAGGTTGGGGCTTTTCGTCTGACTGCCTCGGGCATCGCAGGCAGATCAGAATTCGTTCTGATGATTTCGCTTAAAGCTACTCATTGCCTCGCCCCCTTGAGTGGTTTTGTCGTACAGAAGCGGGAAAATTACTTGGACGTCTGACCCTTACTTGGGCGGTCACCCATCCAAGTACTCACCACGCTCGACGTTGCTTAACTTCGCTAATCGCATGAGAGTTCATTGCAACGAAAAAAAGAAAAAAAAAAAAAAAATTCAAGGGGATGGGGACCACGGATATGAACACAGAGGTCAAGGAAAGGATAGTGGATGAACTCTTCCCTACTCACCCCATAGAAGATTATGACGCTATCGAAGTTCCTGAGGATGAGATACCCTTGTTTACCAGAGACGAGCTGCTACAGGCTGCGAGATCCATGCGGAACAAAAAGGCTCCCAGTCCAGACAGGATCCCAGTGGAAATTCTGAAGATAGTGGCCAAATTACAACCGGAGGTGTTGTTAAACACGTCTAATGCATACCTAAGAGAGGGCATATTCCCAGAACAGTGGAAATGGCAAGACTTGTTCTTATCGGAAGAGAGAGGGCAACCCCGGTACAGCATCTGCCCATAGGCCACTATGTACGCTGGATACATCTGGAAAGCTCTATGAGAAGATGCTGAAATTCAGAACCCTAGATGCAGTGGTAGAGGTTGGAGGGCTGTCACCTAGGCCAATATGGCTTCACTGTAGGACGATGGACTGTCGATGCAGTCAGCGAAGTAGTTGCAGCTGCACGATCAACACAAACAGGGAACCACCAGTCTAGGGAGATATGCATGGTGGTAACCCTGGATGTCCAGAAATGCGTTCAACTCGGCAAGATGGAAGAGCCCTGAGGAACTTTCGTGTGCGTGCATATCTGTACCGCATTCTCCAAGACTACTTGCCAACTGGTGGCTGTTGTTCGAGACGGGGGAAGGGCAGAAAAGGAAAAGAATAACCTCAGGAGCAGCGCAGGGTCAGTCCTGAGCGCAAAACTGAAATTTCAATTATGATGGGGTCCTGCGTATCAAGCTGCCCAGCAGTGTCTTCCTGGTAGGATACGCACATTTTCGCAGTCCTAAAAGCCAAGGACCAGGATAGATCTTGGGAATAAAGAAAATATAAAGAGATGAGGAGAGCCAGTATGGCCAAAAAAAGGGAACTACCCCGAAGTAATACTAAATAAGTGGTCCCAGGGTTCCTCTATAAGAGGAAGAAAAAAGGAGTGGTGGTTTTTAGTTGGTATGCCCAAAAGGGAGAGTCCAACACTGTTGAGGAGCACCGTCAATCCTCTTCGTTCCAAAAAAATCCCCCCCCCCCCCCCCCCCAAACCTAGCAGAATTAGAACAGTTAAAGAACAGTATAGAACAGAACAGTTAACAACACAGAACAGTATACCAGCGTTCAGTGTGTGTTCTGTATTAGAACAGTTAACATGTTCCATGTTTTTATGATTTTAGGGTAGCAAAACCAGTAATTTAGTTGGGGGTGGGGAGTTTTAAAACAAAGTTGACAACTTACTTTCTCCCTAACTAGTTTCTGTCTTACATCTTTGGCACCTCGGAGACCTAGGACGGCCTTGCCTCGCTCTTCATAAAAATCCATTGATAATCTCAATCCTTCCTCGTACCGATTCTAAGAAGAAAATAACGACAACATTGCGAAATGAGACAAATAAACATTATTGGCAGGTATTTATAATTAGATATATGTAATAGGTATTTACAAAGAAGGACTAATTAATAATTTTATGAATAAATGATGATTATATATATATATAAAAGACAACGGCGCGCAGTATTAAAATTAAACCAGTTTCAGGTGGAAAAAGACAAAATAAAAGTGTTTGTAAAAAACCTCTTCAGCATCCAGAGTGACAGATGAAGGGCTGAAATAACTAATATTGACTCTTTCAAGCAGTTGGCTCTCAATCTAAACATGAACTCACAAAACTGAAAACTACTGTGCAGAATTGCACGAATTTTGCTTCATTTGTCCTCTGGTTATCTATTATTATCCCCCCCCCCCCCCCCAGATTAACCAGAGAGGGTCATCCCTTGTAAATATATTATATTTCAGACTTTTACCAACCATCCTGGATGCTGAAGAGATTTTTTCGGAAACGTTTATTTAGACTTTTTTCCATCTGAAACAGATTAGTTGAAACACTGTGCGAATTAGACAAATTTCCTAAATACGTGGGTAATTGCTGTTCTCAAGTAATGCTGTGGGTTTATAATAATAAACCATACTGAAACGCGTCATCTAATTATATTCATTAGTTACCATATCGTTATCACTATAACGACGCATCTGATAAAGTTGGAATATATATTTTAATATATATATTCCAACTGTGCTACCACTTTTTTTTCCTCACTATATTATAGTTAAAAAAACTAGGTAACACATGCATTAATCGTTTGCACACAAACTGGTTACTTAAAAAAACAGTTTAATGGGTTCAAGGCTCACTATCGGCTGAACATTGTTATTAGCGGTTATGTAAGGACTGACTCACTTCTCTAATAAGGCTGTCAATCCGCTCGGCCCAAAGGCGAATAGAAATAACGTGGACTGTTTTACCTCCTAAGAGCAGGAGTTGATTTCCGAAACTGTGAACAGAACTGTAGACCGCTCTTTGACCGGCCAACGCCTGGAAGGAAGTACACATTTGAAATAAGAAGTATTCGAGATATTGATAAGACGCTCAACACTTTAATAACAGGATTTTTTTCACATCGGAAATCCTGATTGGAGGGAAATAAGTAGTGGATTCTACTGTATAAGGTGTCCCACTTAGTAAATACTACTCATCTAAATCTATCAGTAAGCGTTTAAACATTTTTCTTAAACTGTAACTCCCCTTAATTTGTTGCGCAGAATCGAAAAATCACATTTCGCTCAAGTCCACGAGCGCGAAAAGTGCACCGTGCGATCGAGCTTTGCAAAAATTCGGAATCTACATGAAACTTAATGAAAGAGTAACCCTTCAGTCAACTTTTTGAGTGCACACTACGCGTGTAATTATCGGGCAAAGGCAAAATTTCGATTTTTAGAGGTTATAGCCACATGGGATACTTGATCTTCAAATATTTTTAACTTCTGTACTTACAATGAACCACCTACTGCTGTTAATTTATCGACAAAACAATACCAACTAGGATTTTACGCAATAAACTAAGGGGAATCGATTTTTTCTTTTTTTCTAAAATGCATATTAACAGATATAGGTGTTGTGGGGTGGAGGGGGGGTTACTCAGCTTTAGCAACCCAGATCCTAGATATTATGATGTAGAATCATTAGGTGCTCACTCAACTTTGCGAATGACATTAACGAAACCACGTTTTTCATCATACGAACATACTTTTCTCCCCGAATCAGCAAAGTAAAAGTGACTATACCGTTCAAAAGCTGAGAGTTTGAGGAAGTTTTTTCCGAAGAATGCACGCCGAAAAATCCTCAAACCGGTAGCAGAAAAACGGGAGGAAAAACGTCGATTTTAAATATTTTTTCTAATGTTGTATTTTGGCCTTTTTTTAACCAATTAAAACAAACTAAAACAACTTTACTTCATATCAGGATTATAGGAAATTCATCGGTCTTTCCAAAGGGTTTCTTAGTTTTGAGTTTACTGAGATTCAACGGGGAGTTATGGCCGCTTTAATGTCATAAGGTACAAAAAAAAAAAAAAAAAAAAAAAAATCTTAAAAATTGAATAACTTGAAAACAAAGCGTTTGAAGAAATTTCTAGGAGCAATTTTCGACCAGGAATAAGCTCTAGAATCGATTCCTTGAGTTTGTCCCATAATTTCTGTAAACACTGTATACACACCTACATTGTACACATCAATGATTGAGCACTCCATCATGGTGACACGATAATCAATACAACAAGATGTATACAAACATTCCTAGTACTAAATTCTCTTTTCTTCTCATTTTGACAAAGAATCATTCGAAATATCAAACCATTCTCCAATCTTTATGTTGGTGAAATTTCTTAAATTTAATTAATTATCTATGTACATATCTGTCGTTCCAGACGCTAACTCTCCTGAGGATTGAAATAAAAATTCCGTTCTTGCGCCAAAAAAATTAAGCTTTCCAAACGAAAGTATGAGTACGTTGGCCACCGTTTTTTGAGCACAATAAATTGGTCAAATATAAAAAAGTGCTGAAAAAATAGCAAAAAACGGCCAAAAATTGTTGAATTAATATTTTTTAGCAGTATATTGTTCAAATAAAGTTTATTAACTATGAAATAGAACATTAAAAAATTCATAACAAAATTATGCTGAAAAATGTACTTAAATTTCATTAAAATGAGCAAAAATCGATAAAACTGCAAAAAAGTTAGAAATTCAAAATCTGTTCTTGGACAGCAGATTAATATTTAGAACGAGTTTTTTGCCATAAAATTGGTAGTTAACAATTTCTTTTTACTCAAAGTCCTCAATTTTTAAAACAATGTAACATTTATAGTACGATAATTTACGAAAATTCGCTCATACGACCAGGCTGCATGACTGGAACTTTTTTTACAGTTCGGGCCTGAGATATTTTGAATATGTTACCACAAAAGTCAGGTAATTAGTACCAAGTGGTGTTTGACATTATGTAAAGGTGAGTGTGCAAGTGCACTAAACTGGTTAGCTGGCAGGTCGTGACCGCTTGTGAAACTTGTGGGCAAAGTGATGCATTCTCATCAATTATGCGTCTCATTACTCGCTGTTGATGTGGTTGCAGTCTGACTATCAACTCAAGACTGCGAAGACCATCATGAGAATATATCTTTGTAAGATGTTGTTACACCTTTTTAAATATTTGGGGAAGAAAAGCACAATTAATCATAATTATTGCCAAATTTGAACAAATACATATAATAATTCCTTCAATATCAATATTCATAAATATTCCCCAAGAATAACGCTCACAAAATTATTACTCCATGATTTTACATACCATAGCTTTGCTTACGTTTCCACCCGTGGCAAGACCTTTAAAAGCTGCAGAGTTGTACACCAATTCCACCATTGATAGATCCAAGGACTCAAGCTCCTGTTTGGAGCGAACATCAAGAAGATGGAGGGTTTCGTTGGTGTCCACCAGAGCAACCGTCCGGGAGGTCAACCAGTGGCAGGAAATAAGAGAATATGAGAGGCTCACCGACTGCAAGCCATGACAGGAGACTCTCCCGCTTCTCTCAAGACTAACCTGGTGGACAGAGATGACGTAACATGTTAGGTGGAGGAATGGAGAAGTATCATTTCATCCTGTGGGATCCTATTTGATGATAGCCTAATATTAAGCCTATAGGAAGAGTGTCATAGTTTTTATAAGCAAAACAATATTCAACCTGATTCAATTGGTAAACATTAATGATAAGTAAATCAGTACAACCTGGTACCTTCTCTAAAGCCACCAACAAGCAAAATGGAATTAATCGGTAACTTGTATGGGCCAACAATGAAAAATACTCAAGTGTTTTTTCATATTTTCAAATGGAAGTTCATTCCAACCTAAAAATTTCGACATCAATATTGATTTGTGTCAAGATAATTTTTCAAAGTTTCAGTTTCAAAATACGTCATCCGACCTATCCTTCCTAGGTGAAACCTTCCTAACCAGTACGGCATCATTGGAACTTTGGCTAATCCTAAAAACAATTAGATACTGTGGAGAAGTGCGCTTGATTTTAAAATATGATAAGTACGATTTTTATACTCATGCGTATTCCTCATTCATTGGCTGAATGGGTTTTGTTTGTCATAATTTACTTGCATTATAGTTAAGGACTTACCTACTTAATTTTTAAGCCAAGAGAATATGGATATAAATTAAAAATTTGAATATTATCATTAGAATAAAAAACTGCAGTAAAAACTTTGGAACATGACACTTTTTTCCCTCCAGTAGCCCCGGTCAGAGATAATGTATTTCCAATGACCGACGTTAGTGAGGTCAACGGCTTCATATTGTCGTCCAGGATAACTTTTAACGCTTTTATAGGGGTTTCAGTCGATTCTGTAAGGCGAAAACTATTGAAAACGATACCAAACTCGATTTTCGGTTGATTTAACGATGATCATTACTGTAGTCAGATCGTCGCAGAAACTATAAGTCTAAGGAGTCTATTTATTTATTTATTTATTTATTTATTTCAAAAAGTACAAAGGACCTGGGTCCCACCGAGCGTACTTCTAAAAGTAACAACGAAACAGTAACAGGCGTTATTTTTAAAATTAGTAATCAAACTAGAAAAAAAATTTAAATAAAAAATTAAATAAAATAAAAGAAAGAGAGGTACTAGGATCTTTATTTAAGAAAAGATTAATGAGAACAGAGAAGAGATCATCGAGAAGAAGGAGTAATAGATAAAGAAGATAATAATGAGAAGAGGCGAATGAAGAGGGAAATGAGGTAAAATCAAGAAATTAACAGATAATAGAAAAAAGAAAGGAAGGAAAGGCTGCTAAGACTCTGCAAAGTGGGCCATACATCGCCTCCGAAAGGCCGAGTAGGTGGGTGATTCTCTGACAGCCCTAGGAAGGGCGTTCCATAGTCGCACACCACTCACCCTTATACTAGATGCTGCAAAGGAAGAGGAGTGCTGAGGCATTGCAAGATTTCTGGATCTCTCAGATTTGGTATTTATGAACAGACCATCAAGATAACACGGACGGATTCCCAAGGTGAATTTAAATATGAAGCAGAGCAAATCAATCTTCATGATGATCAATGATGATGATGATGATGATCAATCTTCATGAGAGATGAAACGACGCCAGAACGCCCTAGTGGAGGTTCGGAAAAGGTGGATCAGTTGTTTTGTGTGTGTGCCCTCCCTCCCACCCTTATATGAGACAGTCAACATACCAAATACAAGTCAGACTTTTGGCGTGAGAATGAGAGATGAAACGACGCCAGAACGCCCTAGTGGAGGTTCGGAAAAGGTGGATCAGTTGTTTTGTGTGTGTGCCGAGGTTCGGAAAAGGTGGATTAGTTGTTTTGTGTGTCTTTTGGCGTCAGAATGAGAGATGAAACGACGCCAGAACGCCCTAGTGGAGGTTCGGAAAAGGTGGATCAGTTGTTTTGTGTGTGTGCCCTCCCTCCCACCGTTATGTGAGACAGTCAACATACCGAATACAAGTCAGACTTTTGGCGTGAGAATGAGAGATGAAACGACGCCAGAACGCCCTAGTGGAGGTTCGGAAAAGGTGGATCAGCTGTTTTGTGTTTCAAGTCGATAATTTCAAGTTGATAACTCCATAATTGCAGAATGTAGCGTGGAACATGCACGCTTACACACACGCTGACCAATGCCGATTCAAAGTGGAGACTCACTTCGTTCTTCAATAATGAGTTATTTCTGGAAGAGGAAGTGCTTTAAAATAGCACATATAGGCATCTAAGCTTCGAAAGGAGGACTCGAGTAACTCATGCATTGACTTTTCTCTGTAGTTTAAATCACACGGACCAAACATTGTCCCGGCCATGCGCGATTCATTTGTTTAATTAATTAATTAGTTAATTTTTTTTTTAGATATGTGTAGACATTATGGACAGATTGGAGAAATTAATGGTCTGAAAATGTATAGTCTAGTCTACTTCTAAACCAGAGAACTACTTAGAACTTCAGACTAAAAATTGAGAACTCAGGCTTGATTTAGAAATCAAAGGTTTCTCTGAATGGAGTTTGAAACTAAAGCTGGATTCACATGGAGCGGAACGAGTGTGGAAAGCGGAAGGACGGAACGCAATCTGATTGGCTGTTGGGACAACAGTTGAGGAAGATGGCTGCCATGTTGTCGGAAGGGGCGGACAGCGTATGCTCATTGGACAGGAATGTTGATAACCACAAGTAGAAGTTTCAGATCAGAGATGCTTTCAGTAGGAAGGTTATGATTCCGTTCACCAAGGAGACTGCTTCATGCGAACAATTTTTCTGACTCCACCTCCCCTCCACTGGTTTCTCCGTCCTTCCGTTTCTGTACTCGTTCCGCTCCATGTGAATCCAGCTTAAAGGAGTGTACTGTATCCCCAAAATTAATTTTGTTGATTAAACGATTGTGGATATCAGATGCTATTGCGTTCGAGAAATTAGACATTTTTATTAACTCCTTATTTTTATTTAAAATAGGTCCCAATTTAACAAAAAATTTCGTTGTTTGTACATTCAGGGATCCAGAAAAAAAGTACAGAGAATCAGAACAGGAAATTAAAACTACGACAGAAAATACATAGGTACTTACGGTGCATAAGGGATTAATTTTTAAATGCTTTTTTACTTTATTATCTAGATAATGAACTCCGCTAACCGAAACATATTTTTCATAGAAGTAAAATTGTACCTGGTAGAAGTAAATGGTATCATTCCTGGCTATTGCAAGCACGGGATCCATGACACGTGAAGTATCAGCAACTTGTATCACAACAAACTGCCACGAGAGGAGTGGAAGGGTAGTGGCATTTGATCGAAGGCTTTGTGTGAATAGTAAACGTGTTTGAGGTTTCAAACTAACCAAAATCATCTGAAATTAGTAGAACATACAGGTTAATCACTAAGTAATCACTAAACTACAAAGGTTAAGGAAAGGAACTCGATTAACACAATAAGCTTAAATTGTTTTCAACTAAGAGGGAAATACCTTGGACAATGTGGCCATTGCAACTATCACGGAGCCTGCTAGGGGGTGTGTGGGTAAGTTGTATAGAAGAAGAGGTTCTAAAGCGACGACTTCACCTCGACAACCAGAGAATACGCACTTACAGTCCCAAGATCTAACACCAAGTACACGTTTGAGTCCGATCTCAAAAACTGATCCTCCACTGTCGCTCAAGAGGGCTAAAGATGGACTATCCGTGAACTGAAATAAATCAAAAGAATTCATAGAACTAACATTTGGGCCTATAAACTTGAAACATTCAATTTTGATATAATGGAACACAGTTCCATGTTCTTTCTGTTCTATGGGATGTCAGATTTAAAAAACCAATGACAAGTATCCCTGTATATCTTTACCTTAATATGGACTACAGCAGTTGAATACGTGTGAGCATCAGTTGGAATAACTCTAAGAACTTTAGCATCAACGGCATCCAGCATGAGGACCATTCCCCTAGCGAAACCAGCAAGGATTCGAGTGGAATCTGGGTTCAGTGAGATTGCCGTAACTTGTCCCTGTTCCCGATCAGCTTCGTGTTTCCACCTCTGACGCTGACTCCAGTCGAAACAAATTATGACCCCATGTGTAGTTCCTATCCCTATTAGATTACCAACGCACATAGCTGAAGGAGTTCCAACAGTAAGCCCTTCCTGCAATTACGCCATTTTGAAATTAGGTATATATGTTACGTAAATGAATTCAACGTATTACAAAAAATCGTTTCTCTGTTTCCTACATTTGCTGCTTGAAGTTGGGATGACACAGCTCTGAGAATTACATGACGGAGGATACTAGCTGAAGGAACATTGTATCTTCTGGAGCTAGTAACTTGAGCTCCACTGTACGAACTTCCAACACTGTTCACAGATGCCGTATCTCCTTTGGGTTCTATTCCTGGCGTCAGAAGCTGCAGATAAATTGCGAAAAAATTGTCAAACTTTACTGAACATTAAGACATATTGCACATACAGAATGTAATAAATGCCAATTTCTGGCCAATAGTGAAAGTGTTCACAAGTGTCCTCCACAACTTGAGGTAAGACATGAACATTTAAACTTACATCATGTTGATAATTATGCAAATCTTCTTCACTAGCTAAGGATTCATCGTCATTAAGGACGTTACTTCTGGACTGAATTTTTCTAGGGGTGGGTTGTAACGAATCCTGCAACAATACAATATGTGTGTAATGTAAATAATGTAGTTTCGATATTTTTGGAAGGGTATTTGCACAAAATTACACTTTTTCTGTTGATAGTTACAATAACATTTTCAGGCCGTGATGCACCCAAATTGTGGTAAGTAAGATTTGTGCCAAAGACAGAAGAGCCAATATAACATGTACCAGACTCCACGCGCAGAGGGAAGAACAAAAGTGCATGGGAAAAGCTTGGGTAATGTCAGATCGACTGTATTATTCTTGTTGGAGTTTTAGTAGCTGCCCAATTGCGATTTCAAATGAGATGTTAGTAGAGAGAACAAATCAGATGCTAAGCTATTCTGATTGTTAACTTGGGACTAATAGAGTAACACAAAAACACAAAGATTTGAAATTGTGCTACTGCAATTTCACTCACTTAGTGCCAGGTTTTCGTATTAATGCAGTTTCTTGTAAGCATCACATCGGTGTAATGTTTAATCAATGTCATGTTTCTTCTCGACAGCCTAGATGAGGGCACCGCTTGTTCACACGTGATAACTGATCTTCTAAATAACGAGATTCAGAAGTGTCGCGCCCTGATTAATAAATTAATAAACAATGTCTAGAACCTGACCTGACAGGACATGGATGCTAGGAAAGGGGAACTGAAACGACAGTGGGGGTAACCACATAACTACTTCTGCTCACTGGCCAGATCCTCATTCCAATCGTTCTATCAACTAACAAACAACCTGCTATATCTATACTTTCCTCAAACCTCACTCACAAGTGCTTAACTTGACTTAACGACATTGGACAGGCTAAAACCGTCCTTAGTGCAACTTGGTGAGAGGCAAAGTCAGCTGGGCCCTGTAGTGACGAGGGCGAGCACGTTCTGCACAGATTCTGGGATGCATAATGTTAAGAACAATAGTACGGTTGATGCAGAGAGAAGTCGAATCAACAGGGGGAAGCATTGTTCGACATATGATATGTCCATGACATTGATAACTCCCTTTTTCGTTCTCCACCCTGTAGTTACCATGTATCTACAGTACCGAAGAATGCTGAAGATAAGAAGAAGCAGAAATATATGTCAGCACGCTAAGAGCACCACAGCTAATTCACTTCTTTAATGACATCAGAGGACGCATTTACACTTCAGATCACAGCTTTTATCAAAGCCCTAGAAGAACTCCTAAAAAGGTCCGGTAAAACAGAATGCGAGCTGACCGTGCGGACTGGTCTGCCCAACATCCATGAACTTCGTAACTTGGGGTTTTGCATTAAGAGCATCAAATAGAAAGCGACCTACCATGGTGGACCAGTTGTGTTAACGGTGGGAAGCAGACAGGTTGTAATTTTTTAAAGAGTCCATGGTGGGTAGAACCAAAATGAATGAAGAACTATTCTCGAGGCATTCGAAAATGGGAGTAGTTCTTCATGTGTCTCATCTTTAAAACCAATGTAAATCTGCCATTATCCTATCAAAAAATGAATTTGACGAGTGTTACAGAACCCTCAGAATCTCTTCTTTTCCAGAGTTTGATGATAAATTAACTTTCTCCAACACGAATTGGAAAAAGTGGGGACACATATAGCACTGTTATCACAGTCAAGAAGTTCTATGTGAGTCTCTACGCTGTTTGTGAGTCAGCAAGAGAAGCAATGAACCCTAAAACCCTTTAGCAGTTGTACTTTGATCAAACATTGTTGGTGTTTATATTTGGTTTGTTCGCTGAGGCCATCCAACCAGTTTGCAACCCACATGAGGTGTTTGCTGTGTTCTCTGATCATCAGAGCTCCCCCCACTCTCGGTCACTGCCTGTTCGCAGAGATTTCCAAACTGGTTTCCAACCCATTACGGATCGTCTAATCAGTCAGAGCTTTTCCTAGCTGACCACTACTTGACTGTTTGCCCCCTCCATTCCAAACTCACAGCAGTAATTTGCCCAAACATTCAACTATAAAATGGATGGACTCCAATCTCCAACTGGTTTGAAATCAATTTGAAAGTTGGCTGAAGTCGCACATGCGCATTTCACTAGTCTCCAACAAGTTTGAAATTGTTTGCAAGTCACTTCCAATCGTCTCAGCAAACAAATTTACTGTGTAGGATAACAACAGACGATGGACCATCGACGATTTCAGTTCGTGTATAGTTTGGTGGTTTGGATGATTTCAAGCTTGCATCTCAAAAATAGAAAACTATTGATTATTTGGATAAATAGAATAGAGTGCACAGTTTGGTCATCTGTATGATCGCTTTAAGCTAAGCACCAGCACTTCCAATCCACAAGCACTGGCGCTTTTGTCCCTTTTCAGCCAAACCAGCCCTTCCATCTGGCACCGAGTATCGATGCATAGGTACATGACCCCCCCCCCCCCCCCCTCAAAGCGCACTATCCTGCTGCAGGAGGTGGGGAGTGCAACGAAGTTCCCCTCTTCGCTCTCCTGCCTCAGAGTGCGTTCTCCATACACAATCCGTCATTCCCAGCTCAAACCGAAGGTATGCTGTGTCTACCTTCTGCGTTCTCCATTCTTCAATGGCTCCTTATTTAAACAAAATCCAGAAGGTCTTCCGGCAGCACCACACACACTCGGACCTAGCAGGTTGATAGGGTGGGGGACTTCGGACCGCAGGATGGTCCGATGGGAAATCCATCCGACGAGCTCTGCATGATACCTTCAGGAGGAAGGCCTCCACACACGTCCTGCACGCCTCCCGTGCAAGAAGAGAGGGAAGTTTTTGGTTCCTCTCACTTCCTGCAGCAAGATCATGAATGGGCCGCTTTAAACACGCTAGATGGACTTGAATATAACGTGGGGACACATACGGAACTTGTTGACCAAACTTTTAGTTCTGTGTGTCCCCACGTTTTTAAATACCGAAATTCTCATTTTTATTTTGAAAGAAACATTCATCATGAAACCATGGTAAAGAGAAGACTCCAAGGTTTCCAAAACACTTGCCAAATTCATTTTTTGGTAGGGTATTGACAGATTTACGTCGGTTTGAAATTGGAGACACATACGAAACTACACCGTTGAAAATACGTAATCGGTCTTCGAATGAACTCAATTATTCAAGGAATACTTAGTCGGTATAATTTGCCGCCCTCCTCTCTTTGTTATGAAAGGTAAGCAGAATCGTGAAAGCCAATTTCATTAGGTATAGTTACAAACCAACGTAGGTATGTACCAACACAATTTGAACTGATTCAAATACATAACTAAAACTACTTAACATGTTTCAATATTGTCCAAACGTTTTATTCACGTTTGGATACCAGAGTAACGCCATAATGCCCCAATTTCTAATTGTCGATTAGTACCTACTTAATTACTAAGGCACCTCACAACTACTTTCAAGACTTCTACATCCGAATAAGCATAAATATATGCACCTAAATCCAACCAAATGTAATAGTTCTGATGGCAAGGATATGAAACCACACTAAATAATTAGACAGGTAGCTGTGAACACACCACCTTGGTTTGTTAAAGTACACCAATGTGCTCTTAACAGTAGCTTTGCAGGTTAGTCATAAGCAAAATAGAAGAGATAATTTCATGTTTTCTAAAGCTAGTTATAGGAAGACACTAAAAAAATTAATTTACTTCTGATAAATCGAGATCAAGTGAATCCGGGCCACTAAGGCCCGGGTCTCCGTCGCCGTTGACGCTCATCGAGATCCCTCGATCTCCCACGACACCAAACGCCTTTCGTCAAAACTCGGTCCGCATTTTCTTTTTCGTGCTTTCTATTCTGAGTCGCTAACTCAAATTTGAAATTATAAAAGGGGACAAACAGTTATAACAAGGCAACACTTCTTGATAGGAGTTGGAAGCTCATTACAAATGGTTATCACTTGGGCGTTTGATAAGAAGACATGTAGTTTGACAAGCGTGCCACCCTTATGAAACTCGGTTGAAAACCCCAGAGTTGGGTCCTTAAAGTTGGTTATGTCACTTTTAGAAAATAAATTTCTTGAACCTTCAGATAAAATCAACTCTGAATAAAATTGAATAAGTATATTAGTTTTGAAATAACGTTCTCAACGGACTTTTAATTGAAGATTCGAGTAAGTGATCAAAAAGTTTAGGGTTTTTCTGTAGCTGGCACAAGATAGTTGGCCACATTGAAAAATACAGGCACCACCTCATTTCTATCAGAGTGGCCACATCTATAGGGTTTCTACGGATTTTTTGTTATCTGTATGAAGTAGTGCTGCCAACGCGGGGGATTATCCCCAGGAGGGGGATTTTTAAGGGCTCTCAGAGCCCTAGGGGGATCAAGTGTGGGAGAGGATTTCTGGGGATTTTTGAGCTTCACTGACAATCCTTGATTTCTATTATTTTTTTACTGCCTTACATATGAATCAAAGCTGAATTTCATCATAAATTCAAATGAAAAAATGATCCCTCCACTAGATCGTTCTCAGAACAACGACAAATTAATGACATGCACGGACAGTGTCAGGCACGAACATCAGTTAGTCAAACCAAATCAGACAAGAGTTAGTGAAGATGTAGGAAAGGAAAGGAGTTTGAACCCCAAGAAAAATGATTTTCTCCAAAATTTTGGAGGAAAAATAAATGCATCTTTCTACATCATATACAGTGGGTGTACTTGTATTTTTTTCCTATTTTACTCACTAGTCATACTTGTTGGTTTACATTTTTTTGGTGATCCATGTTATGTTGGTGTTAACCTATTCAAATTTATTACTCCTGTGAAAGTTACCCATCAAGATTTTCTTTTATTGACAACATGACTCACCATAAGTAGGTACCTGCCTACTGTTGCTAAAGGAATTTCTCCTGTTTTTGTAATAATCCACTCTTTAATTTCTTTCACATTGTTTTCCTTGTTATATGACACTTTATTATCTACTTAATAATTCAATTTGTGATCAATGTTGTGTCTAAAATCGCTTTTAACGGCACCTTAAATTTGGGGGATTTTCTGGTTCTTCCTGGGGATTTTTTTGTGAATTTGGGGGGATTTTTTGCTGAAACGGGTTGGCAGCACTGGATGAAATCCTGTATTTAAAAATGCCTGTAGATTTTCATAGAAAAGCTTTTCATCACCTCCAGATAGAAAATCCACAAAAAAAGGATGAGTCTAGTGGAGGGATCATTTTTTCATTTGAATTTATGGTGAAATTCAGCTTTGATTCATAACAAAGCAGTAAAAAAATAATAGAAATCAAGGATTGTCAGTGAAGCTCAAAAATCCTCCAGAAATTCCCTCCCACACTTGATCCCCCGAGGGCTCTTAGAGCCCTTAAAAATCTCCCACGTGGGGATAAACCCCCCGCGTAGGCAGCACTGATTTCATCCCTGTTCTACGTACTATTTGGGCTGGTTTACGGAAAAACGGCACAACGATTTGGCAACACTGTCTCCACTTCCGGATACTCCTCCTGTGGTACTTCTCGGATTTTCGCAGGGAGCCGCGTCTGGTTGGATCCCTCCGGTATTCTCAACGATCAAAGTAATTCACCCCCGATCGCCCATCGTCCCCCGGTCTTTTCCTCGGAGCTTGGATTTTGGTAGTCGAGTCCTTTGATTTTGAGTCGGTGTAAAGTTCCTATAAAATCGGTTTGTTCGAAGGTTTTTCCTTTTTCGCGATTGAGACTTGACGATCCGCCCAAATGATGAGCGCTCCTTTGATGGCCGAGGCGAGAGGAGCGACGCCCGCCGCTCGGGACGCCTTCGCCGCCGTTCAACTGGAGCTCGCCGGAGCGCCCGCGGCGCTCGCTCTCCGGCGCCCGTTCGACCCGGCGGCGCACGCCCTGGACCCGTCCTTCCGCCTCACCAGGTTCTCGGATCTCAAAGGAAGAGGATGCAAAGTCCCCCAGGTCTGTGTTTCCTACCAAAACAATCCAAATAATTTATTTTATCCTATCCTATCACCTAACATCCTCAATTTCCTCATAACAACCTGTTGAATTTGACCACCATCGCGAAATTTGACCGAGGCACGTTGATTCGCAGGAGGTCTTGAGCCGGTTGCTTGAAGGACTCTCGGCCGATGAAGCCGGCGCAACCGATCACGAACACCCACATTTATTCCACGTTCCTATGAATCGCCTGGGAAAATGTAAGTTTCGCTCTTTTAGAATGAATAAAGTTTGTAACAACCAAAATACTATACAAAACATGGAGAAGCACGCTTATTGCAAATTCCAAGTCCAAAAAATAAAATACCTAACAATGTTCTGGGTCTTGTTAGCTCAAGTTTCGTGGTGTATGAAACGTGCTAAACTTTTATTAGTTTCAAAGTTCTGTACATAGAATGTAAGCTTTGGTTGAATTATTTACAATAGGGTTGTAAATTCATTTCTTGAGAAAAAAAATTTAAAAAAGTTTAAGAAATCCAAAGTTGGATAACCTGATTCGAGAAGAAGTTTTCATGAAGGTTATAAAGCCTTGATGCATGGAGTCCTTCATTCAGATAACGTCATGGAACATGGAACGTTCTTTGATAAAAACTGCAAATTATTACTCAAAGGTTTATTATTTCTTTATTAGGTATGTAGGTAGTCCTTCTACGCAGAACACTGGTCCGACTGGACTGGTGCATTATCGACATATAACTAGACGATGTCACGTACCAAAAGAAAATGAATTAATTAACTAAAAATGGAGTCTGAAGCAAACATAAGTGAATAAAAAAAAAATAAATAAATAAAAACGAAAGTGACTAGGAAGAAAGAATTAAAATACACTGCCAAGGACATGGCACAGAAGCTTCCTCGTGTCTTTCACAGTATGTCACCATTAAATTTTCAGAAATGACCGGTTCACCATGACCATGACGTTGGAGTGCTGGGCCACAAAAAATCTGACTAAAATCTGTTCAACAATGACGGACTTATGAGTGTAACAAGAAAATTACGTTCACGCATGCGCAGAGCGTACCGTTGAATCAATCATGATGGAACTGACAGGGGAACATCAAGCACTAAACCCACACTGTTCCTGAAAATTTCATTGAAATCCAATTGAAATTGTGGAAGTTATGGCTGTGGCAAAGAAATATAGTAACCCATGTATAACCCATTTACATGTAGTAAGGTTATGGTAATATAGATAAACGCACACCGCTAAAGTCTCTCAGTTTGTTCATTTAGGATGCCTTGATACATTGTATGGTAGGTAAATGTAGCTTATATGTGTGGTGATGTTCAATCAGGGATTGGGATGGACGCTAGTATTACACCACTTGGAGCTGGCGGTCTCTCTCTCGTTCAGACGACTGACTTTATCTACCCACTTGTTGACGATCCCTACATGATGGGTGAGTTCCCTTTGGTTCCTTCATTTTAACGCACCAGACCAATAGTAGTCACTTTCAGGCCTTCCTCAGAAGTTTGCGTATGTTGAATTCCAATAATGTTTTATTATTACTAAAATAAGTACTATTTTATACTCAAGTTCAAGACAACTGCAAATTGTTCTTGATTCGTTCAAGTCAACTGCATATTGTTTTTGATTCGTTCAAGTTATGCTATTATAAAAATCTGTTGATTACGAACCGTTTATTGTATTTCAGGTAAAATTGCCTGTGCCAATGTTCTGAGCGATTTGTATGCGCTTGGAGTTACAGAATGCGACAATATGCTTATGCTTCTAGCTGTATCAACTAAAATGACGGAACGCGAGAGAGATGTGGTTACTCCCTTGATCATGAGAGGATTTAAAGTGAGTAAAGTTAGAGTAAATTTTATTTATTTTTTTATTTTATTATATTATTGTTTTTATTAATTTTTTTAATTTGTCATTCGTATATTATCTACTAGATCGTGTGAATACTTACCAATTACGACAATATCAGAAATAAATGTATATTCAACGTTCATGTAGTCGTGTCTGATGATGACAAAACCATGGTATGACAAAATGTTGTAATATGCTTATGCGGTTCATTATTGTGTTATCACTTATAGTTGTATATAATGTATGGTTTATTATTATTATAAATGTAGTATATCCCTGAAAGATGTTCTCTGTGAAAGCAGTGTCTGGTAGTAGGGCCTGAATATGTCTGAAGCGGAGCGTTGTATGTCTTCTTACATGAGGAGGTTTCTTCTCACTGGAGGCACATACCATGAAGAGGGGTTCAAAATCTCATTTTTCCCATCCTCTTTATAACATTAGACCCAGTGACTAGGGTTTAACCATTTTGTTAGCTCAAAAGTGTCTGGAAAATACCTTAGCAATGAAAGTTCTTGATCTAGGTGAGCAATAGTCCCTACTATTGCTTAATAATGCAGGTGTAACATACCAGTCCTACAGTGCGAACACTCAGGATACAATGGTACAGCAAAATAGCAAAATACAGCAAATGGTACAGGTATAATAAAGACAATGGCATTGAAATTGCGTGGGATCTGTCTTCATGGCTTAAAGGTCCTTACATTCAGCCCGCTGCCGTGGAAGTGAGTGAGGAAGTGGGCAGTGCGAGCATATAAACACCTCTCTCACGCTGCCCTTGCTCCTGCCACTCGTCCTGCCTGTGGTCCCTCTGCTGGCGATTCAAGGTGTTGAAGTCAAAGGACACACAGTATGAGTGGCGGTGAGGGCAGTACGTAAACATCCCACTTGTGTTACTAGCAGTATAGATGAGTAAAGTAGTAAAGTAAAGTAAGCAACCATTGCAGGTTGGGGCTTTTCGTCCGACTGCCTCGGGCGTCGCAGACGTCATCAGCTGTCCTCCAAGGAGGATCAGAATTTGTTCTATTATAATTTATTTATTAATAATATCCAGTATTGATGAGATTGATGGTGTGGGGAACGAATTGTAGAGCAAAAAGGGGTGACACAAGGTATCGATAAGGGGAATGTCATGTCAACCACCATGTTCCTTGGGTCCTTTGCCCCCTAGCGCTTCTAGCGACGGAATTTTTTGTTCGGAGCCCCATTGATGAGGCAAACGAGGCACAGAGCCGATGCTGCCTCTACTTCCTCTTTCGCCCGAGGTTGAAATGGAACTGGAAGTTTTTTTTTTTATTGGGGTTGGCGAAATGCTTTTCGCACTGATAACAAGGCTGGCCCAGTGGCATACCGACTTAAACACCCATCCCTTCTCTTCTTATAGAGAACTGTCCCGGGACTACTTTTTTGTATTACTTCGAGAACTGGAAGTATAGGCAGCATGTAAACATTTCAATGCCCTAATGGCCAGTAACTATGGCATCTCTGTGGCAGGGGCATTGGCAGTGGGAGTGGCTGAATGTAAACGGGGTATAAGACACGATATATATACTGGATCTTTCTCGGTGTAGCGCCAATAATGTACCAAAGTAGAACTTGGACCATCAGAGAAACAATCAACTATGAGGTTTGATCAAATCGTTAGTGCAGTTGGCAAGGGAGCTGTCTTCAAATAGCTTTTTTCTCAAAGAAAGTAAAGGCATGAGTTATAATTATATTTTTGGGGCGTTACAAGGTGATCACTCGAATTGCAACACTTTTCTTCCCCCTTTCTACCACGGGTGTTGGTGTAGTGTAGTACCTTTGGATAAAGAAGGCATTGTGAGCAGCCCTTACATTGTTTCGATAGTACTAGGTGGTACTGTGCATTCATTGATTTTTTGTTTTGTTATTCATCTACTGCATGTTTTTTCAGGATTCAGCAATGGAAGCAGGCACCACAGTTAGTGGAGGGCAAACAGTTGTAAATCCTTGGTGTACCATCGGAGGAGTCGCTACAACAGTTGCTCAGCCGAATGAATATATCATGTACGTGCATCTTCCAATTCTCTTATGTACAATACATGATGGCTTGGGGGTAGATGATAGTGTGGAAGGAAGGGGTAGGTATAGTTTGATCCCCAACTAATCCACCCATTTTTTGAAAAAGATAAAACAATTTATTCCCGTCTAAATTAGAATAATGAAACATTTTTGGTTCAAAGGTGATCCTAACATCTCCAAATACCGACTTTTTATTATTATCATAATTTTTTCCAAGTTTTAATTTATTTTTATTACTTGTTTCCATGTATTTTTATTGTAAGCATTTGATTTTATTACTTTGATGTTGAACTATTCTTACTAATCTGTTTTGGGTTTCAATTGAAGACCTGACAATGCTGTAGTGGGTGACGTTCTTGTTCTCACGAAACCTTTGGGCACTCAAGTGGCTGTCAATGCCCACCAGTGGCTCGACATTCCAGAACGGTAAACAATTTGATTTTGATAACAATAATTATTGATAAGTAGTCGTATTATCACAGAGAATCAAGTGTTCACATTTTATTTCATTTTTCATTTTATTTCACATTTTTAAAATTAAATGGATATGGTCCACGTTGAATTCAACTGCAACAAAGCTGTTATACCTCGCGAATAAATGCTACATTGATGAATAACAGAAACTATAACATAAGGGATAACTTGAACACTGTAGCACTGATAGGGAAAGTAATTGGGTTTATTGGAGAACCCCTAACATAAGCGAAAAGGGGCTCAGGGAGTGATTTTCTTCTTCTTTGATTTCTATTTTGAAAATGTTGAATTAATTTTGAAAAATGTGTAATTCAATTAGGAATTGCTATAAGATTATACTGGGTGGCAGGGGATAAGTGACGACAACTTTTTTGTATTAGTCTGCTTCAAAACTGTATTAATATGCCAGCAACCGAATATTTTTATCTCAATCTGTACTCAAGATATGATTTTTAAAGCCCCCCCCCCCCCCCCCCGAGAAAACCGTGTTTTTTCCTTTTAAACTCAAAAATTCTCCACTTTGCCTCATTTAATTTTAACTTTTGACCTCATTTTCGGAATCAGCATTAAATTTCCTATAAGAAACTTTTATGTTCCTGCAGATGGAATAGAATAAAACTGGTCGTCTCGGAAGAAGATGTACGCAAGGCGTACCAGCGATCCATGGATTCTATGGCCAGACTCAACAGAGTTGGTGAGTAACCTATGTGTCTAATAATGGGTCCTATTACGACCCATGTGTCGTAGGGTGTATTACGGTGGGTCGGAATTTTGACTTTTTTTTTTTCAACTTTAAATTCGGATTCAGCACCCTTGAAAACTCCATATACCGATTTTCCGCGCAAAATTTCGTCTAGGGCCAATAAAAACTGCAAATTAAAAAAAGGACGGTTGGAGAATAACATCTATGTCACAGGCGACAACCTCTACGTCACCACACCCTTGAAAATAAAAAAAGATCATTGGGACAGCACGATGCGAAGCTTTTTTCTGAAGAATCCGCTAGTAGCGCTGGTGTATCCTTTCTATTGTGGACCGAGTTGAGGATGAGACAGTTTCTCGTTCACACTCAGTGGCGTAGCAAAGCCATTTATCATGGAGGGGCAACAACAACAGTCAAAAATTATATATATGTAACTATCGTATAAATATGTACCTATGGTGGGTACTACTAGTCACAAAGAGGGCATTGTAGCACCTATAAAGGGTGTCCCACTTAAAGGTTACAAGGTTAGTCGATTACAAAGGTTCATTATTGAAAAATGAAAGAGCGAAAACAATCACTTTAGAATTAATTTGAATTTGAGTCCTATGTATAATACCGACCTATCTACTCCTATGTATTATACCGACCTATCTACTCCTATGTATTATACCTACCTATCTACCGAGAGAAAATGAACGTAATCATGTAGGGAAATGAATAGGGAAGAGCAGGCACACTGTATTATTTTTACAGCATAACCTTACAATCTAAAAATTAAGGTAATTAACCCTTCTCTTGGTGGACACAAAAAGGACATTCTTACCAAACTAAATCTGTCTTGCTATATGAAAATGCTCATGAACTTGGGAGCACTAGGCTTATCATTGACTTACCGCTTCCAATACAATCGTGTTTGTATATGTGGATGTATCTCTCCAAGGGGTTCATAACTCGTAACTTTAGCACTCACTTTTACACTGATTACGATTTCTTTTATGTTACACATTGTATGCCAATTACCACGAAATAAAATACAGGATACAGGGCATTGAACATCGACGAGAGACATCACAAAAGGTAAACAAACCGAAGCCGGCTTGAAGGTTATGGTACAATCATTTATCGGTTGGTTCAGATATCGATTGTTTCAATCGTTTCCATTCGACTATGGATATTTCAATCACCACAGCACAGACATGTTTTAGTCCGTGTAAGATTCTATTAATTTTAGTTTATTTTACCGTTACTTCTACTGGGACTCATACCAAAAATCAGGGACAATTGAAGACTTTTATGAGTTAGAAAACTAATTGATGGAAAGAAGGACGCAATCGATGCTACTGCATTGAATCGATCAATCGAACGTGAATCGGAGGGCTGAAAAGGTGGAGAAAGTTAGGGGCAGTGAGAGAGGGGCAAAAATGACTTATGGCTTCCAGAGGAAAATGAGGATGGGCGAGCCCAAAAAGAAGTGAAGGAAACGACGTAGTTTCACCATGATTTCACTTTATAGTATCCAGCATACCATTATTTTTACGGTAGTTATTTCGCTTCTGTTGGATGGGCAATTATATTATCCACGGCGTTTGGCCCTCCCTGGAACCAGCCTTGGAGGGGCGTTCTAAGTTGCTAGGTAACTGGACCCACATAACAGGCGTGCTTTGCGGGTTGCATTCTCGAACTTACCGTAATCGGTACTGACGTTAGTAACGTGAAATTATTAATTATTGTTCATTCAGCATCCGTTTCAAGAAGAACTTCTACATCCTCTGTGATCGTGGGGGGCTCTGCCCACCCTGCCCCTCCTCAAATTACGCCACTGTTCACACTACAGATGTAATTGCCTATTCGATGTTTTTGTGCTCGAAGTTGAGAGTTCTGATATGGTTAAACCAATAATGATTGTTATCGTTCGATATAATTGTTATAACACGCAACATCGTTGTTACATCGATGGTATGGTAGGAGATGGCGGCGCCATTTCCTGCTCTACAGCAGATAGGTACCTGTTGTTGACCATTCACTGGCAACAAGCTCTATAGCCGAGAGGTAGAGCGTTCGTCTCACGTGCCCAAGGTCAAGGGTTCGAGATCCTGCAAATCATATTTTCAAACGTAATTTTGAACTATTTGTTCAAATCTCAAATTTGGCCTGTCAATTTGTCAAAAGCCATAAAATAGTAATAGTCCTGCAGTTTGATACGTAACCCCAGAGTCCATTTTTAACTTAAAATTGCTCTTGCTTGGATTTTCCAAGTATCAAACTTATCTTTCCATAAGGGTTTTATTGTCTAACATACGTTTGTCATGTATCATTTGTTATGTGATTGACCAGAAGCTTTTAGAAATGGATTAGTACCATTAATTTATTTTGTAGACTATTTTCCAGTATTTCTTATTTAATTTCCTATATTTTTATGATAGCTCGATTAATTTCACGCAGTGGCACGGAAAGAAGTGAAATATTTATTCAGTGATGTTGTTTACATTGACAACATCAAAATTACAAATAAGCAAGTGTGAGTGGATGGACAATTTAATAAAGTGAATTCATCCATTTCCAATAGAAGAGGATTCCTTTCCTAGGATAGGTAGTAATGTCCGTATTCACTTTTCACTGTTCTGTCTATTATTATCAAAGTAGATGATAATTTTATTTTGTTTCAGCTGCCCGATTAATGCACAAGTATAATGCCCATGGAGCAACAGATGTGACTGGTTTTGGCCTTTTGGGTCACGCTCAGACTTTAGCAAAACACCAAAAGAATGAGGTATCGTTTGTCATACACAATCTCCCAGTCATTTCGAAGATGGCTGCTGTAGCCAAAGCTTGTGGCAACATGTTCCAACTTCTTCAAGGCCATTCCGCCGAAACTTCAGGTGTGTGTTCAGTAAACTTATTTTAGAAATAACACCCTTTTATTGATCCCAGGATTCCAGTTTTGGTAGTAATGAGCTATCTTCTGCTGGGAAATCAATCCTTCAGCGTCCCTTTGGAGGGAAATGTTTTGGGAGTTCTTGGGAGTGCTGCCTTCAATGAATGAGTGTGAGCCAGGTCCCCTGACCACTCTGGGGATGTGGTATCGTACAGAGATTGTTTTTTTGGGAGGTCAGGGGCTGGTGTACATGGTGAATGAACGCACGTGTAGACATCATTTTCTCTTTACAACTACACCACAAGGTATAATTTATCACACTAAAGGGGTCACACAAGGTATAACTTATTACACTAAAGGAGCAGAGGTTTCCCATCAGGAGGGCAGGGGCTGTGACGTCACAGTGCAAATTAATTTTAAGAGCCATTTTACTGGTCAGAAATCCATCATATAGCACCTTTTCGGAAAGCTCTCGTTCAGATCTTTCTATCGAGAGAGAGAGAGAGAGAGAGAGAGAGAGAGAGAGAGAGAGAGAGAGAGAGAGAGAGAGAGAGAGAGAGAGTGAGAAAAAGAGAGAGAGAGAAATTCCTCATTGTTTTGTAAGTATTGCTATAAAAACAAAAAAGTTTATACTTTTTCCCATTTTTACATATTGTTTTGACAGGGGGAGTCTAATGGTATCAAAATTTTTTTTTTAAATTAGTAAATGGTGGTTTGAAGGGATGAATGGGGGGGAGGGGGGATTAAAGAACACTCTTGTCTTTTTCTACCTTGAATGATGAAAATAGTTGGCAACTCGAAGTACTTTGAACTGATTAGATGAATTTCTTGATAAACATTTTGCTACAACATAAATACAAAGGTACCAGTTGACAACTGCGGCAGTAATCACTTACCAAATCTTTGTAATATTCACTTCGGATCTTTTTGTATTATTTTACTGATTATTGAACAAACTAATTCACTTGAATGATACATTTTCCAGGTGGGCTTTTAATCTGTTTACCACGAGAGCAAGCTGCAGCATATTGCAAAGATATAGAGAAGCAGGAAGGATACCAGGCATGGATCATTGGAATCGTAGAAAAGGGCATGCGTACAGCTCGAATTATTGATAAACCTCGAGTAAGTAATAATAGTGAACCCTACTTTTGATTTTCATCATTCCAAGCATCTGAAATGTCTAATGTTGACATTTTTATGTCTTTACTTTGGCATAATACATCAAAAAATAAAAAATTTAATGGTTTAAGCCGCACCTCAACCAGATGGGTCATTAGCGGCACTGAACAAGGTGTCCTAAGGGACACTGCAAGTAGCGCGATTCTAAGGGGGGCCATGCTGCCCTCCGTCACCAAACGGAGTGCCATCACGGACTCCACTGGCAAATCGGAGGTGGAAAAAATGAGGGGAACAGTGATGGCCACTGTTTAGCCTCTAAAGTGGCTAAAAAAAAAAACCTCAAAAATAAAATAATACAACTAAGGCTAGATCAAGAATACACTGATAACTAAATTTATGTCACTATATATAATTAGCAAAGTGAATAAAACAATGACTAGATTGTACAAAAATATATCACAGATCAGATATCACAGTTTGTAGTAGAGCTCAGCGGCTCTCAGGTACGACAACAGGGACTGGACCTTGTCTGGTCCAGATAAAACGTCAACCCACTGAGGGGGCTGATGCTGGACTCTGAGGTCCATAAGGTCTGGGCATTCCTCCAGGAAGTGGCCGATGAACACATTCCCCCCCCCACACACACACACACAATATCTCTTGCTTCTGCACTAAGTAGGTGTTTGTGAGTAAGGCGGGTATGGCCAGTGGGTACCTGGTTGACCACTATTCGGCCCCTCGTTGGAAGTTGAGTAACGAACGGGCGCAAATCCTGAAGGACACCACACAGACTAGTGACCTCACCCTGCCATTGCTCATGCTAGATGGAATTGGCTTTGTGTTGAATGTAGGAGATTTGATCCTTAATGCGTTTAGGCGACATATCGATCAAGTTATCACCAACTAGCCGCTCCGGCTCGCTACGCTCGCCTCCACGTCCAGCCGGGGGGCAAGCCCCCCGGACCCCCCATTAAATTGCTCGCTTCGCTCGCAAAATGTGGCATGTAGGGGATGTTGCTCGATCGCTCGCAAACGATAGATCCCTAAGGGTAGGTTTAACTTCTGTAAGGGTTGCTGCTCGCTTCGCTCGCTTGAGGAAGTTATACTGCCCACCCAACTTGGCAGACGTTTTTTTTCTGTTGGAAATTCTTACAAACAAATTAAATCTTATAAAACTACGTGGGACCACGAAAAGTTTATTAGGGAATGTTGCTCGCTTCACTCGCAAGGTATTTATTCCGTTGAAATGAGTCATCGAGACCCTTCAAGACTTAAGTGCGTAGGTAGGCCTCTCGCAATATTGTGAAACGGCGGCCTGGCTGGATTAAAAATGGCATATTAAACGCTTCCCTCGCTTCCGCTCGCATTTCGACCAACTTCACGTCACTTTTTTCGATATCCGATTTCGGATTCAGATTCGGCGGGATCAGACCTTATTTCGCCCGCGAAAACCGTTCCGAAAAACGTACCTTTACGGGGTATATTTTAATGGGAAAAAACGTAGTTTTTCGTCGGACTTTTCGAGAAAACGGGTCCGTACTCTCGCATTTTTTTAACGCATTTCCCGATACTTTTTTCGCGATCCGATCGCGCCGTCGTCTTCCTCGTTCAAAAACCTACGAAACCGGTATTTTTCCGGAATTTCCGACGGCCGTTAGAGGGGTAGAGGAGCGGGGAAGTCCAAAAAGCGCACATTAATTCTTACTTCGACCCCCCTCCCGCCCTACTGCCCATGGTTCGGCTGGGATTAGACAATTTTAAATTCGCTCGTTCCACCTTTCGGAAAATCCCAAGAAGATCCCCTCACTTGTAGACTCCCCCCACTCAGCCGTTTGGCCGTGCATAGACACGACAGACAGACAGACAAACAGACGGAGTTTCATTCTTATAAATAGTATAGATTACCCCTTGCAAAGGAATCAGCCCACTCGTTGCCGCGAATACCCTCATGGCTTTGCTCGCACATAAAGGTGATGGTTGAGCCCGATGTTGTGGCTCGTTGTAGCGATTCATGATCCCCTGATGGTATTCATATGATCCCCTAATACAAAGCCTGCGTGTATCACTGACATATTTTCCTTCTCGTTTGGCGTGAGGAAAGACTTTCTAGGGCCTATGTGACATCAAAACTCTTCATTCGTATAGCAGGTAGCACCACAAAAGGTTCGTTTTTTCTTCATAGTACTATCAGTCGGTCGCTAGGAGTCGTGAAGCTGTCTACTGTTTGTGAGTACAAAAAATGTTCAGTGTGGGGGGAATGGCCCTGTTATCGCTGCATGGAATGGGTTGATCCTATCATCTAGTGGGAAACCTACGAAAGAGACCAGACAAGACAGCAATGCTGAAATGAAAAACATGTATATATGAGCCTCGTGCCCCCCTCCCTTAATACTCAGTATGGAATGGAGAATTGGGAAGTTGTGGGTTGTGGTTCGGAGCCTAAGGAACAGCATCAAAGTTTTAGGTGTACTTTTTTAGCATGGGCTTTTCCGAGTCTCATTGAAATACGCTTCATACTGCCGAGGGATACAATCCAGCGAGGCACTGGTCTCGCATTGCCAAGCTGTCAATAAACCATTGCAACGAGACGCACCTAGATAAGGAACAAAGTAGAACTTCGGCTCAACATTTGCCTCCTCCCGAACTCACCCTGTCGCCTCAAAACAAATTTCTTTGTACGTCCTGGGAGAGGCATGCTCCCTTAATCGCCTGATGCTAAATATGTAACGGTAGATCGATTCTTTACAAGCTAAAACGAGTGTCAAAATGCATGACTTTCTACCTTTTTCTCTCTCGTCCCACCTCGTTTTTTGCCCACCCACTTTTACCAGATCTGCTCAGCCACTTTGAGTGCAGAGTTTCGGTCCGGGGGCGGTCTCACCTGGTGGGTTGTTTTCCTCAGGAGCGATCTACGAATCGTTTCTACGGGTGACCTTCCTTAAATGGATGGGCACCCTCGGGAGGCCGCCATGGTGGTTCGGGTCAAGGATCGGTCAGTTCAGTTGTGCGATGGGTGAAAACCGGTCAAGCCATTGAAGAAGCGTCTTACTCCCAAACAGACAAAAAGAGAGAGAATCTGACTATTGGCTTGGCCCCAATTGGATGATATGCATTTTGTGGCTTGGCATCTTTCGTTCCAGGATTTCTTGTATGCAAAAAATGCAAAGCAGTTCTTCGATCTCTGCCATTCCAACCGTTTAACTCTACACAGACCATTGGGCCTGGAAATTAAAACTGGATAACCACCAGGTGTAGGTCAGTAGGACGTGCCCACTATGACATCCCCTAAGGTTCTGGTAGCTTGCTTTGTTTTTGATGCGTAAAGTTGTTGTTGTCTAGTACTTACTTATACCTACTCTAAAATCAAGCACCTTGAATTTATAAAATCATAATTCAGTGCGCTTTCCATTGCAGGTCATAGAAGTCCCTGCCAAAGAGAAGGAAGGCGAATTGTGGTGAACACACCCTTCTCCGTGAACGGCCCCAACAACTTCTTCATAAAACGTCAAAAATAGCTTTAGTCTTTTTGGATACACTCGTATTCGTACATGATGTATTATTGCTATTCTACTGGGGAACTGGTAACTACAAGCGTATTTTTTTTTAAACATTAGGTTATAGAAGGGAATTTCATTTGAACGGTAGGTTTATAATAAGATAAATCTCTTCTACAGTATTGACCTGTTGTTTAGCGAGTGTTCGTCAACCAACTTCTTATTATAAAAAAAAAAAAAAATTAATAAAAATAATAACGACTGGTTTTTAAACAATGTAGTATGGTTCACGTTGACATAGTTTTTTATTTGAGTTAAAAAAAACCATTAGAGAAGGTGTGGAATGATCCTCTGATGAGTAGATAGGATGTTTTGATTCGTTTCAAAATTTAATTAAGAAGGTTACCAAATCCTTTCAAAATGGTGCATTCGGTGTAAATTTAATTGCCATCTCGAAAAGTACTGAATCAAGCAGTGAATTTCATACATAATAAGAAATATACACAGGCCGAAATTCGCTGGTTTGACCTCAAAATCCTATTCATTGTGAAAAATCTAAATTTAGAACGCCATCCCGCTTTGCTGGGGATTTGAAAATGTTATTTTCTAACAGTCTGTTTCAGCCAGCTGTTTCTGGGCATGTTCAAGTTTTTATTGTTTTCCGGTTTTTTTTTTTAGTTCTTCATAGTTTTATTAAGAATACTTGACATGCGTGCGCAAATCATTTCCCAGAATCCGAGTAAATTATTCGAGGTAGTCCTCAGATGAACGCACCTTCAATGCGACCTTACTGGACTTGTTCGATTGAGAGTAACTAAGAATTATGTGACTTTTAACTGTTTAACATTGGTTCCTATATACGACATCAACGTCATTAGAACGAAAGGTGTTTTTAATTTTAATTGTAGACCTTGGCAGCAAGGCTCCCATGAATCAATCAGAAAAGTTGGAAAATGGCAATATGCTATCTGTTCACTTCTGCTCGGAGATGGTATAATTAGGTAGTTTTTATTGAAGGTGAACACACAACTGCTAACAAGATTCTCTCAATCAAGTGGGGAGAAAGCTGGAGGGGAGCTCTGCAAGTGTGCCAACAGCACAATAGCAAAGTGTGTAAAATTGAATCTGCAACATCCAGATGGATGTCACGTGTGCATGGAAATAATAGGTTATGTGCCCGGTGAACCCAAGCCTAATTAGGAAAATCCCATCTGATAATCACATTTTACTTTGTATTTTACGAAAATTAAGGTCAAGCAGAATTATACATTTATACTCTTGATCTGATATAAGCATTTTGATCCCTTAAATGATTGTAGACGAACTTCAATAACTTTTGTCTTATTTGCAAATCGTTTTCATTCAAATCTTAGACAAGACATTTTAGTAGGATCTCACAAATCACAATTAGGGTCGAGTTTCTGTCAGCGTATGGCTGGAATTGGTAAAACCAAAATTATCATTAGGTGAGTCAACGGGAAGGAGCTTTCAGTAAAATTCATAACGCATCCAAAGCCTTGAAGAAAAATACTTGGAACAATGGCCACAAAATATAAATAGAAAGCAAGAAATATGGTAAAAATAAAAAAGGGTTAGGTTCTAACAGGAATTGCTTGATTAAACAGCTCTTGATTGCTTCTTTCAATAGGAAATGGAATTTATCATACACATATAGTTAGAAACAACAGGTGCAACATAAGTAAATATAGGTAGGCTTACTTCAACAACTAAATTAAAAGATGAGGTTAGGTACCTACGAGTACAACAGGATGGAGCAGTTACACGTCTCAGTCAGCTTTGTCCATGATGAAGGAACTAACAGATTTCGATAATCCAGCGATGTCCTCGACTTGAATTAAATCGTGAACTCTGAGAGAAGACGGGGAAGAACACTCGTGCACTTGTGCTCACATGTACATCCATCATCCACAGTAGTCAGATGATGTGAGACTACTGCGGCCTGAGGTGTCTTTAAATTTAATTGTAGACCTTGGCAACAAGGTTTCCATGAACCAATCAGAAAAGTCAAAAAATGGCAATATAATATTTATTTACTTCTGCTGTCAATGAAAAATTATTCAAATGCATTTAGTCAAATTTTATCTTTGATAAAAATCTTTGATCTCATTTTTGGCTAACACATCATAATTTTTCTTGAGCTTGATTTGCATAAAGTACAAACTAGAACGTGACTATCGGATGGGGTTTTCCTATTTAGGCTTGGGTTCACCGGGCACGTAACCTATTTCCATGTGCAACTGACATCCATTATTGATTTAATATTTGATGAAATCTTATCTCACTATTAATTTTACTGCCGATTGTCTTCGATTAATTTGCAGAAACAATCTTTTGGTTTTGCCAAAACAGCAAGAGGGATTAAGGATTAAACGCATCCCAGAAATGAATACAATAAGGGTTGTGGTGATAACGTTTTATTAAAATATTTGTCATACAAATGCGCTTGGAAAGATGATCGTTCGCTAGGGGTTTTTTCTTCAACTCAACACGTATGAGTTAAAATTAATATTAAACCATGTCTTATTTGGTTTAGGCGAGTGTGTATTTTGAAAACATTGTGATTCCTGAAAAGATCTGCTTTTAGGTATGAAACGTTTCTTCATTTTGCCTAAGTGCCATACATTTGTTAAGAAGAGTTAGCGTAATCTAGATTCCCGGAGCAATAATGAGGTTGTGGTTTTCGTCCGCAATAGGCTTGTATTATAGTAAGGAACTGAATAGTTGTACCTGCCTGTGAATACGTCGTCTAATCATTGTTTGGAATGTATGGGCATTTCATGAAGATTGTAAGAAGAATGGGCAATTATTATGTGGAAAAAGAAACTAATTTTCTATTATTGTTCTTTAAATATTGGAGTTAAGTTTATTTTCACTTCTTTACATACGAGTAGGTATATTTTGATTCTACGCAATTTATTTTAATTAAATTGCTGAATTGCCATTTCCATGATAATTGCCCATTTGTTGTCCTCCTTCGCTCTTGTTGTAAAGAGAACCCGAAATAAATGGAGAATTTCTACTTTGGTGACTACACTCGCTCATTGTTGTAAAATGAGGTATTTTGTGAAGAACGGAACTTATAAAGACTAATTGTTTTTTAGGATTAAGGATTTTTTTTTTTTTTTTTCGTGTCTACATTCTTATGATTTTGGTATAATAATGACGTTTCAATATTCCTTTCGTTTTCGATAAAGCTTGTAGACAATATTCTGATCTTAGTTCCTACGGTTTGGTCAGCTCCACCTCACAGCTTTTAGGGATTTTTTTTTGGCGTTTCTCGTTACCTATTTTCTACAATCAAATTTCACTATAAAATTTTGTATTATGAAAATAAAAGTGATCATAATATTTAGTTTTTATGGGTGTGTTGAATTTATCATTTGACGTAGTACCTCAGTCCTTTTTCGAAAATTGCTGAAAAACAAAATTTAATTAGGTAGGACAATTTGATCGTTTTTCCATTGAACATAGGTAACTGCCAGGGTCTCAGTGGCCAACGAATCAAGATTTATCGATCTACTAGCTGGTTTACCCGGCTTTGCTCAGGTTATGAACAACAAAATAGGTGAGGTAGGGACAAAACAAAGGAGTGGAAAATACTTGATAGGGGATGCTCCAACTTCATCATTATTTCCCAAAAGTCCCCAGGTACCAAAGGTCAGTGTGAAACGCCAGTATCGTTGTTTTGTCCTGTAACCCGCGGTTTGTCCTGGTACCCTGATTTTTCCCATCAGTCAGGAAATCTATGTGAAATCTATATAAATGTGAAATCTGGTGATAGCTGCTGTTAAGTTCCCGCTAACGTAGAGCAACAATGAATACTATTTCTGGTCGAGGAGAAAGCGACCTATATCCGTTTTGTAATATGTATAACTAGAGAAACAAAAAACATTCCAATTTTTATTACAGATAGGGATCTCTCATTGTTCCACGTATTTAAAAATAAATTACTGCATCAATAGTTTTGTCCCCGTTTTGGTTTGTTATGAATTTGTTATCGAATGTTCTTTGCGTGTGAGCCCACCACATCCAAATTTGATGTGAAAAGCATGTCCGGTTTTTCCTTGCTTCGTCGTTGGGGTTTACCGTTTACTCATTGAAGGAGTAAGTCTAGAAAATTGTAATACGAGGGTGAATCAAATATAAACGGGACTTTTGGGCCAGTGAGCGCAATAGTGATGGAATAACGTTCCCCTGTTGTGGGGTGTTGGGTTGGTTTGTCAGGAGTGGGTGAAGCACCTGAGCCAGCCTCCTTGACCCTCTCAGTATCCAGGCGATGTCTGAGCAGGAGGTACGCCCCGCTGTTGCGCAACCATTGTGATTAAGTTTCTAGCTGCAGAAGGTGTAAAACCAGCAGAAATTTTGAGGAGATTGACTGCACAGTTCAAGGAAGAGACGCTGTCGCGAGCTAGAGTGTTTGCTTGGCATAAACAGTTCGTGGAGGGTCGTGATCGCGTTGAAAATGAGAGCCATGACCGCAGACCCCGCACCAGCGTTACAGCGGGCAACATCAACAGTGTCCGCCAGCATGTTGATGGTGATAGGCGTCAAACAACTTCGGATATTGCAATTGAGGTTGGAATAAATTATGGGAGCACATTTTGACAGAGGTCAGACTCGCATATCGCCGCAAAAGACGAGACCTTCCAATGAGAAAAGTGATTCTTCTCCATGACAATGCTCGCCCCCATACAGCAGCCCGGACCAAAGAAAAATAGGAGCAACTGGGTTAGGAGGTTTACGGTCCAGATCTGTCTCCCTGCGACTTCCATGTGTTTGGTCCTCTCAAGGAAGCTTGGGGGGGGGGGGGGGGGGGGGGGGGCAAAAATTCAGCAGCGATGATGAGGTTGAAGCATATTTGCGCAATTGGCTACAAACACGACCTGACTCTTTTTACGTGGATGGAATTAAAAAATTACCTGTACGCTGGGAAAAATGTGTTTCCAAATCAGGAGATAATGTAGAAAAATAAACTAGGTATGTTTGTTTGTGTGTTTAAAATCAAAATATAAAATATTAAAATATCGATCCTTTTTTGAAAAACAATAGATTGTTTCTTATGGTTGCAGTTAAATACAGTACCATTCCAGGTGTCTTTATATTTATTGTTCAATATTCTGTTGGTCAATACAGCATTCAATGTTACTGTTTGTAATTTACTTCGTACTGTAGTTTGTTAAAATACAATTTATTAAAAACTTCTTTAATTTGAATTTTTGGTTAATTCGAAGTTTTTTACTGGTCCCTTGAGGTTCGAATTATCCAAGTTTCACTGTACTTGGTTTGTGCCGCATGCAACATTTACGTACGAGAACTATGTCAGTTTCATCGTCCAAGTCTTCAATCGGTGAACATTTCTTCTCTTGCTTTGGACAGCCATTGCAACTGTGTCCACCGAAACAGACTGAAATGGCACATGCGCGTGCCACTCCGCGCTGAACCTCGCCTTCTAGGAAAACGCTCATGCCGAAAATACAGTGCGTTATTCAGAAACCCGCAACTGAATTCGGCAGCTATATTCGGCAGGTAGGAAATCGCTCCTTTAGTTTTCTGGTCCGCCAATCACGAAATTTTGATATGGAGAAGGTAACACAGGTTCCTAATACCAGTTCCTGGCAGCTGTACTACCCTGCCTAAGTGATTCAGTTACGCTTCCTAGATACCCTTTGCCTCGACTATACGTCCCGGGACTGCTACAACTAGTGTTACCTCTATTTCTAGATACCGGGCCTTAGTGTTCGCTGTTCGGCGAACCGCTGCTGAAGATTGGGAGTTCACTATCACCTGCAGGGGTGTTAGGCTTAGCAGGGTGTGTACCCCTAACCGTTGGGGCGCAACTTATATGGCCCCAGTAATCAAATATTGCAAATTACACTCTGGTATATTATTTATGCTTTAGAGCCCATCTACGCTGATTTTATAAATAAAGATTTGTGAAAATAAAACATCTTTCAACTCTTTACTCCATCCATAGGAACAAGAGTTATAATAAACTCGATTTGGTGGAGTAAGAATTCCCTCGGAACTCTGCCAGCTGAAGAAATAAAGTTGCAGTCATGCAGTGATCGTATGAGCGGATTTTCACAAATGATTGCATCACACTTGTTTTGAAATTTGAATGCAAAGAAATTGTTAAGGAACCATTTCATGGTAAAAAAACTTGTTCTAACAAATATTTGGACCGCCTCCTGATAGTATACGACCACCATCGTAATCTTTGTTATCTGGTGGTCGTTTGAACTATAACCAATGAACAAGAAAACTGAATCTTGCTGTTGTTTGAACTATAACCAACGAAACGCTTTCCGTCACTCCTCGGTCGTTTTCACTAGTGCGTGTGCTGAGTCTTCTTAGATGAATATAGTTGCCGTTACGACATAGTTAAATCAAAGGAAGGCGCTGTCCACTTAACAGAAAATGAGATCCTCCTGTAGACGATGATTTGCACACACGGCCACCAATGTAAACTCTACCTTGGAGAAAAACATGCCGTGCACTCGCGCTTCTGAGTTAAGGTGGATTCACACTCGCGGTAACGGGAACGTCAGATCACAGTCACGTCAGGTCGCGTCAAGATTGCTTCTGTGGAAACGTTACGGGGTGATTCCCACTCACGGGCGCGGTATAGTCAAGATCAAATCTCGGTCCAGTCACTTCCCGTCAGGTCGCCCGCCGAGCGATCGAAACCTGACGTGACGTTGACCTTCCCGGACTGAACGGGAAATGTGAATCACTAACAGTCAAATCTCGTCTCCGCTGGGTGTCCTCCCGTCAGGATTCTCTCGACTAACAATCATCAAACTTATGATTTTTAGAAAGTTATTGCTTAGAAAAAGTTTATGAACTTTGGACTAAATACGTTAAAACTTTCTGCACGAATTTACGCTGCTAAATTTACTTAAATTTCATTAAGGTTTGCTAAAATTCCAGTAATACAGCATGCAGGGGCGTCGCTATAGGGGTGACTGGGGGGGGGGGGGGGGGGGGGGGGGCTCACCGACATGGGAGAAGTTGGGAAAATTTGGGAGCTGGCAATAAAACCCATAATTTGAAGAGACGTATTTGGAAGACTAATTCTAATCAAATCCTGGTTTTCGCAACTGTAGGTACCAGGTATTCATGGAATACTTGAAGTATTTTAATTTTTTGCATGAAACTGACATTTTTCGTTCAAATTTCCCAAATTTCCACAGCGTTTCGCAATTATGTTATATCTCAAAAACGGATAGTGATAAAAAATTTGGCTTGACGGCGTATTGCTCTATTTTCGGCTTACTCACCCAAAAAAATTGATCACACTATTCCGAATCCACTCTGTAGTTCAATGTAGAACATTCAGTAGTTTGAAACATATGACAAATAATTTTAAGGTTACAATGACTGATGAGTGTTTTTACATAGGAAATATGGACAAGCATGGACTAAATGGAAAAATCTGCATACCCACTTCTAGTAAACTCAACCTTTTAAACTAATCGTGTAGAGATAAAAATTCCTATAAATGTATATTTTCTTATTGTTACTTCTCATTGCAATTATTGTTTCAATTCAAAAAATATAGATATATATCTCATTTACTAATCAGCAAATCGCTTTGTGCTTTTAAAAATATCTGGAAGATTTATCCCGGTCATTTACACATTCTTTAAGTTTCAAATATTGACAATATTTATTGTAATCAAAATCGAATATTGTGGTATTACTGCAAACGATAGGTATGTTATCGAATTTTCATATAAAAACTCACTTGAAAAAGGTCATTTTGTTAGTGTTACGTGTATTTAGTGGGTACATATATTATATGCAATACATATTGCCTGTTGGTAAGAGGCATAATTTATAAGTGATACTATACATCCTATTGGAGTTAGGAAAAGTTTTGGTTCAGTTGAGAATTTCATAATACTTCCTCCCTTATTATTTTTGTCTAGCGACGCCGCTGACGGTATGATCGTATCAGTGAATTTTCCACTGATACGAGACTCCGATTCTCCGTTCGAGGTCTAGTTTCATCTTCTTCCTCGAGTAGCAAAGCTATTTTATACAAATTTTTTACCCTCTCGGACATCGCGTCACTGCGCGGGGAAGACTGACCTGACCTGACGTGATCTGACTTGGCTGTGTGAATGGGTGGCCCATTGACGTGACTCTGACCTGACTGTGATCTGACGTTCCCGTTACCGCGAGTGTGAATCCACCTTTAACTAGTAATATTCCATTTTGGTACCTTCTTCTAATTTTGGCTACCGCTCCTCGTTTTGGGTTTGATTGAAATGTTATAATATACGGTGCTGGTTAAATTCATGCGTTAACTCATTTTCGCACCCGATCACTGGCGGTCGTACACTATCTGGAGGTGCTGGCAGTCGGATATCAGGAAAGGTCCAAATATTCTGCTTTTCAAGCATGGATTTTGGATTTTTTCAAGCACATATTACTCGTATCAATGAGTTTTAAGTACGAGTGCATTTTTCAGCGAAATTTTGTGAATTAATTTTTCTATGTTCTAGATCGTCCTTGATAGGATCTGTTTGATTTAAAAAAAAAAAACTAATTTTTTAGTCATTTTTATTGATTTTTTAGCAATGCTTTTGAAATTTTCAATAGTTCTTAAGTAGTTGCACATATAAGTGCCCCCACTAGAGATAAGCATTTCTAATATGACTCTGAAAATATCTTTACGAAAGAAGGCAATGAAAATGACACTCCTTTAGGCTTAAAAACTTATACAAAGAATTTATTCAGTAGACAGTCGGTGACAGTTCGTGATCATAAATTACACAACATAAGATAAAAACAAGATATTGATTGGTTGAGGTCATTTCTTGCCGGATTTCTTAATACCTCCACCAACGAGTGGTCCCTTTTGGGCGGCTTTGGCCTTCATTTCTTGGAGTTTCTTCTGAGCTTCCTTTTCTTTCTGCTTGGCAGCAATGTCGTCATCGTCGAGCTCTCTGGCGTCCTTCTTGGGTGCCTTGAGAGGCTTCTTTTTACCTCCTTCTCGCCCAGACATTTTTAATCCTGTAAACAAAGGAGTAATTCCTGAATTAACATCTATAGTCCAAAGAAAGAGTGGGTGGGGTGACCAATAAGTGAATATTTCCAGTATACGTTAACATTAAAATACGAGAAAATCTGCCCAGCCCTTGTGGATCTACGAGTCCAGCCTCAGCTCCCTCAGTGGGTTGATGTATTATCCGGACCAGACAAGGTCCGATCCCTGTTGTTATAGCTGAGAGCCGCTGAGCTCAACTACGAACTGTGATATCTGATCTGTGATATATTTATATAGGTAGTCATAGTTTTATTTCATTGTCTGCTGATTGTATATAGTACCATGTATATAGTTATTAGCCTATTTTACATTTAGTCTTAGTTGTATTATATGGATTATATGGAACGAAGTGAACTTCACGGTAGACAACTGACAACTACTTGAGAACTACCTGACTTACGGTGGAGCTGAGGGATTCAAAAAGGCAAACATCACCAAATCAAGGCCAGTCGTAGTAATCCTTAAACCTGGAGTAATACGTCAGTGAAAACCCGGCTAAACACGGAGCAATACCAAAATGGTCTAACACGGAACAAAACCAAACCAGCTTAACACGGAGCAAAACCAAATGGGTCTAACACGGAGCAAAACCAAACCATAATACGAGGAAAAACTGGCATGACACGGAGAAAAACCTACTGGAAAGTGTGGTGTCTAAACACAATAACGAACTTAGCGACCCCAATATGAATTTTGAATGCCAATGACGGTAAGGAGGCTGATTTAATAATATTGATAAATCCGGGGATTTAATATTCTACAACGATGAAAAACGGAAGTCAGACGTTTTAAAGGGAGTTTTACATGCCCCTGAATCAGTAGAAAATCTGTTTTCTATTAGAAAACAAATAGAAAAAGGGTTATCAGCTCAAGTGAATAAGGGAGTGATTATAAGTGATCCAAATACGGGAGAAACACTAAAGACAACTGATATTCTATCGAGACAGGCAGTCCGTCAACATGGCTGAAGTCCGGTAACGTTACAATCTTCACGAAGTAATTTTAGTATGATCTAGACACCTCACCGAATCAGAAATCCGTAATGTAGAAGATGACTACTCGAATCAGCACGGTGCGAAAATACAGCGAAAACAAGCCACTAGAAACTTATGAGAATAACAATAATTTGAGGAACGAAGTGATCTTCACTTAATTTGATGGGCATTTCTGGTGGCTTACATTCTCTCACCCTTTGTCAAAGTTAAGTACGGATGAAAAACGGAAATAATTCAAATTAGGTCTAGGTGGAACTTTAATGAATAATCCGGAGGAACAGAGTAAGGGGTATGTAAACACTGTAGGCGAATTTTATGAAGAAATTGATAATGCGGAAAACTTTGCTTGTTTTCTACAAAATTCGTCTGAAGAATTATGAGGACCCAATTACTTATTATCAGGCACTGGATTTGCCAGACACGGAGGCCTGGATAGAAGCAATAGAAACGGAGTTAAAATCATTAGAAAATTGCTATACCTACCTGGAAAATCATTCCTCGAAATATGGTGCCGAAAGGCGTGTAGTAATAAAAACCAGGATAGATACAGGAGTAGACTCGTAGTAAAAGGCTTTGCCGACAATAATAATGATCCTTCAGAGATCTATGCTCCTGTAGCTGGTTACCTGATGTTAAGTTTTCGTTAATTCTTGCGGCAAAATTCGATTTAGAACTTGCTCAGTACGATGTGAAAACGGCTTTTCTAATCTGATCCTTAGACAAACTAGTGTACCTATATAGAAATGGCAGCCGGTGGTCTGCAAAAGGAGTGGGTCCCAAAAATATATTTATCCATTTGAGGGGCTAAACAGTGGTTATCACTTTCCCCCTTCATTTTGCCCCCTCCGATATACCAGTGGAGTCCATGATGGCGCTCCTTTTTAGTCAAGGATGACAACATGGCTCCCCTTAGAATCGTGCCACTTGCAGTGTCCCTTTGGGACGATATTGAAGAACAACAGTGTGAATGCATGTATGGCCTACTTCAGCAGTGATTTTCAGCAAAAGTCACGATATTGTATAACAGACTTTCGCGACACTTTACTACTCGAGTCCCACAGTGTTCCTTATCATAAACTGCATCTGTTACCAAAGTAACGATTTAAAATGTAAAATGCACAGTGGGTTCTAATAATGCAGCTTAAAGCTGATAAAAGCATAAATACTGGATCTACATGTTGAAAGTGATTTGCAAAAACTGGCTTGCACATTTTGTCACGACCAAAGGTTTACATTTATTAAGGTGCTACCACGTAACATATAGCTACTCCGATATTCTTCAAAACTGGAAACCACGATTTCAGACGCGAAAACTCACATCAATGATCATTCTTTCACTTAACTCACTACTGACTCCAATTTTACTCGACAAACAAGTAAAATGAGTGTGAGTCGATCAAGTAAATTCCAAACTTACCCGAAGGGATTTGATAAAGGAGGTAGGCACAGTAAAATACCGTGAGTATTAAGCAATCAGCGTTATGTTAGAAATTAGTGGGTTTTGAACTCTGTAAACGTCCCACTAGGCGTTTACAGATGTCGACTCAGTGTCGAGTTTGAGACAGAAATAAAATCTTCACAAACACAACAGAATCTTGGGAATAAATTGCTAGAAGTCAACATGTTAGAAGACAGAGCGACAGAATGAGATGAAGAGTAAGATTTGAGACGAAATTAAGAGAAACGAAGAAAACAAGTCGAAAAACGAAGAAGAAAAATCGAGGAAAAACAAAGGAAGCAAGAGGAAAAGCCAAGAGAAGAAGAGGAGCGAAAAGAAGAGAAAAATCGAGACAACCAACAAGATGAGATTAATGAACTTAGTGATTCCTCGTCAGAGGAATTTGAAGACGCAGTTTCAAAAACTAATCGCCCTTTAAGGGAAAGAAACCTTCCTGTTTGGACACAAGATTATTATCTGAAAGATGATTATGCCATGCTTACCTCAGTACAAGGTAGGAGGAAGATGGAGATGAGTGGAAAAACGCCATCAGAGCTGAAATCAAAGCTCACCTGAAGAACGATACGTGGGTTATCGTCGACAAGAAGGAAGGAAATTATATAATTGATACAAGAATGATTTTAGCTAAAAAATATCAAGCCAATGGAAAACTGGAGAGAAGAAAGCACGTCTAGTTGCATGAGGATTCGCACAACGTCTTGGTCTTGATTACGACAACACATATTCTCCGGTAGTAAAATTGAGTTCAATCAGATCTATACTGGGATCAGCAGCTGAAGAAAATTTATTTATGAGTCAAATGGAAGTGTCAACCGCATTTCTGAATGGGGATAAAATTTATATTAAGAAACTAGATCACTTGGAACAATTTTTGCAAGAAATAGTAATTGAAGAGAGTGGAAATGAAGATAGAAGCATATTTACATAAGCGATGAACATGTTGGAAGACATCAGAAAAACGAAGAACGAAAAAATATGCAAACTTAAAAAAGCATTGTACGGATTAAAGCAAGCGAGCAGACAATGGTTTAGTAAACTTGATCATCAATTGAAAGAATTGGGACTGAAATCATCTCATGCTGATTCATGTATTTATAGCAGGAAATCTGGAAACGACAAACTTATTTTAGCCGTCTATGTTGATGATTTTGTAATTGCTTGTTCTAATAAATCCAAATTAGACGAATTCAAAAAGAAGATCAAAACCAGTTTCGAAACGAGAGATTTAGGAAATCTAAAGTATTGTCTCGGAATTGAATTTGAACATCGAAGTGGATCAATTTATGCATCGCAAGAAAAATACGTACCTACAGAAGAAATAGACGCTGATATTTTCACAAAAGCCCTACCAGGTCCAAACTTTGTTCATCTCCGAGTGTAATTATGTAGGTAGTTATATCTGCCGTCACTCCGCACAGACTTGAAAGAATTACTTATTATTAACATATTGTATTTGTATTCATGGCAACGACGCGTTTACCCGAATTCTGTTTTTCCTGTCCAAATATCTGTACCGTTTCACGTACTCCAAGATTAGAAATATATTCATAGTTATTTAGTTTTAACCCTTTCAGTCTTTTTGAGCAGTCCACTGTACATGACCTTCTCTCTTTGTTTTCCACAACCAGAGCCGTTTTAGGGCCATAATTTGTGTTCAACAGCAACTACAATCCCCTAACAACGACGGTAGCATGACTTCAAGTTCCACATAATGTAAAATAAAGCCTTTTTTGCTAATTCATTCCGTCCTCCACCCGCCCATCATGGAAGATACAGATAAGCACCACAATTTTTGGGTTTTTTTGCAATATAAATACGATCCATCAGCTCTTTTATGCTTGGTATTGATTGTAGACGTCCTTTAGTTACTATAAAAGCAAAAATCGAGTTGGTTATTTGCGAAATGAAGTTGTGCCAAGTGTTCAAACGTAGTGTACAGTAGGTTGTACAAGCACCAGGGCGACGTGGATCGCTGCCTCGCGTTCAAACGTAGTGTACAGTAGGTTGTACAATAGCACCAGAGCGATGTGGATCGCGTGATGTTCTAAATCCAAAAATATGAGAATACCGTCGAAACTTCGGCGGGGAAAATGCCGATTTCGGCAACTAGACATCATTGGGAATGATTACGGGTGTAGATTTTGTCATGCAGCACCCCTGTGGATGTTAGAGAACGTTAATTGTAAACAATTTTGGCACGATAATGACAAGAAACGACATCATAGGAGAGCTGGTTACGATGAATAAGCCGTTCATCAAATAAATTCGCGATTTTCATGTACCTACTACCAGCCAGTTTTTGGTGCTGTTTATAATTTGCCGCATGCATGTGAAGCCATAAATTGTACTTTTGCTAATTTACTGAAGTAATTTTGTGATACAATGTGTTTCTGTTATTTCCAAGTACAAAAGAGTCTTTACTTTACTCGCCCTGCCTTATTTCTTGATCAAGGGTATTATTTTTAGTTTTATAGTTATTGTTCAATAAATAGGTTCAAATTTGACACTGCTGTGAATTTTTGTTTGAATCCAGGTTGGGTAGCTAGCATCGCTTGAGTCTCATTGTACAGTACTCTGTACATTCGAAATTGTTCACAGCCCCGCTTGAGTCTCATTGTGCACTATACTGTACATGGTACATCTTTTGAACCGATGGTACTAGGGTCATGAAATTTTTACCAAAGCTTACTTAGACCAATAGTAGATCGTGTGCAAAATTTGAAATTTTTCTGTTCATTACAAATAATTTGGGACTGAAAGGGTTAATACAGTGTTCAATGGTTAGATTTATATAAACTAACAATCTAGTCTCATCTGCACTAATCGCTTTTGTTCCAGTCAACTTCAAGTACATACAAATTATCAAGAGTTTTTACCAGAGTTTCAGTTATTTGTTCTCCGGCTCCCAGTGGCGCTAAGACGTCTATTTCTTCACAACGTTTTAAGGCATTCACCGCGGATATTTTAGTCGTAGTTTTGCTTGTGGGGTCACACCATGTGAAAGAATGAAAGGCAGGTAATACCAATCTCATGTTGTGGTTTTGATATTAACCGTAAACCTTTGCAACGGTGACGTTTCATTTGAAACAAATACTTCTACCTAACTATAGAAGTTGTTGAGTAGGTAATTACGTACCAAACTAGCTACTAAAAAGGTAGGCACACCGCGGTTGTAGAGCATTATTGTTTTTTCCTATTGGATATTTAATGTAAAATTTGTGTGTATATAAATTAAGGTAGACCTTGAGCCTATAATTTAGCTCAAGTTTAATATGTAGGTAAGTACGTACGAAGTTAGTGAACGAGAGCTGAATTATGTTTTCAACAAAAGGTAGAGGTTTTGAGAAATACATTTCTAAATATCGTACGTATAAATTCTGTGAAAAACAAAGTTGAACAGAGATCCGATCTGTACCAACTTACAACAGAAACAAATTGGGCGGATAACCACGCGCTCTCCGCTGGGAACTTTCGGGTAAGAAGTGACCATCGGAATGAGCGTAATTGACAATTACACCAACGAATCAAAATAGTGGACTTACCAATTAAAGCTTCGTTAACAATCTAAAATAAAAACGGTCTAAAAATCTAGACTAAAATCGGGACGCTCTTCAAAAATAAACGACTTCTGTGCTCACACCAAGAATTGTGATCCGGAGAGATAACCTGCACAAATGCAGCCTGTTTTTCGCAGTGTTGCCTTACACAAGCGAGTAAAACCGTTCAGTATAAATTATTATTATTTTAGTAGTAGTAATTAGTATTGAGTACAAAATAATGATTATTTATACTCAAGGTGCAGAAGCAAGGACCCAAGTATCACCTAACTCCTTTGAGTATTAATAAGATGGAGGGCTATTTCTGAATTCAACGCTGATTCCCTATCAAGGCATACGTGCCACTACAGTCGAGTTGGCTTTGCAATGGACCCGCCCCCGCTACGCTTTTTTTTTCAAATTCAAATGACTAAGCAGTTTATTGTAATTTAAGTTTTGTTTGATATCTATTACTTATTATTGTTACATTTTAGTATTAATTTATGTATGTAAACATAACTGTCTAGTATGTACATACTTTATTATGTAGTATGTGCATACTAGTATGTTAGTATGCACATACTTTGGTTCCTATGCCCAAATCTTGGTGCCTCCTATTTCATTAAAAAAAAAAAAAAAAAAAGTTATCCTATCATGTCCTGCATAACTCCCTCGTCATTTTCCCCTTATTTCTCCTAACTATAAGGACTATGAAAGTAGTTGAATCAAATGTGAAGTTTAAATTATCAAGTGACATTTCGCCTATCTTAGTGGCCCCTCCACCTGTAGTTTAGCCCACTACAGCACGCAAATTTTGCTTTGTGATTTAGTTTTGTTGATGACCTTATTTTTGTCCAATTGTTCTTATTTGAACCATTAAAATGTCCATCTAGGTAGATAGGAATCTAGATATTCTATGTAGGTATACAATCCCCATTCATTCACCAAACTCAACATCACATCTTACATCAGCCGAATCAGATTCAACTTGATTCGGAGTGATCCAGATTGATTCGGATTCGTTTGGTGTGAAAGGGGCCTAAGGTGCGGAAGCTAGGCAAATACTTTAGACTCGTGGGCGAAAACGCGGGAATTTCAAATGACTGTAATAGGTAGGAAAAGGTAACTAATGTAAACTTTACAAACAAACCCTCAAGACTGTGAAGTCTGTTTTTTCCAAAGTGAATTGAAATAATATGCTGAATGTTTGAACGCTGGTAGTGAAAATTTCTGATTAATCAATTCATTTTAGTTCAATATAAACTTTTTGCTTCCTCGCTGCTGCAGAGGCTGGTGGTGGGTTGCTTGCTATTCATTTGTGCTGAAGGAACTATTTTCTTCCAAGATGAAAATTCCAGCATTGTGGACGTTCCAAAAGCCAGGACATTCACAGGCAAGGCTCCCCAGTTCACGTGAGGTAGTAAAATGTAGGTAATCCATTTTCCTTTCTCCCTGTGCCAACCCATCTCCACTAAGCACCACCACCTGTAAGTTAGGTAGGTACGTACCTACCTATCTACCGAACTTCGTGTTCACGTGTCCGTGTCCGTTTTCTCTAATCGTTGACATTATTCCAACTTCGGCCTACGCTCACCATAATAACAGGTTGCGGTGGCTTGACAATCACGTGTCGGCGCTTTCTCGTTACGGCTCATCACCATTACAAAACACGCGTTAATTTCCTGTTGGTACCTAGTGAAAAATGCTGGTCCAAGTGGACAGGGACGGTCTAAGGCGAAAATCGCAAGTGTGCAATACTCACATTTTATGCGCCTACCGGGGGTGGGTATGAATACCCCTGGGTAGAGGGGGGGGGGGGGGGGGGTCCGGTGCCTCCCTCGGAAAATTTTGAAATTTAAGGTCTAAAAACACAGTGTTTCTGCATTAAAACCTTAAACATTAAATTTATGTCTCCCAATTTGATTTATTATTGATTGACTTGATGGGATCAATACACTTTCTTGTACCTTAAACCACTATTATTTTAAATAAACTAATGAAAGCTCCTGGGTCACGTTACAATGATTTTTGCACTTATATTGCAAGTTCTCCCAGAATAAATAAGTTGCTAACGAGGGAATCACCGTTTATGCTCCTCTAAAAGGCTCAAGTGTGTGGCTGCATACGTCACACACCCCTGGGGTCGGCTCTGCAAGCAGAGTGCAAGAAAGAAGAGAATGCTGTAGAGGACATCTATCTGTAGAGAAACATTGTAGGTAGGTACTTGTCGTTTGGTGTTTTGTTCACCAAAGTTTTCAATAATTCTAACCAAGCAAATTCTGATACGAATTTCTTAAGTTTTTTCGAAGAGGACCTAAACAAACACTGGAGACTTCAAAATTCAGTTTACTCCGGTTGAGGGAGTATAAGAGGTCCTTCCTCTGAATAACGCCAAAGCACCCGATTTCTATCAGTTTAATTAGATATAAAATTCTTAAGGCTGTTCTTTCATCATAAAAACTTTTGATGAATAAGTATGTTTTTCAGTATGCTTTCTAATACCTAAGAAAGGGAATTGTCAAGCCTATAATGAGAATGAGTTTAGACCCATCTCCAACTTATCAATGTTTAATAAGGTAATTGAACATCTGGCGGTCAAGTGTGTTTCTGCTTACTTAGTTGAGACGCATATTAACCACCAATATCAGTTTGGTTTTCAGTAGAGAGCGTACTGTATCACGGACTTAGGTCGCCCCCAGAAGTGCAATGGGGCCTAAATCCGCGCAATAAATAGAGGGAGGGGAGTGTGACAGTACCGTGAAAGATACAACTCGTACTAATAGCGTAATGTGCTATGTTCGGAGAAGGTTGGTTTTCCGGTTCTCGGATCCTCAACTATCTCCAAACGCAGCATTCCAAGAACTCGAGGATGGCGTTCAACCCGGCGGGAGCGCGACGGATAGACGTGCATTCTCTTGAATCTGACGGGAACTTTCACAACTGACACAATCGTAATAGGCTGCGATGTTCACCAATACCCCACCAGGGGTGTTGTGGATGACCCAGGTCGCCGTTGGGTGCACCAGTGTTGTGACTAGCGCGATTCACGGTAAAATGACAATTACCTACACTCACCATCCCATTTGCTTGGCGTTTGATGTTTCGACGCTCCCACATAAATCAAATTTGGTTGTCAAACCTCACGCTTTTGAGAGCAAATTCTTTGGCAGCGCCAGGAAAATTTCAAATATGTTCTCCAATCTTCAAACACCGATCAAACCTGTTTAAAAGCGAGGATCACCAACCACGTGTCAAAAGAAGACTTTGTCAAAGGACGGGTTGACCGTGCGTGGGGTACATTAGTTTTGGTATCTTGATAGGTTACCTATTCACGTAATTATCTCCCCACCCGCACGACTCCATTTCGAAACAGTGATTTTCTTCGATGGTTTTTCACGAATTTTACTACGATCAGTAGTTTTAGACACGGTGCGTTCCCGAACACCACGCCGACGCCCAAGCGACATGCCTAACTCCAACAATCGTCATTCAATTTTGGAGAAATTATCAGAAAATAAGGTAGGAACTAAAGCGCATATAATAATACAGGAACTCTAATTTTACCTGAGGTCATGAAAGAAGTTCGTCATAGTCTATTCGTTTCTAAGGTCGGGAAATTTTGTCGATCTCTCGGCTGCCGCCTTCTCCGTCCTGAGACAGCCTAAAGGACAAAAAACAATGTGCACGTGAGTAGGTAGGTACATACTAGGGGCATTTAGGGTGGTCACTAAAAATTGAAGTTGGCTTCATGGGCGTACGCAGCCCCCCCCCCCCCCCCCCCCCCCTGCCCCTCCTGCCACCAAGAAAAGAGAAGAAAATATAATCATTGACCATGCAAATTTTTTCATAGAGGTTAAGATTAAAAGATTTTCCTGCGATGAAAACTAAGGGAGTTACGCTAGAAAGTAAGCAAGTACCTATATAATTGAGTCCAAGGCCTAGAGTCTGGATTAGACTGAAGGCTAATATTGAGGAGGGAAAAAACCAGAATGATTGGGATGTTCTTCTGGTATAAGAAATTAATAATCCCAAGAAAAATCTGAATACTAAAATAATACCTACTTACTGTGCAAAATATTTAATAAATATTAGGACCTATGCTTCAGTAGTCAAATATTGCTCCTAATTATTATTACCTAATCCCCACTATTTATGAGAAATTTCAAAAAGACCTTACTTTAAAGGAAAATCATGGTGAAAAATGTACATACATTTTCTTAAACTTCAATTTAGTATAAACAAGGTGTGTGTCTATAAAATAGCAAGGTTTTACTCTATTCACTTGGAAAAGTTAATCCTCCACTATCACTTTCCATTATTATTCAACAGCTACTCACTATTGTCAAAGAAACAATGCTAAGCACTAGGAAGCTTTTAAAAACTCAAAACAGTAAAATCTGACAAACTTATTGAAATGAAAACTCTGAATAAAACCTAAAAAAAGTAAGTACCTCTTCGAATACTTACTGACAGAATGTCCAGACCACTTTCTTTTACCCCTTATTCCTAGTGTTTAAAGTCTTCTGTTCTGTGTTGAAAGCTTCGCGCACGGTTTGATAGTTTGATTCATCATTGGATAGGAATAGGTAGGGTAGGTTGGGAGTTTTAATTGGCCATGAATCCTGTATCTTATCTCTATAACAATAAAAGTTATAATTAGGATATCCAATATTGGATGACAAATTGCCTTCAGTATGCCTCATTTACCATTTCACAATTATTGTATTGGCCTCGGTACCATTTTTAGCGTGAATGAGTAACCATAAAGATTCTGACGACTGCGTTGCCAAGAAACACGAAGAACATTATATTGCATTCAGTGCTCGAAGGATTCGGCAGAGGTCTAATGTCTAAAGATCAAATTGAAACTGATAAGCCTATACCTAACAAGAAGCGCCGATGCGCAAAAATTGTCATCCCATATAGCCACAAGCATATATGCTTGTAAAGTCTTGTTACTGGAGAGGAGCAGGTAAAGATCCCATGACAACAATTTACGTTCAAATACTAACAGCTTATGAGGCCAGCTGAATTAAAATCTGTTGAAAAAAATCACTAAACATTACAAGAAACGGCTCAGAATCATTGAATTTATATTTTTCAGAAGAATATTACCCAAAAGAAGTATATCAACTATGAACTAGAACATTAAAACGCTGTAAATTATCACACAATGGTTTGAATTTAAAATTATCCTTCTACGCAGATCATTGATCTATAATTATTAAACCCCGTATTTAATTCGAGTATATGATCAGAACATGGCGCATCGTGCCTCCGAGAAGGGTTCACACTTTTACAGTTCCAAGACCCCGCAATTTCACGCTTCACAGTAAAGATGTTTGAAAAAAGGGAAAATGATGCTTGAAGTAATTTACGTTAGCGCATGCGCAGAATGGAGCTATGATTTGAGAAAAATGAAATTGGTAGGGTACAATCTACAGCCTAAGCCACAAATTCCCAGAAAATGTAGTAAAAATTTGATGAAAACTAGACCTTGATCTCGGAGTACACTTTCGCGCATGCGCAGGAGCTAACAATGATGCAATCAGGTTGAAATTAACATAGGACAATTGAACCATTGTCCCCCAACTATGCACCAAATTTGAGCTGACTGGACGACTAGGAGTAAGAAAATTATGCTTGAAGGAATTTACGTTTGCGCATGCGCAAAACGGAGTAATGATTTGAGAAGTATGGAATTAATGTGGACCATTTACAGCCTAACCGCACATTCGCTGAACATCTCATCAAAAACAGATGAAAACAGGCTCGTTTAAGAAGCAATACATATTCGCGCACGCGCAATAGCTACTAATGATAGGATTATGTTGAAATTACTAGGGAATGCTCAAATTAACCTCTTCCACCTACCTATCCTCCAAATTTGAGCGAGATCAGACAACGGGGCGTGAAAAATGATGATTGATGGAATTCGTGTTTGCGCATGCGCCGAGTGAAGTATTGATTTTGGAACAACGAAAATCAAAGGGGACCATGTTAACCCTAACCCGCGCATCATACCATAAAACTTTCATAAGAACCGGTTGAATATTGTGGAAATTAAGCTTGTTACAAGGATTTGCGGACATACACAAATGCACAGAGATAGAGAGAGAAAGACACGGAACGAAAGTTGTTCAGAATAGTCTAAAACGTAAAATGCGATTGGAAATTTTACCACTGTAAAAAAGTACCTAATAGCTGTTTGATTTTAGTGGAGACCGCAACTTTTAAATCTCTCGAAAGCGAAAACAATGCTTCCGCTACCTATATGTAGGTAGACTTGGGAGCAATTAAATTTAGCATTTGGTACCGATACCTAATAGGATGCGTTAGACTGTCTGGTCAGAATTGGGTAAAAGGTCGGAGGAGGGGCCGCGCGCCCCCTGGGCCTTCTCTCTGAATCCGCCTCTGCCTTGGTGGTTGCAGACATCCTACCGTATCAATTGAAGCTAAAATAGTCACCCGGCATCAGTGGAAATTAAGCCTATTTTGTACTTAGGTTACTCCACCATTGTCAGTTGCTTAAATTCTCATTTTGAGCGTAAGGTGCCGGATTACTAGTGTCTAGCATTAATTGGTTTGCTCCTTCATCCGGCACTGTAGGGAGCAATCACTGTACATTTCAAGATGCTAATCCTGGGTCTATTCCCAATTAGACGGATTGGGTGCGGCATTTGATAGAATCCCAATTCCTACGTGATCCGGCAACGTTGGTATTTTCCAGTCGGCTTTAGAAGAAATATACGGGTATGAACAATACACAGTTTTCAATTCATGAATATTACCGTGACAGGTTAGTCCATACTTCCTATGAGTCTTTGGCATCCTACGGTTTATTGTCAAAGTTGCCCATGGTACAGGTTACCATAGTTTTAGTACCATTGGGTTCTTTTTGAACCTATAAGTTAATGCCCCTAAATTTATTATTTAATCTCATTCCATGCCTGTAAAATGCCAACGAATTGGTGTATGCCTATTGGTTCTAATTTTACAATTTTGAATTTTCATCTTCCACATTGAAATCACCGGCAAGTATGATTGGTATAGAATGTAGGTAAGATAAGAAACGTTGGGATTTAATAAGAAAACCAATTTAAGGCCTTTCTTGTAAAGTCTTGTTATAATTTGAACTGTTCAAATAAATTAACACCTATCAATTAGGAGCTACATTAAACAATGTATGAAAAAATTAAACATTTCATAATCAAGTATTGATAAGATTGACGAAACCACAAAAAATCTAAAAACTTTAATTTGAGTAGCAGATAATTTACGTGAACACTACCCATTTTAAACATTTTTCGTTAGTATAATTTCATTTCACAGGAAGTGCTCAATTTTCAGAACAAACCTAAATAAAATATGGTAATTAACTGAATGACTGGAACTTTTTTGTGCAGTTTTTATCGATTTTTTTAATCATATAATAATGAAATTTTAGTGCATTTTTCTGCTCATTTTCATGCATACATGTTGGTTTATTATTTTCAATAATGAATCTTTGTAATCGACCAAGAAAGAAAAAATTGTAACACCTGAAAATTTTTCGGTTTACGTTTCAAGATGCGTAAGGAGAAAAAAAAGAAGTTTGTCCACCGTCCGCGGCTTTTCTCCGAAAATAATAAACCAAATTATAGGAAACGTGTGTGAAAAATAACATTTGGGGTCTATGTGGCCCAAGAAGCTCAGCATCAATTTTTAACAGCCCTAAAGGGTTGTATTAAAGGGCTACTTAAACATATCTGTCAATGATAAATTTAATCCCAAAGAATCAATTAAAACCATTCGCAACGCTGTACGTTGAATAGTTCGCTTTCCCCAAGGGCTTGAACATAGAAAAAAACCTTCGAATTTATAAGCGCGAGAAGATAGAGAAATCACGCGCTGCTAGCGGATCTATTGAATAGACGATCAAGCTCGAAATTCCTAGAACGATCGCAAGCTAATGATTCTGGAATACATGAAAACTGCCTTGTAAATTATCAACTGACAAATATCAGTTGATAAATCAGTCGATGCCTATATTGGAATTATCAGGTGATATACTCGTTTCAATGGAATTTATTGTAAATTTGCAAAATCGAGTTTATTGACAATTGTCAATGAATGTCAAATTAACTATTGTCAAATTAACAATTGTCAAATTAACTAGTGTTCGTGCGATGTGAAGTTATTGGTACATAAATGCTAAATTTCATCTCTTAAATTGCTCCCAAGTCTACCTATAGGTAGCGGAAGCATTGTTTTCACTTTCGAGAGATTGAATAGTTGTGGTCTCCATTAAAATCAAACGGCTGTTATTTTTTTACAGTGCTAAAATTTCCACTCGCATTTTACGTTTTAGACTATTCTGAACAACTTTCGTTCCGTGCCTTTCTGTCACTATCTCTCTGTGTGCGTAGGTACAATGCAGCCGCCGCAACCTCTTCCCTGCGTCAGGGCCGCCACATCTCCAAGTCGGGCCCGGGACCAGATTCTGGCCACGGGCCTCCCCCCCCCCCCCCCCCCCCCCCTTTTTTTTTTTTTTGTCGCGCCACTTTTACCAGAGATGGCTATGATAATTGTTTTAAAAAAAGTTCCAGTCATGCAGCATGATCGTAAGAGCGAATTTTCGTAGATTATCGTAACATTATATTATATTACTGTTTTGAAATTTGTGCATTCCGAGTACAAAGTAATTGTTAACCACCAATTTCATGGCAAATAAACTCGTTCCAAATCATATTCTACGAATAAAAACAGATTTTGGATGTTTAGCAATTTTTCAGTTTTTCAATCGATTTTTCAGCAAATATTGATGAGATTCAAATACATTTTTCACCACAATTTCGTGAATACATTTTTGAATGTTTTAGTTCATCGTCAATAAACTTCTTTCGACTACTATTCTGATAAAAATATAAATTTAACAGTTTTCGGTCATTTTTAGTGATTTTTTGAGCACATTTTTTGAAATTTGACCAATTTAACGTGCTCAAAAAGTGTTGTCCAACAAACTCATCTTTTCTTTTGAAATGCTTGATTTTTTGGCGAAAGAATGAAGTTTTTATCTCAATTCTATCGAAAGTTATCGTCTGGAATGACTCATACATATATATACACATATAAAAAAGCGTTAAAATCCAGGAATCATTTCAGAATGCCTCAAAACAGATTTCAATGAAGAAAAGTTTTGGAGATTTTTAGTTTCTAATTTTTGGAGCCATTGCAATAGCTTTATTTTCTTGGAAAATTCGCTAAAACTATTAAACATTCTCTAACCAAACGAAAAATCATTTATACTTCCTACCAAAGTTCAGTGTTCGAATAAGAACACTTGAGGGGCTGATCTCTTACTACTTCACTACGTTTTATTCAACATTTAATCAAAATTAAAGTGTAACTTAAGAATTGAAAATTCAAGTATTCATACCTACTCTAGTAATTACCAACCAATTACAAAACCATAAAAATACCATAAATTACCTTGAAACAAAAATTCTGTATCCAATCAGTCATAGGATTTTTATTTTAACTACTTTAAATACAATTATGTGTGAATTGTGGGCGTATTCAGAGAAGTTCCAATTGAAAGTTCTAGTCATGCAGCATGATCGTATGAGCGAATTTTCATAAACTATCTATCGTACTATAGTATGTTAAATTGCATTGAAATTGGAGCAATTTTAGTTGACAGAAATGGTTAAAAACCAATTTTATGGCAAAAAACTTATTCTAAATAAAATTGCACTTATTCAAAAGAGATTTTTGATTTTTAAATTTTTTTGCAGTTTTTATAGATATTTTAGCAAATTTTAATGACATTTAGTACGTTTTTCATCATAATTTTGAGAAAAAATTTTTAATGTCCTAGTTAATCGTTGAAAATTTAGTTTTGACTAAAATTCTGCAAAAAAAGAAATATAACGATTTTTGGCCGTTTTTAGCCATTTTTAGTGATTTTTTGGGTACATTTTTCGAAATTTGACCAATTTAATGTGCTCAAAAATTGTTGTCCAACAAACTCGTCCTTTCTTTTGAAATGCTTGATTTTTTTGGCGAAAGAACGAAGTTTTTATCTCAATTGTATCGAGAGTTATCGTCTGGAAAGCGATAAAATCCAGGAATCATTTCAGAATGCCTCAAAACAGATTTCGATGGAGAAAATTTTTGAAAATTCGCTAAAAACTATCAAAAATATGTATTAGTAAAATGAGAAATTTGTTTTGTTGAGTTACAATAGCATTCAGTAATTTTAATTGTAGAAAACTTTTTAAATATAGAAAACTGTAATATTTTGGGCCATCGCATTCATCGCAACTGTTTGAGAGAAACAGTCTAGTGTAGTAAATCAAATATAATCAGATCAGGGCCCGTAAAGTGTGTAATACACTCTGTTTTATGTAGGTATAAAAATTCTAAAATACTTTATATACTAAATACAGGACCGGACCGGGCCCCCCCTGGGCTCGGGCCCGGGGCAACAGTACCCACTTGCCCCCCCCATGTGGCGGCCCTGCCCTGCGTTTGCGGTTCCAGTCACAGCGGCAGCCGCAGCCGCTGGCCGCGTTGGGGCGTTGTAAATCCTAGGGGGGTAATTTTAATTCGGACAAATAAGTGCAATTATAAGCCAATATATTCAGCTGGGCTCATATACCTTGCCAATGAATCTGTTGGTATTTGAACGTAATGAGTTGTCAATATGGGATCTTTACCTGCTCCTCTCCAAGGCCTGGACGATATATGCTTGTATCAAAACTTTACAAGCATATATGTTTGTGGCTATATGGGAGGACAATTTTTCCGCATCGGCGCTTCTTATTTGGTGTAGAACCATCAGTTTCAATCTGATCTTTAGACATTACCTTTGCCAACTCGTTCGAGCACTGAACTAAGATGTTCTTCTGTTTCTTGGCAACTCAGTCGTCAGAATCATTATGGTTGCTCATTCGCGTTTAAATTGGTAACGAGGCCAATATAATTGTGAAATGGTAAATGAGGCATACTGAGGGCAATTTTCCATCCAATATTGGAATTCCCAATTATAATTTTTATCGTTACGGAGATAAGATACCGGTTTCAAGGACAAATAAAACTCCCGATCTACCCTATCCTATCCTCCTATTCAATGATGAATCACACTATCAAACCGTGAGCGAAGCTTTTAACACAGAATAGACTTTAGGACTAGGATTAATAGACATTTCTTGCGTGAATTTTGGCAGTGGGGTAATAGAAGGTGCTCTGGACATTTTGTCAGTAAGTATTCGAACAGGTACTTTTTTTTTTAAATTCATTTATTGGTTTTGTACAAATTGTACATGTACCAGAACTGAAACGGGAATGGGAATGGTGTGTACCTTGCAATTTTGTCTGTGTTTGATGTCATCCGTATAGTTTGCTGTGATCTTGTTTTCTTCTGTTTTAGGTTTTATTCAGAGTTTTCATTTCAAAAAGTTCGTAGGATTTTACTGTTTTGAGTTTTTAAAAGTGCCCTAGTGCTTAGCAGTGTTTCTTTGACAATAGTGTGGGTAGGTGTTGAATAATAATGGAAAGTGATAGTGGAGGACCCGATCCCCCGGATATAAACGAAGCTACACTGAAGCGGATAGGTGAAGAGCGACATCATTACAGTGAAAACGTGCAGGTCTTAGGGAAAGAAATATAATAAGAATCGACAAGAAGAGTTTAAATCTGTTCAAGCCGCTAATATGCTCGTCAAGTTGAAAATATTTGAATCCCAAAAATATCACGCCTTCATTCCGGCATCTTTAGTAAATCGCACAGGAGTCATTAGAAATGTAGAATTATCTTTTGCGGAACTGGAAATAATGAAAGCAATTAGTTCACCAGTCCCTCCACAAAAAGTCAAGCGAGTATATTCGCCAATAGAATAGAGGGTGAAAGACGAATTCCTGTGCCTCTTGGAACATGTTTTGTAACATTTCGGTCCCAAAATCTACCAGAATACGTCACCATCTACGGCGCGAGATGGAAGGTAACACCCTTCATCCCTCGAGCCCGCCAATGTACAAAATAACGACATAATCACTTTCACGACCAATGTAGGAGTGCACCACGATGCTCGTATTGTGGGCAAGGCCATTCTTTAGAGTCGTGTGAGTTGTCATTGAATAAAAGGACACCACGATGCGCTAATTGCAGTGGTAATCACAGTTTGAATGACAAAGGCTGTCCAACACTAAAACAAGTAACAGAAAGATTAAAACAGAAATACAGAATTCGCGAATCATATTCCGCAATAGATACAGCTAATAGATTCAGTACCTTGGATGAGAGTTCTCCGCCTCTCCAGCCTACAAGGCCTAATTTAGAGTCGGATGCTGCAATCAAGGGCTAAGGAATTGATTACTTCCGAGTATACCAAGGTCGGAACGTTTTAGCCATTTTTATAAGAAAATTAAGCTATTGCAATGAATCCAAAATTCCCTTCATAGAAATCCTTTTTGAAATTCCTTGAGTTTAACGCTTTTTGATATGGGTATGTAGAGTTTGATCAAAAAGTTGATCAAAAAGTCCTGGTCCTTTTCAGTTTGCGCGCAAACAGAGGGTCGTTGCAGCGTCTCGGTGGTCTAAGCGTTACTCTTTCTGGGTCACCCGGTTATTTTATATTGCTGAAATATTCTCAGTTCTCGTGTTATTCTGACCAGCTTCGGAACCTCCGCGGCTAATTTCTTTCCTAATTGACTCACGTTGCTGAAATTTAATGGAGCCCGTTCGGGACACCTCAAAAACAATTACGAGGTTCGGAGGATCACTGAATAGCTGATTGGGCCTCTTGGGCAAATTTCTTTCCTTTGCAACCTGCCGTTTTACTAAGTTTTTTGTTTTGTTGTTTTGCAGTTTTTAGAAAAATGTTCAACATTCAACTACTATAAACCGTAAAATTGTGGTGCCCTGAGCTGTAAAGGTGTGAACACTTTTTGGAGGCTGCGCCAAGTTTTGATCATTTACTAGTTATATATGGGGCTTAATAATAATTATAGACCAATGATCTGCGTAGAAGGGCTATCTAATAAAATGAAAATAATGTAAAAATAAAAAAATCCCGAAGATTGTCAAATTTTGCAAAACTCCTCAAGTAATTAGCAATTTATGCAGTTATGGTCAACTTTATGATTTCGTTCCTATATCTTAGAGAAATTTAACTGGAACATGGAAGAAAAAAAACGTAAAACTTTTCCAAAGAGAGCTCTGAACACGGTAGGTATAATTTACCGCGTATTTCCGAGCATTGAACAGTGTAAGTAAAACCTCCTTTAAAAAATTAATGACATCTCAAATACGGATTGAAGTAGAATAATTGCAGTTGGCGCTGCACATTGTATAAAGAAATTGGCTATAACACTGCAAATTGTTACATAAAGGTTTATTATTTTTGTATTAGATAGCCCTTCCACGCATATCACTGGCGAACGGATTAAATAATTTTGTGAAAAGTTGAATTCTCAGTGCGAATTCTGTATATGGTAATGAACGATAAATTAGCTACTATAATTAGGTACAATAATAATTAATAACGTGTCGATTATTGCAGCATTTTAAGAATAAGCTGTGAACATTTTTGAATTGTATATAATCTTACTTATTTAAATTTTGTATAGGTATTTAAACAGTTCATCTATTGTCAATCTCTTTCTCTCTCTCTCCCTCCCTCTCTTTCTCTCTCCATCACCCTCTCACTCTCTATCTCTTCTCTCTCTCTCTCTCTCTCTCTCTCTCTCTCTCTCTCTCTCTCTCTCTCTCTCTCTCTCTCTCTCTCTCTCTCTTTTGGTCGCTAGCCACTTTCATTGTCTTGAGATGTTAATGAATTATATAAATATGTATTATAGCATCAATTCACATCTCACTAGCCAATCTCTACGCAGATTTCCATCCACAATAATTGTAGACACCAAATTACCTTTGCCTGGAGAATAGATGGGCCCAAGACGTTCTCCACGTAGTCCTCGAGAGCTTCGCACTTTGCCCTGGAGTTGACGTCTCTGCTCGCTCCCCAAATCACGACTCCTTTAGCTCCAGCTTGCGCTGGCGCGGACAGCACATGAAGCATATCCTCCTGCAGGGAATGAATGGTTGGTCACTCAGATCTTAGTATAGCAAGCGGATAAAGGATGATTTCGAAAACATTAGATGTGTAAGTAGGTACATACAGGGTATATTCACTTTATATCCGGAAAACTTCAACTACGTATTTCGCAACTAATATCCAATCAAAAGTTCCACATCGAGATTTTTTTTCAAACCTTTGTTTTCGAGTTATTATATCTTTAAGAATTTTTTCGTGATTTCGACCTCAACTCACTAAAACGGCCATAACTCCCTTAATCACCTGAGAAAATTCAAATTTGATTATACCTGAGAAAATTCAAATTTGATTTGATTGTTGAATTTCCCATCTCCATAATGTACCATAAACGTTTTTTAAGATGGTTCAATAGGTGAAAAATCAATGTGAAACGTGAATTTTGTCAAATCTTCCGAATGACCACTTCTTTCATACTCTGTGGGTATAATAAAATTCGGCATGTCAAATTTAGCCTGTAGTCCTTAAATGTGCGCCAGAATCTAAGCTTTTCAACAATGTAGTAAAAATTTTTTTTACTTCGCTAATTAGGGGAGAAAACTATGTTTTAATGTTGAATAACATTGTTTAGGTTTATTTATATTTATTTGTTTAAATTTTAAGCCGCACCTAAACCAGAAGGGTCATTAGTGGCTATTTTGGTTTTGGTTTAATATTTTCAATAATGAACCTTTGTAATCGACCATGAAAAAAACATTTTTAACACCCCTTGAAAATTTTTTGGTTTACGTTTCAAGATGAGTAAAATCCAAAAATCAAAAAAAAAAAAAAATAAACGAGTTCCACTATCCGCTTTACAAGCAGATACCATGTTACATGGATATGTCTTTGATTGGGGATTTCATAACGGTTGTCCTCGAGTAGTCCTCGACTGTTGACAAGAGGATGAAAATGTTTCCTATGGAGTGGAGTAAATGATGCTATTGCTATACGTTAAGAATATTGTAACCGGATTATTAAAATTGTTTATAGTCCAATCAACTTAGTTTTGGAATGTAGCCAGGTACGTAAGGAGGGGGAAATTGGTAGCTTGAGATGTGAACATTTATCACATAAATCAAGCGCTTTCCAACGAGTGGCGAACGATTTTTGTGCTTGGAAAACTGCGGAAGTTCCATTCCCCTAGCAACGGCTGGGTTGTACGTGAAAAACACTGAAATTGTGACACAAATTTTGCGTCACGGAAATTTTTGGTTGACCCCCCAGAGCAAAGACATATCCATGTAAAAAAAAATCCGTTCGTCCGCCGTCCGCAGCTTTTTTACGAAAATACTAGACCAAACTATATGAAAATTGTGTTAAAAATCACATTTGGGGTCTATAAGCTTGGCATCAATTTTTATCAACCCTAAGGGTAGTATTAATGGGCTAAACATTAAAAAAATCGAGATCTTGGAAACTTTCTAGGTCACAGTAATAATTTTTTGTCAATGATAAATTTAATCCCAAACAATCGATTAAAACCCTCCACAGCGCTGTACATTGCACGGTTCGCTTTCCCTAAGGGCTTGAACATCGAAATACGAATGTATGTGTAGGTGTGTATTTAATTACCTAAATAATTTCTCCTCGGTAGGCGTCTAAGCATATGCATATATATTTGGATAACTCCGCCCCTTGATAGGCTCCATTTAAAATTTCAGCTCCATAGGTTGAATACCAAAGTAAATTAGATCCGCCGCTACTTAAATCTCTTTTAATAATGTAATATTTTGTAACTTTTAATTTAATTGATAAAAGTATGTTTCACGTTAATAATACAATAGATTTCGTTTAATAAATATTATAGACAAATGTTCAGCGTAGAAGGGCTATTTAATACAGAAATAATTAACCAATATGTAATAATTTGCAGATTTTTTTAGCTATTTATTTATAGGTAGGTACCTATTTTTTGTATTTTGTTATTTCTAGTACAGCATTTTATTTTGCGCAAGAAATAAATTAATAGTTTTAACATAATAAATTAATAGTAGTTAATAGTTCAAGTATTATAATTTTGCCTACCCATGGTGGGACTGTCTCGAACGCAAATGTATTTATATAGTTTATTTATTCATTGATTTGTTCTAATTTCAATTTGAACATTAAATTAAGTTCTTTATTTGGTCATTTGAATTTTAACCCAAAAGTCCCATATATTTTATTTTTTGAAACCCCAAATGTTTAAGTGGTAAATTCATAAATTTAAGAAAAAAATAGAAAACATCAAATGAAAAATAATTGAGTTTTCATTCATATACCTAAACTAAAAACTTACAGCCAGAAAAAGAAATAAAAAAGAAATAGGTAGGTTCGAAAGTGAATTGGAAAAAGGAGCGCAACATGAAAACTGTGTGTCAACAGATACACGACAGAGACTACCTACCTAGTGAAAGTTATGCGGGTATTTCTTTCATTAAATGTATTTCCTTTGGTGTCTACGTGTATGTAGATAGAAATAGAACTGAGACAGAGGTCGTTCAATAATTTGTAGGTATCTGTTTTCGTTTTAGTAAGCTTTTTACCGATTTACCGAAATGAATTAACTCGTGCCTACTCTTCCAATATATCTAATATCGAGTAGGTATACATATTCCCAGACTAACATATCCAAGGTGGCTTCGAATGTCATAAAACGGAAATGAAATGCAACATTTCATTAAGCCAATCACTTATGAGTATATGTATATCATATTGTAAGAAGATAATTAAATATTTCACTCTTCAATTGAATGCTATTCAAGCCTTAAAATTACTCCTTGAAGTGCGGTGCCATTGCTGAACTACCTGGCCGCTGGCCTAGATAGTTACAAGGTTTGACTAACTGTTACGAAACGACTGAGTAGTCCGGGCTGTCTGGCTCCTTAATTAGTCCTTCCGAAACTCCACGTAATCTTCTGTGACATTTAAGGCCGACTAGATCAGAAACACCTGGGTGGGTAGTTACAATTTATCCAAGCCGCAAGCCCTATACTCAACTTTCGTTATCGTGTTTCCTCTTGTTTGATGTCGAGCTTGTGTGAGGAGTCCCGAAACTTGTGTCTAGTTACTTTCTCTGGTCATTATTGTTTACTTTCGTAGGGCGGCCCTCTGAAGCTGAGGGCCAGAGCCAGGCTTCTAATACTAGAGGAACGCCCCATTAAAATTGATCCAGGGGTGTCAGTTTTGCACATTTGTCCTTAATCGTTGACCAAAATAAATTATGTTCATACCGACCCAGTGGCGGATCCAGATGGCGGACGCAGGGGGTGTGCGCCTCCTCCTCGGACCTTAAAAGGCTCCTCCTTCTTCTAAAAGGGGACGTGATACGTCAAATGATAAAGAAATAGATGAAATAATTTCATTTATTTTCCCGACCAATTCAAATAACACTCTCTAAATTGTAGCAGCTATTGAAAACTGTTACGGTGGTTTGCTCAAAGGAATGGCGTGCCCGCAGGTATCCCTCCCCAGCGCCCACGAACGCTTGCAATCAAATCGTTGTTGAACCTTCATAACGGTGAGTCTACCTCTCTCTTACATTTTGCGTTAATAGCAATAATATTATATAAACTCCTATCGTATATACTAATACCTAATCCATTGTTATCCCGCATATCTCTCTCTCTCTCTCTCTCCTGCGGTATTTCTTTCATCTTTAAAAGAAGTGAATCTAAGAAACTAATCAACCGACAGGCTAGATAGAAAAAAAAACCCTCCTTATTACCTTTCTTTTGGAAGAAAAGCGTAATAAATTATCCCAGTGATTGAAATGTTGTTCTAATTATTTCACCTGAATCCCAAAATTACATCGAAAGATTGAAATATACTATAGAAATCCAAGAATTTTGATCACGGCAATCGGAAGATTGTTACAAAATTATAGCTTCGTTAAAATGATAAACAACATGGCTTATTAAACTCACGGAGCTCATGAAGTTGCGGGTGTCGTGGTATTTGAACCAGGTGTAGGGGAAGATGAGAGGAGGTCTGGTCCCGTTCCTGATCCTCGCCTCGACCAGCCGAGTCGTCTCCGCCAGCCGCCCCCTCACGAAGCGTTTTCTCTGATACGGACTCAAGTCCTTCTCTCTCAGGTAGAGCGACGGGTAGTAGGCCGTCATCTCGTCGAACAACCAACCCGTGCTGGAAAATCAACAACGAAACTTGCATCAACCCTTCATCGGTTGTATATCCTGTCATAAAATAAACGACGAACCAGTGGCTTAGTTTGAGGAGGGGCAGGGTGGGCTGAGCCCCTCCATGAATTACAGAGGACGCTAAAGTTCGTAGTATGGATACAATCAAAGTTAATAACGTTTCTAACTTCAGGAACCTCCGAGGCCAATTTCTTTCCTAATCTACTCACGTTGCTAAAATTTAATGGAGCTTGTTCGGGACACCTCGAAAACAATTACGAGGTTCGGAGGATCACTGAATAGCTGGTGGCCTCTGAGGCTAATTTCTTCCCTTTTCAACCTGCCGTTTCACCAAATTTTTTGTTTTCTTGTTTTGACATTTTTAGAAAAAATTTTAACATTCACCTACTATAGAAACCGTAAAATTGTGGGGTCCTGAGCTGTGAAGGTGTGAACCCTTTTGTGAGGCATGATGCGCCAAGTTTTGATCATTTACTAGATATATATGGGGCTTAATAATAATTATAGACCAATGATTGATTTTCTGATGATTATCGCTTACAACCAAATCGTTGTTACGGAATTTTATCTATGGCATTTATCATCGTACGAAAATCTTTCGCCCGTCGTTGTTTTTCATAGAGTTACGTGGTTTTATGTATAATCCTAATAAACAAAAATGTTTATACATAATACAATATGAACTGGTAATTGCGCCCCATAAACATATTCATGATTCAATGTTTTTTTTTTTTATTCTTCGAGGATCGTAAGAGTACAGTAATAACTTTGCGCATAGCTCAACTGCTTTTATTTTCGGAGGGGTTTAGGCAGCGTAAGATTTTTGCATAAATTGAGATCTATCCAACGACTGGCGAACGATTTTTGTACCAAGAAAACCTTAGCAACGATTTGGTTGTAAGCGAAAATCATCGGAAAATTTCGTCATCACCAAACAGTGTCGCTCCTTAAAAGCAGTAGGTAATGCTTTTCACCCTTGTGTGCCAAAGTTAACACATGAAAATGTAAAAATGTTTTCAAGGTGGTTGTAGGGGGCGTGAATTGAAAATGTAACGTCAAACACTCACTGTTACAAAGGCTCTCTCTTAATAAATTGCCTACCTACTTCATTATAGTCTACATTACTCAAAAGTCCATAAATTCTTACACATATGGGTAATTTAAGACGAATATTAAAACAATATAATAAATACATAACTGCTTATGTTATGATCCAAGCTAAATTATATAATATGCTCAACGGACTGATCCCCCTACCGCGGGCAGTGTTGGGCATAATCTTATCGTCGAATACAAATATGATTGTAATCGCGATAATTATTCGTTGATTCTGAGTCAACTGGGCTTATATTCGTATTCGTGTAATCGTATTCGCCTGTCGGTGATTACACGAATACAACCCATAAAAATGCGTGACAGTCATCAATTTCAATAGGGCGTCTCTCCTATAATATGCGAAGCCTCGCTAATATTACCTAGCTTTAGAGGGACGTCCTATTGAAATAGATTTGAGACAAATAGGCTGAGCTCCAATCGTTGAATTCGCTTTAAGGAAGTCCCTCTGAAGCTAGGTAATATTAGCAAGGCTTCGCATATTATAGGAGGGACGCCCTATTGAAATTGATGACCGTGACGCATTTTAATGGGTTGTATTCGTGTAATCGCCGACAGACGAATACGATTACACGAATACGAATTTGATCGCAGTTGACTCAGAATCAACGAATAATTATCGCGATTACAATCTTATTCGTATGTGACGATAAGATTATGCCCAACACTGAACGCGGGCTACATCTCTTACAATGGAGGATTCTATTTTCATCAACGTTAAGTTCCATCATAAATGTGCTTTAATTTATTTTTCTTTAGTAGAAATGAGTTAATTTTATTTTTTACTTGCAGAATATAATTATCGTATTACTTATCATTGTCTTCTTGAACTTTATTCGAGCAGGATTCACGATTGTTGTTAGGGGTGTAGTTGAAGCAGAAGGGGTAGCCGTAGTAGCCCCAAGATGCAGCCGGTCGCAGACTTTTGGCCTTCTTCAGCGTACTCAATAAGAATGCTCTGGCCATCGTCTCGTACCGATTCGACGCCTTTGGGCACAACAAAAACAAAACGTACATCAATTTAAAATCATCAGAACATTGCAAAACTCATTGATGAGTAAGGCATGCATTACAGCGCCTAAGCGTCTACTATACTGAAGATTTTGGTCAGAATAGCGGTTAGATCAAGATTTTACTGGACGTACCAAACAAAGATGATTTATTTATTTATTATCATTACGGGACAAGCCCAATTACAAAATATAATATAAAAATCCTGTTATTTAACTATATATAGAAGGAGCAACAGTAAACAAAATATAAATTGATTTAGAATTAAGAGCGAAAAAGTCATAACACGAAACCAACTAACGTTAACAAATGTTCATATAAACTGGGAGGTTCCTCAAGATCTTCATAAACAAAGGCAAAGATTGGTGGGATACATGGAGCATTTTGGAGGAAGATATTCAGTTTTCCAGATAAGCGTGTAAGTGGGCGATTCCGGGAGTAATTTGTAGCCACACATGGTACATGGAGAATAGTTTTGTTCCCGCTATTGAACTGTGGTACCAGTATGCTAATTTTCTTGAGAAGGACCGGACAATCAACAGCACCGTTGAGAAGCTTGTGAATCAGGCTCATGTCACTGGTGAATCTGCGGGACTGAAGCGTGGCGAGACCGGTAAGGCTTTCCATTACTCGATAAAAAATCTGATCAGAAGACAGACCCCATTTTAAAACCAATGGATCTAAGGAAAGCAAGTTGTACCCTTTCGATCTGCTCCCGATAAACCGCATAGTACGGGCTCCAAATAACCGATCCATTCTCCAGCACAGGCCTAACCAGGGATACATTTGGATTCATTGATAAACATTGGGATACATTGATAAACAATCTGATCAGAAGACAGACCCATTTTAAAACCAATGTATCTAAGGAAGACATGTTGAACCCTTTCGAATGCATCTAAAGAAGACATGTTGTACCCTTTCGATCTGCTATACTGCAATACTACGACCGAAGTGCAACTGCGGGTCCAATATGATCCCCAATTAACGAACTGTCTCCTCTCTCCTCAGGTCACAACCCAAATGGAATAGGCATGTTGGAGTGAACTTCGAGAGCGGGTGAATGACATCGAGCAGCATTTGGCGGGGTTGAGCCTCAAATGGTTCAAGTCTGCCATTATGGAGTACAAGTCACAGCGAAGGGCTAAGCAGTCGGACCGAGACCGGATAGTTGAGAATTTTTTAGGTCGTCAGCGAAAAGAAGGAAAAGTTGGAATACTCGGAGATTTTCAAAAGGACTTGAAGGAAAAATCATCAAAGATGCTGTTGTGTCCACGTCGTACTGTCGTCTGTTGTCACCATTTCGTAAATAGAAGAACAGTAGAATACAAACTTCAGGTGAAATGCGAGCTAAAGTTGTTTTTAGTGTTTGAGTTTAGCTCCGTCATGAAACGAGCATCGAAGGTAACATCTTTCTTCTTTAAAACACTAGACAGCATTGATTGGTATTTTTTTCATAAAAATTTGTGCAGATTCCAAATCTGAAACGAAAAATTCGGGTTTTATTTGAAAAATCCACCATCTTAATGAAATCAAGATATTATCAATGCTTCAAGTAGATACATTGTGACATGAATATGTCCTTTGGCACTTTATTGCAATGGCATTTATTGCATTGGAAGTGTAGGTCGTTATCTAAAGGAGAGGACGATACCTACCAAAGTATTCGATGAATTCCGCTCACTCAGCTGATAATCTCTCATCATTTCATTCATGCCATCTTATTCATGTCCCTTAATGACTCAGAAAGTTTCCCTATAAAACTTTAGTTTCCTAGGGTGAATGGGAGAGAATTAAGCTCACTAAGCCCATTATTTCAGTAATATCTTAACTTCCCAATAGCGGTTGCAATGATGTTTTCAATATTAATTGTGAAGGATATCCTGTATGTAAACAATTATTTACACAATCACGCTCATACCTCAGATTGTAAGCCACCCACTGCGTAGTGTTTAACTGAAACGGTTAGGTAAATCGAGAGCTTTCCAACGAATAGAGAAATGTTCTTGTGCGATGACGTCTACAGGAGTTACATTTCCCTAAAATCGCTTCGGTTGTAAGTGAAAATAATCAGAAAACATGGTAACGTTTCGGGTAACAGAAAGGGTAACTGAATTTTTAGAATGACCCCCAGCGGTAAGACGTATTCATGTCAAAACAAAGATGGTGTTGATTGCGCATTTTTGCGGTGCACAAAAATGTCATTGTTGGATATCTCTAAAAAAAAGGTGGATAACTTTTTTTAAAACTTGTATATTGAAAGGGATAAGGCGCTGGTGCTCGAGAGGGTAGTACTCGTTAGTACACAAAAGTATTCATCGAACTCTAAGGAAGAACTCACTTCAACTTCGATCATGTAGTTGAACCAATAAGGATGCTTCCTCCTCTCCAGGCTCCTGGAGTAGGTTCTGTACACGTTGAGGCCACCCCAGTTTTGATCCCACATCGGTCTCCAGTGCTCGAAATCCAAAACCCCGAGGCCTGAAAGTTTTCGAAAATCGTGAATGATCGAATTTACAGAATCACATCCGGTAACATTCCCAAAATATTAACTGTTTAGTGCAACTTAACTAGAGAACAGAGCAAAATGTACAATGACTTGAAGATATAAGAAAACTGAGATTTAACACTCCCAATTTTGGTATTTTCTAGGTATCTACATAAGCACCAATTTATTTTGATATGTACTTTAGTTTTAGCGCCATCCTCATGTTCCAGAAGAAGATAACACCTTCGTAGACTTTAGAATTGACTCAGTGATGTATCACTGAGTATTTTGAGTACTCAAGTCAGTTGGTAGGTCAATACGTTTAGTCTAAAATTTAAAAGTCGCTATTTCGTTTCAGCACCTAAAGATCGCACGAAGAGTTCAAAATGCACTTACTAGTATGTTGTGACAACATTTATGTCTAGTCTTAAATGTTTGGAATTTCAAGTAGCCATTTCCTTGTAAATATTGTGGAGTTACAAAGAAAGACACTGAAGACCTGAAGAAATATTGATGGGATAGAAATGAATGCCTCACAATGGTGAGACTAGTCTGGGCAGGCAGCAAACGATTAGGGATGGCAATAATAAAATTGATGAGATGAAAATGGTAATCCCACTTCCTCGGTGATGCTTCACTTTGCCACACTTCCCGTCATCCAATACCTTCCCAAGGCAAACGAGTACCCAGAAGATTGAGAGCCTGTTCTCCTTGTTCATACAGCCTCTGCCTAGGCAAAATCAAGGTAAGTAAAGTAAATAACCATTCCAGGTTGAGGCTTTTCGTCCGACTTCCTCGGGCATCGCGGACGTCATCAGCTGTCCTCCAAATGGAGGATCAGGATTCGTTCTGATGATTTCGCACAAAGCTACTCATTGCCTTGCCCCTTTGAATGGAGAGGGGTTCGCCGTACTAAAGCGTGAAAACTATTTGGACGGGAGATCGTTACCTGGGCGGTCACCCATCCAAGTACTCACCACGCTCGAAGCTGCTTAACTTCGCTAATCGCATGAGAAACGGTTTGTTTTTGTTGTTTTATTGTTTGTGTTGCTAGCTTTTCAATTTATTACTTTTTAGTATTACCTATCATTTGACGACTTCATCTTGGAAGGACACAAAACACCAAATTTTTAACCACACCTCCACAGACAGTGTAAAATGGAAAGTGGGAAGGCAAACTAAGGTGTTCAAAGCGACGCAGGTGCCCGACGTAACGGGGTGCTAAAAGTAACAGTCAATTTCCTTTTCAACATACCTCCCTTTGGACAAAAATGAAGAAATTCTACAAACTGTCTATCTGTCAAATCAAAATTGTAGGCATGGTTGGATTCCTTAAGATGTTTTGCAAATGTGGACCTACCCTTATTTTCCCTGAAATACTCCTAATGCTCTTTCTATCCTTTCCCTGAATTTCCTACCAGTTTGACCGCGAAATTCGTAGCTGCTAGAACAGTTTAGTTTATAAACACCACTTTTAATTCTGAACATTGATTTTGTCTTTAACGGAACCTAGTTATGCTCTAAGACTAATTCTCGTTTTAAAACTCACTTTGTAACCCCTCAATGATAGAATTTTGCCGATTTTTTCAGAAATTTCCCCATAATAAGGTTTACTTATCCATTGTTTTTCTTTTAAAGTTATATCTTCCCGAACTAGTTTGGAAACTTTATCTCTACTCTTTTTACTTTCTGTAGCATCCATGGTAGTTAGTATAAGTTACCACTCTGTTTTCAGGGTAAAAGACGCTAATTGTGATAGAACAGCTAAGGTTTCAGAAAATTGTAATGACCTAAAAATTCTCCCAGGACTGGGAGACAAACTGGGGCAATGGGATAGCTCAGCTCGGTGCCTTTTTTCCTGCACGTTCACTCCTCTGAACCTCTGATTATCCGTAATCAGCAGACGCGCGACCCTGCCGTAGGTTCCATATTCCCATTCCTCGAGGTAGTTACGATCCAGGCTTGGTCTTTAATGACAGGTTTCAAACTTGTCGCCGCGTAAAAAATAGGGAAGACGTGCTTTACTGTTCATAAAGTGACTGTAAAGGTGCCAAACCTACTTGGAGGTGTTTGACAATTAAATGGGTGAGAATTTTAGTTTGGAATAGGCTTTGAACTTAGAAGATCAAAAGTTCCAATGAGAAGGGTAGGTACCCAAGTGTACGAAAAAGAGATTTTGCTGCCACATTACCAAAGCACTGTATTTGTGCGAGAATGCGAGAAAATTGTTATCTTCCAAAATCAAAATTTCCACTTGCTTTTTGCATTTCAGAGCTTGTTGATCAATTTTGGTCCCTAGTCTGTCTGTCTGCCTGTTTGCCTCTGGTAAACCCTTGACAAGCCCAAAAATATTCCAAGTTTTAATCCGATTTTGATGACGTTTTCAGGGATTACCTTCTAGATGGTCATCTTTACCTTTCATTGCCGTTGGATCAATAGTAGCATGCGAAAACGTGAATTTTTTATTACGTTGATTTTTCATAATATAGTGGTCTGATTTCGTTCTAACTCAGGAAATAGTTGAGTACTATATTTCCCAGCAGGATGTCTTATGTATTTAAATGTAATTTGATTACTTTTTCAAATTAATTTTAGTTGATAACCAAATTTCTATACGAAGGCTTATATTTTTTAATTCTTCCCCGTTCAGCAATCTTCCAACTTTGTGCTCTTACTGATGTAACTTGATTTTCATTGTTCTCTCAATCTTATATACATTATATAACAGGATAATATCATCATAAAACATGTTCATTCCTAAGGAAGGAAAATACATCTTGTGGTTGGCTTAAAAAATATGTCCCACTTAAGAGTTTTCAAAATTGCTAATAACTACATTAAATCGATTTATATTACCATTAAATGATTTTGGCAGGAGGGATTCCACGTGTTTCTCAAAATGTTCCAGGTGGACGTCCAACTTGCCCTCCTGGGGAACGCCTCCATTCCTAGGAACAGTGCCAGCCGGTGGAGCCTCAAGGAGCGCTGGGAACTCACCTGCGAGATTATTATATTAATGCAAGATGTCCATTACATGAAGGTAAGAGCTGTTATAGTAACAAAAGTTAGGTACAGTAATTTATTAATGTACTTGGATGCATGTTGAAGTTGAACAGTCTAAACCTTTCTGGACTCCGTACTGCTTCCTTACTACCAAAGGTAGGCCAGTTTTGTGTTCGTGATTGAAGTCGAAAAAACTTTTTGTCCTCCAAAATCAAAATTTCCTCTTGCTTTTTGCGTTTCAGAGCTTGCAGATCAATTTTGGTCCTGTGTCTGTCTGTGGTAAATCCTTGTCACGCCCAAAACTATACCAAGTTTCTGTCCGATTTCGATGAAATTTTCAGGGACTGTGCAAGTTAGCTCCTACACAGTCCCCTATAATTTCCAAAGCCTTCGAATAAAAAATAGCCTGTGCGCAAGCGTAAAAGTGAATATCTCATAATGCCGATTTCTTGACATCTGTTGGCTCGATTCTGTTCAAACTCGGAGGGTGGGGTAGGTTGTTTCTTTTGATACTAATTATCATCATCATAGTAATGTGTGATTAACTTTTATTATCAACTTCTACTTGTCATATTGTGATTGGACTCGGTTTTACCTTTCCGAATAGACAAACGCTGAGTATATACTATATAACAGGATAATATCATCATAAAACGTGTTTATATCTAAGGTAAATATATGACGAACGTGTTTATATCTGAAAGTAAATACAGAGAACCAATATGACCAGCTACTAGTTGACATTTTGACGAAGAAATTCAAATGAATAACAGCGAGCAACAGAACAAAGCAAAATTTTACACGGAACACGCGGCACCCAAAACTGAAGAGAGCGTATTGTTTACCGAAAAATCCTCCACGAGCTCCGAAAAATTGTGAAATGCGCATGCGTTAACTACGTCCTTGCGTTCGAGTTCTGACAGTTCCGAAAAAAATCGGGGACTGTCAGAACCGTTCGGAACTGGGTTCACAAAGCACTGCAAACGCCGAACTCGGCGTTCCGGAACTGTGCGTTCTGGCACTGCGAACGACAAAATTCGACTGCGCTTGCCCAGAACCGTTCCGAACTGGCAGAACGCACACTGAGAACGAAGCTTATATTTACATGTTACAATATTTATGTGAGAAAGCTATACTGCCCACCCAACTTGTTTTGACTCTCGAGGGTGACTCGGGCAGTAGGTTTTTGCCATCCATCACTTTGATCTCCTACGAGACAGTTCAATATGCCAACAGGCGTCCGTGCTTGGGTCCCAAAATCCCCTCCCTGAGAGATTTCCTATACATCTACATCCGCATCCAGTCATGCAGCATGATTGCATGATCAAATTTTCGTAAATTATCGAGTTTTATTCAAGTTAGATTATTTAGAAATTCGAGCAGTTCGTGTGCACAGAAATTGTTAACACCAATTTTTTATGGCAAAACAACTTTTTCTGAATAATATTCTGCTATTTAAACAAATTTTCGAATTTTTACCATTTTTTGCAGATTTAATCAATTTTGTAGTATAAATTAATGGAATTCAAGGGAACATTTCAGTGAAATTCTGTTGTACAAAATTTGAATGTTCTAGTTTATAATCATTTTCTACCATTATTATTTCTAGTTTTTTAGCACAATTTTGAAATTTACCAATTTATTGTGCTCAAACAATGTTCCTAACTCATCCTTTCTTTTGGAATATTTGATTTTTTTGCGAAAGAACGAAGTTCTAGTGCTAAGGAGAGTTATCGTCTCAATTTTTAGTCCTTTTGCCTTCTTAAGTGTTTTAAAAGCAATTCTGTTAAAATGGTTTTATGCTCCATAATTTGTAACGCCCTTATTTTTTTCCATTAAAAATTTTTTTTAAATGATCCCCTGCTAACGATGAGAATTTTTTCAAATTTCTCTGCCATTGTGGCGATTCTACAGCGAATCTTTCGCCATGTCAGGGGAAATTACATTAAATTATGGGCATTACGTTTCGAGACCGATAGCAATCGATTAACGTGCCTAAAAACTTGGGATATCATATTCAAATAATTTGGTTAGCTGAGGATTTTGCATAAAATTGCTCGCTCCCCACCGCAGCGCGGCGTATTCCTGTATCTTGTGACAGGTTGAAAGATAATTTTATGATCGTAAAAATTAGCTTCCGTATATAAATGAGAGTGAACCAGCCAATGTAATATGATCTTACTACTCGCGTTGGTGGAAATGTAAACGAAGACGAAAGTGAAAGTTGTCCCAAACACGAGAGTGTTGACAAGAATTATTTCTCGAGTGTTTTTATTTCTTATAAGTTATACTTAATCCAATAAGTTCATTATCGATCGGGCCCAAGAATAATTTAGTTCTATTTATGTTGAAAACCAAGAAGAGGGCTTAAATTTTAATAAAGTTTACGTATTTCCATTACCGTTCATCCGTTCGCTCTCTGTGTGGGCTTGAACTTTTACAGGAAAAAATATCGTCGACATTTATTTTTGATCAGACCTGGTGAGGGCAAAGAAAACGCAGCAAACTATTACGCACAGGTTTATTATTCGTTTATTGCGATCACTGGTTTATATTTTAGTAAGACATTACACGTGTACAGACAGTTACAACTTACTAGAAAACCGAATAAGTTAGCCTAATTCAGCCTACTCATCTGCATGCCAAAGACGCTTTGCGATTCACAATTGTATTGCTAGCAACTTTTTTCACTTTCATCGCTAAATTTTGATTACTCTATGCATTTTGAGCAGAATTTTATAACATTTGGTCCAGTAGTTTGGCAGAAAGCTTCGGACGGCGGACGGATTTTTGACGGATTTTTTTTAAAAACATGATTCGATTCATCGAATCTCTGTATCTTATAACTTACTTATTACTACTAATAACGCAAACCAACAAATTTTAAGCGAGGGTTGAACATTTATTCTTTTTGGTCTCGTAAAATGAAATTATTTGAATATTATGAAAATAAGTTGAAAATAATATTCTTAAATCAAGAGTGTCTCGCCGTAGCACAGATCGAGGCACAACTAAAGCCAACTTTTGAATTGTCACACTTTGACAACCAATTGAAGAAACCTAGCAACCATTTGGAGGTCCAAACACCGTGAACATACGAATGATTCAATTAATTACTTATGTAATTGCAGTTCATTCGTCTGAAGTCTCCAGGGTCTAATCCCTCTATTATCAGGCGAAATAATCCCCCTTCCACAGGGGAACTCCAACTGTTCCGGTGGAATTCCAACTGTGAAGAAGAAGAAGAAGATGGGGAAGGAGAAAAAATATATATATATATATATATATATATATATATATATATATATATATATATATATATATATATATATATATATATATATATATACATATATTTTATTTATTTTTTCAGTTTGTGGGTGTTTACATTTTTCTTGGAATGATGTATACTGTTGCTCTTATTGTTAGATATCACCTCTTGTCGTGTATGGAGGGACTACTAGGAAGGAGTAGTTTTTTATTTTCAATTACATTAATTTCTTCTCGGTAGATGCCAACGTCTATACAGTTATATTTTGATTATATTTTGATAATATATCATGGACTATGTTTAATCATAATATAGACTAGTGATCAGTGTAGAAGAAATATATAATACGGAAATTATAATCCTTTGTTCAAGTATTGGTATTACGCAGAAATACGTCTTTGGGTCAAGTACCTACATAGGTATTTCTGCGTATGACCCCTCCCTTCCCCACTTAGGTATGACACAACGACATCTTATTTTTATAGGAGTTTGAGGAACAAAACAATTTAGTCAGTAGAGTTAGCAGAGCTGTTTCTGCGTGGGATTATCCGATAAGATATATTATCTGATACTCTCAAAAAGGTATTTATTAAGTTATTTGAAACGCAGAGGTGAAATTTGGAAAACGAATTTGTACCATTGATCAATCAATCTTCAGAACCACTCGGGAGCTTTAATGGGTTGATTTCAGTTTCTCTGACGCTTCTCATAATTATGTGAAATTCAAATGAATCGCAACCTGATGAATGTGGAAGAAAACGTCGCCTGTGGTCTAGTTGTGCTATCTAATTGGTTTGGCTTATTTTTGGCCGTGGACACCTTATCAGGAACCCATTGTGATTTCGTGATTTTCACACAATTTGGAGAAACAAATTAGTCGAAGCCGAAAGTTGTGAAGATGGCCGATTAAAGATAATATTATAATGGGAACAAGCAGGGACAGAAGGTTGAGTTGCATGAAAGCAAAAGCACTGGAAGCTATTCGTGTAGGTATTTTTTAATACGTTCATTAAATTATTTTGTTAATATCAACATTCTTCCTCCCGTGGTTCTATACGCAATGGGGAATAGCTAGATAACTACGAAACTAGGATATCTTCCGCAAGAATTTTTGGGCACAGACATACAGGCAGACATACTGATAGACAGACAGACACGAAACGAAAGTGAGAGTGGTGCAAAATGTAAAATTTGGACAAAAATTATCATTTTGGCGAACAAAAAGTAATGTCAAATTCATTTCGGAAGGTTTATTCTTCCGAAAATGAAAACAATGAGAAAAACTATAGGTAGACTCGAAGCGAAAATTCGCCTCTTCAAAACTGTATTTTTCACTCCTCCGATTCTCAAAGCTACCTCCATTTCGTAGATAAGGTCAAGAATTCTACAAGTTGTCCAAGGTATATGTTCCAACATTTAATTTTTATATGAGACTTTACAACTATGTCTTGACTATTTTGCTAACATTCATTCAATGAAGGTAATATTAAGTGATGCCTAATTTTAATGCTCATAAATTCGACATTACCTGGATCGTAGAAAATGGATATTTGTTCTCCTTTGAACTCGTCGTTGTAGTTCTGCTTGCACCCCCAGAAGGTGGAGATTCTGCTGAAATTGAGTCCGTATTTGTGACACTGGAAAGTCGGAACGTTCCAGTAGACGTCATACTCCACGGCGGCCGGCTGAGTCACGTTGACGATTTCCGACGAGCTAATGAAATTATTATACAGCTAGTTATTAAGACAAAAATTCATAAGGCACGCCAGTTACTAAAGAATAGGGAAAAATACAAATAAGAATAAAATAAAATAGGCACTGTAAACAAAATATCCGCAAGTGATTAATAAAACACGAAGCAAAACAAACGATAAATAGTCTGTCAAGTTGATTGATTGATTGAGGAATTTATTTATTTACTTGCACAAAAATAGGGTCTATTGACCCTCTCTGCCTTTTTGGCAAGAATAAATTAACAATCAACAACTAACATTAACTCTCAAGTTGAGAGTTGCACATAGCTTGATTTGCTAGTAATGAAACTGATAAGGAACCATCTATTGTCTACCTCGAAAATTTCAAAATCGAATGAAAACTATTACTAGACCATACTAACTTTATGATGCTTGTGTTAAAAATCATATTTGGGGTTTAGGTGGTCCTAAAAGCACGGTATCAATTTTTATCAACCTGAAAGGGTTGTATTAAAGTTCTAAACATTCAAAAATCGAGATCTCGAAAACTTTCGAGGTAACAGTGATGATTTTTGTTCTTGTCGATGATGAATATAATCCCAAAGAATTGATTACAACTATCCGCAGCCCTGTACGCGTTGAACGTTCGACAAAACTTGGAAACTCTGAGTTTCCTTTAACACCCTTGATTGATCAAAATTCTGGATAACCCCAAAATGCGTTCGACAAAGTCGATATCGGAGTGAGTTACAATGTAGAATCGATTATTCGGGGAAACTCCATGGATGTACGATGTTTTAGCATGGATATACGATAATTCCATGAGAATATGCAGTCTTGGCGACATTTTTGGCAACATTGTTGTGATAAAACTACGTCCCCCCTCCTCTACTGTGATAACACCCATGCAAATTATTTTATTTTCGCTGCACTGATGGGTCTCGGATTCTTTGGTTTTAATCCTTTGGTGTACATGAGAGCTTAGCAATCAAGCATTTGGGATTTTAGAACTAATATTTAGGTACCCTTTATTCAGCTGAAATAATCGTTCCCTTGAGTCCAACCAACCAAGCCTAGCGGATTTGAAATCGATCTATGAATGAATGTATAAGGACGCCTGTCTACGTGTATGTTTCATAATTGCCCATTAATTTATATTCTTTGGTAAACTGTGATAAACTACGCAAGTAGTTTCCGATCACCTATGACCGCCCGGGAGTGCAAGTTATGAGTTGAAAAAAGTTGCATTCCAATCGGACGAACCACGAACGATACGCCCGCTCGTAAAGGAAAAGATCCATATATTCATATTTTTATATGTATTTAGATGTTCTGTGTAGAAAATCTGTTTAATCCTCGAACGATGAACCTTTTTGTAATAATTTACAGCGTTCTGTTCCGTAGTACCTATTCGTCTTGAAAACTCCGGAACATAGAGTTGGCGAAATTCTTCTCCCTTCCCTTCCATCCAATGAAAGTTGCTAGACAAGTTACCTATCTAAGTACCTATATTGTAGGACCAGGGACCTATTAGATTCTAGACTTAGCTCTTTACATGTGTAGGATACGCACTCGCATTGGATTTGTCCTCTTGGAAAGTGAAGGTGAACGACTAGGCACTAAGGAAGTTCGTCACCGCTGACAATGAACAGCCTCTTACAGGGTCTTCCTTTTAAAATCCGAGCTCTGCTTCCTTTGACAAAAAACAATCACTTCCGGGCGGACTCCTTCGAAAGTGAAGTTTACTCTAAAGTCAAGGTTCGTGTGTCTTCCTTTATTCTTCCACGTACTTTCTCTCCTTTTTGCCTTCGGTTGGGATTCGTAAGCCTACGTTTTTGGGCGTAAGAAATCAAAACTTCCCAATCCTATCGGACACTGGCTTATCATTATGCTAAGATCGCAAAAGAAGTGAGAGCGGTGAAATCTCTGCAAATTCTTGCTAAGCAAATTCTCCCTTTTGCGTTAAACCTACCTAATATGGAATATAAAGTCGTGCACATATCTTCATATCTGTCTGGATGAATGGTGATGTATACGATTGGTATTTCACGAACCTCAAAACTGATTCGCTATCCAGGTGAGAGCCATTTTAAATGACTTCGATATCACAAAACAAATACGTTTGACTTCACACCTTTTCTAAGGCCCTTGAGTTTAAGTTTCAAACAAATACAAAAACGCTGCATTATTACACAAAGATTTATTATTTCTGTATTATGTAGACCTTCTACGCAAATCATTGGTTTATAATTGGTAGATTGTCTCCGTAAGCAGTACATCATCAAAACTTGGTGCTTCGCGCCTCCCGAAAAGGTTCAAAGAGCTTCAGTTTACAGCTGCTGGACCCCACAATTTTATCCTTTTTAATAAATTTGAAAAATTGAGAACAAAATATCTTGAAAAACGCTGCAAAATATTAAACAATGGTTTATTATTTCTGTGATAGATAGCTCTTCTACTCATATCATTGGTCTATAATTATTAAACCCCGTATGTAATACATGATCAGAACATGGCTGAGAAGGGTTCACGTTTTTACAGTTCCAAGACCCCGAAATTGTAAGCTTCACAGTGAAAAAAAGGGAAAATGATGCTTGAAGTAATTTAAGTTAGCGCGTGCGCAGAATGGATTTGATGCGCAGAATGATTTGAGAAAAATGAAATTGTTAGGGTACAATCTACAGCCAACCCACGAATTCCCAGAAAATGTAATCAAAATCTGATGAAAACTAGGCCTTGTTCCTCGGAGTACATTTTTGCGCATGCGCAGGAGCTAATAATTATGCAATTATGTTGAAATTAACATGGAATAAGTAATTAAATCATTGTCCCCCAACTATGCACCAAATTTGAGCGGGATTGGATGACTAGGGCGTAAAAAAATGGCGCTAGAAGAAATTTAATTTTGCGCATTCACAAAATGGATTATTGATTTGCGAAGAATGGAATTAATAGTGGACCATTTACTGCCTAACCCGCACATTCGCTGTAAATTTCATCAAAATAAGATGAAAACTGTTGAAATTACGCTCGTTTAAAAAGGAATACACATTCGCGCATGCGCAATAGCTACTAATGATAGGATTGTGTTGAAATTGCTCTGGAATGCTCAAATTAACCTCTTCCACCTATCCTCCAAATTTAAGCGAGGTCGGACACATTGCAAGACGTTCTTCGACACTTTGTGATAAATGAAGTTTGAAGGAAAAAAAGTCTTCCTCTTGTGAAGGAAAACAAAAATTGCGAAATACCTAATATCGTACAATCGTAAATGGTAATTTTAACATGGAATCATGTTTTAGCGATGGATCCCCCGCCGAAAAGTGAGACTATAAAGTGAGATGAAAGTAAGATAATTGTGATGATTTCCGCTTACAACCGAGTCGTTGCTAGGGATATGATACTTCGTCGTTTTTCATCCCACAAAATTCGTTGACCATTCGTTTGAATGCTCTCGATTTATCCAACCACACTATATTAACTACTGCAAAGTGCGTGGCCAACAAGCTAAGTTATGAGCATGGTTATATGAATAATTGTTTACACACAGGTGATCATTCTCAATAATTGATATTGTGAACATGATTGCAACCGCTTGTTAATTTCTGAGGATTTCATTGAGCTGGTGTTTCGATTATGTGATTCATAGCAGGTGATCCGAATATTGCGAGAACGGTTTGATTTGTGAAGCGGTGGTTAAATCATTTTAATAGGTAATTTCTATACTTTACACTATAGGAAGCTGTAATTTCGTATGTAGCCTCTTTAGCCTCTTTCTATAATAAAGTGAATGTTTACTCGCGAGTTTCTATTAGGAGATCATCATCTCACAAGAGCTCAATCGTCGTGATCATTTCTATAATAAAGTGAGAGCGAGGAGCTAAAACATGATTCCATGTTTTTTACATTTTAGCAGTCAGGCTCAAAGTAATAACATCCGGGGGGGTCCAGGGGGGCTTCGCCCCCCTGGCGGGGTCAAGGGGCGGAGCCCCTTGCGAGGCCCGAAGGGCCGAGTTTTAATGATGAAAATATACTTCGGTAGTTGCATGTTTCTCCACCAGACTTCGCTCTCTGAACGCTAACCATCTCTGGTGGACCTAGTAGGATTCGCTCCCTTCCTTCAGTATGGCACCCAACATACCTATTAAATGTCAGATATCTGTCATGGGAATTAGTAATGACGACGCCAACTCACTCTCGTTGTAGTCTGCGAAACCAAACAGTTTAGTGGGTAAAGTAGATACTTATTTCAGGGTCCAAAAAGGTGACCCCATGTAAGTAAGGATAAGTTTCTTTAAAACATACGTTTTTTAAAAGTCTATCATGACACCTACATTGATAGCTTAAAATTATTGCAATTTCTCAACAACTTCATAATTTAGGTTACCGTCTGCAATAATTCAGATACTCTCTCTTTCTTCAGTCCCAAGGATCCCATTTTCCTCTCACATCATCTTGAAGATGATCGCGGAGACGGTCCTGAAGACGCAGTATTACACCTTCCTACACCCGTTCTCTCTAATGCTCACCTCGATTGTCTGGAAACGATCGTCAATGAAAATTACACTTTCGAATCCTAGATGCCGCTACAACGGTACCTACTTCAAAAAGTAAAATCTTCTAATCCCGCTACCTCCTTTTCATTTAGACAAGTGGTACATTATACCTACCATATGAACACTAGGCTATGTTCGGCTATTCAGTATTATGTATAATATAATTGGTAGGTTTGGTTATGTTAGTAAGATTATACCATTTGCAAACAAAGCAAACTCATTTGAAAACGAAATTGATTCTTTCGCAATTACTAGGTATTAAACCTATTGAAAGGTATCTAGTTGGATTATTTGATTTATCAATTTCATTATCTAATTATAAACTCAACCAAGAATATATATATATATGAATATATATATATATATATATATATATATATATATATATATATATATATATATATATATATATGTACATATATATGTATATATTCATTTAGGATTGTTGAATGACCAGTCTAGTCTTGAGTTTTTGAGTTTTATGTTCTTTATTGCGACGTTTCTACCCTGGATCTGGGTCCTATTCATGCATATATATTATATTATATGTATGTAAGACTGGCTTCACCAACAACTTGTGTTGACTAATATATTCCGTTTATAAAAATAAAGTCATTCCAACAGACTTTGAAGTTCCAGTACATCAATATAATATATATGCATGAATAGGACCCAGATCCTGGGTAGGAACGTCGCAATAAAGAACATAAAACTCAAGACTATACTGGTCATTCAACAATCCTGAATTTATAATCCCACTAGTCACAGAAACATCAAATTATATATATATATATATATATATATATATATATATATATACATATATATATATATAGTTCAACTAATTTGCAACAAGCAACAAAAAGTGCCTCATAGACTTTTTTCTTTAGAGGTTTCGTTTCCGAGTGATTTCACTTTCAAGATTTTTTGTGTGATTTCGACCTTAACTCACTAAAACGGCCATATCTCCCTTAATTACCTGAGAAAATTCAAATTTGATTAAACCGTTGGAAAGAGTGTTAAATTTCCCATCTCCCTAATATACCATACAACTTTTTTAAGATAGTTCAATTGGTGAAAAGTCAATCTGAAAAGTGAATTTTGTGAAATCATCAGAATGACCACTTTTTCGAAAGACGCATAGCTCTAAAATTACATTCTACATGTTAAATTTAGCCTGTACTTTTAAATTATGCATCACAATCTGACCTTTCTAACGGTGTAGTCAATTTCACTTTTTCTTTGATAATTAGGGGAGAAAACTATGATTTAATGTTGAAAAACATTATTTTTTCAATGAAATCGAGGGTTTTCTTGAAAAGTGACCTTCTTTGATAATAAAGTTGGGGTCGGTATCGACGTATTGTTTTATGCGCTGAATCAAATGGTAGCCCTTGCATATCTCCCCAACCTTTAAAAAATTTGAATTTAACACTCTTTCTAACAGTATAACCAAATATGAATTTTCTCAGGTAATTAAGGGAGTTGTGGCAGTTTTAGTGAATTAAGGTCGAAATCACGAAAAAAATCTTGAAAGTGAAATCACTCGGAAACGAAAGCCTCTAAAGAAAAAAGTCTACGAGGCACATTTTGTTGCAAATTAGTTATACTATAAATAAATAAATATAAATATAAATATATATATATATATATATATATATATATATATATATATATAGGGAGCCCAATTACCACTCACAATATCACTCACAAAAAATTGCAGATAATAAAATACAGTGGAGCACAAGAAGCACTAGAAGAAAAGAAACTTACAAAGCAATAGGAAGTGAGAAATCCGTCTTAAAAAGTAATGAAGTTCATTTACTAATCGTACTCTTTAAACTAGTTATGAAAAAAAATTCGTGATGAAATAATAATTTGTTTGAAGTGTGCAAATGGAGTTAGTAAAAAAGTCAAACGTGGGGTTGGCATCTAAAACGGGATTTGCCAAATGTATGAGACTATGCATAGAGGTAATTTGCCTGGCAAATCAGACTCGGAGGGCTTTGGGTCGATTAGTGACCCTCCGAATCTTGTGAGATTGTTTTCAAGGTGTTCAACTCCAAATTTCTGGTTATTTCCGAGGAGCCGATTTTTATGAATTTTACTGAATTTTAAAATGATAATTCTCTCGAATTCGATAGTCAGACGCACCGAAAAATTTCGGCATAATTTCGTGTGTACTAATTTTTTAATTCTCTGTACCTAGTTCATCGTTGAAAAAAAAAAAAAAAAAAAAAAAAAAAAAAAAAAAAAAAAAAAAAAAATGCAATTCTGCGAAAACAAAAATTTTTTAATTTTTAGGATTTTTCGGGCTATATTTAGTGATATTTTTGGCAAATTTCCTGCAATAGGAGCAATTTAATGCACTCAAAATGTGGTGTCCAACGAACTCAGCCTTTTAAGCTTGAATAGAATTTTCATCTTAATCCTAAAGAAAGTTATTGTCTGGAATGACACATATCGTACATGTGAAAAAGTGTTGAAACCTAAGATTCGTTTCAGAATGCCTCAAAACGGATTTAAATCATGCAAATTTTCGGAAATTTTGATTTTAACTTTTTTGAAGCTATTGAACTAGCTTAATTTTCCACAAAAAATGTGACGGCAAATAAACGAAATAAATAAATGAATAAATAGCTACTGGTTCTCCTTCCCATTCGGAGTAACCGTGAACCTGAACTTTAGAACAGCGATACCACTTAATGGTCAGCTTTCATTGTTCCCCGAGTCATCAGGAAGCTCTTAGCGCTCAGCTGGCTGCTCAGCAGAGAAAGTTATAAGATCCTCGTGGGAGTTTTACAAGGCCCATTAATGCGCTTAGCAATAAAAAAAGGGAAACGAAGTACTTTTTGTCTTCTCCGTTTATGAGAAAGGTAAACAGCGGTTCGCCCGTCGTGATACGCGTGCCTTCCCTAATGACACAGTGACCCTGAATGAAATTATAGGCCATTGCGAAAGGAATGAATGCCGAGCTATGACTGACCGGATTATGAGAGAATAGACGAGCCCGCGTTCTGTTTGAACTCCCGAGAACAAGGAAAACTAGCAGTTTTATTAGAGAGTTTTAACGTCACCCTAACGTACCCAAGAGTACTTGACCTTGAGGGGACGTTAGCAACGTCGTACGTTAGAATGGCTGATTCAACGTCACCCGTTTGGGGATCTGAAGGCACACGACACCAGCCTAACCTTCCTGTAAATGTAACCCTACTACTCACCTCAAAATTACTCGAATACTGCTGAAGTAAATATAATAGTTTTTCTTTTCAAATGCCTCATTACCAACTAATTATGTTGATGTAGAGGGTAGGTTTTTGAACACCCCTCAAACTTGGTTATTTTACCTTTCAAGTCGCGTAGAAACCGAATGTGCCATCTGAAGTCCGCCTCCGCTGTCCAGCTTTACTAGCCTTCAACTCGATCGAAAAGTTCCGTTCTTTTGCGCTCAGGCTCTATTTGGTCGATTAGAGCCTTGTTTCTATTATTATTTCACCTATTTTAAATGAGAAAACTGAGTTTTAAGACACTAATTCTTTACAGTATTGTTCTTAGTTTACCTGAACTCTCAGCTATTTTCTCGTGAACATTGCGGGAAGTGCTGCCTCCACTGATGATTTTGTCAGGTAAAATCCTGTTTCATTGTCATAGAGATAAATACTTTTTCATACTTGTTGATAATTTGCCCAACGGAAAACTCAAAAACATGAAGTTCGTAAAGACTAATGACCTATAAGTGCTACTGAACCGCGGTGTTCCACACTTTTGAGGCTTACTCGTATCCATCCCCTGTATACGAATTGAAAACTAAAAATGAGAAATTAGCCCGTATTTGTATTGAAACTAACATGAAATTCGAATTCAGGATCGAAAATCGGCGTTTCATATCGAAATGAAGAAATTTATTAGTCAACCAGTAGCCAACAAGACAGCTGGGGGGAAAATATCGCGTTGCCCAACCACCGTTAACGTGACATCAAAATTAAGGCAACCGTTCTCCCGGTTCCATTTGGGTTAGCATATTCGTTTGCTCCCTCAAGACTACGGTAACGGGTGACGTTAAGTTGAAGTCCCAAAAACTCTCTATTATGTTTGTTATACTGGGAGTCCTCTAAAGGTTGGTCAGAAACATTTTTCGGTCATATTAAATTAATAATAAATTAATAAAAAAAGTGTTGGATCCCCTTCACGTCCACAAACTACCTCCAGTATCGTCCGCTCAGCATAAATTTTCGTTCAGCCAACCTCTTTTTGAGCATTCACCCCGATTTTGATTTTTTTACTAACTCATTATCTTTATTAAGGTCATTAATAATTTCTTCACCAATTTCATTTGCATAATTTTTCGTTAATGCATACATCCCGGACAATTTGTAATAATTTTCATCTTCTACATAATATTCTCTTTACCTAATTGCACTACACATTTTTTGTCATTTAGATTAGTATGTTAATTATTAACTGTATGTATCTTGTTTAATGGGCTCGCCGTGTAATTTCAAGTAAACAAATCATAAACATCTTAAGTACCTAAGTAAGTACCTAATGGATGTGTCCCGTGTGACTTGTATCTGTCGTTATATGGTGGTATTGTGAGTGTTCGTGATAATTTAGTGGGACTTGCCAAATTGTGAAAACTGTCTTATTTATACGCTGTACGAATGATAATTTTTGTTAATAGTTGATGAGGAATGGTCGATTTGGAATTTTAGAACACACTGGATTTTATTCAGATAAATATTAACTAATTAATGCAATTAAACATGTGGGCATAAAGATAATCAAACATGAAGTTTCGGTCGAAATAATTTGGAGACTAGAAACGAAAAATTAACATTGTGAATAAACTGAATCTTGCAACAAAACTCGGCGCTCCCCTCGGTTGCCTCTATTTACATACGTCGAATGAAATTATTGAAACACAGAATGTGTTTTAGCTCACGTGATTCACATAAACCCGTGAAACCCGCATATAAGAATGACTCAGATTTTGCTGTGTATCTTATCACTAGATGTCAAGTTGTTTTATTTATTTATGACCAGCGCCATATGTGAAACCTCCTCGTCATAAGCTTTCATTTGAGCCCTCACACAAAAAATTAATATTTTACAGCCTCCCCCCCCTCCTCGTCATAAGCTTTCATTTATTCATATAGCATGAATTATCAGAAATTAACAAAACGGTTTTAATCATGTTCACAATATCAATTATTAAGAATAATCATCTGTGTGTAAACAATTATTCATATAACCATAATCATAACTCAACTTGTTGGCCACGCACTTCGCAGTAGTTGACATAATATGGTTGGATAAATCGAGAGCTTTCGAACGAATGGTCAACGAATTTTATGGGATGAAAAATGACGAAGTACCATTTCTCTAGCAACGACTCTGTTGTAAGCGGAAATCATCAGTAAATTGTTGCAACACATTTTCGTAACACAAAAACGCAACACATTTTCGTTACACGTTTCGTTTTTGGTTGGAAATGCCAAGGCTAAAACGCATTCCGTGTTAAAATAAATTAACTATTGTTCCTGCGCCCACACATGCATTACAAAGTTGCGCTGCGTTTTATATAATTTTGATCAACATTTCGAATATACCGTGATTTTACTGTATGTGCCAACTCTATTATAACCCAAACTGAATTATCCCCCCCCCCCCATCCTCGAAACCGTAATACAGTATGAAATGCGTTTACGAATTGGTTGAGAAGGGTTCTACGTAGAGACCAAACACTTCGAGGAAGATGGGTACCTAGTAACATACCTACTCAAACATCAAAGATTCACCAAGAATCACGTAAATAGTACAGTTCATTTCCCCCTACATCACTTCTCCTCACAAAAATTTGTTAACGATATATCCCCGATTTTTAAGAGACCTAAACCAAAAGATTAAGAAGAAAAAGTACTCATGCTGTGGCTAATAGAGCGAATTTTCAAAGGAAAGTTGTGGATACAATTAAATTAGGCACTTAAATTCTGATCATAGACGCCAACCGTGTGCCGAATAAAACTGAGGGGACGACCGTGTGACGAGATCGCAAAGAAAATTTTAGGACACGCAGCACAACTCAAAAATTATAAAATTTTAGTCAATTATGGGAATTTTTCACCAACAAATCTATTCAAAACGGAAGTTAGTGAAAAAAACGTTGTCTATTTCCACGAAAAATAAAGATTTACAATTTCAAATCAATTTAACATTGTAACTCTTTATAATTGACTAAAATCAGCCATGCAGCTAGAACCAAAAAATCGGGTTGCAAAGCCGCCAAAGCGTTGCACGGACCCAAGGTACATGTAAGAAAGAGCCCATCATTTTATCAGTTTCCCGATGTTCCAGAGAGGCTCCCCATCAAATTTCAAATCTCTAGGGTGAATAGGAGAGAATTCAGATAAGTCAGCTGATCTGGTTGGACGTGTTTCAAACATTTTCTTTTACGCAAACCTTCCCAGTGCCATCCTGATCATTTTGCGAAATACCCCGTTCAAATCCGTCCATGAGTTTGCGTGTCAAGGTGCTAACATTACTCATTTAAGTAAAATAAATGAGTAATGTCAGCACCTTCACGCTCAAACTCATGGACGGATTTACGGGGTTATATATATATATATATATATATATATATATATATATATATATATATATATAAGGCACGGAGCGCCAAGTTTTGTTGCAAGATTTAGTTTATTTTCAATGTTAATTTTTCGTTTCTATTCTCCGAATTATTTACTTCATGTTGATAACTTTACACATTAACACTAACTGGTTATATATTCCTTACTTTATTATAACGCAACCAATAAATAAATTAAAAAAAACTTCATGTTTGATTATTTTTATGCCCACGTTTAATTGCTTTACTTTTTATCTGAAAAAAAGCCAGTGTGTTCTAAACTTCCAAATCGACCATTCCTCATTAACTATTAACAAAAATTATCATTCAAGTACAGCATATAAATAAGAAAGTCGGCACAATTTGACAAGTCCCACTAAATTATCACGAAAACGCACAATACCACCATATAACAACGGATACAAGTCACACGGGACACATGCATTATGTACTTACCAAGACGTTTATTATTAATTTAATATGACCAAAAAATGGTTCAGACCAACCTTTAGGGGACTCCCAGTATAACAAATATATAAAACTGTGAAGGTGCTGACATTACTCATTCAAGTAAAGTGACTCCGTAATGTCAGCACCCTCACGCTCAAACTATATATATCACTGCCAAGGACATGGCACAGAAGCTTCCTCGTGGCCTTCACAGCCACTAAATGTTCAGAAATGACCGATTTTCCATTATCATGACGATATAAAGCTGGGAAACCAAAAATTAAAACCTGACTAAAATCTGTTCAACATCAACGGACTTATTGACAGGTCCGTCTTGATGGGATTTTTTAGGTGTTAACCCTCACAATTCCTATATATATATATATATATATATATATATATATATTCTCGGAACAGAACACGGCATATTGAATTATATCGCAATTGGTTGAGCTATCACTATTTCGCATGCGCAAAGCTAAAATTGATTTACACAGGCAAACTTCCGAGACTAATGGACCGATTTTTATGACGTTTTTAGGGGTTGTACGGGTTAGTTGCTAAATGGTACCCTATAAATGTTATTGCCGTTCGAGTAATAGTTATCCGCAAACACGAATTTCTTATTATGTTGATTCCCCCATATCTATCTGCCCGATTTACTTCAATCTCAGTCATTAGTAGCTTATGCGCATGGGCAAACATATCCTTATAACGTCGATATCTCTTTGTCTATTGGTTTGATTTCGTTCAAAATCGGATTATAGTTGGGTATAGGCATGTTTCATGATGATACCTTATGTAATTTATCGCGTTTGGTTGAGTAACTATGCACATGCGCGAAACTAATATTGAAGGACATTCCGTGATTAATGGACCAATTTTGATAAAATTGGTTGACTCTAACGGGTTTGAACCCCAGCCATTCGCATAGCCTCAGTTCAGGACACAACCACTGCGCTACAAGTGAATCTTGTAAGTCATCTTCCTTCAAAGTATGTAGTATGTCTGGGCTCAAATTGTGAAAATTGCTGAAATTGGCTCATGATATAAGCAACCTATTATTTTTATTCTAAGATGTTTTCATAATTGTTTTCTTTTACTTAATAGTGATTTATTTTTGATATAACCATGAGGGATAGCTGCTACTCCACAGAGGGACACAAATTCTTTGAATTTAAGCCCCTGTGAGCACACGTGTATAATATATTGGTTGTTTATTTTATTTTATGTTTTTAAATTTATTTATTTATAGATGAGTATATTTAATTTTGTTCATTTTCTTGTTGTGCCAAATAAAGAATCATGAATCTTAAATATAGAAGGATATTTGATTTATTAATTTATTATTATAATGTTACCTCGTAACGTTATCATCCCTTCTGTTGCAGTCCGGCCGTCCGCTTAGGAGGCAGACAATGAAGACGATCGAAGAGTACAAGGGGTTGTCGAAGGTCCAGAACTTCTGCATGTCGTCACTCCCATCGACGTTGAATCATCCGCTATCGTCAACTTCCCCAAACGATCTGCTACTGAGTGTTAGTGTCGTAAACGATATGCTGCTGACAGTCAACGATCTGCTCGACTGTTTCCTCGTCCAGATCCGACTTCGAATGACCGACGAGAGGCCTCAAGTCGCCCGCGACAGCTCGGCAACGGACGCACAAGTCAACGGATCCGGCGACCGAAGCTGATTGATGCGTCCCGATAAATAAATTGGAAGCGCTCGGGGATTTCTTGAAGGTCTTATCCATTCGCGGGGGCTTTCGATATCACGATCGAAGACCCGACCGAATCAAAAACCCATCAACCAATCAACATTGCTTTCACGCCGACATCATTATGCGCTCGCACTTGCAATACTTGCTCGATTTGAGTTCGTTAAATATGTTCGCTCTACAAAACGTTCATTATCCGAAGCAATGATATATGAGCAAAGCTGATCAAGATTTAACTTAGCCTTTCTAGAAGTAATGTCGGTATTATTGTTTCAACCCTATCGATATCGTTAAACCCTCAGAATGTTCAATTCCCAGTAAAATTTAGGTATTAATATAATTTCTACGTTTAGATCTGGGTTGTAAAATGTTTTCACTTTTCTCAAACTAATCTGTGAACAAATTTGAGGCTGCCGAAGTGTAATATTGATAAGTGATTTGCGGCGAAAAATACGTCAGCGGTGGATATTTGAGTTCAGCCAAGGTGACTTGATGCGAGTTGAAGCGGCGAACTGCCGGGAGCGTTTTGAGGCGAAAGTTCCCTCGCCGGGGCGGGCGCCCCCTCTTCGGACGAAGTCCCCACGCGACCGATGCGCTCGCGTTACTCTAGTGGGAGGTATTAAATAATAGTATAAGGGCAGAATTTATAGACGGGCATTGAGTCTGAGTGGGCCCCTAAGTGTATCGATAAGGGAACTCTGTGCGATTCATAGACGTGATTTGAGGGCGACCTTGAGGATGCACTGAGTGTGCAATCCAAATGCACACTCAACGGGATTCATAAACAAAAAATGGCGTTGAGGCGTTTCACCCTCAGCTTAACGGTGTAATATCCTGAGTGACGGCAGGAGGTCACTTAAGTGCGTCAACTGATAACTGTTATTATTATTTTCACGAAGATATAGCTACTGGTAGTATAGTAGAGCATAAATCGTTTATTTTGTTCAGAGTTTATTCAAAAACTACGGCACATTAGAGTAGGTAGGCTGCATCTAATCGGTAGTTAGGTACATGTTTGATGTGACCAACAGATCACATTCGAATGTTATACAACCAACAACGAAATATTTCGCAAAATATACCGATTCGGGAAAGAGACAGACATGAACAACTACGAACCTGGAGGAGCCTGAAATAAATGGAAAGGATGTATAACCACCACAGCTGAAAGTGCTGGTCGCTCTTTGATTTTATGCGATCCCTACATACCAAGTTTGTAGTGCTTGGTTTTCCGATTCATCTTGGTTTGTGGAATGAGTTGTATTTCACATTGGCGCATACGCAGTAGCTATTAATGATAAAATCGTGTTGAAATTGATATGAGGTATTCAAGTCATCTTCTACCAACTATCATCCAAATTTAAGCGAAATCGAACGACTAGACGTAAAAAATGAAGCATAATGAAATTTACGTTTGCGCATGCGCAGAACGAAGTATTGATTTGGCAACAATGAAACTGATAGGGGATCATCTACAACCTAACCCGCGCATTCTCTGACAATTTCATCGAAATCGGATGAAAACAGTGGAAATTGAGGTCGTTACAAGGATTTCACATAGCCGCATGAGCAGTAGCTATTATTGATACAAACATGTTGAAATTGATATGGGATGATCAAATCGTCATCCCCCAACTATAATCCAAATTTGAGCGAGATTGGGCAAGGGCGTGAAAAAATGGAGCATAATGGAATTTACGTTTACGAATGCGCAAGTGAATATTGATTTCGCAACAATGAAATTGATAGGGGACCGTCTACGCGCTAGCCCGTGCATTCCTAGAAAATTTCATGCAGATTGAATGAAAACTGTGGAAAATAAGCTTGATATAAGGATTTTATATTGGCGCATGCGCAGTAGTTGTTAATGATACAATCATGTTGAAATTGATATGGCATGATCAAATCGTCATCATCCAAAGTTGTCAACTGTCATCCGAATTTGAGCGAGATCGAACGACCAGGGCGTGAGAAAATGATGCTTGGTAGAATTTACGTTGCGCATGCGCAGAGTGAGGTATTGAGTCAAGAACGATGAAACTGAGGGGACTGTCTACCCCCTAGCCCACACAATCCCTGAAAATTTCATCTGAATCGGATGAAAACTGTGGAAATTAAGCTTGTTACAAGGATTTGCGGACACAAGACAGACAGACACAGACAGACAAACACACACACACACACACACACACACACACGCACGCTTCCACACACACAGACGCATGCTTCTGCTACCTTTAGGTAGACTCGGAAGCAATAATAATAATAATAAAAATTAACAGGTTGAAATTTTGCTGATGTTGAAAAAATAGCCATTCAATTATTCAAACACTTACTTACATTTAATATGTTATATTTATTTTTCACACATCGGATTAAAATATGATGAATGAAAATATGTAATTATTATCTTCAACGCTATCTTCAATAACTTAAATTCTTGTCTTCTGACTCATCAATTCAGATGATGGCGCGTGTAGTTGGATAAGGTCTAGGGCGATTTGCCCTTAATTTTAAACATTACTCTAAACGTTAGACATAACATCAAATATGCGTCCACATAACTTACGCAGAGCTTAAATAATAATAAAACGATATTGGTCTAAAATGTTCCCATCTTCCTATCTATATCTATAAAAGAGGATGTATGTATGTATGTATGTTGCCTATAGACTCCGAAACCGCTCGACAGATTGTAATGAAACTTTCAGGTATTATTAGGCATGATTCAAGGATTGTTCCTGTAAAGTTTGGTGCAAATCCGTTCAAAGGGCTCTGACCCAGAGGGCATAAAAGGGTGCAGTGTCAGGTTTTAGAAATTTATTGTTTACAAAATTAACTACCCAAGCCAAGACCGAAGGAGGAGGAGGAGGAGAGAGGAGGAGGAGGGAGGAGGATGAGGGAGGAAGAGGAGGGAGGAAGAGGAGGAGGAGGGAGGAGGAGGAGGAGGAGGAGGAAGAGGAGGAGGAAGAGGAGGGAGGAGGAGGAGGAGGAGGAAGAGGAGGGAGGAGGAGTGAGAGAGGAGGAGGATGAGGAGGAGGGAGGAGGATGAGGGAGGAAGAGGAGGGAGGAGGAGGAGGGTGGAGGAGGGAGGAGGAGGAGGAGAGAGGAGGAGTGAGAGAGGATGAGGAGGAGGGAGAAACCAAAGGCAGAAACCAAAGGCTAAGCTTCCGTCCATCCAATCACCTCTTAATAACAGTTTAAAATTACGATCAATAAACAAATTTAATTTGGGCGCAGCAACGCGCGCGGGGGGAACGCTAGTAAGTATATAATTTTCTATACTAAAATTATTGTTTTATATAATAGTATGTAGATGCTCTTTAGCATCGTGTCGCATTACACGACCCCATTTTTCACAAGCCACGATAAAGTTTGCTTTTTGTAGTTTTGTCTTGCATATCTTTGAGCTCTTTTCATATAAATATCTAGCACTCTGTGAATAATGTAAATAATAAATTATGGATTATAATCTCGGTCTTGGTGCAAATACATTCCCTGCGACTGTAGGTATATCTTGTGGTATATGTTGGATTACGCTCTGAATGTGTTGTTTAAGAATTCTTGTTGATTTCCAAAAGTTAATTTCTAACATATAATTGCCTTATGGTAAATAGCTTTGCAATTATAACTCCACCTATGCAATAGAAAACATCCATCCATTATTTTATCAACCCGTATTATTTCGTCATGTTAGCGCCTACTACTAAGGGTATAGGTTATGCCCGTCACGCATTTGAGTATTGCGGGTTCCGAGCACTTGAGCTAACGGATGAAGAGAATCGATAGATACAAATTTAAATGCAAAGCAGATGATTTTTTTCTTCAATTGGAACTCTTCTGTAATTTTGCTATAACGCAATAATTTAAAATGAGAGCTAAAACAAATTAATTTTAACAAATAAAAGATGTAACTAGTTACATAAACGGGTTGCGGAACTTTTTCAGTATAATTTAATGTAATTATTATCAGTGGCGGCCGGTGGTCTGCAAAAGGAGTGGGGCACAAAAATATTTACCTATTTGACAGTCAAGAAGAGCATTGAGGTTTTTCTTCCATTAGTTTTGTTTTCAGTGTGAATTAACTTTGACCTAAACACATGATACATAAATCCCACTTGGGTCATGTCATGCCTTGGGCAACTGTTATGAAAGTATATGGCTACTAAATAATAATCAATCATTATCATTAAATATTATTGATAAACTAAATATAAAATAATTAGATAAATATATTAAATTAAAAATACCATCTTATAGGTACCTACTTACCAAGTATCTAAAAATTTTAGAATGGACTATATTATTATTAAAAGTACTAAAAATTATCAAGGCTTCAATTCGAATCATCAACTCAACAACTTCCTAGAGTGTAAAACATAGAAATTAGCTTCAAGAGCCACTCATCTAATCCGAACCCTGGGCATCGTCAAGTAAATGTCCTAAAGAGGCTATATAAGAAATCACAGCTTCCTAGAGTGTAAAGCATAGAAATTAACTATTAAAATGATTTAACCACCGCTTCACAAATCAAACCGTTCTCGCAATATTTGGATCACCTGCTATGAATCAAATCATTGAAACACCAGCTCAATGAAATCATCAGAAATTAACAAGCGGTGGCAATCATGTTCACAATATCAATTATTGAGTGTACACAATTATTCAAAAACCTTGCTCATAACTCAGCTTGTTGGCCACGCACTTTGCAGTAGTTAACATAATATGGTTGGATAAATCGAGAGCTTTCGAACGAATGGTCGACGAATTTTGTGGGTTGAAAAACGACGAAGTACCATTTCCCTAGCAACGACTCGGTTGTAAGCGGAAATCATCAAAATATTTTTGTGAGCAATTTTCCGTGACTTTTTTTAGTTTATGTGCCATAGCAAAGACATAAAGAAACTAGTTGATTGTTCTCTACCCAATACAGTGAGTCTATTTTATTTATTGGTATCGCGTGAGCAAGTTTTCGTGACGATTTTTCAGTTAATGTGCCAAAGCAAAGACATGAAAATGTCAAAAATGTCAAAATCAGTACCTGACTAAACTTCAACTTACGTAAATCCGTCGATGAAAGTCGTCCTAAGGTGTGAATTCTATTCAAAGTGATTGTTGATTTTTCTTCATTCCCCACAAGGGATGCCAAAATTTATTTTTGTAACTATCATTCGTAACTACCGACGGAGCTATGGTTATGTAGCTCTACACATAGAACAACGCACTCCAACTCGACCGACAATACAAAGAACTTTATTACAAAAGATGTATTCAACAACTTAGGACTGAATAAAAATAGGCACTTAACACAACACTATAATACGGACTTTACTTTAGAGTAAATTCTTGGGAACAACTGGACGAACTTAAAGAAACATCACATATTACTTGTAGAGACAACAAAACATTACCACGAACATACCCAACAGGGAACTCAGCATGGAGTGACGAGAAGGAATCAGTGTGGCTAATGGAATAAACTGAAACTCCTCTAGTGGAAGCCACTCATAACGTAAATTTCATTCTACGGTCTTTAGAAAAGTTGGAAACCCTGTCTGGGGCAGAGCCCCCCAAAATCATGAGAAATATCCCGTTATAACCTCTTTTTCCCATTCCTTGCCCCGTAATTCCCGTTTCTTGCCCTTTATTTCCCTTTTTTTCCCCTTCACAGTCTAACCTGAATCGACGAAATTTCTCTCTTGATAGAGTGATATCATCGCAATCTACGTACTTTTTCGCTGGTAGATGGATCTTAAACCTCCTTGGATGGAGCGTAAACCTACTACTTCTAGCATCCACCTTGGAGCCACAGCATGGAGCTGTTTGTAAAGTCTTCATTCCAGTTTGTTACTTTTTTCCCAAATGTACTGGGGCAATGTCCCGATGCCCCCCCCCCACGAGCCGCCCCTGATTATTATGCAATAAAATCGTTTCTATTTGGCTATTTATTTTACCAATATATCAAGTAAATTTTGTTCAAGGAAAATTCAAAAGAGGAAGAGGGAGAAAATCTTGAGTATATTGGTTGTTTTAATCAACGATAATTGGTAAACGCTATTGCTTGTTATTTTTTTGTAATTCGGACTAGAAATCTATAATTAATAGAACTATGAATTGAAACATTAAGAGAATTTGTGTACAAAATTAGGCAGAAAAATGTCTTTAAATTTCATTAATCTATGCTAAAAAAAATCGATGATATCGGAAAAATAATAAAAATTCAAAAATTTAAGTTTTGTTCCCTCATTATTGAAAGGTAGGGAAGCTTTGTATTGTGTTCGTGCGTGAAGTTGAAATATCTTTTTCAACCAAAATGAAAATTTCTGCTAGCTTTTTGCGTTTACGAGCTTGCTGGTCAATTTTCGTTCCGCGTCTGTCTGTCAGTGGTAAATCCTTGTCACGCTCAAAACTATTCTAAGTTTTAGTCCGAATCTAATGAAATGTTCTGGGGTTGTGCAGGTTGGCCCCTAGATGGTGCCCTGTAACTTTCATCAACGTCGAATTGATAGCAGCCCGCACACACGCGCAAACGTAAATTTCTTATTAACGTAACTTTCTCATCATCTATTGTTGGTCGGATTTATTTCAAACTCGAGGGGTAGTTAGATATATGTTCCAGCACTATGCCATATGAATTATATTGCGATTAGTTGAGTAATTACCCACTACTACGCAAGCGCAAGACTAGAATTGATTGACACAAGCAATAGTAGACTAATCGACCGATTCGTATGAAATTCTCAGGGACTATGCGGGTTAGCTCCTGGATGATGTCCTATAAATTCCATTGTCTTCGGAGCGATAGTAGCCTGCGCGCAAGTGCAAACGTGAGTTGTCCTACTTCTTCCTAACTTGGAGTGGAGGGGGGGGGGGAAGAGGGTTTCAGTGTTCATTTTATCGCGATTGGTTGAGATTGGTTAAGTAGTGACTATTGCGCATGCGCAAACTAATACCTAGTTGACACAGACAAAACTCCGAGACTAATGGACAGATTTCGATGAAATTCTCAGGGACTGTGCGGGTTAGTTCACAGACGTTGTAAGTGCGCATGCGCAAACATTATTCTCTTGTAACATTGAACTATCAATTATTTCGACTTGTACTTTGTTCATCAACTAATTCTATACGTCCATGTTACAGTATGTGAGGAAGCTGTACTGCCAACCCAACCTGGCAGACGTTTTTTCAATCAATTTTAGTCTAATTCTTCAACAAACTTCGGAAATTTTGAATTTGCTCACGGCAGGAAGGGCTGATAGAGAAATTACTGAACCTTTCAAGTGCAGCCCAAGTTACAACTAAACCTATATTCCTGACCCAATTCAAGACAAAAACAAACCCAAACTACGTAAACTGTAAGTAGTATCCCAACTAGTACCTACCATATAAGTTGTCACTCTAGCCAACAATCTGAACCCTAATACCAAGACTTACGGCTAGGAGCAGCATATTGTTATTAATATTTTAGATCCCTGATGAGGCCTGTTACAGGCGAATGAACTTGGAAACTAATAAACCACGATGAGTTATAGCCTACCAAAATGCTCACCCCTCAAACCACCTCCTCCATAGTCAATAAAAGGCAACACACCGATCATATTAATAAACATTGTATTCCTTACCTGCTGCCTTATGTTTTTTAAAGAAGAAATATGTTATCTTCGATGCTCGTTTCATGACGGAGCTAAACTCAAACACTAAAAACAACTTTAGTTCGCATTTCACCTGAAGTTTGTTTTCTACTGCTCTTCAACGACGCGGACACAACAGTGCTGATTTTTCCTTCAAGCGCTTCTGGAAATCGCCGAGTTTACCCACGAACACTGGATTTTGTATTGCCGGAGCGTTTAGATGCTAATTATATTGTAGCAAGCGGCGAGAAAAGAATAAAAGCTTGTGAATTACGCAGTATGCGTAAATAATTTGTAGGCTTAACATATTTGTCATACTGTTGTCCCCACTTCTCCTAAGAAAAAGCCTTTAGAAAATATGACGTCCACCTTCACGCCGCCAGGAACGGTAATTACCTATACCTAAAGGTAAAATTCTCTGATCGCCCAGAAATCAGAGCAGGAAATGATGAAGTTCGGGATATGGCTGAGATCGTCTCATTCTCTGTTATCTCTTTTGCATTATTATTTTCTGAAAATAATATTTTGCGAAGAACCTCAATTTTTTTCAAAGACTATAAAATATATAAGTTTTTTGAACAAGTTAAACAAGAAACTTCTAGTTTTGCTAAGCAATTCTTTCTGTTCCTTATAGTCTTGTTCAAGTGCTGCTCGTTGTTGTTGCCAATGCAATTTCTGAGCGTACCTATTGCACGTAAGCGTATTGGGTGGTATAGTAGCGGTTTACCGAATTTGGCTGACACTACCCGCGTCGATCCCCGATTGATCCCCCGTGGACACTAACATAGTTTGTAGGGCTACCAAAATTCAAAAGCACAGATTAGTAAATTGGCCGAGACAGATTAGTAATTTTTTCTTCTGCCTTTAATCCGTCCCTGCCAACGAAAAAGACAGATTCAACAAGCAATTCGACAAGATGACATAGAAGTGGGTGTCCGATCGTAGCATGAAACGAACATATACCTACCGTTATTGTTGGTACAAGGGGCAACTTTGTGCGGTAGTAGAAGGATGTGAACACCAGGAGGAGGGGATGCGGTATTGTCCAAGTTAATTCTTTTGCCGGGACCGGCTCAATCAAACAAAACGAGAGACAATAAAAGAAGAAACCTCATCGGTTCCCTCCAATAAAAGAAATGAAGGGGGACTCGTCGGCCTATTATTTTGACGAAGCCTTAAAATAGACAAGACCGGTGCATTTATTGAGTTAATCGCTTCAGGAGACGAGGTATCACTGGATCATTTGATCTGCGACATCTCCATCGTTCAAAAGGCTGAATTTATTTTGGTGCGCAGCAAAACACATCTGTCGCGTGATTCATTCTCCGCATTCATTCAAAATCCCGTGCCATCATTTTCGCCTGCTTCATGCTCAGCATCCTATTCCAGCCTTATTTTCCTTTGAAAATTCACAGACATTTTGCATTAAATAGAATTAATTCCCCACAATACCATTTTCCAAAAAGGCCATGTAAAAACTCAATTTTTCATGTTAAGCGTCCGTTTTTAGCACTCCACATTTCAAATGAATGGTTATTTACGTACCTACCCACTAATGAAAATAATTTACGATCCTGATCGGCAATAAAAATAAACATTTTCACACATTTACCTACATGATTTTGGTAAAATTTTTCGTTTACGAGTTACGAAATGTAGACAACAAAGCGTTTACAACAAAATCTAGACTCTCAATTATGTTGGTACTTTTTCGCGAAAAATGTATTTACTTACGTTTGCGTAGTACTCCAGCCTTTCATGGGCCAGCCAGCAGTCAGCACATGACCCTTGTGGACTCCAATATGATTTATGATGTTGTTCGCCACCGTAGATATCGTCTGACCCGAATATCCAAACGGCATTTCAAGGTCTGTCAGTCGGTTGGGATACGAGAGCCGCGTGAGCACAGATTTTGGCTTCTATTATTATTTATTACATTACCATCATATTTATGATGTATACATTATTTATTAAATTAATACCCACCTCAACATCATGCAGAGAGCGGCAAGAGCAGGTATGCTGTAACAGCTTCCTGGACCCCCCCTTCTGACGATCCTTGGAATGCCGAAATGTACTATTAGTTTCACTAGATCTTCCAGACTGAAGCGAAAATTTAACATTATGTCCCGATCGTTCATTCTGTCGAGATCGAACCCCCCAAACGTCAATTCGCGCACCCACGGTGCTGATAGGCGAAATCCCTCGTACGCCAACTCCATTTCCCTTGCACTAATTACACTGTTAACGTAAAGCACCTCATACGCCCTTCGTCCATAACGGACGGATCAAAAGGAAAATAAATGAAAATGAAAACCAAATATGAAAAGAAAATGGCTAAGTTGTACAAAATTGGAATGAAAATGAATAAAACTCCAGGAAAAAAAACGAAAAAAAAAAGAAAAAAAAACGCGGCAGGCCGCTCGAACTTTCTCTCTTATGAGAGAAAAGCTATGAGCATTGAAAATGTCACAGTAATTTCAATGTTTTTTATTGTTTTAAATAAAATAACAATTAGAAAACATAAAATAATGATTGACACACAATTACTGAATTTGCTGTAAGCCAGTCTCGACGATGCCCAATTCTTCCACAAATATGAATTCACAGGTAGGTAATGTTCTGACGGTGCACAACTACAATTACTATAACCAAGGTTAACTTCCCAACCAAGTGACAACAAAACATGCGGCATTGTTTACTGTATCCATTTATAACATAAATAAATATAAAACTACTACATGACTAGAAGAACAAGTACGAAAGAAATGCGTGATAAATCGAGAGCTTTCCAACGAGTGGAGAACGATTTTTGTCCGGTGAAAACTTAAGAAGTTTCATTTCCCCAGCAACGGCTTGGTTGTACGTGAAAATCAAAAGAAAACAACACCTAACTTGTTTATAGGTTGCGTGACGTTTTTTTCTTTGCGTTACAAAATTTCCGGTTGATCCGTCGACTAAGACATTTCCAATGTCAAAAACACGACGAAATGATGGATTAAAGTGGCATAAAAATACAGCAGAAGGTGAGCAGAAATCAATTCTCACTTTAGCGTGACTTATTGAGTCGTAGCGCGAGTCGTCAACGACTCATCACTTGGCAATCAACGACTCGGGAGGTTAGCATTCGTTTGCTCGCCCTATCGCCATCCCGAGTCGTCGTCTGACCGGTCGCTATGTACGACATAAGAACTCTCTAATTTGTGGCCATACACGAAATCATCAGAACGAATTCTGATCCTTTCTTTGGAGGACAGGTGATGACGTTCGCAACGCCAGAGGCAGTAGTTCGTTCTTAACTGGAACGGTTGCTTACTTTAATTTTTTCTTACTACAAAATTATATACAGTTTCAGAATGTTTTCTGGTTTTCTAGGATGCAAAAGGTTCGCCCTCTTTCACGCCAGAGTTCCAGTTGAGGAAGTCAGTCCCTAAGGCCAGCGGTGACACTTTGTGGATTCCGAGATGTCATTGCGGAGCAGCTCCGACCCAAAGAAACAGTTCAGGAGTTCGTAGGTAACTAATGATCAGAACGTGATCGGGAATGCGCTGCAAGGATATGAAGACCCCGAGGATGGCCCGACGCTCCCTCGGAATTGTCTGTTCAAATGCCGAACGGAACGCAACTTTTTTTCTCTTTCTTTTCTCGTTTATTTTGTTCTGCGACACAGAACTACGACAATCCGTGAAATAGGGCTGTCCGATTGTGCAGCTATCTTGGCCAGAATAATAGATCGCTGCAGGCAGGTGGTAGAAGGTGGAGCTGCCCTAGGGAGGAATGCAGATTGCACAACCTACGTGGGTTCGTTTCTAGAAGAGAGTATTGTCGGCCCACTGACTTCACGAAGTTTTAAAACTCTGCAAATTATTAGGTACTCAAAGGTTGATTGTTTCTGTATTAGACAACCCTTCTACGCAGATAGCTGGTCTATAATTACATAAAACGTAGTCCATAGTGCATTACCCAAATATTACTGCATATACGCCAACTGAGGAGAAATTAATTAAATAAAACACCTAAACTTTACTAGACTTCTGCATTTGATAAGAGCTGGTATCTATGTACAACAGTACAGCAGTATCTAAGTATACCGACATTGACGTAGGCACTCTCCATGAAAATTATTATTATTAATATAAAATTCCTCGTTTACCTATCATGAATGTATAGATTATGAAAAGTTTTAAATGATCTTCAAAAATTCCATAGCGGAAAAGAGTAAATCAAGAAGTAGCGTGAAATGTCATAATTGAACAATTAAGAAACGAAAAAATGATACTCAATGTAATTTACGTTTGTGCAAGCGCAGAATGATCCGATGAGTTGAAAACAATGAAATAGGTACGGGACTATCTACAACTTAACCCGCGCATTCTCTGACAATTTCATCAAAATCGGATGACAACTGTGAATATTAAGGTCGTTACAAGTATTTCAAATTGGCGCATGCGCTGAAGCTATTAACGATACAATCATGTTGAAATTGATATGAGGTAATCAAGTCATCTTCTTCCAACTATCATCCAAATTTAAGCGAAATCAAACGACTAGAGTGTGAAAAAATAGAGCATAATAGAATTTACGTTTGCGCATGCGCAGAGTGAAGTATTGATTTGGCAACAATGAAACTGGTAGGGGACCATCTACAACCTAACCCACGCATTCTCTGACAATCTCATCGGAATCGGATGAAAACAGTGGAAATTAAGGTCGTTTCAAGGATTTCAGATAGGCGCATGTGCGGTAGCTATTAATTATACAGTCATGTTGACATTGATATGGGATGATCGAATCGCCATCCCCCAACTATTTTTCAAATTTAAGCGAGATCGGACGTGAGAAAATGATGCTTGGTAGAATTTACGTTTGCGCATGCGCAGAGTGCGGAATTGAGTCTAGAACAATGAAACTGATAGGGGACCTTCTAACGCTTAGCCGGCACATTCCGTGAAAATTTCATTCAAATCGGATGAAAACTGTGGAAAATAAGATTGTCCAAGGATTTGCGGAGACACGACAGACAGACAGACAGGCACGGAACCAAAGTTGTTTAAAATGGTCTAAAACGTAAAATGCGAGTGGACATTTTGATTTTTGAGACCATACATTTTTTTCTCCCGAAAGTGAAAACAATAGAGAGTTTTTGTATCTCTCGTATTGGTATTTCTCGTAAACACGAAAACAAGCTGTTAGAGCGAGCACGATGAATGCTAACCTTTTTAATCGATTTCTCGTAGCGTTTTCGTAAGAAGAGAACTCTTACAGAGACGTTAACGTGACTCTTGTTCACTGCTCAAAACTCAATTGTCACAGTAGACAATTTCCAAAATATAACATGAATTACGAAACAACGACCACTTACCTCTACATCATATGAAAACGATTCAGCCGTGAAGAACACTAATCTTTAAAACGTGTAAAATGAACCTTGGAACAAAATCTTAAAAATGAAAAAGCTGAAATCTTCGATAAAACGTCGAAAGCAAGAACGAAATGCCACTAATGACCTTTCTGGTTGAGGTGCGGGGAAAAAACACGAAAGAAAGACAAAACAAAGATTAAACCAACAACAAAAGACGGCATGGGGAAAATTCAGCCGATTTTGTCGGGTGTGTATGTGTATCCATGCCTACTGCATGATAGTTGCTAAGTTATTCTAGAGTGTTATCCTAGAGGAAGGTCAAGTTTTCGTCTCGTAATTACAATTCCGAAAAAGCTGAGCACGAGTAAAGCTGACTCTTCCCGTCCCTCGGAAAACCTCTTCTCGTTTCGGAAAGGCCATTTTCGTATACGAGAAAATGAATACGAGAAGCACAAAAACTCTCTAATGTTACCGCTACCTCTACGGAAGCAAATGTTACGCTACGTAGACTCGGAAAGCAAAATTTACCATAAGCTGAGATCGTGGTGGTCTGGTAATGCACAAGTAGCAAGATACAGACCGAGATGGAAGGAGGGTATCACATCATGTAACTATAACAGGATTAGAGAGGGTGTACACATTTATTGCAATGTTTGAACAACAGGTCGACATCTATGAATGGAAATTCAGCTATGAAAACGAAATAGAAACACGATAATTTCTGCTGAACACCAAATTTTTTATTGAGGACGTCGAGTGTAGATAAATATTACATTTCAATTTTAAATGTGTTATTACGATATATACTCTCATAGCACAACTTGCCAACCACCTCGACATTAAGTATTGTGTAAATCATGACTATATTTGCACGGTATAATGCTAAATAAAATTTGATTAAAAAAAAAAGAAACTACTTGCAACATGTTTTATTGATTTTTTATGAAATGAATTATCTTCCAAGCAGGGAGTTTCAATGAAAGGTGACAGTTGGAAATAGTCAGTGGCTCAACCCTTCCCTGTTTGCCTAAGAGGGTGTGTGCTGAACGGCGAAGCGACGGTCTACAAACACGAGGACGGCAACCGGTTTTACTGCTAAGTCCACAGATGCGCGTGCTACCTAGGGTAAACTGAGTATTCCTTTCACAATATCTCTTTCATTTGGTGCACACCCGCCGTTGTGAATAAAATATAAAATTGATAGGTACCTAAATTGCTCAAGAAAAGTTGTTCTGGAAGTTGGAAGAAGAAACACTGACTGCTTGCAGTTATTTTCGAGCGCTTTCCGGAGATGCGATGCCCCCTTATTCCTCAGGCTCTGTAATTTATTTCACCACAGTATGAAATACACTGTGATAGAACATGTCTTCTGAATATTCGTATCACAAACAACCCCCCCCCCCCCCCCCCCCAGTCACTTTATTCACCAAATAATCAACAATAGTAGGTAAATAATCTACCTATCAATACAAATTTTACGAATCTAACAAATTTAGAACTAACTTCCAACAAATATACTCAACAACAAATAGAAATATAATAATGGGCCCTAAATTCAAATTTAGACAGGAAATTTGCAAGGGATCATTCCCAGGATATAATTTATTGGTGTGAGATGTAGGTGGTGTTATGGAAGGATCGCAGTTGTTTGGTGAGTATATTAGATGAGGTAATTTATGAACTGATTTGATGGAAGGCGTACTGGAGTAATATGATAGGGCTCGTTTGCAGGTATTAAAGGGTTGGAGACGCAGGCTGGTAGTGGCTGTATTTTTTTTGGAAGGGATTGGTTTTCGTGAAGTGATGATGTGGGATGACTTCTGGAGGAGACAAGGTTGGTGGTTAATTATTTGGTGTGGTATTGAGTTGGATGATGGAAGGGATAGAGCAAGGCCCTACAACTGTACGTGGATCTCAGACGCCGCCTGCTGCAAATTGAAGAGAGCATTGGCGGACATATTGGGGGCAACTTCACGCGCGCTTTTTGAATTGTGAGGATAGCTAGTTTGTGTATAAGTGTTCATAGAAAACATATTTTGTATTATCTTGATGAAAACTAGTCTAAAATCATTAAAAACGTCAATTATTATTATGACAACACAGTTTTTAAATGCATTTTATGCAATATTTTCAACAGAGACAAACTGTGGGAGCTGCTTGTCTTTGGAATATCTAACCATATATGACGATTTACAAACTTATTTAGGCCACAATTCTCGTCCGATTTTCGTGATTATTTTTTTGTTCAACTATGAATTTGGTCTAGTTTTGGATCTTATATCAGGTATTTCAAATTTGATTATGAAAAAGGGTGAATGGAGGGGGTAACAGTAAAATATCATGATGTTTTAACTAATATCGTCAGCTTTTGTGATTCTTTTTTTGTTCAACTATGAATTTGGTCTAGTTTTGGATCTTATATCAGGTATTTCAAATTTGATTATGAAAAAGGGTGAATGGAGGGGGTAACAGTAAAATATCATGATGTTTTAACTAATATCGTCAGCTTTTGTGATTCTTTTTTTGTTCAACTATGAATTTGGTCTAGTTTTGGATCTTATATCAGGTATTTCAAATTAGATTATGAAAAAGGGTGAATGGAGGGGGTAACAGTAAAATATCATGATGTTTTAACTAATATCGTCAGATTTTGTGATTCTGTTTTTGTTCAACTATGAATTTGGTCTAGTTTTGGATCTTATATCAGGTATTTCAAATTTGATTATGAAAAAGGGTGAATGGAGGGGGTAACAGTAAAATATCATGATCTTTTAACTAATATCGTCAGATTTTTGTGATTCTTTTTTTGTTCAACTATGAATTTGGTCTAGTTTTGGAAGGTGTATTAGGAGTTTCAAATTTCATTATGGACGAAGAAGATTGGAGGAGGTAATAGTAATTGTAGTGGATTTATATATGTTTTACTTGGTGTCGGTAGACCAAGTGGGACATTTATATTCTGATCATGCGGGTTAGTCCCCGTGTTATTCCTGTAAGGAATGTGAGCGAATCCGTCAAGGTCAGCTTGCTTGGCGGGATGAACTGAGAGATAGTTCGTGTCGCAGCCGCGTGGAGCACTGGGCTCGCATGGTGGGTGCTGGGTTCGATCAGTTTGGTACTGAGCCGTTTTGTAATATTCCGGCCTAAGATTTATATCTGTAGGAGGAATATGTTGAGCTTGGTTGAGGTACTGAAAAGTATCCTTCGTTTTTTGTACATTTGGAGTGTATTTGACACTCGGATCGGCCGGGTAGGCTTGAGTCGAATATCGTGGGTATTCGGACAGCTTGGTCGAATCATAATGATTGACTTCAGAGCGGGTCTGAAAGGTATCCTCGATCTTTTGTATAGGCGAGGCTTGATCTAACGTTTCCTTCGCGAATACGTTAGGTGAGAAGGCGATCTCGTCGTGAGGATCGAGCCTTGCGCCGTCGCTGGGACCGGCGGATTGGCCGGGTAGCATGTAGGTAGCGCTACGGGGGCTAAGAGGCCCGGCTTCGCCGTCGTCTGCCTCCCCTTGCATGAGGAAATAAGACGGCCGACGTTCCATCGAAATAGCCGAGTTATTAGCTCGTTTCGATGCCTCTATGTATAGAAATAGAGGGTTTAGGAAGGTGGACTCGCTTGACAGAGCTTCTTTCCTTTGCTCGTATGTCAGGGTCCTACCTTGTAGTCTTGAAAAAGACTTCCTTGGACGGTAAATTAGAGCGGATGAGCAGAGTAATTTACCGGCGTGCCCCAGCGGTCGGTGACGAGCCTAGTGCTACGAAACCCGGGTGACACGGCTAGGAACGTCCCTCGGGCGTACGATCTAAAGAGAATATCGATAGATGTACCGGGTGGCGTCCTGACAGATGAACTACGTTGGGCAATGAGCAGGATGAATAATCACTGGACTCGTAGATGCCAATGCGAGATCTGTGTGGAGAGAAGGTAGGCCTTGTAGAAAGCAGTAGGAAGCCGTTCTTGAGATGAACTCGGGATGCAGAAGGTTCGTCAGCGTAGAGCGTGTAGAAATCTTCGTACTTCGAGGTGTCGTCGTCGAGAGCGGAGAGTAGAATGAATTTCGGAGGGCTCCGAGCGGGGTCTTTATAGGGAGGTGGCCGACTCCTGCCGCCTCCTGATTGGTCCGCTTAATTTCATTAATTCGACTGTGTAATCTCATTGGCTCGCACATTGTTTTCTCAGTATCTGCGAGTATGATAGCTGAGCTGGTCCTCCGGGGTGCTTACGAGCGTCCGTCGCGGAGCCGACGACCTTGAGTTTAGCCGGGGACCTCGGGTGCTTTCTCTGCGTCAGTTGTTCAGACGGGGTCCCCGGGGTGGCTGCTGGACCAGAGGTGGTTGCTTGCCGCCTCTTGGTTGGTTCGCCTATTGTCTCTTGTGTAATCAGTGTTTCTGATTGGCGAGTAGGCTTGTTTGAATTGTCCTTGTTAGTTTTAGAGGACGTTTGATTTTCTGTTTGAGTTTTCTCGTTCAAGGCGACTTGGTTCGAGATACTTGTCGCATCTCTCTCGCCCAGTAAGTGTCTAGGGAGGTCGCCTTGTATGTTATTAGTTAATATTTCACTTTTGAGAGAGAAATTCGTATTTTCTCTCTGGTGAAATATTTTGTTTGACGGAGTTATAACTCGACGTCTTGTAAATATTTTTGTGTTGTGTCTACCTCTTTTTGGTAGCCCTGAAAAGGGCTGTTGACAAGAGGGGGTGGTTTTCACCACAGGCGCCCCCCTAAGACGTCGTGTTATTAACGACGACGCCGGCTGGGGTGTTTCGAGCGCCGTCACCCATCTCTCGTCGAATTTGGTAGAGGGGACGTGCCTTCTGGCAGATTTTCGGGGAGTCTCCTCCTTATTTTCTGCCTGATTTTTGTTTAACGACACAGCTTCGTCTGTTTTTAGAGTGTAAGCTGGTTTTATTTGCTGTTTGGGAACTTTTTTTGTATGTTCGCCAATTTGCACTGTAACCGAAAACTTATCTCTTTTAACCACTTTGAATGGTCCCGTGTAAGGACATTGCAGAGAGGTGAGCTGTGTGGGCACTCTGATATAGACATGTGTACATGTATCCAAATTTTTGGGCATGTTTACGGCATATTTCGTATTATTATGTTTAATATGCGTAGGCCGGAAGAAGAGAGGCTCCGAAAGGTTTGTAGAAGTTACGAAAATGTCTCCTGGGAGTGGTACGTCAATTCCGTAAACTTTTTGGAACGGTGTAGTTTCCGTTGCTGGGTCTACTGCCGTACGCATGGCGAGTAGTACTTTTGGTAGGGCGTCGAGCCAATTTTCGTTTTGTGCTTTGAGAGCCTCTTTCAGAGATCTATTTCTGCGTTCTACCATTCCGTTTGTTGACGGTTTGTATGGTAACGTGTGGGTATGTTTTACTCCGAGACGTTCCATAATGGAATTAAATAGATCTGATTCGAATTGTGTGCCTTGATCACTTGTGATGTATTTAGGTACGCCTTTTGAAGCTACCCAAATATTGATAAAGGCGTTTGTGATCGTGGCTGTTTCGATGTTGTTAAGAGGGACTGCCTCTAGCCAACCCGTTGCTCTATCGACCATCATTAGAATGTAACGTTTCCCTCCTTTAGCTAAAGGTAAAGGTCCGGTAATGTCAACGTGTACATGTGAGAATTTGTTAGCCGTTTCAAATTCGGAGTAAGGGAGCTTCACGGAGCGAGTGATTTTTGCTCGTTGGCAAGTCTCGCACGCTCGGACCCAGTTGGAGACATCTGCACGGAGTCCGTGCCAAAAATATCTTTGTTTAACTTTATACACTGTAGAGTGTATACCTGGGTGTCCCAAATTGTGAATTTGGCTGATTATTTCTTGCCTTATTTCGTTTGGAATATAAGGTCTTGGGTGTCCTAGGTCTAGGTTACACCAAATTTCTCCTTGAGGAAATTCGACTCGTGTGAGTTTCAATTTGTCCTCTGCGTTAGGAGGAGAACGAATTTGTGCATTTGAAATGTGCAGTAGAAGATTGCACTCTATTGCAGCCGTAATTTGCGAAATTTCGGCTATGGGTGGACCCTCGTCAGTTTGGGTTGAAATCGATTTTGTTTGAATTTCAACTGGATCGAAGGGTCTGGAGAGTGCGTCGGCGACGACGTTGTTCTCTCCGGGTATATGACGAATGTCACTCGTCATTTGAGAGATGTATGTTAGCCATCTTAATCTCATTTTAGAAAAATGTGCATTTTTCTTAAGCATCGTGCCTAGCAGAGGCTTGTGATCTGAACAAATATGAAAAGATCGGCCGTCCAAGTCATTGTGCCAATGGATGCAAGCTTGGTAAACGGCGAACATCTCTTTGTCGAATGATGCTTTATTCTTCCATTGTTCCGGAATTTCTTTACTGAAAAATCCCAATGGTTGGTAAGATTTCGAGCCGTGTTTGTCTGTAATTTCCTGCTCTAGTGCTGCTCCGATGTGTGTGTCGGATGCGTCGCAGACTAATCTCCACTCTGCTGTAGGGTGTGGATGAGCGATATTATGTAATGTAGCTTTAATCATTGCTTGTTTTAAGCTGTTGAAAGCTTTTTCTCTCTCTGATGTCCATTCGATAGGTGTTTTGTCATTTTTTTTGTTTGACTGAATGGAGTCATACAGAGGTTGTGCCGTGTGAGCGAATTTACTTGAGCATGCTCGGTAGAAACCACACATACCTAGGAATCTGCGTAGACTTCGTACGTCTATTGGCCTAGGAAATTGTTCTATGGCTTCTATTTTATCTCGTTTAGGAATTATCCCTTCTTTCGAGATAGTGAAACCTAGGAAATCGACGGTAGGTTTTGAAAAAATGCATTTATCAAAACCTACTCGAAGTCCGTGTTCCCCTAGCTTGTCAAAAATTTGTTTGAGGTGGTTCATGTGTTCTTTATAATTTTTAGAAGCCACCAGGATGTCATCTAGGTATACAAATGCGAAATCAAATTTTCGCATGATGCTGTCCATGTATCTTTGCCATGTTTGAGCCGCTCCGGCCAAACCCATGCTCATTTTCTTAAACTCATAAAGACCGAAAGGTGTAATAATTGCAGTTTTATGAGCGTCATCTGGGTGCATCGGAATATGATAATATGCCGATTTTAAATCTATTGTCGAATAGATTCGTGTATCATGTAAATTCGCTTGGAAAGAGCGAATGTGAGGAGGAGGGTAGGCGTCTTTCTTCGTTTTCGCGTTCAGGAAACGGTAGTCGCCGGTGATTCTCCATGACCCGTCTTTTTTTGGCACACAGTGTAACGGGGATGCCCATTCGGAATCTGATGGTGCAATTATGCCTTCTGAAAGCATTTTGTCAAAAGTACTTTTGACTTGAGCCCGTTTTTCGCCCGCCATGGGTCTTGCTCGGAAGTGTACTGGTGTTCCTTCCGTGGTTATACGGTGGTAAACCCCGTTGTTTTTCCACTTTCCTTGAAGTTTGCTCATTTTATCATTGTATTTGTCAATGATAGAGCGAATGTTTTCGTCCTCCGTGATTTGCACGTCCTCTGGTTGAGGGTTATTGTCACGATGAGGGATAGTAGCTGCTATTTGTTCGTCAGTGAATTTTTTGTTCATGACTGCAGCTATTTTTTGATCGGCATAGCTCTTTATTTTATCTTTATAAATGTACTTGTGTTTGACCCGTATTCCGATATCCCAAGACTCGAGGAATGGTATACCTAGGATCGCTAGATCAACTTTCGTGATCATAAAATCGGTGGTCATGTCTCCGAGGCCGATGTTAATTGTCGTGTCAGCTCGCCCTAGTGTGTCTATAGGGGCTCCGTTAGCTGCTGTGAGCTTAACGTTGGACTTACGAATTTTTAAGCCCAATTTTTTTGTGACATTGTGGGGCAGAATGTTCACTTCTGCTCCCGTGTCGTTGAGAAATTCAGTGCCATTTAGTTTGCACTTGAAAAAAAGCCTTTTATACTCAGTAGACTGCCGGTGTATAGGCTCAGATACACTGGCAGTTATTCGTTTTCCGAACTCTCTACGTCGGAGGTTGGAACGGTACTTTCTTGTACCGATCTCTGAGTATTTTCGTTTGAAACCCAGGTTTTAGGCTGGCTTATAGTCGCTGCCTTTTTGCTAGTTTTGGAAGCAGTGTTTGCCTTCCAAGTGCAGTGTTCTGGGTCTGCACATTTGCGAGTTTCGTTACCGAAACGTGCGTGGTTTCGACAGACATAGGCCGTCGGTTTGTGAGGCCTACTCTCTACTGGTTGAGGTTTGAACTCAGCTTGTTGTGAGAGGGCCTTTTTGAAACCAGTTTTCATGGGTTTCGGAGTAGATTCTACTCCTCGTATGTTTAGAGAGGTATTCTCTGTTTTGTACGCGTGTAGCGTATCAGCTAGGTCGAGCCGGGCGGTCGTGGTAGGCTGAGCTGCGACCATACCTCGTGCTTCGATGGGTAGAGTCTCGATCCACTTTTGAGTGATCAGAGCCTCTGAAAAGTACCCAACAGCTTTAGAGTACATTTCGTGGTACTTGGTGCTGGGTTTTTTGGCGAGAGATGCGGGGTCCTCGAGTGCGAGGAGCCTGTCCTGTAAGGACAACCCATATTCTCGCTGTAGGCGCTGTTTGGCCTCTTCGTAGGGTGCGTGGGGTGCCGTGAGGTAAGCTGAGTCGATAGCTTCCCTCATTTCTTCTGGTACCCACTTGTATATAGCTGAGAAGCATTCGTTCTGCGTTCTCAGGTGTTTTCGCACGCAGTATTGATCGAACTCGGCGAGTGCACGATCGATATTCTTCTTTTGGAAGATTGGTTTTTGATAATCTCCCATCTCCTCTAAAAGTGCTCGAAAGCCACTTTGTGTAGAGGGTTGTTGCATGAGATGTGGGGCGTAGAGGCCCGGCGGGGGTCGCATGCCCGCAGTGGTTCCCTGAAATCCACTAGCTTCATAAGAGGGAACGAAATGCTCCGTGTTAAGCCTGTTCAAAGGCGGGGTCACCATTTGTAGTGGATTTATATATGTTTTACTTGGTGTCGGTAGACCAAGTGGGACATTTATATTCTGATCATGCGGGTTAGTCCCCGTGTTATTCCTGTAAGGAATGTGAGCGAATCCGTCAAGGTCAGCTTGCTTGGCGGGATGAACTGAGAGATAGTTCGTGTCGCAGCCGCGTGGAGCACTGGGCTCGCATAGTGGGTGCTGGGTTCGATCAGTTTGGTACTGAGCCGTTTTGTAATATTCCGGCCTAAGATTTATATCTGTAGGAGGAATATGTTGAGCTTGGTTGAGGTACTGAAAAGTATCCTTCGTTTTTTGTACATTTGGAGTGTATTTGACACTCGGATCGGCCGGGTAGGCTTGTGTCGAATATCGTGGGTATTCGGACAGCTTGGTCGAATCATAATGATTGACTTCAGAGCGGGTCTGAAAGGTATCCTCGATCTTTTGTATAGGCGAGGCTTGATCTAACGTTTCCTTCGCGAATACGTTAGGTGAGAAGGCGATCTCGTCGTGAGGATCGAGCCTTGCGCCGTCGCTGGGACCGGCGGATTGGCCGGGTAGCATGTAGGTAGCGCTACGGGGGCTAAGAGGCCCGGCTTCGCCGTCGTCTGCCTCCCCTTGCATGAGGAAATAAGACGGCCGACGTTCCATCGAAATAGCCGAGTTATTAGCTCGTTTCGATGCCTCTATGTATAGAAATAGAGGGTTTAGGAAGGTGGACTCGCTTGACAGAGCTTCTTTCCTTTGCTCGTATGTCAGGGTCCTACCTTGTAGTCTTGAAAAAGACTTCCTTGGACGGTAAATTAGAGCGGATGAGCAGAGTAATTTACCGGCGTGCCCCAGCGGTCGGTGACGAGCCTAGTGCTACGAAACCCGGGTGACACGGCTAGGAACGTCCCTCGGGCGTACGATCTAAAGAGAATATCGATAGATGTACCGGGTGGCGTCCTGACAGATGAACTACGTTGGGCAATGAGCAGGATGAATAATCACTGGACTCGTAGATGCCAATGCGAGATCTGTGTGGAGAGAAGGTAGGCCTTGTAGAAAGCAGTAGGAAGCCGTTCTTGAGATGAACTCGGGATGCAGAAGGTTCGTCAGCGTAGAGCGTGTAGAAATCTTCGTACTTCGAGGTGTCGTCGTCGAGAGCGGAGAGTAGAATGAATTTCGGAGGGCTCCGAGCGGGGTCTTTATAGGGAGGTGGCCGACTCCTGCCGCCTCCTGATTGGTCCACTTAATTTCATTAATTCGACTGTGTAATCTCATTGGCTCGCACATTGTTTTCTCAGTATCTGCGAGTATGATAGCTGAGCTGGTCCTCCGGGGTGCTTACGAGCGTCCGTCGCGGAGCCGACGACCTTGAGTTTAGCCGGGGACCTCGGGTGCTTTCTCTGCGTCAGTTGTTCAGACGGGGTCCCCGGGGTGGCTGCTGGACCAGAGGTGGTTGCTTGCCGCCTCTTGGTTGGTTCGCCTATTGTCTCTTGTGTAATCAGTGTTTCTGATTGGCGAGTAGGCTTGTTTGAATTGTCCTTGTTAGTTTTAGAGGACGTTTGATTTTCTGTTTGAGTTTTCTCGTTCAAGGCGACTTGGTTCGAGATACTTGTCGCATCTCTCTCGCCCAGTAAGTGTCTAGGGAGGTCGCCTTGTATGTTATTAGTTAATATTTCACTTTTGAGAGAGAAATTCGTATTTTCTCTCTGGTGAAATATTTTGTTTGACGGAGTTATAACTCGACGTCTTGTAAATATTTTTGTGTTGTGTCTACCTCTTTTTGGTAGCCCTGAAAAGGGCTGTTGACAAGAGGGGGTGGTTTTCACCACAGTAATAAATCATGATGTTTTAACTATTCAAGTCAGATTTTCGAGATCATTTTTTAAATTCGATTATAAATTCGGTCTAGGTTATTAAAATATGTCAGGAGCTTCAAATTTCATACTGGAAGTTTTGTTATTTGAATTTGCTGTCGGTGGAGGGAGCTAATGGGGGGGGGGGGGGGGGGGTCGAGAAGTCATGATATATTTGTTTTTTCTCTTATTTTAACTCTCACCGAATATATATTAAATCCATTCATAGGGACATCCGTGTAATGCATGCATTACTTACCAATATGATTTCATGTAGTTTTGCGTAGTGGCGATATTGTACTTTTCATACCGTACTTATAATAGTTAGGGCATAAGTTAGTTAGGTGTTTTAAAGTGAGAGATCCTTCCATTATTCAAAAGCAATTATCTCAGAACCATTCTTCCAAAGTAACAGAAGAATCGCTCTGCATTTCAATATTGAGACAATATCTTGTACATAAGACACAGTTTTACAAACACCATGGGTTCACCTGGATGGGGCAAGGAGTATGATCAGAGGAGCTGAACAATTGAATAAGTAAATGAATAACTACATCATGGCACTTTCTATGTTATTATATTATTTTCATTTTACATACAATTTCATACAATTCTGTCAATACAATACAATATACAATAGTGCAATACAATGTCAATACAAAAAACAATTTCATACAATTCTCTCAATTTCTTGTTTAAAGGAAATCTGTGGGAAAAACAAAACAAAGTTTAGATTAATTTGAAACTTTGTAGCTCATTCATGCATATTGATAAGATAGTAAAAAGAAAATTATTACCAACTACAATAAGTACAGCGTTACCACATCAAGAGGCCTACAACAGACCAAAATAATCTTTAGGAAATCGTGAAAATCTATACTTACTTGTGAAATGAGAGTGTGCAGTCTTCAGTTTTGCGATTTATGCAGTTAAATGCCGCACACACTTTAACCATTGTGCATTATCAAAGAAATTTCATGAGTAGATAAACTATAATAATACAATCTTCATTGCACATAAATAAACGATGTTGCCCCCAATATGGCCGACTACAGACCGTTCAATTTGCAACGCGACACTAGCGCTACGAGTGGGTCTAGTTTACTATTACAATGTCTTTGGGATAGAGAGACAGAACGAGATAGGTTGTTGATTGTTGTAAGTTTGTTACTTCTTTTTGTCATTATTTGATTATAGGGCCCATTATTATATTTTTATTTGTTGTTATGTATATTTGTAGGACGTTAGTTATAAATTTGTTTGACTTGTAAGATTTTTGTTGATGGTCTGATTATTTACCTACTATTGTTGATTGTTTGGGGGGGTTTCGCATTATAATATTTTCAATTTTATTGAAATTTGAGCAATTCAAGTAGAAAGAAATTGTTTAAAACCAAATTTAAGGCAAAAAACGCATTCTCAAATAAAATTCGGGGATTAAAAATAGGTTTTGAATTTTTAGATTTTTTTGCAGTTTTGATAGATTTTCAGCAAATATTAATGAAATTTAAAGTACTTCTTCAGTATAATTTTGTGCAAACATTTTGTAATGTCCTGGTTTTTAATTTTTAAAATTTTTATCTCAATCCTAAGGAGAGTTATCGTCTGGAATGATATATATGTACATATAGTAATTGTTTGTAACTGATGATGACCTAACCGTCATTTCTAACATTATTACTCGTTATTTTAATTAGACAGCGTTTTTCTTCAACTTCCGTTTTTTATTGAAATGGGTTTCACAACTTCGCCGCGAGTGATTTAGTTCGTAACAGATGCGAAATCGAGGCGCATATACGACAGAAAGAAAAAATGCTATAAACCATTATTTCTGTTATCATGCATCACACGCCACTAGTCTATGGATATTGATGTACTCCTATGGAACACATCATTACACTAATGCAACTGCGTAGGCGCAGGTACCCGTCGAAAGAAAATTAATGAATTAAAATGAAACACCTACGCATACGCTTTACTAATCCGTTTATAGACAACAAAGATATTTGTAGTACCTTTCTCATAGATTGAGACAACAACTCTCCAAAGGATGGAAATGAAAAAATCAGTTCTTTCCCCCAAAAAAATCAAGCATTCCAAAAGAAAAGATGATTTCGTTGGGCAGTGCTTTTTAAGCACAACAAATTGAAAAAAAGAAAGAAGAAAAATCTGCTTGAAAAACCCCTCAATTTCGTAGAAAAAAAACCATGTTTTTCTCCAAATTAGATGTAGGCACCTGTATTTCTACATAGAGTTTGAAAAAGGATACCCCGCTGACCCCGCTGGGGGAGCCCCCCCCCCCCCCCCCCCCCCCCCCGGATGTTATTACTTAGAGACCGTGACTAAAAGTCAAGAAACATGGAACATGCCCGCAGAGCCGGTCCGAGCCATTTTTGTTACCCATGCGGAAGGCCTGGTTGCGCCCCCCCCCCCCCCCCCCCCCATTATACAGGGTGATTCCCTCGCAGATGCATAAAAAAATTTGGGTGAAACTACATCAAAAATGGAGTAAAATGCCACCAACCGCATATTTTTATCTCAATCCGCACTAGAGATATGATTTTTTAAAGGTTTTTTCAGGAATACCGTGTTTTTTCATTTTAAACTCGAATTTCTCCACTTTTCCTCATTTAATTTTAACTTTCAACCTCATTTTCGGAATCAGCATTAAATTTTCTATAAGAATAGTGTACTTGGGTTCTTAAAAAGTACCATCCGAAGACCCTCACATCAGCTCAAACATTGACGATTTTGAACAAATAATATTTCTGAAAATCTTTAAAACTTTACTACTCTTTTAAAAAGAATCCTGGAAACTGGCAAATCTCATGAAAACTGCTCCATCTAATATGCTTTCCAATGATATTATCAATTTTACTTTTATTTTGTTATTTAGGGGAGAAAATAATGTTTTTATGTTAAAAAATGTGGGGTTTTCAATGAAATTGTTGGTTTTCTCGAAAGATGACCCTCCATGAACCAACGAGTATGGTGTCGGTTTCTATGTATTTTTTCTCGCTGGATCAAATGGAAACTCTTGCAGATCTCTCAACTACATTATAATCGAGTTTTACACTTTAATTAACTAGTTTTACCCCACAACATGCATACATTTAATCGTAACAAACAAACTAAACATTTGCGATTTTAAGTGTAAAACTCGGTTATAACGGAGTTGGAGAGATCTACAAATGTTACCATTCGATACAGCGTGGAAAAATACATAGAAACCGACCACATACTCGTAGGTTCATGGAGGGTCATCTTTCAAGAAAACCAACAATTTCATTGAAAAACCCACATTTTTTAACATTAAAACATAATTTTCTCCACTAAATAACAAAATAATAGTAAACTTGATTATACCGTTGGAAAGAGTATTAGACGAAGCAGTTTTCGTGAGATTTGCCAGTTTCCAGGATTCGTTTTGGAAGAGTAGTAAAGTTTTAAAGATTTTCAGAAATATTCTCTTTTCAAAATCGTCAATGTTTGAGCTGATGTGAGGGCCTTTGGGTGGTACTTTTTAAGAATCCAAGTACACTATTCTTATAGTAAATTTAATGCTAATTCCGAAAATGTGGTCAAAAGTTAAAATTAAATGAGGCAAAGTGGAGAAATCCGAGTTTAAAATGAAAAAACACGGTATTCCTGAAAAAACCTTTAAAAAATCATATCTCGAGAACGGATTGAGATAAAAATATGCAGTTGGCGGCATTTTACTCCATTTTTGATTTAGTTTCACCCAAATTTTTTTTAGCATCTGCGAGGGAATCACCCTGTATTGGAAGCCAAAAAAGGCAAACTTTTTACGATTCGTATTTTTAAGAGATAGAAATGAAATCCAAAAATACGAGCGACTTATTATGTTTAGTGCATCACATGAGACCGAGGCGAGACCGCCGCCTGAAAAAACGAGACGAGTCCGATTTCGAGTTTCGGATCTCGAAAAAGATTCCTTCGCCATTTGCTAATTATGTATGAACATTTCCAGTAAATATTTCGATTGTTAAATGATCTTGAGGTCACATGTTTCTAAGAGTTGAGCAGATAGTGAATGACACATTGTGACAGAAGAGTGGCAAAATAAAATGAGCTTGCGGTTTTTTACAGTAGTGAGGGTAAAGGAAAGTACCAGGCAACATATTCATAAATAAATTCAATTCCTTCAATAATTAACACAAAAAAACAAACCAATTTATTCAATACTATACTAATACTATACTAATTAATAAATTAGTTCAACAAATTTAAAAATGTATTTTTCTGGCTTTCAACTTCGCAAAATCTTTTAAAATTGAATCGGTATTTAGTACCTCATTTTCTATGGATAAGGTCGCCAGTCCATTAAGCCGTTCTTGAGAAATGGTTGATCTCAAGTAAGTTTTATAATTTTGAGTTTTGAAAAACTTCTCTCCCCGCTAGCAACCTGTACATATTCTTCATGCATTAATTATATTTTCATAGTAATATTTATTTCTCGGCGGGTTTTACAATTATCTCGGGATAAATTTTTTAACTTGGGGCGCCTTTCCAAAAGGGGGCGCCCCCTCCTGACCGGCGCCCCAAGCGGCCGCTTGGTTCGCATGCGCCTAGGACCGGCTCTGCATGCCCGGCAGAAGTGACCAAGTGACAAAAACCAAATTTTTCAGGAGCTTCATACGACAAATGGAATCGAAATTAGGATACTAGATACTGGTAGGAAATTTTCTGTTATGGTGAGAGTCTACAATTACTATAACCAAGATTAATTTCTCAACCAAGTGACAACAAAACAAGCGGCACTGGCTTACTGTATAAATTTATAACATAAATAAATATAAAAATACGATATAAATAGAAGAACAAGTACAATAAAAATGCGTGATAAATTGAGATCTTTCCAACGAATGGAGAACAATTTTTGTCCCTTAAACAGTAAAGAAGTTTTATTTCCCCAGCAACGGCTTGGTTGTACGTGAAAATCATAAGAAATAATAAAAAATTTCGTGACATCCACGTAACGTTTTTCGCTAGTTAGTCCAAGGCTAAAGCATGTTCCATGCTAAAATCATTGTAAATGGTAAAATGGCTAAAAATTGTTTAATTTTATATTTTTGGCAGAATATTACTCAAGAAAAGTTTATCAACTATAATTATTATGATCCGTCGTTATTGATAACATTTGCACGAGACCTTCTCGAACGATCAAGTTTGTCCCCGACCCCGGCAACTACTTGGAACCGTTCCCTACAAGAAGAACTGTGAGTTCTTCAATTCCATGTAGGTGAGAATGAAGTGTATAGTTTGGTGGTCTGGATGCTCGCAAGCTCGCATCTCAAAAATACATAACATGAAGTAGTCAATCCCTCAGTAAAAATGCAGATTAGTTGGGTATGTAGATCAGAATGTCCGTGGTCCGTATGTCCGTGGCCTCAACACTAAATTTTCAACTCTTCATCGCAACTTATCCTTAACTAATTTCGACGCCGTTATCTTGACTGAAACTTGGCTCCATCCACTTGTCGACTCGGCTGAGCTTCGTCTCCTTAACTTTCACATCTATCGCTGCGATCGTTCCTTTTCTAACAATCAACTGAAGCAAACAGGAGGTGGAGTTCTAGTCGCTGTTTCTTCACGTCTCCGCTCTTATGTGCACACCCTTCCTGACACCCTTGAACAATTATTCGTTGTTTTGCCAGATCTTCACTTAGTTCTTGGCGCTGTCTACCTTCCTTCTTATTCACCTCTCTCCGCTTTCCAATGGCACTTTGAGGATCTTGAGTCTGTGGCAGCAGTTTTGCCGAGCTACCACATCGTTATGGCTGGCGATTATAACTTGCCTGGCATCTCTGCAGAGGATTGGAATCGTGAGACTCCCTTCTGTCAGCCCTCTTCTAAAGCTTACGCCATCTTCGAGTCTATTCAACTCCTCGGCCTCAGTCAGTACAACTACTTGCCTAATGCCCATGGGAATATTCTCGACCTTGTTCTTTCCTCCGTCAACTCCCTTCGCGTTCATCTCGGTACTCCGCTCGTTGATGAGGACCCTGCTCACCCTCCTTTATTACTGGATCTAACAGTCAGGTCTCCACCCCAGACTACCCGTTCAGCTCATCAATTCACCTTTAACTTTAAGCGTGGTGATTATGCAGCTATGGATGATTGGCTTTTACAGCATGATTGGTCACCTTTCTTTTCCCAACCTGTTGACCTTGCTCTTGACCATCTTTACTCCACTTTAAATCAGGCCATTGCTCTCTTCGTCCCTAGGACAGTAACCTTCACCAGTTCCTATCCGAAATGGTTCTCTCCTGACCTGATCCAGCTTGTTCGTCGCAAAAACTTTGTCCACTACCGGTATAAGGAAACGTTATCTTGCGAAGACTACTCAACATTCTCCCAATTACGTGCTAGATGCAACTTTTTATCGCAGGAATGTTACTCCAGGTACATCCGTTCAGTCCAGGATTCCCTCCCCAGTGACCCTAAGACCTTCTGGAACTATATCAATTACCGAGACGGGCGATCCTCTCTGCCACATAATATGCATCTAGGTTCCTCACTTGCTGATAACCCACAGTCAATCGCTGATCTCTTCGCATCCCACTTTGCCTCGGTGTTTGATCCTGCTCATGACCTGGTTTCTTCCCGCCCGCCCATTGATGTGGTCTCATTGGGCTCCCTTGCTGTGACGGAGGTAGACGTTGATGGTGCCCTGCGTGGCCTGGATGTTTCAAAGGGTATGGGCCCTGATGGTATCCCTCCAATTCTTCTTCGCGCTTGTGCGCGTAGCTTGGCCCATCCTCTGACTCACCTGTTTAATGCTTCTCTTTCTTCTGGCCTCTTCCCTGCTCAATGGAAGCTGTCCTACATTACTCCGATTTTCAAGAGGGGTGATAAGAACGACATTAGTAACTACCGTCCAGTCTGCTCCTTATCAACTATTCCCAAACTACTTGAGAAGCTGGTTGTGGCTCAACTCTCGCCAATTTTCAGCTCGCGCTTAGCTCCTGAGCAGCACGGCTTTGTCAGGGGGCGTTCTACAGTGACAAACCTAGCAACTTTTCAGGATTACGCACTTTGCGCTGTTGGGGCGGGTCATCAGGTGGACCTGGTTACGACCGATTTCTCTAAAGCATTCGACAAGCTGCCTCATAGTGTGATCCTTGATGTGCTCTCATCGCTTGGTGTCTTTGGACCACTTCATGCATGGATTGCTAGCTACCTTGCTGCTCGGCAGCTTTTAGTGCGTGTAAGTGGTGTTGTTTCTCACTCCTTTCCTGCCACATCGGGGGTTCCTCAGGGCTCGCATCTTGGTCCCCTTCTCTTCAATCTGGTGATTAATGGCGTTATTTCCTTCCTGCACCATACACAGTTCTTGATATATGCTGACGACCTGAAGCTCTTCATCTCCTTCCGTGA